>CM037873.1:6411802-7611802 GCA_021292105.1 Anadara kagoshimensis
GATGGAATTTCACGAGGGCTCATCTGTTCCATGAGACGTTGATAACTCTCACCGGTCAGGCGTAAAGAAGCACAGCCACATCGATGGTCTACTTAAAATTTAACATTGTTGAAAACCATCCATTCTACATGTCATGTACCGTGAACTCCGTTCTGATACTTGTCTATTCCGAGGTCCATTTTGATTCTCTATGGTACCATTGGTCTTTCAAAGCGTCTACCGTTTCCACTTTGTAGAAAGTTGAAACCAGAAGATGGAATTTCACGAGGGCTCATCTGTTCCATGAGACGTTGATAACTCTCACCGGTCAGGCGTAAAGAAGCACAGCCATATCGATGGTCTACTTCAAAATTTAACATTGTTGAAAAACCATCAAGTATACATGTCGTGTACCGTGAACTCCGTTCTGATACTTGTCTATTCCGAGGTCCATGTTGATTCTCTATGGTACCATTGGGTCTTTCAAATTGGATATCCGAGTTGTTGCGAGATCTCTGTATGTACAAGATCTAACTCTATCTGAACCGTCTCGATAAATGCGATGAATACTATCGTCTGTTAGGCATAAACTTGACGTTAAGTGTCGGTCATCTAGAAACACTCGCAGGCATCTTCTATTGCAATTCACAATTCCTCCGGATACGTGTGTGTGATATTGATATCTTTGAGGTGTTACCTGTTGTATACGAGTCATACTTTGGTGGGTCAAGCATAAGCACGATGTGTTGAATCGCTGATCTAAAAAGCACCCCAAACGCAATCTTCTGTGTAAATATTGCTCATGATAGAGCGACACAAATCTACTTGGAATTAGACTAACATGCCTAGGACTATGATTATATATTTGTCCGAGATCAGATATATAATTGTTGTTACTAGCATCGTGCTGTCTGTGATGTGGTAACAAAGAATTCAGGTTTGGCACGCGACCATGCATGTTATCTGTGTTGTTATTCAATGCTGCTCTTAAAGATGATAACCGGATACTGTCCCCAAAACTATGGTCCCTGAAACATGGATTGTCCCTGAAACATGGATTATCCCTGTTACATGGATACATATAACTTACATTTCTAAAATCCGAATGCATCCATTCTGAAAATGAGCGTGGTAATGAATAATTCGATCCACTACGGCTATACGTTTTCACAAGTTCTGCCTTCATCGGGGGTTTTCGAGGGCCGAATTCCTCGTACAACAACGCAAAGCGATATAAATATGTCTGAACTACTTGAAAGAGTAAATCACGTTTCAAACTCAGATATGATTTTACAGTACAGACACTAAGTCTCATCAATGTGACCAAATGTGACATCATAAAGTCAATAGAGTACCGTGTTCTCTTTATCAAAATGTGAATCCAAAACAGTATCTGAAGTAGTGAATGAATAACGCAGACTTTTGATATGTCTTCAGTAGCAGACTCTTTTTCTAGTTTTTTGTGTCACCATTTCATCATTACCGGCAAAATTTCGTGCTTCACCAACCATTAAAATTTCACTTTCGTCTTTAATTTTTTCAACTTTCAATTCTGAAGCCATTTCTGACGAAGTTGATTCAATTAATAAAATACTCCCTTGTTTAAGAGAAAGAAAATAGGCTGACTCTGTTTTTAATATTTCATACCGCTCGTGGTAATCAATATCAGAAATTTCCCCGGTGGTTGTTGTATCAACAGGGACTTGGGCCACAGACAATTCTCCAACGACAATGGAATTCCTTTCGTCTTCAGGAACGTTGTGGTCAGAGGATCCAACATCAATACTTCTTGAAATGTTGGTTTTACTTTTACCTTCTTCCAGAAAATACCTGTCTTCATTTTGTTTGTTCCTGGATATTCCGGTTTCACCCTCGTCACGTGTTCTGGTGCACGTTGCGCTGATATTGCATATGTCGACCCCACTATCATTGAACTCAATTTTAGGCACGACGAAGTAACTTCCATTAACACCTGTTATATTCGGTTCGGTTAATTCATTTTCGTTTTCGGGTACCACAGTCTCGTCATTTACTACTGTGTTCGGACCAGTTTGATCATTAATACCAGTAGCATTGCATGAACTATCGAAGCCACTGTCATTAAAATCCCTTTTTGGAAGAATTGATTTTACTACCCCTACTTTTGAAGATTTTGTGTCATTCATTTCATTTCCTATGGGACATTTTTTCTGTACCAATGTTTTCTCGGTTTCTTCTTCATTTCTGCTAAGATCACACGGATCAGTAACACCAGTGTCCTCAGGAAACTCGTCTGTTCCTCTTTCATTTAAACTATTCCTGAACATATTAGTTTTCACTTCACTTGTTTCTAAATCATGAAGGTCTGTAGGTCTATGCATTGCCGCTCTGGAAAAACAACGATGAAAAGCATAAAATTTGTAGACGCACAGATGTATAGACAACCAAGACTGTGCTAAAACATGCAAGACACGTGTTAACCAATACTGATTAAATTATCATTATGGCGGATGATTTAAAATTCAAAATATGAACAGTCGAAATGAAATCGATACTGCTCGAAAGTAACAGTAACTATAGGTTTAAAGATAATAAACAGCCATACCAACCCATGGAAATCACAATGTGATAAAATCTAAAATGTGATAAAAAATTGGAAGTCCGTTATAAAGTTGCTCTGATTCATTACAAAGTAAGTTCCTTATATAAAGAACAAAACTTATTGTCCGAGATTATCTTGATCATGTTGCATTTGTCTCACATTAAATACACTTTGTCAGAGAGCTGAAACTTTATACAACGAAGCAAGTTGCTTACAAATAAATTGTTGACTCAGTGACATTGTAGGCTTATCAAGGCATTCAAAATGTTTTATTGGCTTGCGTCATCACAATATTGTTAAAAAGTGTGATGTATAAAATTATCTTTGACATACTTGGAAGACTTAAAATCCCCATGATTCTTTTATTATCAATTTTGATTTCACACGTGGAAGAAATAACACGCTAGACATACGGTGCTAACCCTTCCGAATAACCCGACCTTACCTCTCTGTTGCAAGTCTCCTATTACTTAATTTTTTTCACTTTTCAAAGATTTTACTTTGCCTCTTGGGTTGTGCTCTGAACAAAGATTGGTAGTTTTTGTGGATAATTAAGCCAAACATTTCTTCTTTTCCATGTATAGTGTCGTTAATATTTCAAGAGTAATCTCGCTGAATTTCACTCGTGTCGAAAAGATAAAAAGAAAGAAAACGTGGCTAATTAGGTAAATATTATGTACGCCCAGACTTGTCAATCCTCTCAAAAGGTTTTATGGCCGTCATTACAATATTGTTGATAAGTATGATTTCTCTGTATTTAAAATTACCCTGGATATATTTGACGTCCTATAGTTACATGTTCCTTTCATTCCCAATTTTGATCACACACGTGACAGATGTAGCTATGTAGTTTAACAGGAGGTGCTTACCGTTCCGAAGTAACCGGGCTAACTTCTTTACTGGAAGTTCACATTTTTAACCATTTTTTTCAGTTTCGAGGCTTTTAATTTGCTTAGGGTGTGATTTTTTGGGCATGATTGGTATGTTTTTTTTGTTAAATATAATATGAGCACATTAAGGCATTATCTCTCAATGCATTTCACTTTTGTACGTTTATTTGTTTGAAATTGAAGCTTGTAGCTTGTAATATTTAAAACATAATAATATATCTGATATAAACCGCTTGAAATGCGTAGTTTAATCCAGCAAAAAGATGTAACTTGTTAAGACGTGACACGGTCGTGTTTGGAAGGAAATTATTACCCTACCGAAGCACCTGGCCTTGAGAATGAATGAACAAATATTGAGATAATATGTTATGTATGTCCTGAGTTCATAGGCGCCTTTTTAAATAACTCCCAAACACTTAATGTAAAACAACTGACCCTAAAAGGGATCTTTCTTTGGTTTATACAGCATACATTCCCTCATTCTTAGGTAATATTTCAGTGTAGACACTTAGGTTGATTCAAACACAAGCATTTAGTATATGTTTCATAATTTTATCTTGATTTATTTTATCATTTTATCTTGTTAAAAAGCAAGAAAAAATAAAAATACAGTAAAAGTGGTTTATTTCCAGCGTATTTATTTAAAAACGATGTCAAACAAGATTAAACAATAATTTAAAAATAAAAATAAAAGATAAAAAAAATAAAATCAACACCTGACCCGAAATACCTTAGAATTTCATCTTTTGTCATTATACACTTAGAGACTGTTGAAACTTTGATGAATCAATGACGATTCTGAAAACCATTATTTCAAGAGGGGTACTGTGGACTGGTACAAACTATGGACACCCACAAGCACCTGACTACATTTGATTTTATAACAAATGTTCGAGGTCGTATGTAAATAGTGTAAGGTATTTGACGCGGAAGTAACATTGATTGTTATTACAATTTATTGTCCTTTATTTAAAGTCCTTTATAAATCTCGACAGATGGATTACGAAAAGATTCTATAAAACAAAAATATAAGTTTTACCTCTTTTTTGTCTCAGAAATATTGTTATAATTATTACTTACCCGAATATTTATACACTGTATTATTTTCGTTTATCTTTCTCAAGTTGAGTTTTGGGAATTCCCTATCTATATACTATGTATAGCCTGACTTGCATGACGTCAATTAGATCATGCGACTTGCGGGTGATTGGGGTATTTAACGAAATATTTAATCAAAACACAAACAATATAGTTGCCATTGTCTATACTTCATATGATATGAAGTTAAACGTTCAGAATTTAATAATTTCGGTACGTTGCTATAAAAGTCAATGAGATTAAATCATAGTGTTCTTTACACTTACGGATTATTTCATTCCCTAAATGTCTCGCAATAGGTAGTGTGAGCAAGATAGAAATGCTCTTCTGGATGTCTGAAAATGCAGCAGATGTCACTTAATGTTGACGACATGACTTGATTCTGCAATCGATTCTTATACAATCAAAAACAAACATACAAATCCATGTCCGAATCACAATCCAGAAGCAAAGTAAAAACTTTGGAACTGACAAGTTAGGTAAGACACATGAACTTCCACCAGGGAAGTGAGGCCGGGTGCTCCGGAAGGGTAACAACCATATTCAAAATTCATCAGGACCGTATGGTGCTAAAAGAAAATGCTACGATACTCTTTCGGTATCTCATGCTGGCAAGCTGATTGGACCTTAGTAAGCCTAATTAAAATGAGAACATTTGCTTTGAAACTACATTACTGCGGGATAGGCTGGTCGGACAGTTCAGATACTAAATAGTCTATAATGCTTATCTGAATCATTGTTACAACTGGGATAATATACAGATTGCAACAATAAACGCTAACAGCGTCAACGCCTTTAAACGCTGTCTAAATAAGGCGTAAAAAAGCACGGAAAATCAGCAAATCAAGTTACATGTAGATCGCATTAAAGTACGATGCATATCCGTTAAAAATAACAGGACATAAAGGCAAAGTGAAGATACATACATACAAGCCCGAGGGCTACACAGCGTGCTGACTATTATGAAGAATTGTGAGAGAAATTGCAATCATCAATGAAATTGTATGTCCCTTATTGTTCTTATCTGCCTGACAAGGATTACAATATTATTTGTGTTACCTGAAAATGTTAGTTAACTGGAGAGAGCTGCATTACCTGTTCTGCTAAAAGTAAGCACACGATGAAGGGACTGTCAAACATACCCCGCAAGTGACCATTATATCTGTAATCTCCTTCTTATGCGTATGAAAATAAAATCATCAACTACGTGGAAACTATTTACATCCATTCAACTAAATATAAAAAAAGGAATGTCGACACGCTGAAGAGTTTGCATCATGCTATGAAGCACGAACAACGATCGACTTCAAAAAATGACAATAACAGATACTGCTGAAAGAGTTGGGACTTATAATTAAAGGCTGGTTTCTTAAAATTCAAGACTTGTAATGTACATACCTTCAAGATAGATGTGGAGACATTGCTTGTCTGTACCTAACAAAACTGTTAATTCTTCTTAACTGTGCAGTAATTGTTGTGGATATGACTACAGTGGTCTCTAAAGAAAGATTTTGAAAACAGTTCGTGTTTTAAATTGATTTCCTGCCAGAGTGATACAGAGCATTCAAATTGTTGTTATGATTTTTGTAACTTTTAAATGAAAGTAGAATACACTTACATACGGGCCTCGGATGAAGCACCGACTTAAAGAGTACCTGTTACGAAACATTTTTATTTCATATATTTGTTAAATACCATTTAAATATCAGAATATCGAAAACCGCATCAAAATTGATGACCAAATTAGAAAGTTATAGCGGTTTAAAGACCTTTAATTTGGCCCTCTCTGGGTACCTGTAAGTGAAACGACCCATATCGAGGCTGATCCGTTTGTGACGTCATTTAAGTAACCGTTGCAGTAACTAACATGGCGGACAGTACTAATAATGCTAATGTAGCGACGTATTATATGATGAATACACAACAAATTAGCGACCCTGGCGTTCATCTGTATATGTCATATGATACCTCATTATTTTGGGAGGAAATAGACAACCTTAAAATTGATGAAATTGGCGTTTAGCTGTACATGTATTTATTCGATCCAGAAACAGACGATGAGTGGAGACCCAGAATTTCTGAATGTTAGCCTAGACATAACCAAATATATGCGTCGAGTATTATTTATCAAATATACCAAAATTAATTGTTACTTGTTAAAATTTTAATATTGATTTTAATAGTAAATCATATTGAACCTGCTACAGACATCCTGAAAATTTTCAACCCAACATCGAAATGTGGCACCGCAGTTGTTCACACTATTGAAGATTTTTACTAAGTTAACTTATTTACAAATGTTCAGTATCTAATGTTTTAATATTAAATCATACACAACCTGCTACAGACAGCACACCCTGCAAAATTTTCAACCAAACATCGGTGAAACGTGGCACCGGCTTCAAATACAACGCAGGCGTTCACGCAATTAAATATTTTTTACTAAGTTCACTTTTTGACAAAAGTTCAGTATAAAATGCTTATAAATAAATAAATAATAAATAAATAAAAGTGATGTCGACAATTTTAAGTCCAAAAAGACCCCAGATTTCCAAAAAATGTATTTCAAAAGCCAAATTTCCACGATCATGAAGAAAACAAAAACTAGAAACTTGATAAAAGTAAATGCTGTAATTAAATTCATACATATATTTAAAAATACCCGTCTGGTCGCCCGCGTTCAAACAATATTAATCAAACATCAAAACTTATCAAGTTTCTACGATCCTGAACCGGCTTATGATGAACCATTATTTATTAATTTATTTATTAAAAAAATTTATTTATTTATAAAAATTATTTATTTATTTATATTATTTTTTAATTATAAAACATTAAAAATTGAATGACCGGTGGTTAAATTTTATTTAAAATGTTATTTTTCAAAATTATTGAAAAGATAATATTGTCAGTTATCAGTCTATTCACACTTCCCGTAACTCTAATTTTTATACATAATTATCTTTTCACAATCAGTTTACCTATGTGAAATTCTAAATCCAAGACAACATCAAACGATTCAGATAGTATATTTACTATCATAAAATTACTCTATCCGAACACCTGTCAATCAATTTTGTTAATTGTAGGAACACAACCTGTTGATTAAAGGTACGGGTCTCAATATAAGGAATGTCTAATAAACAAACTTTTTATCAAGGTAGACTAATAATAATTTGCTTAATTATTGGTAGGTGTCAGTCGGATGTAAATTCCACTTCATCAAATGAATTTATCGTGGAATATAAAAAGAATTTTAAGCTGGTTCATTATATAAGTAATGTAGATGAATAGTATCCTGTGGGGTCTACTTACGTCACTGCACGGGGTCCCCATAACCGAGCTTTTTGATTTTGATTAACGGGAGGTGTATTACAAACTCGCCGATATCTCCCTTATTGCGGCATGTATTTTTATAAAATTTTCGCATTAAGTCATATTTCAGTATGGAGAATAACATATGTAAAAATCAAAAATCGTTACAGGTACTCTTTAAGGATCGCATCACCTCTTACCACCTAGATTTGAATCCCACTTGGGGCAGATTCTTGTGTAGAAAAGTTTGTGAAGGTTTGTTTTCTCCGATTTTACGGTTTTCTTTACGATCCTCCACTGATCACCAACGATATATGTAAGAAGTGAAGGGATGTATTTTTTAAACTTTTTAACTCCATTCTTCCCTAAAAAGGCACTTCTAGTAAACCATCATATTGTGAAACGTTTTGAAAAAATTGACTGACCTACCCATGCATTTATCCTTGCTTGGTTCAATTCATCTATGAAATCATTATCATATATGAAACGCAACATTTAAACAAGCATATCAGAAAAGCGGCTTCTGCATCATACACTACAAGCAAGAGATATAGTATGGTTAGGTACACCGGTTTATGAAGTTTTAATGGAATGTACAGGTTGATGTGACGTATGAGTTTGTGTGTTTGCTTAATACCTTTGGAATAAAATATATTCTGGCATGGATATTGTGCTCAAGAAAACATAATTAAGAGATTAAATAACAACACCATAAAAAGATAATACTTTATAGAAATATTTGTCTTCAAGTTGATATTTTTTTCTATATACAAAATGTAAAATAACTGACAAAACTAAACTAGGTAATATAAACATCAAATGTAAATATAAAAATATCACTTAGCCTGTTTAATGGTTGCAAATCATTTACAAATCCAAAAAGCACTAGAAAAGGAATATACAC
The DNA here is from genome assembly GCA_021292105.1 of Anadara kagoshimensis. Classification (NCBI taxonomy): domain Eukaryota; kingdom Metazoa; phylum Mollusca; class Bivalvia; order Arcoida; family Arcidae; genus Anadara; species Anadara kagoshimensis. Next base: position 6,420,570 of record CM037873.1, read on the forward strand.
CGCTGATGAGAATTATGTGGAATGTTTATTTGCAAGAGACAAAGCTATTTTTAGAAAATGGAATGTGTCTGTTATACACAAATGATATCTTCACAAAATCAAAAAAAATTGAAAACATGCATAGTTTTTTCACAATTTCTATGCTTGATAATTTATCATATTTCCCTTAAACTGACTTTTTGTACATTTAAGCATGTTTAAGGTTTAACTCAGTTGTCTAAATGTGTATCTAACACCCGAGGAGATGGTTATTTTAAGAACATTTCACGAAAATAAAAATCAATTTGACATATACATCTACATGAAACGATCTGCAAATTAGAACTTTCATAGAATTAATAGTGGCAAAAATAGCCCGAAATACCTATAATATATCTCTATCTCTATCCGGATGGACAAACGTATGTAGAAGGCTAAATTAATATGCTCTTACTGTTGTTGCAGGAAAGATGCACCTTTTTGAAATATTGCCAGAAAAGTAAATATATATATGGAGTACATGAAACTGCAACATAATATTGTCTACATAATAAACTAATGTATTTAAAGTCATCAACACAGCAGGTCTACAGTAATAAAAAAGCGTGGTAAGGCGTGCTAGTATCAAAATGTATACATAAGAAATATTCTGTTTGATATTCGTTTGTTTCCTTTTCAAATCTAACAATCTAATTTGTTATAATTACATTTTATACCAGGCCTAATTTTACAGCACTAGACGACCCTGTCGGAATGCAATTCCTCAACAGTAGTGCTTAAACAAAATTTATGAAACTTTTTTCCAAGATGTTGAAAGGAAACCCAAAAGACCAAAATATATTTTACCAAAAGCTGGTAAGGAAATATTTTGTTTGAGATAGTATACCTTTGTTTTGAGTAATTTTAAATTTTAACTAGCAGCAAATTTAGATAATAATATATATATATTTCTGATAATAATACAAAAATGATGACAAATATATATATATACTGCAACATAGTTTTGTCTGCACAATAAACTAATGTATTTAAAATTATCAACATAGCAGGTAACATTAAAAAACGTAGTAAGGCATGTTAGTATCAAAATGTATACATTAGAAATACATATTAATCTATTAATATTTGTGGGATTTTAACCAAATTAATTTCTAAAAATAATGACTTAATGTGCAACCTGCAAAGGTGATAATATCGGTAAAATAATCAACGGGTCCTAACAATCTAATAATCTAATTTAATATAAATTGTATATGGTGACATCGTCTAGAACAATGCCGGGTAAAATGATTTTATTTCAATTATGTGACTTGTATTGTACGTTGTGTTAAGGTTTCAAAAATTAATAATAGTATTATTTACAAGGTATTTGTTATATAACCATTTTCTTGTGAAATAGAGTTAAAACTATCGAATTATAACAAATAAAATGCGAACAGGTTTCAGTAATGGTCAAGGACAGAGGCATTTGGCTCACAAAAATCTTACTTTTAAGGCAAAATAATTATCAACATGCATTTAATTCTAATTTTTATGTTTGCTGTTTCACATGTATTTCACTGAAGTAAAAGTAGATTGTGAAATTTGTCATGTAATGTGATGATTATACTAGTATTACATAATCCAACTCGTCTGTCGTTAATGTAAATCATAATCGCATTCTAATTTACTTTTACATCAATAACGCTGTTGAGTTTGCCATTTTTATAGATCACACCGGAAACTGATATTTTTTAATTTACGGTTAAATTCCGTATTCAAAATCATAAAATCTACAATTATTGTAGAAGAAATGAATGAATTTCTGTACTGTCAAATATAAACGTTAGAGTAGTTAATTAAAAGAACCAGTATTATTGTAAAGCATTTGTATCGAAAAAGTTACGAAAAATTAGACAAATGCTTTAAACTGGAACAATGTGTATAATTGCAAATCTATGGATGTATCAAAATATATGTTTGAATGAAGCCAACCAGTCGAAACATGTTACTTCATAGTAAATAACATATTATACCAGTGTTAAAATTACAGTACTGGCATGTGCTTATCTTGTTTTTTAAATAAAATAATACAGATGGCAGCAATAAAACGATTGATCTATATTATATTTAGTCATATTACTTTACAATCTTAGTTGCACATCTTCTATACAAACACATAATTTGCTATATAACCATGTTGTTATATGTCCATTTTGTTGGCTCTACAACCTGAATTGTCACATTTATAAATGTAAATGTCAACCTTGTTAATTGCTTATAGTATATTACATTTGTATATTTTACATTTAGCTGTTATGTACTAATGACAATAAAGACGTAATTGTAATTTTAGACAATTCATAGTTGACAAAAAGTTTTAATAGACATAAGAACATACGGTGCATTAAAATTAAAAAAACATGTATTATGTAGTTTTATGAAAAAAAAATCCACCTTCGACTGAGCTCTATTTTTATATTTTAACCCCATAAAAGATATAAAAAATTAATTACTAATGTAAAATACATAATGAAATACATCTAAAAATATCACAACCTTCATTAATCAGCGTACAGGTCAAATCAACATTTACAGTAAATTAAAAAACACAGTCAAAAGAATTTCAAAATTTTCCCCATTATATGGATATTAAACAATGCTAGAAACGTAATAAGTCAAAACATGTGTCTGAAACCATATGAATTAGTTCATACTCTGCATTTATGTCATCTATCATCAATACGTCTAGAGTCAATCTCTGAACATTATAATGCTCTGGTTCACCTGGTAAATACTCAGATATCTGTTGAATAAATACATAATTAATTTACCAGCAATGTAGAAAACAAATATACTTATTGAACACAAAAGATAACACACACAAAAACAGAGAGAGAGAGAGAGAGAGAGAGAGAGAGAGAGAGAGATTCCTGTGGTGTTTGGTCAAAGTCGACCCCGTTTCATCGTTGTTAGTTGGTTGTTTTGACAAGGTTTTGTTTAAAACACACTTTTCGAGGTTCGAATAACAAAAATCAAAAATACTAAATGCTTGCTTAGACTGGTCAATGTAGTCAGCTAATAGAAACATTTAACGGATATTTTCAGCGAGCAACTGGCAGCGTGTAAATTTTTTATGTTGAATTACAACAAGCAGGTGTTATATGCTACAGTGTACCAATTATAGGCATGCTTGTATAATGTAAGAGAACACAATTTGTAACAGCTTGAGTGATCATTTTTCATCGACATCATTCTCATTTTTGGTTTGAGCACTACTGATGAGGTAACAACAGGTTTGGAAATAATTTTGAACAATTGATTCTTTCTTTACCCAGTAATGTACCACACCCTCAGTAAAAATAGTTGAACTTGTAGTAATAAAAGAATAGTTTCCACAATTTGCACTATCCGGCTACAATATGCACAAGCGCCAATAGTGTAGAAAACATACTCTGCAGACATACGAAAATTTAAATAAAATCAAGCGCTTCATTTCATCATTTGAATTCTGAGATGGCTCTGGCAGACAAAACTTACAGACTATACTATAGATAACGTATTAACCGTCTTATCGAAAACAATCATACGAATCCATATTATTATCCAAACGCAAAGTGATAAGTTAAACACGTGAATTTTCACTAAGGAAGTGAGGCCGGGTCACACAAGTGTTTACACCCCTGTTCAGCTAGCTACACCCGTCATATGTAAAATGAGAGTGAAAGGAAACCAGTGGTCCTTTGAACATACATATAACCTTTTGATAGGAAAAACACGAATAAAGTACAAGTTACTAGTGTTACTTACAACACGATTTACTTTTTGTAAGATGTCCTGTAATTCACAATCTTGTTCCAACATAATTGCTGTTAAAGTTCTATCTCGGTATACAACGTATACAATGTTCTTCCCTGTAATGAAAATAAACAAAATTAAACGTATCATATATGTGTACTTGTTAAACAATCAACATACGTAAATATAATAAAGGATATCAACAAAAACAATGTTGATGCAATATATATGGGTTGTGGTAAGTTGTTTGAACATGCAGGTCAAGTACATACTCAACAAGAGATATTTCTGTTTAAATGAATGAAGCCAACATCAAAATATATGGCAAGAAAAGACACAAATATACAGAGGTTAACCATTAACCTCAAATTTGATGGGAACAGTACTGGAGATAACGATACAATAACCTCCAGTGGTGTAGTTAAAATACTTTCGGTGAGCCCAAACCGTACAACCATTGGGTCCTTAAACATACAAAAGTTTTTAAACGACTTTTACTTAAACATCTTTATCAATATTACATTGTATAAACAAACATTGTAATGCAATATTTTCATTATTTGTTATTAAAAAAATATGTAACACAGATGTATTACTCAAATCAGCAAAAGGCACATTGCATGAGGAAGTGCGACCGATACACATGGATGATGTGACAGACATTTCCAAGTTGTGATTTCATAAAGTTGGCTTCGGTACATAAAGTACCATTGCATAAAATCAGTAAAAGTGTACTATGTTTTGGGAGTTTTCTACTATAGTGTATAGTCATCATGGAGGTAAAAAAGGAACTAAAAATTAAAAATTTCAGCTTACAATTTTTCTACACTTGCAAGATATTGGACCACTCATTATCCATTATCTGCACTTGAGATTCCATAGTTACTCGTCGATTAAATAAAATAAACAGAAATTTAATGGGTAAACATATAACATGTAGTTAGTTGTTATTATAGTAACTCCAGTTCAGTATATGTCCTTTTTAATGTTTGGCGGTAAAAGACGATGTGATCAGTAAGGCATCGAAACGATCGAGATCCAAATTAGAGCAAGCAAATTCAGTGATGAGGATCCCACGCTAGCAGTTTTTTTTTTTGTGATTTGCACATATGTTTAAAGGACCAGAACTTTGAGGAAAATGAGCGAACCAACTCGGATTGACGGACCAAGTTTTCTGAAATAGTGCTTCGTATTTTGGCAGAAAAGGTGCAGACAAGCATTTCGGACGGCCGGAAACTCGAATTTAATACCCCCTCTTTTTCCGAAAGTCGGGGAATAAAAATGTTCAATGGGTGGGTGTTTTAAGTACTAGTAGCGAGGTAGAAAACTACTGGTCCATGATTACACAAATTAAAAAGGACTTATTTAATACCAAATTATAAATAAACCCGTTTTGATTTTGCAGCACTAGACGGCCGTTTCGAAATAAAAGTCTTCATCAGTAGTGCTAAGATCAAAGTCGTGCAAATCCAAATATTTTTAAATGAGACAATTGAGGAACAAAAATATTTTACCAAATCTTCCTAAGACTACGATTAAGCATAGCCTCGCTTGGGTTAATGGTAAACATTAAACTAAATGTCAAACTTTCATATTGATGAAAACACGTAATATTTTTCTGTGTTTTGAGAATTATCTTTACTATGTTGGGCCCTATACAACGCAGATGTACTTCACTTAAAGAAATCAGAAAACGACCATTGCCCATCCACCGAGCTGTCTGACGTGGACTTGTAATTCCTCCCGAGCTTTCAGACAAAAAGCTTCGGTTTAATCCTTCAACAATAAGTATAGTCATTCTAATTTCATTTAGACCTGCTTCGTCTCAAAACGTGTCTATCTACATTTTCATAAAATCCGTTAGTCTAAAGGTTTCAAGGTATGTATATTTCCTGTTAATTTTCCTCTTGAAATCCTTGTTAAATTGAATAGCAAGAAGCATCTAGTCGCTACAATAGGGTAATAGAAATTTTATAGTGGAAATAAGGTGGGGCATCCAAAACATCTTTTCTTTTTTGCTTTGAATATATTCTTTTAGTTAAGTCAAGCACTGGATATAATGATAGAAAGTAGATAAGCAGGATTGTGATGTGAAAGTTTTTCAAGGACCTTAACCATCCCACTAATTGTAAAACAATTTATCCCTATAGTCGCGTATTGAAAACAAAAATCAGTTTTATTCTTAATAGAACGTCAAAATAAACGGATGTAAAAGCTATTGATAAAATTTTTACAGCCTACCTAAATTTGATCCCGTGTAACCGTTTTCCGCTAATGTAGTTATCATTGATGTTGTGCGGGACTCCAATTCTTCATAGCCTCCAACAGCTCCTTCATCGTTCTGATCTCTGGACGAGGTTTGCTTTGATGTATAACCTGAATCTCCAACAATGGGATCGTCAGAGACATGGACTCTGTTTCCAATAGCTGTCTTGCATTTACCCATTTTTGCAGCATTGGGATTCTTGTTTACATGGTTTGTATCGACAGGCAGGTTATGTGGATCGAAACTATCTAAATGTAAATTAGACTGCTCTGGTGACAAGCAGAAGGCGTTATCTCGTATATTTTGATCGGTAATTGTTGTGGTTGTGTTGTCGTCAGCCTCAAATCTTTCATTCGTGTTAAAATACCGTGTGCCTGATTCCTCTGTTTGTATTCTTAAGTTGGGAGTTGAAACAGGAATTCTCAAAATTTTATTGATGCTTTCTTCCGTCAATAATAAGCAAGATACAGCATGTCTGTTGTCAGCATGAGCTTGTAAACAGTTTTGTGGATGACTGTCACAGGCCGCTCCAGATACATGTGTATGGAACATACATCTTTGTACATGATGATTGTCAGACGAAGAATTTGCTTCCCCCAATGACGTACCTAGGTCTCCATCTTGCCTTTCATATCTGTTTTGTAAAGTTCTTAAATCTGCTGATTCTCGATTTGCCATTTCTAAACTGAGACGTTCAAGACTGCTTTGTGTTAGACGCAAATATCCATTGTCATATTGACTATCTATTTCGAAAGCTACTACGACTGGGATGCCTTCAATCAAACACGTTGTATAGATCATGTTTTGTCCAGCCAAGACTCGGTAGATATGGTTTATGCTTTGTGTTGTCAATCTTAAACTTGGTAATAAGTGACTTCTATCAAGGTTACCTTGAAGGCATCGTCGAGTTCCATTGATGTGTAAAAATACGCTGAAAGTGCTTAAACGTATAGATCTATTTGTATTTCGGCTACGTTGAATCGAAACAGTACGGTTTGATGCAGCTGGGTGGTAAGCGGTTTGTCTTTCATTCTGATTTCTTAAATCAGAAAGATGTATATAGCCTGTAGGACCATGGTTTCGTCCATAATTTTGATCTGCAATATGGATTTGACCATAATCATTGGCATTAATTAGCAACCTAATTAGCATTCTCAGGGGTCCTAGACGAATATAGTCATTTGGACAATGATCTCTGGCACAAGGGTACAGGAAGATATCCGAATACACCCATATGGGTTGTGTCTCCCCAAACATGAATATAGTTCGATATAGTTGGTGACCAGGCATGTTTGTCCTACCGACCTTTTGACATTTACCAGGAACGCTTAAAATTCTGTCAGCCCCTTGAAACTTATTTTTATGAAAAGGTATATGCATCCGAATCTTTCCCATTCCAAATTGGAAATCAGTTACACTTCTTCCTCTCAATGGATGCTCTATATTCCCAGCTTCTGTCAATGGACCTTGAGGCCTGAACTTCCCGGTATCAAAATGTGTGTTTTTAGATTTGTTATTTCTCTTTAATTGACGCATTGTCACATTTTTATTGATTGCTGATTCATTCCTTTGGTTAATTGTCGACCGTAAAGATATATTTCCCTTGGCAGTCGCTGCATACTTTTTACGTTTTAATATTTTCACCTTTTCAAACGGTCTGTATCTATATTTTCTTCCTAGTCGTTTTTTTGACAATAGTGTGGTACTCGCCTTTCCGTTCTTTCGTCTCGTCAAAGGACTATTTGCGCATTCTGCATCGACATAAAGGCGAAAACTATCTGCTGCTTGTAACTCCCCCATTGCCATTCCTTTCTTTTCCAGGGAAGAACACCTAGTCTTGCTAGTTTTGGCAATTTGTTGATATTTATGATTCATATAATCGTCTCCTTCTTCCTTAAATCTCTTATAGCACTTATCATATGACGTATCTGCTAGTTCTCCTCCCGTATTTCGGTCAAAAGGAACTTGTGCTATTTTGGTAAAGTATATGTCTGGTTGAAACCATTGTTCCTCACTTATGTCATGTTTGTCTTGCTCCTGCTGAAACTGCCTCTTGATATATGATTCAAAGTCATATACACTAGAATAAATGTCATTATCAATGTTACTAGACCCCGCAGATCTGCTCTTGACATATGATTCGAAGTCATAGTCGTTACAATAAGTATCATTACCAATGGTGGCAGATACCGTAGATTTGGTCTTAATATATGATTCGAAGTCATATATATTGCAATAAGTGTCATTGTCAGTTTTGCTAGAACCTGAAGATTCCATACATGTGAGAGTGATGTTTTCATTATCGCTTTGTTTTGTTTTTTCCCACGTCTCAGACATAACTTTAACGTTTTCTAGATTATATGAATCATCATCTGCTTCATAGTCCATGTCAATTCCGCTGTCCGAGAACTTGTTCTTATTTCCAGTCGCAGACTTAGTGCTTTTGTAATCTCCTATATTGATAGTTTCACCCCGCGTGTCATTCATTGCTGGCTGGTTCAAGTAAAACATATCTATGAACAAAAATAAAATAAAACATGTTATAAGATAAAACACAAATATGTTCAATAACAACCCCTAATTATAAATATTTAACAATATCGTGTCTCAAAGCTTAAAGGTCACCTCTATATAACGACCACCAGCAATTTAAAGCCCCGATTTCCTTTTCCTGCCTTTATAGGCAGGTTTGACCGTATATTTCTTTCATGGCATGTATTTCTAATAATAACAATAATTTACTTTCCTGATCCAACCAAACATATTATTTTTGTGACATTCAGCACGGACTGCGAGTAACAATAAAACACAATTTTTTATGAAGAAGCAGTTAATTAAGGACATAAATCATCAGTATCGGAAGAAATAATGATACAGTTCACATCATCAGCATTGACGGTAAAATGAGCAATTAGATATACAGTAATAGATTCATATTTACAGTATTACATTAAAGGTTGAATAAATTGTGTTAAAATATATCGGGAGGTGTATTTTTATCAAATAGAAAAATGGTGTGTCAGGTCATTACTTGTCATCATGGAATGACCCAATACAAATTCATTTCTTAATAAAAATACATTTCTTGTACTTATACACTGTGCATTGGGAAAATTAACCTTCAAGAAGAACAATTTTACCAATTTCCTTTACTATATAACCTCGGGTATCAATTTGAGTTAACATTTCAATGTTAAACAAGAACTTTAGATTTACAATTAAACACGAAATCGGCTTTAAAGGCCACCACTATATATGGTCTACCTGTTTTTAAATTTCTATAAATTTTATCCCGATTGCTCACTATTTATGTTATTTGAGACTGTATGTAAGAGTCATATTCCCATAAATATAATTTTACTTGTTTCTTTGATGGAACTAATAGACAGGTTTTACTGAATCTAATTAATTTTTAAACTAAAATGCATCTCTGAATTGTTGTGTACTAAACTAGATTTACTAGTTTGATACCACTGTCTAAACATAAATAAAAAGACCATTGACAAATATGTCAAAACGTGTGTACATTTAAGAGGACCCTTATCCTTTTGGTTTGGATCTGTATAAAATTTGTTCTACGAAAGCTGATTGATATGTTGTGAGTGTTGTATTGAAGATTTTTGCATCGATTCCCTTTTTCAGCCCTACGATTCCTTGACTACTTAAAGCCAAACCCTGGTTTCAAATGGTCATTTATATTGACGAGATACTCCCCTAAAAGGAACAAGGCAAGTGTCTATGTCAAAATGAACAACATAGTTGAAAGAGTAGTAGTCCAATATTTCCATGAGAAAGGATTAGCGCCCAGTGATATCCATACTGATCTAGATGTTTCACTAGTGAAAGATACACCTTCATATGCTACAGTAAAAAGGTGAAAGGCGGGGTAAAACGCGACAGAAGAGCATTGAGGATGACCTTGTCGGTCCTGGAAGGCGTGTCACTGCTGCAGCCTCGATATGGCAATAACTTTGATGATATTGTAATGACTTGCAATTACATATTATACCAGTTTTAATTTTACAGCACTAGACGGCCGTTTCGGAATGAGTTTCAGAAAGATATATAGCCAGTGCAATAGGTATTTAACAAGAAAGAGTATATTCTTTTCTGACAGTGTAATGAGAAAGCTTTCAGCACATTGTGTCCAAAAACTTTCGACAACTGATTAGAAGCACACCGGGTTCACTTTGTCATGTGCCTATCTAAACATTTTAGAGGTGTATCCTACTTAGATTCATCGTCAATTTCACCCCAGAAACAAAACAAAGACTAAACAATGAGACGCTGATAATGGGTTTCTGATAGTTAAGTATATCCAAAAGCAATGAACAATAAATGGAACATACTATGCATCATTTCTGAGGCAGTTACGGGAAACTTGCGCGTCGCTGAAAATGGTTCTATTCACAAGTCTGTTATTGCTTTTCATGGCTGACATTAACGATTGTAGGTTTAAACTGATTATGATCCCGCTCCATCAGATTAGCATCTATTTCCAAAAACAAAAAAACGGCCATATTACCCACTTTCAGTCCGATGATGACATCAGACTTTCAGTGTAGAACTATCCGAACTGTCAAGAAAAGGGATTTCTTGAAAAGCGGCATTGAGTTCCTGAAATACCACTGTATAAATACTGGAGGCGATTATATTGAAAAATAACGCAATATGTTCACCAAAATTAAAAATCTCACATATGAACCTCACAACATATAAATCAATTCTCTCATTAAGATGGCCATTAGAAGTACATGTATCTCCGTTTTTTAGATATTTCTCTTTCCCTGTCTTTTTTTTCATTCTTTCTTAAGTTGTTTCATGTAATTGTCCGTTATAATGCTATGGCCAAGTACACAGTTATGTTTCATAAACATTGTTTAAAAACTCACGAAAATTAAAGTTAAAGTGCTATCACTTTTTTCAAATCTACAATGTATAGAGTAGTAAATATATATAAATGTACTTAAAACTTACAAATAAGGTAAAATGTTTTCTAAAAACATAACAAATAATCAATTCAGTTGTTTTAGAAAACATTTTAACCTATTTTAAAGTTTTTAATATATAAATAAATTTAAATTTAAATTTAATATATAAATTTACCTCACACAAAGGATAAACTTTATCGACATATTTGAAATTATATATATATAGTCTGTAACTATGTATAGTTGCTATATTGAATATCAAAAGAAATAAAATAATCAATGATACTAAAACTACAATGTCATACTTGTAGCGTTGATTTTTTCATTTGGTGCTTGCTATATAATTTTTAAATAAATTATTAAAAGTGAATCTTGCAAAATCCGAGTTATAAGAAAAATGTGGTTTAATTTTTACTGAATTCTGGTTTCATAATACTCAGATAAGCAAAAAAATTTGAAACTAGTCCATAAAATCAACACAATTTTTTTTTCTCAAATCGAAGTCATCCAATGTAAACTCTATATAGTCGACGATGATCAAATGGAAACAGGAAATGAAAAGATTCTTTTCAGACAATTCTAAATAATAAAGAAAACTATAAAAAAAAGTCAGTGTCATAAAAATTTTTTTACATTCGATACAATAACCTAGTATGATAGTTACAAATTAAAATATTATATATTACCGTAACGTGTATTCACAACTACTAGCTAAATCTGTTATCAATGAAAATGTAGATAACGTTGCAGGAAGGAACACTTAAATACGTATTTATTAATGGCATACTGTACGGATATGCACATATCCGGATTACATAAACGAAAAATAAGACCTTTTTCTTTTACGGAGAATACCGACTTACTGAAAATAGACCTAGACCGATTAAAATTTCTTTCTTTTTATGAAGCGGAATTTATTCAGAACCTTGTTAATTTTGGAGAGAAGACTGTCACCAAATATTTTAACTCCACATACAGATATATAGATGACGCTCTGATTCCTAATAATTCTAAATTTGGAATCTATGTGAATGTTATCTATCCTAGAGCAATTGAAATAAAAAATACGCTCGATTTTTCTTGTGCTGCTTCAGACTTATACCTCAATTAAGACGCCCACAAAAGGCTACATTTGAGGTTGTATGGCAAACTTTGATTTTTTCTATTGTCAACTTCCCTTTTCTATGCAGCAATTAACCTGGTTTTCTGTACTTGTGGTGTATTTGTTTCACAATTTATACACTATGATTAAGCTTGTTCTCATTTCAAAAACTTTATACAACGAAGCACAAAGCATTTTCCTTAAAATAAATTGTTACAGGGATATTTCAAGCCTAGGCTTATTGATCAGGGCTCTCAAAACTTTTTATGGCAACCATTACAGTATTATTGATAAAGTATGATGTCTCTGCGTCCAGAATTACCCTGGAAATATTTGACGTCCCATAGTTCCATCTGACCTCACTCTTAATTTTGATTACACATGTGGCGGGTGTAGCTAGATAAACAGGAGGTGCTGCTAAGCCTTCCAGAACACCCGAAATCATGTCTTTAATGAAAATTCACGTGTTTAACCTAATTTGTCAGTTAAAAGATTTCATTTTGCTTCTGGATTGTGATATGAGCTTGGATTAGTATGCTTGTTTTTTATGTGACATAATCACGTGTAATTTTTAATATTAAATATAAATATCTAATTTAATCAAAAACAAACATACTTATCCATTTCTTAACTTATCCTTTAAAATTCAGCCAAATGTCTACCATAGTCAATCTTCAACAGAACCGCAATGATCCTGATATTCTGTCCCGGAGTAAAAAGTTTGAGTCTATCTATGACTTTTTGTAATATTATTTTGTATAACAGAAAGGTGTACGATCATCATCATGATCACCATGACACCACTTTCATGAAAGAATTTGCTCAGCAATACATCATGTCGCGGTTCGCGGTTACTGGAACTACCTGAATTCTTTGGAACGGAGGTGGCAAAAAGCACAACTACCTTACTTGCATCTCTCGATTTTTAAGTGACTGGTGAGCTAAATTCCTAACCACATGTAAATAAAATTGACGCCACATAAACAAGGTAAACAAAATTCATGTCCTTTATGCATTTTTTTGACGATGGTTACACGGCTAACAGTCGTAAATGAAATGAAATGCTATAACTTGAGTTTCATTGAGATTGATTGAGGCATCTCTGAGAAAAAGAGAAGAAAGCGTGTGTGGAAAGTGGAATACAAATAATAATAATAAAAAGAGGAAGAAGAAGAAAAGAGGAGAAACGGAATGCGGGCAAGTCTCCCACAGACAGTGTGGTGGGAGACTTCATAAATATTTTTTATAGTCGATGTGTAAAAAACCCCAATAAAACATAAGCTTCAATAAGCTTTTTATTAAATCTAACATAGAAGCAGACATACAGATAAGATCATTTTTATTTCCAATTAAAGAGTCCATACCGAACATAAAACCAAGGGGAGGTAATTCCCCCTATATTACAATTATTAGACATACTTGTACAATATAGAATATAATCAAAAGGCTTAAAAAGAAACATTAATGAACCAACACATGAAATCTTAAACCGACCACAGAAGGGACATATAATATAACAAATATACTGATAATATGTCAAAATGTGCATACCACCATTAAATTAAGTGTCATTTGGATATTATATTTTTATTAGTCATGATAAAATAGTTTATATAAATAGTACATACACAAACATTATTTAAAAAAGCAAGCAATATAACAGAGCAATTGAAATATAACTGCATTGTAAACTAAAGCTGAAAAATAACCACCAAGATAACACATTGCTCTTTTCTATCTATCTTGGGTTTCAAAACAAAAACACAATTTAACTATGCTTTATTAGAGCAAATGTACCCAACTATCATGATCATACATATGCTTCATTTCAACATGATGGATCTCAATTGGACGAAGAAATACATACGCTTAAATAATATATGTTTCAATGCTTAAGGTAAAAATTGACTGAGAATTTCATTTGAGATTCGGTTTCACTTTACTTTTCAATAAAGATTTATATTTCTTTCAGATTTTTTTCATAGGTTTGCAATATTCTTTTTCATTTTCATGTTGATTTTAGTATTGCATTTATACTTATATTTTTGTTTATTGTTAATTTGATTTTTTCCTGACTTGGCTGTTATGTTGATTTCCCACCATTGGTAAAACTGTGGTGCGTGTTATTAGAATAAATTGCAACAGTGATATAATTTACTAATTACCAAGAACTAAAAAGAATAATTTACTTTCATTTTACTGGAGATAAATAGTATATATGTTTGCATTAATGTTTAGTTTACCTGTTTTTAGCTGTATTATGAAGCCATTCTTGTCAAGTTAAAGATTTTTTTTTGTTTTTTAGCATAAACATAAATTATCAATAGAACAATCATAAATACATTTGTATATGCATTAATTGTACAATAATTCATGTGTAGCAATATTATAGGGTTATTGAACTGATATTGTGAAATATTGTACCGAGTTGACTCGACATTTGCATGAGCTTGCCAGTGCAGATGTCTAGTCAACGAGGTACACTATTTCACAATATCAGTTCAATAACCCTTTTATTATATAGCAAAAAAAATTTCGTTTACTTCCCACTAGTATTCCATCTAAAATTACCATTTTGTCTTACAATCCATTAATATCGCACTAGTTCTTGTAAACGGATATAAGAACTAGTGCAATACAACACAGCGATGACGTCTTCAGTCATGTCACAACAACCGTATGACGTCATAAACAGCAGTGTCATGTGACAAAGTGTGCAATATAAAAAATTGATTCGAGAAACGTCGGACTAGAACAAAGGTTGCGTGCAAATATCGAAATACATTGCACGCTAACACTTCGGGATTTATCGTTTGATTTCTATGCGAAGCATATATTGCTATATAATAAAATAATGTTATAGCATATCTTACAAATATAGATTATGTGTCCTAACTTTGAATTTCTAATCCAATAGAGAAATTAAAAAAACAGCACAATTTATTAAATAAAATTAAAACTAGCACATGACATAGGTATACCTATTTACCTTGTCAATTTAAAGGTTTATAGGCAATCCATCTTACAAGAATTTTTAAAATTGAAAAAAATCTTTTTTTTATTTTTACATTTTAAAGGTGAATACACTCGCTATTTTGAAGGAAACAATATATTGAATGCAGAAAATGCAAATCTTAGAAAAGAACTTTGAAATACCTCAGAAAAACGTAAAAATATCTTGGTAAGCAAACTTACAGAAACTGACAAGACAGTGACACATTTTTGGGTTTACCATAATTACCGTTTTTTTAAATTATTTTAAATCTGGTCTCACCATTATATCAGAAAAACAGCGCGGAAAAGAGCTAGAACAGCGGTGAAAAAATGACAAAAATAAAATAAAAACAAACCTGGTAAACCAATGGAAACTTAGCATGAAAGGAAAAGTAATTATTATAATGTTGAAGTTGATAACATAACAGATCTACATCTTTTTGGCATTTCTTTTAGCCAGTTATCAAGCATATTTTTGACGTGGGTTAATTTCCGTAGCCAGTATTCGTATTCAATCTTAAAATGGCCTTCCAAGGAAAAAGTTAAAAATTTTGCCTTTAATTTTAAATTCAAATATCTAAACACAACATCAATGACAAATTGCAGAGAGGTGTATGTTCAGAAAGGAACCCAAGTGCACATGCTGCATCCTGGAGTAACAGTTACTATAAAACACACAACACTTTAAAAGCACCGGTAGCTATCAGCCAAATTTGGCTTTAACATTTGTTTCAGACTTGTGGTCAGGTAATATAAGTGATAGAAAACTTACTGAAGTCAATGGCTATCTTGATTATTGTGCAGGAAGGAGATGGAATAATGGCTGAAATAAATAGTTTCCAAATCAGAGATTTAATTTTGAAAAGGGATGCAAGATTATAACTTTCTTAATATTATTCCCTGAGGGGAAATCCATTTTATTATTCAGAAATTGATGCTGGATTAAACATGTCACCTTTTGCAAGAACACATCACAACAGTAGTGACAAAAAATAACTGCTCATGAAATTACACAACCTTGAAAAATAACATCTCTAGGACTCAATTTCTTGTAGTTTACTGGAATGAACCATCCGACCATCACAGACAAGACATATCTCTAAACCAGATTGAGGTTAATAAATTAGTAGTTTGGCAGCTTATTCTACTGTGTGTCATGCGAATAATTATGGAGTTTCTTTGTTATGTTTTGTAATTTGTTTTGGTTAATCCTTGCAATTTGTGTTTTTTATGTATTTTATGTATTTGCAATGGTTTACTCAGTGTCATATTTATCTTGTATTCTGCCTTATAAGTTATATGTTTGATATGTAGTCATGTAATATCTATGTGCAGTCAAACATGTCTATAAAGATCACCGAATAGAACCAATTGCCTTATTGACAGGTGGCCTTTATATACAGGTTCAAATTACTGAATAAAAAGCAATTGTGAGAGAGAATATTTCATTGGTCCTAATATAGAGTTGACCTTAAAGACAGGTTTCACAGGAAATGTAATATGTATCACTGATATATAGTCACATTTAGAAACTCAGTAAAATTTATATCTTTGTATCTTATTATCTCGTTTTCTAAATATTTTAATTATTTAACTTGATTTTTATATCAATGGAATTGAAAGTTATTCCATGTCTATATAATATAGTTGACGACAATGAAATGAAAGAGGAAGTGAATATAAATATATCAGAGAATTCTAATTAATAAACAAAAATATTTAAAAAGTAGGTGACAATACTATTTTGAAAAATGTTCGATTGATTGATACCCACCTTCACTAATTTGTCAATATTCTAGTATGACAGGTTTTAAAAACACCAATACTGTCATACAAAATTGTGAATTCGCGGAAATGAATGGCTGTGTGTACACCATATAGATAAGTTATTTATAGATATTGGTTTTCCGAAAACATGTTTAAGACCCCGGGTATGTAGGTCAGTAAATTAGATGATGAAACCCTTATTTATAAAACAAATAAATAAATAAATAAATAAATAAATAAATATTAAATAAATAAAATAGTACATTTATAATTCTATATAAAAAAGAGAAAATTGATTTATTAATTGATTTATTTGTTAGTTTTGCCCATATTAAGGAATATTGAATTATTAACCTTTATTATACCTAACGGGGAGGGTTGACTTTTTAATATATAATAAACTGTCATAATTTCTGAATGAAATATTTAAAAGTTTATAAAAAGTGTATGTGAAATAACAAAAAAGTTATATTTAATTTTTGCATACACGTATTACCTTAAGAACATTAAAACATAAAATTATAATTGGACAAAGTCTGTTAGGTACAAAATGGAATCATGTACTAAAATAGATATGAAAATAAAGTTTTTGCTTTACAATTAATTGTTTTGTGTATTTATTCTGTTTATTTACTATCACAATGAAGTTAAATTCACACACACAACACACACACACACACACACACACCTGTTCTTTGATAACACTAAATAAAAGGTATAGTTCGTATATATATATATATATATATATATATATATATATATATATAAATATATATATATATATATATATATATATATATATATATATATATATATATAAGTTCGTGCATACTAAATAAAAATAATAAATAGTTCAGGTAATATTTGGGACCTGTTGGACATTTGGATACATGTGCTGTTGGGATTAACCTTCATTACAATATCAACAAAGTTTCTATTACTGCATAAGGTAATATTGGTGTTTCAGTTTTACATCTACACGTGGCATGTGTAAACTGCTGAATTACGTTTATAGGTTTGTCCTGGCCCCCGTTTCACAATTATTTCTTATTTTTAACTTAAATCTGACATTTTGACAGTATGTTATAGTATTACAAATAAAAGAATTGAACAAAATCAGAATGTAGATGTGATAAAGGTAGAATGATCTTACAAATGACACCTTAAATTCACGAGTATCTTGAAAACTAACTAAATAATTCAGATTTTAATATGTCAGATTTAAGTTAAGGAAACTCTTGATTTAAAATGATTTTTAAACTGGGGTCTGACGTGATAAAGGAGGATGGAGACAAGAGAAGAGAGGCTAGGAGCCGAGGAAAGGAGATTGTAAGTGGTATCAAGTACACAAAAGGAGTCCCCGTCGAGCTGAAAGAAGAGCCACGAATGGAGTATGCCACTGGATTCAAATTGGTGCTGGTGCTATGAAGTTTGAGCTTTGAGGAAGAAAAAATATGAGGGTTGGGGATAATTTGGTACCTGCTGGAAATGAGTTCATTCAAAGTGGGGTATCGAAAAAGGATAATGAAAATTAATAACACTACATACACAAGGTACGTGTTTGTTTCAACAAGAAGTTCCTCTTTACTAAAATCGATTATTATCTTTTTCAGCTTAACACATCTATACATAAAAACCATATGTCTACATTCTAAATTGTTTGCCACATCAAACCATCCTAAAACATATTTGTTTTGAATTTAGAAATAACATGTGGTTTAACAAATTATTACTCAATTTCAGGTGATATTTGTGACCTGCTTGACATTTGGATTTGCTGTTGGAATTAACTTTTTAACAATATTAGAGACAGCTAATACATTTTAACAAAGTCCGTATTACTTCATAATATAATATGGGATACAATACAAACAACAAATGTTTCAGTTTACATCTCCACGTGACATGTAAGCCAACGTGTAAACTGCTGAATTACGTTTATAGGTTTGTTCTCACGTCCCCAGTTTCACAATCATTTCTTATTTTTAACTTAAATCTGACATATTTTGACAGTATGTAATAGTATTACAAATAAAAGAATTGAACAAAATCAGAATTTAAATGTGATACGCTTAGAATGATCTTAAATAATGACACCTTAAATGCATGAACATCTTGAAAACTTACAAAATTATTCAGATTTTAAATATGCCAGATTTACGTAAAGACACATCTTAATTAAGGAATGATTGTGAGACTGGGGCCTGTCGTGGTAAAGGAAGCTGGGGCAGGAGAGGAGAGAAAAGGGAGAGAGTCGAGGAAAAGAGAATGGTGATTGGTATCAAGGGCACAAAAGGAGTCCTGAGTCGAATTGCAGGTAAAGCAACGAATAGAGTATGCCACTAGAGTCAATTTTTTACCGGCGCTATGAATTTTGAACTTTGAAGAGAAAATATGAGGTAGGGGTAAGTTGGTATGTGTTCCAAATGAGGTTATTCAAAGTTAGGTGCCAAAAAGGGGTAATGAAAATGAATAACACTACATACAAGGTCCAACAAGTTCGTGCAAACTAAAATCTATAACTATCTTTTTCAGCATAACAAACCCATACATAGATATTATATTCTAGATTTTTTGTCACATCAAATAATCCTGGAAAGAAAATGTTTGATTTTAAAATAAAAATGTTAACAAATAATAACTACATTTCAGGTAATATGTGTGACCTGTTGGACATTTGGATACATGTGCTCTTGGAATTGACCTTTTTAACAGAATCATAAACAGTCAATACAGTATTACTTCATAACATAATATCGGTAACAATATGAACAGCAACAATTTGAGTTTTACATCTCCACGTGGCATGTAAGCCAATGTAGACTGCTTAACTATGTTTATAGGTTTTGTCCTGGCCCTAGTTTCAGAATCATTTCTTATATGATTAAGATTTTCTGTAACTTAAATCTGACATATTTTGATAGTATGTTATAGTATTACAAATAAAAGAATTTATTAGATGTGATACGCTTAGAATGATCTTCAAAATGACAACTCAAATTCACGAATATCTTGAAAACTAACAAAATTATTCAGGTTTTAAACATTTCAAATTTAAGTTAAGGAAACTCTTGATTTAAAATGATTGTGAGACTGGGGCCAGACGTTGTAAAGAAGGCTGGGGCAGGAGAGGAGAGGGAGATAATCGAGGAAAAGAGGTTGGTGATTGGTATCAAGGGCACAAAGAGTCCCGCGTCGAATTGCAGGAGAAGCAACGAATGGAGTATGCCACTGGAGTTAAATTGGTACCGGCGCTATGAATTTTGAATATTAAAAAAGGATAGAGGTTATTCAAAGCGAGGTGTCAAGAGGGTAATGAAAAAGAAGGGATCCTGCTCTGATTTCGATAAACATAGGAGATCTTTAGCGTGTCCCAGTATGCACACGAGTCACTATATATTTCTGTTAAGAAACTGATGATTGTGAAGACCAGCGATATTTTGATGTTTACCCTGCAATTTGGATCACTAAGAATACAGTTCTGATGATTTCATCAGTTGTCAATAATATACAATACAGACATTTGTTCCAAGGATTCCCTTCTCGACAATATTGTCAGTACAATATATACAAATGTATTGTAATCCAAGGATTCCCTTCTCGACAATTTTGTCAGTACAATTGTTACAGTAATTATTTTATTTTATTTTGTTTAAGCCAAAACTACCTGTTTAATTTAATTGGGTCAAAATTATCCCTAAAGGTACCTCTTAAAATCAATAAGTGTAAATCTTTATATGTCCAGGTCATCTATTGTCCAGTAATCATTTTGTTAGGTCATTTGTACTTTTATCTAATAGTTTAACTTTGTCCATGTGAAGTCCAGTTTTCATGTTGTCAATAAAATAGTTTAAGTGTGTGAGTGCATGAATTTTTGATGGATGAATGATTTTGAAGGTATAAAAGAAGGTGTGAAAGCTTAACTTGGGGGGAGTATGATATGATCAGAAAGAATGACTGGTGCTGATATATATATATATTTTAAAGGAATTTTTGAAGATATGGGTAGTTTTGGCTTGATACCTTGAGCAGAAGAAAAGTAAAAAAAAAAGTATTGTGGAATAGTTTGCACATAGAAAATTTTTGTGATGAATTGGTGAACTGAAAAATTGAGGAATTGAATTATGTAAAAAGAACTGAATAATTCTGTGTAAATGCAGATAATTTAATTGATATTGAAGTTGTTTCACACTGTGTTGAATTGATTTTGATGAACTGAAATGTGAAATGATTCAGTGAAATTATTACTGTTGTGTGGAAAACGAACTGAAATGAATTGTTGTAATATTGTGATACAGTGAAATCATTGAACTGTTGAGTGAAAAACGAACTAAATTGAATTGTTGTAATATTGTGATACAGTGAAATTATTGAACTGTTGAGTGAAAAACGAACTAAATTGAATTGTTGTAATATTGTGATACAGTGAAATTATTGAACTGTTGAGTGAAAAACGAACTGAATTGAATTATTGTAATATTGTGATACAGTGAAATTATTGAACTGTTGAGTGAAAAACGAACTGAATTGAATTGTTGTAATATTGTGATACAGTGAAATTATTGAACTGTTGAGTGAAAAACGAACTGAATTGAATTATTGTAATATTGTGATACAGTGAAATTATTGAACTGTTGAGTGAAAAACGAACTAAATTGAATTGTTGTAATATTGTGATACAGTGAAAATATTGAACTGTTGAGTGAAAAACGAACTGAATTGAATTATTGTAATATTGTGAATCGGACATTGAGAAGAGATAATTTGTTGTGAAGATGAACTATGATGGATTTGACAATCTATATTTGAAGTTTTGAGTATTTTGATGAATGTAGTTTAAAATTGAAATTCCTGAATAATTATGAACATTTTGTATATGTGTGTTGTTTTTTTTCTTTTAAAAAGAATTAAGGTGTTGCCAATCTACCGAGCCGTTGGTAACAACAATATACACAAATGTATTGTAATCCAAGGATTCCCTTCTCGACAATATTTTCAGTACAATATACACAAATGTATTGTAATTTTATTAATAAAGAAATTAAGACTGTTCAAAGCGATGTTTGTTTGTAATGTGACTTTTAAACCTCCTTGTTGCAACTTTGTTCATGTAATGTTTTCGCCTTTTTATAAAGTGTTGGTACATTTTAAGGTGTTATAGAAATGGACAAATTGTATATTGAAACTAAATGGAATCAGTATGTATTTAAAAGGACAAATATATATATATATATATTTAAAACAATTTGGACATGCAAAACAGAAAATTAATTGAAATCGAAAGTAGTTCTTTGTTATACTGTTATACTGAAACTGAAAAAAACTCTGGGCGTGTTTTTATTCTACAGTCTTTTTAATGTCCCTGGTGGATATTTAAATATGGAAGATAAACGTTTATTCATTCAAATCAATAATACAGTAATACTTACCTGTAGTTGATCCAAAAAAATCACTGTGGTAATCCCCACAAAATGTCAGTTAATTACTTCCTCTTTGGGGTTTAATTTTCAGATTCTCTCCCTTGACCTACTTGTATATATATTCTGCGGTGTTGTTTTTTTAGCACTGCACTTTACATAATTGTAAATAGTCATCCTATTTATTTATTTATTTATTTATTTATTTATTTATTTATGATTTATTTTATAGTTAATGAAGAAGTTATTTTTTTCGGAGGAACGGAAGAAAATGGTGTTTATAAATTCAGATCAATAATTTATATACAGTGAATTAACACCACAAACATTTGGTAAGTGTGACCACATCACTATTTTATACTCATTTTAAAATAGTTCGAGAAAATGAGAAAATAAAGTTTTGGGCGGGTGATGTACTTTAAATACTAAACATGTTACTAGATGCTCGTTTAAGAAATTAAATGCATTTCCTTTTGGACAATAAACATCTTTCATGATCATTGTGTTAAATATTTTATTTAAATGATTTCAGGTTTTGAGGGCAGTGCCAGTTGTTTCTGTTGTGGAGATGGCTCTAATGGTAATAATAATAATAATTATTATTATTATTATTGTTGTTGTTTTTATTATTATTATCAAATATTTTATTAACGTGTCATATGCTATAAAACATACATAATAAAATACAATACAAAAATAAAATATCATGATATCCAGCCTAAAAGATTTATGAGACACGGTTATTTATATAAATTAGTATAACTGGCAAATTGGTAAATATGTATCTACATCCAATTTTATACAGCAATAAAGCGCGCGCGTGTGTGTGTGTGAACGAAAGATCTGAAACATGTAAAGCAATGGAAGAATCGCCATTATGGAAGAAAACATATATTTAAAGGAGCTACAACTTTGTAAGATATGTTTGAATGAAGATGTCAGCATAGTATTCTTACCATGCGGACACATGGCGTCCTGTGCAAGATGTGCGCCTGCGCTCCGAAATTGTCCAATTTGCAGAACACAGTAATGATATATTGAGTAAAGAAGATAGAAAGATTATAAACAAACTAAAGATGCGTGTATTACAAATGTGATAATAATCAAAACAAACATACTAATCCATGTCCGAATCACAATCCAGAAGCAAACTAAACACTTTGGAACAGATAAGGTAGGTTAGACACATGAACTTCTACCAGGGAAGTGAGGCCGGGTGCTCCGGAAGGGTAAACACCTCCTGTTTAGCTAGCTACACCCGCCACGTGTTATCAAAATTGCATGGAAGGAACATGGAACTATAAGACGTCAAATATCTACAGGGCAATCCTGGACACAGAAACGTCAAACTTATCAACCATTCTGTGATGGCGGCCACAAAACTTTTTGAGGGCCTTGATAAGCCTAGGCTTGCAATATCCCTGAGTCAACAATTTATTTGCAAGCAGTCTACTTCGTTGCACAAAGTCCCTGTAGTGGGAACAGGGTCTTCCATAGAGTATTAATTGGAAAATAAATACACCATAAGCAGGAGAAGCAGGTTTATTGCTGCATAAAAAAGGAAAGTTGACAATAGAAAAAATAAAGTGTGAAAACACTTGTATGTCACTTGGAATAGAATTCGTTAAGAAGCTTGCGATCTTTTACTACAGGTTGACAAACGTGCACCTGTCATCACTGTTGACACGGACGGTGATAGTGAAAAACAAGACCGTAATGCGAATTTGAAGCTATATTTACCTGAACGGGCTTAGCTACATCGGGGTTTTACTTAATAATAATAATCATAATTTTATTACAAATTGCGACATTTAGTACAGATGCAAATCTCGCTGATGTGTTCTATTGACATGGGTTAGACAGTTGTTGAGCAGCACGATATGAAAAGTAGCCTACTGTTTATTTAACCTATTTCGGAGAAACAATCACCCAATCCATTGGAAGCTTTATTTTAACTATATTTTGTTGGTTTTCAAAAACTTTCATTTCTAAATGCCGATTGCTAAGTGAAAGAACAGTCACTACATATTTTCAAGTCTTTACAGTATTGAAAAGAACACTGTATTAAAATTCCTGAACATAATTATGAAACTTACATACATCACATAACCATTACATGTGCTTCCGTTCACTTATTTCAAACTTGGAAGATTTATCATTTGAAATATTTTAATAATTCTTCAAAATGCATACCATTTTGATTCCTCGGTAAATTCCCACTAGGGGTATCTATCATTCACTAGTGCGATCAGGGTTTTGTCATACCTGGTATCGTATTTATATCTCCTGAAAGTAAAGAAACCCACTAATGTTAGAGTTAAAACAATCACAAAAATATACAAAAATATTTTATCTTTGTAAAGTGGATATCTCCCGGGATATTCCAATGAAATGCCTTAAAATTGTTCCAGATTCCATGTGGCTTTTGGTGACTTTATGATGTCTCAGTAGACGACAAAACGAGATCAGTCCAGGCTTTGAGTTGTAGCCTGTGTTTATTTTGGTGTTAACGCGAGTGAGGTCTTTCTTTAGTGATCCGGTAGTTTAAATGATCGTTTTATCAATTAGTGAACACTTCTTTTGTGCGTTGGTTCGTACCTCTGAATTATTTCGAAAAGTTAATTCTGAAAACTTAGAACAAATACACTTCCTGTACTGATACACACAATTTAAAACTCTAAATTGTCATATGCTATCCAATAAGTTCAATTAATGGTACTCTGAATAGCTGAGGTTACAACAATTTCACATCTAAGATTTTCCTGAACTTAAATCTGGTTTTGAAAGTTAAATAATTTTGTAACTGTTGAAGATATTCATGAATTAATATATATATATTCTACTTTTGTTAACATTATTTATCTGTAATACCTTAAATATTGATGCACTAGTAAGTAAAAGAAGGAAAATCTCAATTAAGGAATGATTGTGAAACTGGAGTCATATTAATTAGTATTTATTAGATCGTCAGTAAATGCCACTCAAGCCGCGGTCAGTCTCATACATCAAGAACCTGTAGGGTCTCGAGACTTGGCGACGTTTATGTCCATTACATTGTGTGTACTGAGCGTATAATATTAGCAAGGCATGTATTGAAACGCCTCTGATTTTCGAAAAACCGATCTAACCAATGACACGTGTACGCGCTTATGATTAATCAGCGTTATGTTATATATAAAGTATCTTGCATTTTGACGGTGAAAATACCCGATTTCGTCATTTAAAAATGTACTCTTGTACTGCGTAGTCATGTCTATATGGCAGTGAGTGAATATAATGGTCGATATGGTAATAATTAAACTATAAATAATGTACTAATTGTCTGTAATATACTCTACATTTAGAACAAAAAAAGAACATTCTAAAACAATCACAATATAAAACCCATAATGAACAACGTGATAAAAGTCCTCAAGGAATTAAAACAGCCGAGCCCCTGAGCCCTAATATTGCGATTTAACGAGATTTTCCTCAATTGGTATGCAGCCCGAATCTTCTCTCGCTCACCACATGTACGCTCAGTAGGCAATGAAGCAGACTGGTTTATATTATAAAGAGTTTCACTCTTGTTCCGGAATCCTTTATTGTTATACCCCCGCTTAAAAAGTTGGGGTATATAGTGATAGGGGCGTCCGTCCGTGTGGCCGTCCGTTCTTCCGTTACACCTTAGGGTACCTATCTCTTATCCGCAACTCCTCCTAAACCCTTCAATGGATTTTCATAAAACTTTCACACAATCTTTGTGATATAGTGTAGATGTGCGCCTCCTATTAAAAAATTTGATCCGATGGATTTTTGGGAGCGGGGGTATTTTTTGTGAGCTTGTGGCTCAGTTTTTCTAGTTTGTATTTGTGATTTTGTATCGTTTAAACAAAAGGCAATTAAAAAATAAAATGAAATGTACATGATTTGCGTACCTGGGGTCACTAACAGGGATGAAGCTTAATTATTTTGACTTTGGGGCCCAGTCGACTTCAGAAAAGAAGTTGTAATAATAATAAATAGATAAACATAAAGGGCCCAGACTGATTTTTAGTAGCCATGGGCTACCGGGCCCCTGCTAATCTGCATCCCTGACTAAAATAACTATAAACTCTCTTTCACTTCATTTTGACAAAAGTAACACATCGTGATTTCTTGACTTTTAAAAGTTTAACGTACACACGTGGCACGTCGGCCAATGTACAAACCGACTGACGTATAAAACGTACTGAACAGTCTTTAAACATTTGAGACTAGCAAATTAGGTAAAACACAATAATTTCCACCAGGGGAATGAGACCGGGTGCCCCGGGAGGAAGGTTAATATAAGGACCTTCTGTAACTTCTACGGGTCAATGCCTTGAATTGGTTTAACTTTTATCTTATGGTAATTTGTATTTCATCTAAAATACATTTTTGTCTCACACACAATACATAAATATTACACTAGTTCTTGTGTAAGGATATAAGGAAATAACAACAACACAGCGATGTCACCTTCAGTCATGATTTAGACCATTGTCAATATGAAAGTGAATGTGAAAATATGAACATGTTTAGATCACTCTGCAAACACACCACCATCTCTCAAGTAAAGAAAGAGATTTTCAGCTTTTTGATTAAATAGATAGTCACTATATAGCTTGGTTCTTCAAGCCTTTTCTTTCAGTGTTCTGTTTTAACCTAATAACTTTGATAAAGTCGCTGTGGAATGCTGTATTGCATTAAAAGATAGTATAATTATGAAACTAAAGCCTGTATTATGACAGTCATCAAAAAGACTTCATTTTTCCTCCTATCTTCTTAAATGCCTTGATTAAAATTAAGTGTCTGACCTGTAACTAGTGTGCTTATATATCCAAGTCAAGTATAAATTGCTTTAATGATATCCAATCTAGATGTCAAAATTCTTTTTCTATGTAAATCAAAAACAAACACACTAATCCATTGTCAAAAATCACAGTCCAAAAGCAAAGTAAAAACTTTGAAGGTGGCAAATTAAGTTAAACAAGAGAAATGAGGCCGGGTGCTCATAAGGATATCACCTCCTGTTTACCTAGCTACACCTGCCACTATGTAAGTTAAGGAACAAATACAGTCCAACCTGTCTTAAATGCCACCTCTATATAAGGGACACCTGCTTATAAAGCCCAGTAAAACTTAGTCCCAAATGCTATTTATTTACATAATTTGACCCTTATGCAAAGGGACACTTGCCCATAAAGATCACTTTTACTGATTCCATTGGGTGGCCTTTGTAGACAGGTTTGATTGTACATTAAAGAAATAGTACTGCTACCACTGAAATGGTTCAAATAACTACAAATCATGTTCAGAAGAATATATATTTATTATACCTAATAAAGTACTACATAAATAAATAACTACATATTGTTTATAATACCTGATTATATATAATATATGGTGCTACAATCTTATCACGATTTTATGTGAAAAATTTTACTATATAAATATGAAAGCACAAATACCTTATAATTAGCTATGCTTATCCTTAATTTTATTGACTACATTACTGATTGATTGTACCGGCTGAAAAAATATTTCATTCTCCTAAAGTTCATAGGGTAAATTATAGTACCCAGTAATCTTTTTTAATCCTGAAAGTACTGCTCTTACAATATGCATGTTCAGTCTCTGGAACAGCCAAAAAATGATGTCAAACATACGTATATATGTACATGCAAGTATAAAAAGGAATAATCATAATATATTTGGTCTTGAACAGAATTTTATAAAACAAAAGTATTAAGGAACATATATATAATTAAATTATTAAAATGTCAAAGAACACATATAAAAGTAAATTGTTAAAATATACAGGAACATATATATAAAATAATTAAAAAATTGTTAGCAACATCTTTGTTGGTTCTTATTTTTCAATTTTGAACACAAAACACATTGGTCCTTTTTCAACATTACAATAAGCATATACAAGAAATAAATGACAATAATTAAAGCCTCTTTTAACATCCAATAAAACAAAACAAAAGAAAACATGGTCAATAAAACACTTGGAATTCCTTAAAATATTATTATAGATGATTTTATCAAAATGAACCATGTGCCCTGTGCAGCTAGGGTTAAAGAAGTCAATATTAATTTGGTACAAGGTAATATTTCATAGAAATTATCATAGATACATTCCATCAACACACGTGACCAGTTCATGATAGTGTTTGCTTGCTACTACAGTCACAGCAGTTTCTAAACATACCAGATCAGATTGCCGTGTAATTACCAAATTGGCTTTAAAAATCTGGAAAACAGAAACAATTCAATTTCTACATAAAACTTTAATGAATTGTATATTGCATCATACACAATACAAATATCATAATATAAACAAAGGTCAATCCAGAGCCGATTTTGTATTTCTGTGGATCTGTGGAAGCATAGCGGCAAGTGAAGTCTATCTCAAACATGCCTTGTTACTGTTATAGAAAAAATATAAAAAACTGCACTTGGTCACGTCTCAATATAACCCACATTGGTCACATAAATGTGACAATAACCTGATTAATATACAATGTAACATATGTTAACAGAAAACAAAAAAGTAAAAAAAAAACCATCCAAACACCATGTATTCAAAATGAATCAAATAAAAACTTACTAAAAAAATTTCTATTGGAAATATATTGAAATATATATACATGTATATAAGAAGTAACTGCACTGCAAATAACCCTTGGGCACCAGGGGAGGAGGACCTTCCCGTCACTTTCTGATAACAGAATGGAGTTACTGATATATAAATACATTTGTAATACAACCTGTACAATATTATTATACAGACATACAATTTGGTTTCTAAATTCTGATCCATACTATAAGTATATAGACAATGAATCAGCAAGTTCATTATTTTATAATTTTAAAATATGGCTTAAAGCAATCTATGCAACACATTCATAGAATTTATTATTTTGGAAAAATATGTACAGAATATAAACTTAAAATAAAACAAAGAAATTGTTATAATTAATAAAGGAATGTAAAAACTATTTCACTTTTATAGATGACAACCAATAAAATCGCCGAAATGATTACTATCGATTTTTTTTTCATTTTTGAAAAATTATCAATATCAAGTAAAAAGGTTCTTTATGTTACATGACTAAGAACTTGGTAATTATTTAAAGATAGCCTCACCTTAGATGATACTATAAAAATTTGTTTTTGTCATTTTTGAGAAAATTACCAATAAAAAGCATAGAAAAGGGGATTTCTTTTGAGAAATATAATGTTTTTTGGGGGTTTATATATATATCCCTTCTCGTTATGCTATGTGACTAATATGTTTTTAACACCTTAGCATGCATAATCTTTTATTTTTTTTGATACATGTAGCTTCACCCAAGATGAATTACATGTATTATCAAAATTGTTTTGTTTTTTTCTTATCATTTTTGAAAAATGATCTAAATTGGTATAAATTAAAAGCACATTTCTTAAACCACCCTATCTTTATGCTATATGACCAAAATGTTTTAAATAACTTGGACTGAATAATTTTTTTATTCTTTTTTATAATAACTTCAGCCAAGATGATAACTATCAAAACATTTTTTTTATCATTTTTGAAAAATTATCTAAGTTGGAATAAATAAAAAATACTGGTAGCATTATATTTCTCAAAGGAAATCACCCTTTTCTGTAATATATGACCAAGATGTTTTTCTTTAACAACTTGGCATGAATAATTTTTTATTCTTTTGATGATAGCTTTTTCACCCAAGATGAATTACTATCATTTTTTTTGTCATTTCCAGCCAAGCTGGAATAAATAAGAAACACATTACATGTATATTTCTAAAAAAGAAACATACATGACTGTTGCATTATTTTTTGTTTTAAATCTTTGATTTTTGCCTCTTTTTATAAAACTTTTAACCTAAATAGAAAACCTTCCCTTCAATTTGTCATCAAGTTATTAACATTGGTATTATCAAGCAACTACTATTTGAAGTTCATGTAGTATCTAATCATGCATATAATGTCTATTGTTTTTGCATCTCTTTTAATCAATTTGTTAACAGATCACACAACTTATAGACATACCAGATATATAACATTATCATAACCATGCAAAACATTCTATTTATTTGTGAAACATTTTCGTAACTATGCAAAGCATTTTCATAAATTCTCATTTCTGTGCAAAACATTCTCACTAATTCTCATTTCTGTGCAAAACATTCTCATTTCTATGCCAACATTTTCAGTTCTTTGCAAGCAATCAACTTTCAGATATGTGTACCATCAGACACTCTTCAGATCAACAAATTTACCATACAATCATACCATCATCAAACACATTTCTGTATTCTGGATATGACATTTGTACCTACAGTCAAAACCTGCCTTAAAGGCAACCTCTATATAAGGGCTAACTACTTTTAAAGGCCAGTTAAATTTTATATCAATTGCTCTTTATTGTTTTATTTTAACCTCTACATAAGGGCCACCTGCCCATAATAGCCACTTTTACAGGTTCCCTTGGGTGGCCTTTATAGACAGGTTTGACTGTATTTCTGTCATCACCATAGTTACTCATCAAACCTTCACACAAGGTTTATCTCTGGTATTCCAGTAAGATATTCCAAGGTGAAGGACAACTTATATAATTTTCATACACCCGCTTTTTTTAAAAAAAAAACCGAGCATATTATTTTTTTTAACTGTAAGATTAGTTAGCCTATATCAGTTTTCTTCTAACTTTTTTAATTCCACAACACAATCTTTGTAGAATCTGGCCGTCTTCTCCAGAACAAAGTAATACTTTGAATCTTTAAGTTCTGGCACAAAGAAGCCATTTATCTGAAAAAGAGACGTAAATAGGTAAAACTACAAACCTAATATTTTTAGATGGAACATAAAAATGTAAAATCAAGCTGAAAACACATTTTAACAAAATTCAGAAAAGCACATGTCACTAATTATAAAACTCCCAGTTTTTAGACATGCACAGGAAATACTAACTACTAAAATGTTATCCAGTAAAATAAAACTAGAACTGTCAGTGACATTAACTTTACCCTCTCATTGGTTTTGTCATTGGGTCATGAGAATATTTCCACAAAATTAATCAGATTGATTAATAATCAGAGATGCACAGATTCTTATCACATGTCTGTCCATAATTCCGGAATATTTTATTATGCATAAAAGAATAAACATCCCAGTTAAATAATGTCTACGAATGGATGGACCAGGTGATTCCAGTGGAACCCATGCCTTACTTCATTGTGGGGGGTTGGGTAAAATTACTAACTTATATCTACCAGTAACTATGTATTTACAGATGCAATAACTAAATGGTGTTGGAAGGAGGTTTATATAAAAGATTTTGTGTACAAGTAAATCATCCAGCATTAGTTCAGTACTGGCAAATGCTTTTTTGTGCTGAATATCTAGTCACAATTTTTGTCAGAAAATTAAGTCCATCATTTATATGCAGCAAATATATCACTCTGTGGCAAATTGCCACCAAGTGATATATTCTTCATGTTTTTTTCCATGTTGCTGTGTATTATTTTGTGATATACCATGGGTAGATGTGGATTATTTCTTAAATCATGATGTTTAGTTTCATTCATAGATTTTAGATGTTAAAGTTTTTTTGTATTATTTGTAATTTATATCTTAAGTTAATGATCAAAATGTATGCAACAGATTTTTTCTTGAAGGAATTTTTAAAATTTAAGGAATATATAAAAAATGTTGGAAAAATACATTTTCCAAGATAAAAGCATTATTTCAACATAAAAATCAGCTTATCAGAATGATGTTGTCAACTGTTTAATTTTGTGAAGATTTTCTGCCTGTAATGATTAATATGGCCACTTTTAAACATGCATAAACATTTATGGATGACCGTGTAATATTGAAATAAGATATAGTTCAAAGTACCTTTTCTTCCAACATTTTGTACAGGTCTTTTCCGGACATACCCTTGAGGACGTATACATGTGCAACCACTCTGTCTTTATAGAATACTGTAACCCAGACCTTGACTCGATCTAAAATATAAATGAAATGAAATTAAAAATATAATAATTTACTTTGATATTAATGGTGGTCTGGCTATAAAATGTATCAGAAACAAGTAAAAATGATTGTCTTGTCTGGCAAGAAAACAATTTACTGATCAGCCTGATAGAGGCAGGTAAAAACGACTATTGGGCAAGTAAATGTGTTGGTGATCACTCTGTCAGGGGCAAGTTAAAATGACTATTGGGCAAGTAAATGTGTTGGTGATCACTCTGTCAGGGGCAAGTTAAAATGACTATTGGGCAAGTTAATGTGTTGGTGATCACTCTGTCAGGGGCAAGTTAAAATGACTATTGGGCAAGTAAATGTGTTGGTGATCACTCTGTCAGGGGCAAGTTAAAATGACTATTGGGCAAGTAAATGTGTTGGTGATCACTCTGTCAGGGGCAAGTTAAAATGACTATTGGGCAAGTTAATGTGTTGGTGATCACTCTGTCAGGGGCAAGTTAAAATGACTATTGGGCAAGTTAATGTGTTGGTGATCACTCTGTCAGGGCAAGTTAAAATGACTATTGGGCAAGTAAATGTGTTGGTGATCACTCTGTCAGGGGCAAGTTAAAATGACTATTGGGCAAGTTAATGTGTTGGTGATCACTCTGTCAGGGGCAAGTTAAAATGACTATTGGGCAAGTTAATGTGTTGGTGATCACTCTGTCAGGGGCAAGTTAAAATGACTATTGGGCAAGTTAATGTGTTGGTGATCACTCTGTCAGGGGCAAGTTAAAATAACTATTGGGCAAGTAAATGTGTTGGTGATCAGACTGCCAGGGGCAAGTAAAAATGACTATTGGGCAAGTAAATGTGTTGGTGATCACTCTGTCAGGGGCAAGTTAAAATGACTATTGGGCAAGTTAATGTGTTGGTGATCACTCTGTCAGGGGCAAGTTAAAATAACTATTGGGCAAGTAAATGTGTTGGTGATCAGACTGCCAGGGGCAAGTAAAAATGACTATTGGGCAAGTAAATGTGTTGGTGATCACTCTGTCAGGGGCAAGTTAAAATGACTATTGAGCAAGTTAATGTGTTGGTGATCACTCTGTCAGGGGCAAGTTAAAATAACTATTGGGCAAGTTAATGTGTTGGTGATCAGACTGCCAGGGGCAAGTTAAAATAACTATTGGGCAAGTAAATGTGTTGGTGATCAGACTGCCAGGGGCAAGTAAATGTGTTGGTGATCACCCTGTCAGGGGCAAGTTAAAATAACTATTGGGCAAGTAAATGTGTTGGTGATCACTCTGTCAGGGGCAAGTTAAAATGACTATTGGGCAAGTAAATGTGTTGGTGATCAGACTGCCAGGGGCAAGTTAAAATTACTATTGGGCAAGTAAATGTGTTGGTGATCAGCCTGTCAGGGGCAAGTAAATGTGTTGGTGATCACCCTGTCAGGGGCAAGTTAAAATGACTATTGGGCAAGTAAATGTGTTGGTGATCAGCCTGACAGGGGCAAGTAAAAATAACTATTGGGCAAGTTAATGTGTTGGTGATCAGCCTGACAGGGCAAGTAAAAATGACTATTGGGCAAGTTAATGTGTTGGTGATCAGCCTGACAGGGCAAGTAAAAATGACTATTGGGCAAGTTAATGTGTTGGTGATCAGCCTGACAGGGCAAGTAAAAATAACTATTGGGCAAGTAAATGTGTTGGTGATCAGCCTGACAGGGCAAGTAAAATGACTATTGGGCAAGTTAATGTGTTGGTGATCAGCCTGACAGGGGCATGTCAAAACAACTATTGGGCAAGTAAAACATTTACTGATCATTCTGATAGGGCAGGTAAAAATAACTATTGGGCAAGTAAATGTGTTGGTGATCAGCCTGACAGGGGCAAGTAAAAATAACTATTGGGCAAGTAAATGTGTTGGTGATCAGCCTGACAGGGCAAGTAAAAATAACTATTGGGCAAGTAAATGTGTTGGTGATCAGCCTGACAGGGGCAAGTAAAAATAACTATTGGGCAAGTAAATGTGTTGGTGATCACTCTGTCAGGGGCAAGTAAAAATGACTATTGGGCAAGTTAATGTGTTGGTGATCAGCCAGACAGGGCAAGTAAAAATGATAGCATTGTCGTGCAAGTAAAACATTTACTGATCATTCTGATGGAAAGTAAAAATAACTATTGGGCAAGTAAATGTGTTGGTGATCAGCCTGACAGGGGCAAGTAAAAATAACTATTGGGCAAGTAAATGTGTTGGTGATCAGCCTGACAGGGGCATGTCAAAACAACTATTGGGCAAGTAAATGTGTTGGTGATCAGCCTGACAGGGCAAGTAAAAATGACTATTGGGCAAGTAAATGTGTTGGTGATCAGACTGTCAGGGGCAAATAAAAATAACTATTGGGCAAGTAAATGTGTTGGTGATCAGCCTGACAGGGCAAATAAAAACAACTATTGGGCAAGTAAATGTGTTGGTGATCAGACTGACAGGGCAAATAAAAATAACTATTGGGCAAGTAAATGTGTTGGTGATCAGCCTGACAGGGCAAATAAAAACAACTATTGGGCAAGTAAATGTGTTGGTGATCAGCCTGACAGGGCAAGTAAAAATGACTATTGGGCAAGTAAATGTGTTGGTGATCAGACTGACAGGGGCATGTCAAAACAACTATTGGGCAAGTGAAAGTGTTGCTGATCAGTCTGACAGGGCAAGTAAAAATGTTGGTCATCAGACTGACAAGGCAATTAAATTAACACTATGGCCTCTCTCAGTGCTACCTGGGTTTGATTCTTGTTATTGTAGGCAAGTGGTATGCAATAGCAGTGATTAATGCTCTAGTCAAAAATTACTTCTTGACTCATATCAAGATAGTTGCTTATGGAATGGTGGAGGAAACAAGAGTTCAACTGATGAAAACCACTGATATTTGACAAGCAAACTGAAACTAGAACTGTCTCTTGAGAGTCAAATACCCCCACCCCCAACATTTAATGTTTTCCTGCGGCCTTGATCTTTATGAAATGACCTTGGTTCAAGGTCATGACACACCTTTGGACCATAAAATTTAATCATGTGAAGTTTTAAAACAGTCGCACGAAGCAGCTATGAGATATGGCCCGGACATGATTTTACATGGGCAGACAGACAGACAGACATGGTGATTCTTATATACCCCCTCAAACTAGTTTGGGGGGGGGGGTATAAAACCTTTTAACACTATGTTCTGCCAAACTGGAATTTGAACCAAGGTGGCAAGAGGAGATCGAGGTATTGAGATGTGTATGGTAATTGCACTTTGGACCACTCAGCTTTCAAGCTTTGACAGAACGGGCATATTTACTATGACAAGAGTCAGTTTATACTATATTACCATTTCTTTGGACTGTTTTCATATCTAAAAGTCTTCTCATATCATTTGGTGTAAACATGATCTGATCATTCAATAAATCAAATACTGGCATGGGAATCAAACATCTTCTAGTTTCTGAAAATACAAAAATTTTCAAGTTTAACACAAAGCATTTTCTATTTGTTGTTAATTGCATTAAAATACAGTAAAATACTGAAAACTTAATCTGAAATACAAAAATTATCAAAAATTATCAAGTTGAACACATAACATAACAGAAAAAGTCCTGTTTTTGTTGTTTAGAATGGGGAGTTAAGGATGGTGTAGTTACATTCTGAAGGGGCATGTTCTTGTTTATTAAAAACCCCAATATCAATTTAAATTTAACAAATGACAAGAAGTGTGATATACTGATGGGTAGACAGGTAAATCTTCTTAAAATTAAATTAATTTTTCATTTTGTTATGTAAGTATGAAAGAATTGGACAATTTGCACATGTAAAATAATTTGCTATTCAGTGTGCAAAATGTCCAATTCAAAAATTGATTTCATTCCTATAATAGTCAAACCTGTCTAAAAAAGGCCACCCAAGGAAACCTGTAAAAGTGACATTTATAGGCAGTTGGTTCTTATGTACAGCTTCAAATACCTGAAAACAGCAAAAAAAAAAAAAAAAAAAAAAAAAAAAGGGATAAAAAAATGTGTTTTTGCACTTATGTTTAAAGGCCAAAACTCCCAGGAAAAATGAGCAAACCAAATCAGGTTAATGATATGCTCATCTCCTATTAATGCTGATGCTTTACACCAAGTTTCATGAAATAGTGCTTCATAGTTTTGGAAAATTACTCCAGACAAGAATTGTTTGGATGGATGGAAAATCAAATTAATACCCTTTCTTTCAAAGGCAGGAATAATGAAAATACCAATTTCATTTCTTTTTTTTTTGTTATTTACATTTCAAATGTCATTCTTAATTTTAACAAAAATGTCATCTATACTTCTTAAATGTAACAAGCAAATGTAATGAATTAGGATTCCCCTTCATCAGGTTCTTTTTTATGATTTACACTTATGGTCAAAGGACCATAACTCCCAGGAAAATAAGCCAACAATTTTTATATCTCTTATCAGTGTTGATGCGTTACAACAAGTTTCATAAAGTGCTTCATAGTTTTGGAGAATTACTCTAGACAAGAATTGTCTGGACAGATTGATAGAAGTTTAAACTTAATATCCCCCCCCTTTCTTCAAAAGGCAGGGTAATAATAAACATAACAATGTCATTTCTACTTTATGTTTACATTTCACATGTCATTTTTTATATTTGCAAAAATTTTATTTATACTTAAATGTGACAATATTGGTTTTGTGTAATTTATCATGGTAATTTTCCACTACTGCCCTTGGGCTTGTGTCAAACAGCTGATCAGTGTGATAACAGCTAACTCCATCAAGTTCATTGAATTGTTGATATGGATAAAAACAGCTGAATCAGCCTTCAGCAACCAGGGAAAATAGAAATAATATCCAATCAATCAACAAATAAATATAAATTAAGTTATATACATTTTAATGTTGAATTGAATTCATAATTTTTAAAAGAAGAATAAGATAAAAATTATAATTTATATTAATTTATGAACAACAATACTGGTAATCAGTGCAGTACTGTGGCCATTCCAAGTGGTCTATAAGGTCATACTACAGTCAACCCTGTCATAAAGGTCACCTCTGTAGAAGGAACCCTTCTTTCGAAGGCCAGTAAAATTTTATCCAAATTTCTCCTTATTCTTGTCATTGAACCTGAACTTAAGGGTCACCTGCCCATAAAGCCACTTTTACTGGTTCCCTTAGACGACCTTTATAGACAGGTTAGACTGTATTATTTTTCTCCAGAATATGAAATCTAGTGCTAATCCTGTGGAGAGATACTTCAGTTATTTCATAGGTGTTTTTGGAACAGAAATATCCATTGTTCCGAAGTATGACAGAGATGACCTTAGGCCGAGGGGTAACAGTTCCATAGGTCATTCCTGATACAAAGGCACAATAGATTTGACTTTTCTCAAAAACCTGTGAATCAATTGTTTTAATACCTTTTCAACTGCCCTATTTCCCAACAAAACATTCAATCCTGCATCCCATATCATTGTTTACACTGTTGTCAGGTAAAATCAGGGTTAGCAGAATGCTTTAAAGTTTGTACATGAAACAGTTTGTTCTGCAATGAAAACATTCATGAACTGTTTCATACTGGTCCAGAGGAAATAAAAAGACAACATAAGGTAGCTAAAAATACTTTTTACCATTGATATAGGAGATAAGGTAAGAATAACAACCGTCATGAACAGGAAATATTGCTATATTGTTATTAATTTGCTAATGAGGGCTACTGGGTGTTAATTAGTAAGCTCTGGCCATTGTCAAGTACACTATAACTTAAATATCATTCCATTCTGCTGAGAATAAAATCATACCTGAAAACACATGATGTTTCAATGCTTCATCTGTCAATATGCGACTCTCTAGGCATGGATCCAACAACCTTGACAACAAGTGGAGCACACTGGGTAATCTAACATCATCTGGACCTCTCTGGTTCATCTGGTCGATGTTGTCATAAATATTATATCTCTGACCCTCAATCTGAGAATAAAGAAACAAGAGGGCCATGGGCCTTAACGCTCACCTGAGGAAGAGTACATATCTTATGCAGAGGTTTAATGGTCAATGACATTAATAAAAGAGAATATCAAAATTTTCAGCAGTAAGGGCCAATAATATGCAAGTATTTTTGCAAATTAATTATAATAATTATTATATAAGGATGCTATATATAACATATTTAAAGTCTAGCTACAATATATAATATAAACAGCTAAAACATCTGTATATTAAAATGTGTATTAGGCCAATACCTACAATATTCCAATATACATGCCTATACAAAGAGTTTATAGTTTTTGAGATAATTAACCATTTAAGTAGTAGTTTGCATCTATGACCTTGACCTTTGAACCTATGACCTTCATTCATATATCAAAATGATTGTTGCGCAAATGCCTACAATATTCCAATATACATGCCTATACAAAAAGTTTATAGTTTTTGAGATAATGAACCATTTAAGTATTCATTTGCATCTATGACCTTGACCTTTGAACCTATGACCTTCATTCATATATCAAAATGATCGATAGGCCAATACCTACAATATTCTAAAATACATGCCTATACAAAAAGTTTATAGTTTCTGAGATAATAAACCATTTAAGTAGTAGTTTGCATCTATGACCTTGACCTTTGAACCTATGAACTTCATTCATATATCAAAATGATCTTGTGCAAATGCCTACAATATTCTAATATACATGCCTATACAAAAAGTTTATAGTTTTTGAGATAATTAACCAAAATTAATCAGCAGTAAGGGCCAATAATATGCAAGTATTTTTGCAAATTAATTATAATAATTATTGTATAAGGATGCTATATATAACATATTTAAAGTCTAGCTACAATATATAATATAAACAGCTAAACATCTGTATATTAAAATGTGCATTAGGCCAATACCTACAATATTCCAATATACATGCCTACACAAAGAGTTTATAGTTTTTGAGATAATTAACCATTTAAGTATTCTTTCGCATCTTTGACCTTGACCTTTGAACCTATGACCTTCATTCATATATCAAAATGATCGTTAGGCCAATATCTACAATATTCCAATATACATGCCTATACAAAAAGTTTATACAATTCAATACTTGTTTACATCTGTGACCTTGACCTTTGAACCCATGACCTTTATTCATATATCAAAATGACCATTGTGCCATTACCTACAATATTCTGATATACATGCCTATACAAAAAATTCATAGTTTTGCAGATAATTAACTATTTTGGTATTCTTGGACATCTGTGACCTTGACCTTTGAACCCATGACCCTGATCTATGTATCAAAATGATCGTCATGTCAATACCTACAAATAACTGAAAATCCTACGCCATTATCACAAGAAATGTTAAAGAAATAGCATTTTTTATCAAAGGTCAAAAACTGGGACATGACCTTGACCTTCGACCTTGACATCAATTGGAAGAAAATTGCAAGACAAGATCAACAGTGAAAACTCCATACAATTATCTTCAGCCGTTATGAAGTTATAACAATAAATGTCTCATTTTAAAAATTACGTAATTTTAAGCAAAAAACGCGTAACCCATTTTTCGTCTAATTTTCATGAAAAACACAATTTTTATGTTCCCAGGTATTCTGAATCCAAATATCCAATCAAAATTTGCCTGCACCTTTTGGTTTCAGAGAAGAAGATTTTTTTTTGTTTTTTTGCTATTTTTAGTAACAGTGGCCATCTTGTTGGGCGTGGCCAAACCCCGAACACAATTTTGAAAGGCTGTTACCTAGGCATGATAATCACCAAGTTTCATCAAATATGGCCCAGTAGTTTTGGAGGAGAAGATTAAAATGTAAAGTTTACACACGACACACGACGCACGACGCATGACGGACGGTGATAGATTGCAATAGCTCATCTGAGCCTTTGGCTCAGGTGAGCTAAAACGAGTACAATGTGTAACATATCTGATGTCATAATAGTCTGGATAGACCTAACTACAGATTACTGTATACCTGTAGTTGCTTTTATTAACGGGGAATTTAATTTCACTATATTTGCAATTTGACTTAATAGCGTAAAATTAAATACCAAGTGAATGTTTTCATGTAGCATTTATTAAACTTAAAATTGGATAATCTGTACAGAAAAATTTTAACACTGGCCACAGCACTGCAAAATTTTATACCTGTGAATACCGGAAAGTTCCAGTGTCTTAACCTCAAAATTTTATCCTTAAGCAATAATTTAAAGTTTTTGCAGGTTTATACAATAGTGTGCAGATAAAAATTAAATCTTTTAATCCAGTTTTCAATTTTAATCCAATTTTCAATACACAAAAAATAAAAAAAATAAAAAATAAATCATTGCTTATAATTAAATTAAAAGACAAGAAATATGTTTCAAAATTGTTTTTTATCTTTAAAACGTTCATTGAACAAAAAAATTAATTTTTTTATAATATACGGTAATAAAAAAGGTTGTATATGCACAAGAATGGTTAATGAAAACTTAAAGATGTTGGCACCAATGTGTACAACAATGTCACCAGCCATACATCCCAACTGCAATGTTTTCATGAAAGACAATGAATGAAGAATGAATTGGTCAGGTGAGCTAAAAATATTACAGGCCTGGCTGAATAAAAAAGTTACAGGTCTTAACCTTGTATACTGTCAGATTTACCTATATTTTGAACCCTGAAATTTGATACAACCTTAAGTTATGCATGCATATGGAGATTTTGAAGAGCCAATTAAAAACATAGCACTGCTGTGCTGTTGTATAGCGTAGTTGGGAAAATGGTGTTGTGGCAAGACAGAATATAACCAAAAATTCGGGGTGGGGGTTGATCTATGCCATAGTTCGATGGATGTTTTTTTTTTTTTTGTTTTTTTTTTAAAAAAGAAACAATGTACCACACCAATGTATTGCTGAATTAAATGGTAGAAAATAATAATTTCATAAATATATGAAAAAGACAATCGTAATTAAATTTTAAAAAGTTGTACCTGATAGTTTTGTCATTTCGGATAGAGAGAAAGCTAGAGTTTTGCAGATCCTACCGTCGCTTTGAGGGGGTACATTCTAGCGGTTGTATGTAACTGGATCATTTGCTGTTAATCTGGGTTTTAATTAACTGCTGATTATCACTCACAATATTCCCGTTTCATGTTAATGGTGAAGTATTTAAAATCCACATGTGGTCATTTGCACTGTATGATTTATCTCCCTTTCACGAAAGTGAAATCTAATCGATAAACAGTTTTAAAATATGACACAATTGCCTCAACATCAAAATACGTTATTATAACCTTCAAAATAAATTTAAATTTCCGTAGATTTCACGAAGAATTAATTAAATCAACCAGCCGTTGCTGTTCATCTCATAAAAAGGTATGATTTTACATCGTAGGACGCAAACTTCTCGGACTACTTTTTATTGTAAACATGAGATCAGTTCGCCAAATTGCAGAAATTATTAGATGCATCCCGTCGCAATATTTTACTAAATTCCAAAATGTATTCTAAAAATTTATTCCAAATGTGCATATGTAACCAAATGCATTACCCGTCTCAGAATACATATCTCACGATAAAACAGATATACTTCTTTCACGCTCATTTACCAGGCGCACTATTTCCATGTGTACTCATATCTTATAATTTCATAGCAAAGAAACTCGATATCTTGGAAGAAAGCAATAGCAAAGTACGCGTTCACTATCGTGAAACGCTGTACAAAAAATTATTTAAGTGATGTAAGAGCCATACCAGTCTGCGTATCAAATTCCCCTTTCTTTGTTTTGGTACATCTTTCACTTCATAGCAGATATCTCTCCATACATTTTCACCTTTAATCATTCTATATAAGACACAGCCTAGACCCCACATATCTACATACTTTAAACATGGGTCAAATCTCCGGTAATTTTCTGATATGTGGTCAATTTCTGGTGGCAAGAACAGCGGAGTACCATCTGAAAAATTAGAGAGGATATAGACATTAATTTACAGGCATGTTCTAATGAGTTATTGTATTCACTAATAATTTACAATTAAGCATTACTGTTCAAATTTTCATGGCTTTTCTAAAGACACTACTACAATGTATATATTGATCATCCCTATAGACACTTAAAAGTTAAAGTCTGTCCCGAGCCATTAGGCCCATCAGGCCGGAGCTTATCCCGGTTTCGGTGGCGTTAAGCGACTGAGAGTACAAGACTCTCCCCTGAATGGGACGCCGATCCATCGCAGGGTTAACCCCCAGCATTTTGCTGGTACTCATTTATTTTTCAGCTGAGTGAACTGGAACAACGTGAAATTAAGTGTCTTGCTCAAGGACACAACACATCGCCCGGTCCAGGGATCAAACCCATGACCTTCGAATCATGAGTCCAACGCCTTAACCACTAGGTCACATGCTTCCACAAAAGAGTCTAAAGACACTACTACAATGTATATATTGATCATCCCTATAGGATTATCATAGATGGTGCACACTTTATAATTACTGTAATAACCATATTCATACTTCTTTTTGGTGAAGTGAGTCACTGCATGTGTGTGCATGTCACTGTGTGTCACTGCGTGTGTTTGTATGTCACTGTGTGTGTGTTTTTGTGTGTTAGAGTGTCACTGTGTCATTGTGTGTGTTCTTGTGTGTTGGAGTGTGTCACTGTGTGTGTCATTGTGTTTTTGTGTCACTGTGTGTTTTTGTGTGTTACAGTGTGTCACTGTGTCATTGTGTGTGTTCTTGTGACACTGTGTGTGTGTTAGAGTGTGTTGCTGTGTGTGTCATTATGCGTTTTTGTGTCACTGTGTGTGTGTTTTTGTGTGTTAGAGTGTGTCATTGTGTCATTGTGTGTGTTCTTGTGACACTGTGTGTTTTTGTGTGTTAGTGTGTGGCTGTATGTGTCATTGTGTGTGTTTTTGTGTCACTGTGTGTGTTTTTGTGTGTTAGAGTGTGTTGCTGGGTGTGTTTTTGTGTCACCATGTGTGTGTGATCATGTGTGCCGGTATGTGTGTGTGCATGTGTGTGTATGTGTGTGTGTTATAAATCTACTTTTATAATTCAATGGTCTTTCATGTCTGTCAGATTTTGATGATCCCCAGTCTATATATGCCACAGATGTAGGATCATCTTTCTTCCTCAATACAATGTTTAACACTAAAATTAGATAAAAATTCATATTAATATTGTGCTCTGTGTACATTTTATGATTATTAAAACACATTTCACCCTTAGACCTTATATAATAACTCAACAAAATTATGAATAAAAATCATTTTATTGAAAGTTTAAGGTGGTATATATATAATTTATCTATAATCCCATACATATATATCCAAAAACATACATGTTTTGATACTTCCAAAATCAGTAGTGTCCCTCTTATGAGGCAAGGCATTTGTTGCCTTTTATATAAAAAATAAGTATCCCCATCTTAAAAGGATGACCTTTTATTGCCTTCAGTGAAAGAGATTGGATCTCATTTGAAGCGTATTAAGATATCATATCACTTGTGTATAAAGTGTTTTTAAAGTGGTAATAAGTGATTGCTATCAAGAGACCTAGGTGTCCCAAAGGGAGACTAATCTAGTTAATTCTAAGGTCTCATTAAACACTTCCAGGTCACAAAAGGTCAATTGGCCCTTATTCCAAATAGTACCGCTAAGACATTAAAATACTAATAATAAGGGGTATGGCTGATAAAATTGGGTACACAATTTTTATTGGGATAAACAATATATCATTGGAAAGTACAAGATATACTAAATAACATTGCTATTAAAAAATTGAAAAATTGCGTAAGATACATATATCAGTCAAAGCAAATAGGTGGACAGCATCCAGCTGAGGTTCCGATACACAAGCTGCGGACACATGTTTTCAATGTGGTTTGAATATAATCCCATTTAGCAAAATATTAACGGTAATGGTACCATTTTTACAATGATTATTGACGTGTTTTAATTCCCTTTTAAATGGTGTATTATTAAATGCACCTATTGCGCACAGAAACTCACGATGATGTCACAAAGTTGGGCAATTTAACATGGGACCCTATGGGAAAGGCCGAAGTGTTTAATGAGACCTAATGGTGTTGAACTTTAGCAATACATCACACTGTGTTTTGTGAACAGTTTACTGGTTTTACAGCTTCTATCCACATGCATCAGTCATATCTCAGAGAAGTTATGGTGCTTTAGTGATCAAGTAAAGTAAAACCTTGTTATAATGCTACTCAATAACTTTGCCACCTCGCTTATTGCCACACTATCTTAAAGTCCAAAAAATTATTTTTTCTTTGTTTTTCTTCATAAGTTTTCCTCAAGTGGGTGGGGTGGGTGCGGTAGGTTGTTACACCTTAAAAACTATAACATGGGGTGATACCTACAGGGCTGGTCCACTATTAGCAAACATGGATGCCAACAATATGCTTATATGTAGTAAACTGTAATAAGCAAATTAGCCTGACCAGTTTTAGATATTTTTAATCCTTCATTAGAGGCATATGAAGCTTTGGACTTCAGCTCTGTCCTTTTTAATAGATCTGGCAACCATATCTCTATTTAACCTCCAAAATTATACTTAGTCACACAGACTCCTATACAGCAAAACCCTAATTCATCGCCACCATTTGTATAAACTTATTATTATAAAGGGTC
Source organism: Anadara kagoshimensis (assembly GCA_021292105.1). Classification (NCBI taxonomy): domain Eukaryota; kingdom Metazoa; phylum Mollusca; class Bivalvia; order Arcoida; family Arcidae; genus Anadara; species Anadara kagoshimensis. Next base: position 6,465,467 of record CM037873.1, read on the forward strand.
TGGCAATGAACTGAGGGAGGCCCATAATAAAAAAACCCCAGAGGAAATGGATATTTGAAATTCAAAATGGGTAGTGATAAGGTGTGATAGTTTTTGAGGGGCATTATAATGATGTGTTACTGTATATTTAATTAATTCAAGAACTGTTACTGTATAATAACTCACTTTTAATATCATACACTACAATGCCTTGGGTATGTAAATAGTGCAATCCTTTTAGCAGTGTTTCTATACACATGATTTTAGCCGTCATGTCCCAAACATTTTCTCGTATTACTTCATTCAGTGTCCCACCTACAAAAATAAAACAATAAGGGAAATAATTTATTATATAATTCATAATTTTACACTTAAACAACTGCATTTTTCCTTGTCAAGGTCAGAAAATAAGAAGGGACTTATTATGCAATCAGAAAGCACTGGAAATGAAGACTGATAGATTGATTAAATAGGGTTTTACATCCAAGTCAAGAATATTTCACTTATATTTAGATGTCACCAGCTATAGGTGAAGCAGAAATTTTTACTTTTGCAGTAAGCTCACGGCAATGTGCAGGGAGGGTTCTTTTATGTGCCACACTTGATCTGACATGGGGCTTGCATCTGTTTTTCAGGTCCTCCGAAGGACCCCTTGCGAAAAAACAGTCACTACATATTTTCAAGTCTTGGACAGACCCAGCCGGGGTTAGAACCCACCATCTTCCACATACAGAGCACACTCTGAGCTAAGGACTTTACCTAGAAATCACAAATTTATACTGGTCACCTGATGACACTTACAAACCATTGCAAGGGTGCATCTAGATCAACAATTCAAATCTTAGATGGAATAAAAAATTATTTTAAAAAAATGCAATGCACTGTAGAAAGTTGTGCTATACTGTATTGTAACATTTAAGATAACATTCATGTTAGTTTACAGAATAATGCATTCTAGTAGAAAGGAACCAGAGGAACTTAAAATCAAACTTACAAATCTTTTTATTGATTTATTTGGTTATTTGACTTATAATGTTAAAGGTAAATGTGAAATAAATAAACTAATAATAATAATGATAAAATTATGAAAAAATCTCCAGGTACCTTCAGCATACTCCATTAATATATTCATATAGCCAGCGGTCTTGTAAGCTCCATAAATCTTCAGTACCTGAGGGCAATCCCTGGCATGTTTCAATGGTACTAGTCCTTCTGAGGAATCAAACCTGCTCAACTCAATCTAAAAAATATTGAATTGACAGAAAATGATTAAGTTATATGTTACTTGCATCCAAACATAAACACATTGTTTGTTGTAGTATATTCTTGGTTAATACTGAAAGTTTGATGTTTGCATATAAATATTTCAGGTGTTTAAACAAAAGATATTTCATCAAAAGAAGGTAGACTGCAAACAAATATTTGGGTATAACTTAGCAATAAAGATATCAAAAATATTTTTGATTATACTAGACATCTGACAAAGATTAAATGTCTACCATCCAGAGGCATCAATAAATTACTTATAAAAACAAACTTTGAGAGAATTTCACTTTCTGCTATATTGATCAAAACATTAAAATCACAACCTGCAGAAGGGGCTGTGGTGATAGATTGGTCTTAAGTACTGGCTTATGGATCAGGTGACTAGGGGCTGTCGTGGTGATAGATTGGTCTAAAGTACTGGCTTATGGATCAGGTGACTAGGGGCTGTCGTGGTGATAGATTGGTCTAAAGTGCTGGCTTATGAATCAGGTGACTAGGGGCGGTCGTGGTGATAGATTGGTCTAAAGTGCTGGCTTATGGATCAGGTGACTAGGGGCTGCCGTGGTGATAGATTGGTCTAAAGTACTGGCTTATGAATCAGGTGACTAGGGGCCATTATGGTGATAGATTGGTCTAAAGTACTGGCTTATGGATCAGGTGACTAGGGGCTGTCGTGGTGATAGATTGGTCTAAAGTGCTGGCTTATGAATCAGGTGACTAGGGGCCATTATGGTGATAGATTGGTCTAAAGTACTGGCTTATGGATCAGGTGACTACGGGCCGTCATGGTGATAGATTGGTCTAAAGTACTGGCTTATGGATCAGGTGACTAGGGGCCGTCGTGGTGATAGATTGGTCTAAAGTACTAGCTTATGGATCAGGTGACTAGGGGCTGTCGTGGTGATAGATTGGTCTAAAGTGCTGGCTTATGAATCAGGTGACTAGGGGCCATTATGGTGATAGATTGGTCTAAAGTACTGGCTTATGGATCAGGTGACTAGGGGCCGTTGTGGTGATAGATTGGTCTAAAGTGCTGGCTTATGGATCAGGTGACTAGGGGCCGTGGTGATAGATTGGTCTAAAGTGCTGGCTTATGGATCAGGTGACTAGGGGCCGTTGTGGTGATAGATTGGTCTAAAGTACTGGCTTATGGATCAGGTGACTAGGGGCCATGGTGATAGATTGGTCTAAAGTGCTGGCTTATGGATCAGGTGACTAGGGGCCGTGGTGATAGATTGGTCTAAAGTGCTGTCTTATGGATCAGGTGACTAGGGGCCGTCGTGGTGATAGATTGGTCTAAAGTGCTGGCTTATGGATCAGGTGACTAGGGGCCGTGGTGATAGATTGGTCTAAAGTACTGGCTTATGGATCAGGTGACTAAAGGCCATTGTGGTGATAGATTGGTCTAAAGTACTGGCTTATGGATCAGGTGACTAGGGGCCGTGGTGATAGATTGGTCTAAAGTACTGGCTTATGGATCAGGTGACTAAAGGCCATTGTGGTGATAGATTTGTCTAAAGTACTGGCTTATGGATCAGGTGACTAAAGGCCATTGTGGTGATAGATTGGTCTAAAGTACTGGCTTATGGATCAGGTGACTAAAGGCCATTGTGGTGATAGATTGGTCTAAAGTACTGGCTTATGGATCAGGTGACTAGGGGCTGTCATGGTGATAGATTGGTCTAAAGTACTGGCTTATGAATCAGGTGACTAGGGGCTGCCGTGGTGATAGATTGGTCTAAAGTACTGGCTTATGGATCAGGTGACTAGGGGTCGTGGTGATAGATTGGTCAAAAGTACTGGCTTATGGATCAGGTGACTAGGGGCTGTCGTGGTGATAGATTGGTCTAAAGTACTGGCTTATGGATCAGGTGACTAAAGGCCATTGTGGTGATAGATTGGTCTAAAGTACTGGCTTATGGATCAGGTGACTAAAGGCCATTGTGGTGATAGATTGGTCTAAAGTACTGGCTTATGGATCAGGTGACTAGGGCTGTCATGGTGATAGATTGGTCTAAAGTACTGGCTTATGAATCAGGTGACTAGGGGCTGCCGTGGTGATAGATTGGTCTAAAGTACTGGCTTATGGATCAGGTGACTAGGGGTCGTGGTGATAGATTGGTCAAAAGTACTGGCTTATGGATCAGGTGACTAGGGGCTGTCGTGGTGATAGATTGGTCTAAAGTACTGGCTTATGGATCAGGTGACTAGGGCTGCCGTGGTGATAGATTGGTCTAAAGTACTGGCTTATGGATCAGGTGACTAGGGGTCGTGGTGATAGATTGGTCTAAAGTACTGGCTTATGGATCAGGTGACTAGGGGCCGTGGTGATAGATTGGTCTAAAGTGCTGTCTTATGGATCAGGTGACTAAAGGCCATTGTGGTGATAGATTGGTCTAAAGTACTGGCTTATGGATCAGGTGACTAGGGGCCGTGGTGATAGATTGGTCTAAAGTACTGGCTTATGGATCAGGTGACTAGGGGCTGCCGTGGTGATAGATTGGTCTAAAGTGCTGGCTTATGGATCAGGTGACTAGGGGCCGTGGTGATAGATTGGTCTAAAGTGCTGTCTTTTGGATCAGGTGACTAAAGGCCATTGTGGTGATAGATTGGTCTAAAGTACTGGCTTATGGATCAGGTGACTAGGGGCCGTGGTGATAGATTGGTCTAAAGTACTGGCTTATGGATCAGGTGACTAAAGGCCATTGTGGTGATAGATTGGTCTAAAGTACTGGCTTATGGATCAGGTGACTAAAGGCCATTGTGGTGATAGATTGGTCTAAAGTACTGGCTTATGGATCAGGTGACTAGGGGCTGTCATGGTGATAGATTGGTCTAAAGTACTGGCTTATGGATCAGGTGACTAGGGGCTGCCGTGGTGATAGATTGGTCTAAAGTACTGGCTTATGGATCAGGTGACTAGGGGTCTTGGTGATAGATTGGTCTAAAGTACTGGCTTATGGATCAGGTGACTAGGGGCTGTGGTGAAAGATTGGTCTAAAGTGCTGTCTTATGGATCAGGTGACTAAAGGCCATTGTGGTGATAGATTGGTCTAAAGTACTGGCTTATGGATCAGGTGACTAGGGGCCGTGGTGATAGATTGGTCTAAAGTACTGGCTTATGGATCAGGTGACTAGGGGTCGTGGTGATAGATTGGTCTAAAGTACTGGCTTATGGATCAGGTGACTAGGGGTCGTGGTGATAGATTGGTCTAAAGTACTGGCTAATGGATCAGGTGACTAGGGGTCATCGTGGTGGTAGATTGGTCTAAAGTACTGGCTTATGGATCAGGTGACTAGGGGCCGTCGTGGTGATAGATTGGTCTAAAGTACCGGCTTTTGGATCAGGTGACTAAGGGGCCGTCGTGGTGATAGATTAGTCTAAAGTATTGTCTTATGGATCAGGTGACTGGGGGCCGTCGTGGTGATAGATTGGTCTAAAGTACTGGCTTATGGATCAGGTGACTAGGGGTCATGGTGATAGATTGGTCTAAAGTACTGGTTTATGGATCAGGTGACTAGGGGTCATCGTGGTGATAGATTGGTCTAAAGTACTGGCTTATGGATCAGGTGACTAGGGGCCATCGTGGTGATAGATTGGTTAAAAGTACTGGCTTATGGATCAGGTGACTAGGGGCCGTCGTGGTGATGTCGTGGTGATAGATTGGTCTAAAGTACTGGCTTATGGATCAGGTGACTAGGGGCTGCCATGGTGATAGATTGGTCTAAAGTACTGGCTTATGGATCAGGTGACTAGGGGCCGTCGTGGTGATAGATTGGTCTAAAGTACTGGCTTATGGATCAGGTGACTAGGGGCCGTCGTGGTGATAGATTGGTCTAAAGTATTGGCTTATGGATCAGGTTACTAGGGGCCATCGTGGTGATAGATTGGTCTAAAGTACTGGCTTATGGATCAGGTGACTAGGGGCCGTCGTGGTGACAGATTGGTCTAAAGTGCTGGCTTATGGATCAGGTGACTAGGGGCTGTGGTGATAGATTGGTCTAAAGTACTGGCTTATGGATCAGGTGACTACGGGCCGTCATGGTGATAGATTGGTCTTAAGTACTGGCTTATGGATCAGGTGACTAAAGGCCATTGTGGTGATAGATTGGTCTAAAGTACTAGCTTATGGATCAGGTGACTAGGGGCCGTCGTGGTGATAGATTGGTCTAAAGTACTAGCTTATGGATCAGGTGACTAGGAGCCATCATGGTGATAGATTGGTCTAAACTACTGGCTTATGGATCAGGTGACTAGGGGCCGTTGTGGTGATAGATTGGTCTAAACTACTGGCTTATGGATCAGGTGACTAGGGGCCGTCGTGGTGATAGATTGGTCTAAAGTGCTGGCTTATGAATCACTTGGGGCCATTGTGATAGATTGGTCTAAAGTACTGGCTTATGGATCAGGTGACTAGGGGCCGTGGTGATAAATTGGTCTAAAGTACTGGCTTATGGATTAGGTGACTAGAGGCCGTGGTGATAGATTGGTCTAAAGTGCTGGCTTATGGATCAGGTGAGTAGGGGGCGTTGTGGTGATAGATTGGTCTAAAGTACCGCTTATGGATCAGGTGACTAGGGGCTGTCGTGGTAATAGATTGGTCTAAAGTGCTGGCTTATGGATCAGGTGACTAGGGGCTGCCATGGTGATAGATTGGTCTAAAGTGCTGGCTTATGGATCAGGTGACTAGGGGCCGTCGTGGTGATAGATTGGTCTAAAGTACTGGCTTATGGATCAGGTGACTAGGGGCCGTCGTGGTGATAGATTGGTCTAATGTGCTGGCTTATGGATCAGGTGCCTCTCACTGAAAGCAATGAGGTTAAAATCCCAGATTTCAAATTCCACTCAGATCCTGATATGAGAAATTTTATCAGTTCACTTGTCAAAGGTTGGTGATTTTCATCAGGCACCCCAGTTTCCTCCACCATCCCAGGACTGCCCCAATATAAGTGAAAGAATCTTGACTGGGACATTAAACACGATTACTCTACACTCCACAATCTACAGACGATTATATTAAGTGACCTACCTCTTTTAAAACAAACCAAAACTGTTTCACTGATCCAGGTATTTTTGCTGTACACAGATAAGCCACACCATAAGATCCTTTACCAAGTTCCTCATCAATTTCAAAATATCCCAAACCAATTTTTCTCACACAGGTCCTTCTGTATAGATCTACATCCTCTTTAAATGGAAATGAGTCTATGTGGCTAACTACTCTTTGTAAATTCTATAAAATCAATCAATCAATCAATCAATAAATAAATAAATAAATAAATAAATAAATCTCACCTGTAGGAAGCTCATGGTATTTATGACATCATTTGACACAGACATAGCATTACCATTATAAGTACGGTACATGTATTTATTCAACAAGTTTTATAAACTCAAAATTACAAGATTGTATGATTTTTTTATTATTATCAGATAAATCTATTTTTTGTAGCCAAATATTTGTTCCTCACCATAGAAAACAGTCAAAGTCAAGTAAAGATGGCATAATTCTCCGAGAACAGAGTAATGTTTTGCTAGTGCATTATGATCTTAGAATGGTGACTTCCCACTTAGCCAACATTGTTAAATAAACATTTAAGATTTCACCTGGAAGTCTTTTTCAGGAAAATTTGATTAGTGGTGCAGGGTATTTAAGGGATAACTGAGACGCGTTGCCAATAAAACTAATTTGCGACAGTATAACCACTGATATACGTCTGCAAATCGAAAATTACAAGACAGTTATCCCTATTCTAATTCAAAACATACTTTAAAGGGAAAAGCAAGGATTTTCTGAAAATGATACTATAAACAAGTCGGGTTTTTCCAAATCCATTTGAAATGGACCATCTCCCGCACTAATTGGACATCTCTGACTTTTATATCTAATTCTATTAAAAAATAAAATACACGACCACTTACGTACACTGAATTGATGACGTCATAATCATATTACGTAAGAATGCCAACAAAATTTTATGATGTCATATTCTGAAGGCACGGATGGTGGCATAAAAAATGAATATTTGATGCAAATATTTGCTTACAAATCACCTTTTTGCGTGTAAGTAAAAGAATCCTACACCATAGGAAAATATTCATCCTCGTTTGAGATATCTTTGTAAGTTTTCATTCATCCAACAAGATGGTTAGGTACCAAATATGCATGTGCAAGTACCCGGAAAATTTGAAGCAGTATATTGTGATTTTACTGTCGGAATTTACGACAGTATATCGACGATTTTACTGTCGCAAATTTTTTATGTCAGCCAAAGAAAACCGGCGTTACAAACAGAATGAATTAAAATTTGTAGTACATGTATATAATTCTACAACTATCTTGTGAAAATTTATTATTCTAATTATATTCTAATGTTAAAAACTTGCATTTTTTTTTCTTATTTAAAAAATAGGCATTTGTAAAATAAATAAAATAAATAAATAAATAAATAAATAAATAAATAAATGTTGGCTAAGTGGGAAATTGGGAATGAACTCCTTGGAATTAAGGACAGGTTATACAATAAAAGACATTAATACAAGTATAAACTGATCTAAAAGATTTAAAAAAAATGTTTACCTCATCAGTAATGACACCATCATTTGGAATCTGATTCTGAAAAAACTTGTCTAAATCCCCTTCAGTTCCACATAGAATTCCAGTATAATTGTCTCGATTGTTTATGTCCACCATAAACGTTCCAATCCTCAGAACTTGCTGTGCTCCATTATAAGAGTCTCTGTAGTCCCTGCTTCTATTCCCAGTTGATATGTGTAAGTTATTCCCACTACCAGGTCTTCCTGAAATAGCAGAGCCAACAGGTTGTTCTGGTGATTTTGTTTTATTTCCATCACCAAACATCTCCGCACTGTCAATATCATGGTAGTATTTATTCACTCCATCACCAAACATCTCCGCACTGTCAATATCATGGTAGTATTTATTCACTCCATCACCAAACATCTCCGCACTGTCAATATCATGGTAGTATTTATTCACTCCATCACCAAACATCTCTGAAGAAGCTGGATCTGGGTAAACAAAATTCTGTTTCTTAGTCCCTTTGTTCAATAGATGTTTCCATTCTCCAGATTTCTTCCCTGTTCCAAAGATTTCTGAAGTGTTTGGAGTACCAGAATGTTGAGTTCTTGGATCAATACTTCTAACTTTTGATATATTTTTCAGTTTTGATCCATTCTCAAACAGCTCTGAAGAAGATATTTCTTTAGAGTCAAATTTCTGACTGACAATCACTGAACTTTTGTGCTGCATATTTTGATTTGTCATCTCAGGCCCAAGTCTCAGCTTGTTTGATTTATTTACATCTTTAGTGGGCAAGCCTCTCTTCTTAGCATGATGTATGTCTACAGTGGTATATGTCTGTGGACATTTTGGTCTTACAATCTGGTTACCAGCACACTGGTCCTGGAATTCTGGGTGGTATTGGTCTTTGTCAGATTGTTCCTGGTCTTGTTTATGATCAGATATTTTGGTCTTCCCCATATTAATTGCGATGTCATTAGTTAAATAGTCATCCCCTACATTTAACTTTGGTATCTGCAGTACCGTTTTATGTGATTTTATTCCATGATTTGTTTGACCTTTATTGATGGTTTTGTTGTGGTTTTGAGCATGCTCATCTTTTCTCGGTGGTATATCTGTTTGTGTTTCATCTGGTTTGGGTATCTGGGAAGACTTTCCATTTGTACTGCTATGTCCTGGTACTTCCCTATCCATTATTTCAGCGCCATGTTCCATGTTAACATCAAGGGTTACAGCTGGGATACTATTTTTCCTTACTCTGAACAGATAACCATACGGTGAATCATAATAATCCCACAAACATTCTTCTTTCCAAGGTATATGGAAGAAGTAGCTGTTTAATTTGCTGTTAAAATGTTTGGGGTTTAATTTCTCATCGTGAATGTATGCAATCATGATCATCTTAATCATATTATAACACTGCTTACGTTTGTCAAATTTGATCTTCTGTAAGCAGACGACATCTTCTACAGTCTGTACACATTCTTTTGATAGTCCTACTGGTAAATTATCACATTTTGTTAGGTGCCTGACCATTTTCTGAAGCTCCATCTTGTGTCTAGTGTATTTTGTAGATTTCCAGTTCTTTGTTTGATTGTTTTTACACATGTACTTCCGTGGGCTTCCTATGTCATCGTTTAATTTTTCAGAGCCTGGTAAGTTTCCAAAACAACCCCGATCATGGAAAAATTTTGTGACTTCATGCATTAAATAAAAGGTAACCATGTACTTTAGAAGTCCACTGTGTCCGCTACTGTCTTGTTTTTTCTGAGTGGTGTCAACTGGACATGATATTGTGTCAAGTGGCATCCCTGTGTCACTGAATTTCCCTATCTGAAGACTGGTCTTTTGGAAAGATTCTGTAATCTCTTCAGATATGAATGTGTAAAACAATGACCCAAACAATAGTATCCAGTTTTCCATCATTATCTGTTGGTATGTCTGACCAGTATTTTCCATTTTCTGTAAGTGATACTTTTGCATCATCAGAGCCGGGTTCACTACAGGTACCTGTGTCAGACAGTGTTTCTTAAAGCCAAATAGTCCATTAATTCTTATATATCTAGCAATGAGATATACAACACACTCTACACCCTTGTTACTCTTTAGAACAGTTTGGATGGTCAGCAGACTCTTCATCTCTTGATTCTCATTTGTATATCCAAGAAGTACTGTCTTTATGTCAAACGAGGTCATTTCTGCTTGGACATTTATTGTTGAGAACAATATTCCACCATGGTTCAGTGATGTGTGCTGTAACATGGATGCCAACTCTGCAGCTACCAGGATGTCTGTTCCTATTAAGTTGACAATCTTGTTGATGACATCATCCAGATCTACCGTAAAGTTTCTCTTCCTGTTGGAAAAGTTATCAACAAAGTGTTGTATTTGTCTGGCACGCATATTAATTTTTTGACAATTATTGTCTTTACGCAAGTTAAAAGTTTTTTTCATGTTTGTCACTTTGCTTGTTTCAAATACGTTAATGTATTTCAATGATCTTATTGGGTACAGTTCAATGTCTGTCTTTTCAATCTGAACTTTCTCAAAAAGCGTATGAAGCATCCCGATAGTCAGATAGAACATTTTGCCATCTTCCCTATAAAAACAGGAACTGTTTTCTCCTATTCTTTCCTTCGCTTGTTCATACTGATCTAGTTCATCCATCTCATTAATATTTTGTAAGGGTTTGTTTTCCAAGTCTGTCATCCTTTCAGCTTCATCATCACACTGGTTTTTAATCTCCAACTCCTGTTTTCTGTTTCCCATTGTTTTTATATACGCCTCTTCTAGTTCTTCCACTGAGCTATCTGTGACATCCTCTGTATCTTTTGGACTCTGTATTTCATGATGACATCTGCTGGTGTTACTTTCTCCTGATTCTGTAGATCTATCTGTGTCTGATTTTGTTATCACCAAGCTATCTGTGACATCCTCTGTATCTTTTGGACTCTGTATTTCATGATGACATCTGCTGGTGTTACTTTCTCCTGATTCTGTAGATCTATCTGTGTCTGATTTTGTTATCACCAAGCTATCTGTGACATCCTCTGTATCTTTTGGACTCTGTATTTCATGATGACATCTGCTGGTGTTACTTTCTCCTGATTCTGTAGATCTATCTGTGTCTGATTTTGTTATCACCAAGCTATCTGTGACATCCTCTGTAACTTTTGGACTCTGTATTTCATGATGACATCTGCTGGTGTTACTTTCTCCTGATTCTGTATATTTATCTGTGTCTAGATTTGTTGGCATGATTCTTTATTAAAAGTGTGTTTGGTCCCCTTCTACTGCAAAACTCTCACCTTAATCATCTGTAAATATAATAATATAAAAAATTATAACAGGAAAGATTGAAACCAGGACATCCCACACTGTAGGCGAGTGATCTGCCAACTGAGCTACCCAGACCAAGTGGTTAAGTTTAACATCTGTTATTCAGTTTATCCTGATGGGCTAGATGATATATTTTAATCAAGCTATTTAATGCCAAATTACTTACATCTGCTGTCAAATAATGGCATATAAGTTTCAGTTAACAAATTCTTTTTCCTATCTTAAATTTTTCAAACTGATAAAAGTACTAGGTAAAAGCAATTGACTCCTGGGATTGGTAACCCAAAGTTATCTTAAGTTAGCAGCCCTGGTTAAAGGGTCATCCATGCCAAGAGTAATGGTATTGTTTATTAAGTCTACCCTAAATAGATTGGTACTGGCAGTGTTTGGAGTTGATACTGTCACTAAAATATCCCTCAGGGGTCACCATATACATTTTGGTTATTTAAATCAAGACAATCACCAGTACAATGAGAGACTACATGTAATGTAAACCAAACTTATATGCGCAGTGATTAACTTTCGGGATTCTCTTTCCAAAACCATTTCGCGACAATACACTTTCACAATTTCGACTACAGCTAAAACCATTTTCTAAAACAATTTTGTGACAATTAACTTTTGTGATTATTTTGTCCTCGTGAAACATGCAAAAGTTAATCGCACGCAATTAAAGGCTGGTATACAGTATATGGCTCAAGAAAACTTTAAATTAAGCTTTTTGAAAAAAACATGATGAAGATAAGAGGTCCATAATAACTTTTGAAAACTTCTCTCACAGCTGCCCAATAGCTGCCTGTTATAGGATTCAAAATGTTAACATATAATCTAAAAATATAATGTAATCTTTATATTACTGTTTTCGTGTTTTTTAAGTGACTAGTTTATAATGATATGATTAAGGAGACTAGGAAGCAATATGGTGCACGTCAGATTACTATCGAATTAAAATAATTAAAACCTAGTTACCGGGTATTCATTTGTTGACTATAACCTATTTTACATTTAAGTTTTTCATATAAACTTAACAAATGCTCAACTCCCACCTACAACACACACACACACACATGCACACACACACATGCACACTCACACTCACACTGCACACACACACACACACACACACACACACACACACACACACACACACACACACCATTTCTCATCCTGCACACACCTACACACACATACTCTGTACACACACTTCCTTTCTCACCCTGCACACACACACACACACACACACTGTACACACACACACACTCCCTTTCTCACCCTGAACACACACACACACACACACTCACACACACACACACACACACACACACACACACACATCAGTACTGCAACTACAATATATCAGTCACATTAAAATCAAACAACGATCAATGATCAAATCACAATTCAAGAATCAAAGCAAACCAGCCTTATGCCATTGAAGGAAGCAAAACTTCTTCCCTGTTCCATAAATAATTATATATATATATATATGCTAGTAGTACATACATTATTAAAAAATATGATTACTTTTCAAATGATCAAATAACTTCTCCAAATAAATATTATAACAACCCAAATATAATGTCTTTATAGTTGGTCTCCTGATAAGTAAATGACATTATTTATCCTGTGGAGGAGCAACACATTTGATACAGAATGATGTAATGCATATAAAAATAAATACCGATATGATTGGCTTAAATCACAATAGGGTACTTTATGTGACCCTTCAACTAATTCCTGGAACCAGTACAATTACTTTAAATTTTCAGAAAACCGTGTACATATGACCTGGTTTCTTTGTGATATTAAATGGGCCAAAATATATAGGGAGACACTAAAAGCCAGTAGCTTCGGCCGTGACGTAATCAAAAACTGTGTTTGGTTTCTGTAATTGGTGATCCCGCCATTTTTCGAGCACCAAAGTCTAATCATAATATTTGAATGATATTGTTAACACAATAAATAAATAAATAAATAAATAAATAATTTATAATTAATATCTAAATTATAGATAGATCGATTTATTAAGTCCGCAGGGGTTTAGTAGGTTCAATCTAGTGTTAATAGCATTATTACCCGAATACCTGGTATACGAAAGTCAAGAACGAAGCTACTGGCCTCTAAATCAAAGCCAGTAGGTTCAATCTAGCGTTTTACAACGTAGGTAATAATATTATACCCGAAAACTAAGTAATGAAAGTCAGGAACGAAACCACTGGCCTCTAAATCAAAGCCAGTAGGTTCAATCTAGCGTTTTACAACTTGGGTTATAGTATTATTACAAGAATACCAAGTATATAACAGTCAGGAACAAAACTACTGGCCTCTAAATCAAAGCCAGTAGGTTCAATCTAGCGTTTTACTACGTGGGATTATACTATTAATACAAGAATACCAAGTATATAACAGTTAGGAACGAAACCACTGGCCTCTAAATCAAAGCCAGTAGGTTCAATCTAGCGTTTTACAACGTGGGTTATACTATTAATACAAGAATACCAAGTATATAACAGTTAGGAACGAAACCACTGGCCTCTAAATCAAAGTCAGTAGGTTCAATCTAGCGTTTTACAACGTGGGTTATACTATTAATACAAGAATACCAAGTATATAACAGTCAGGAACGAAACTACTGGCCTCTAAATCAAAGCCAGTAGGTTCAATCTAGCATTTTACAACGTGGGTTATACTATTAATACAAGAATACCAAGTATATAACAGTCAGGAACGAAACCACTGGCCTCTAAATCAAAGCAAGTAGGTTCAATCTAGCGTTTTACAACGTGGGTTATACTATTATTACAAGAATACCAAGTATATAACAGTCAGGAACGAAACCACTGGCCTCTAAATCAAAGCCAGTAGGTTCAATCTAACGTTTTACAACGTGGGTTATACTATTAATACAAGAATACCAAGTATATAACAGTCAGGAACGAAACCACTGGCCTCTAAATCAAAGCCAGTAGGTTCAATCTAACGTTTTACAACGTGGGTTATACTATTAATACAAGAATACCAAGTATATAACAGTCAGGAACGAAACCACTGGCCTCTAAATCAAAGCCAGTAGGTTCAATCTAGCGTTTTACAACGTGGGTTATACTATTAATACAAGAATACCAAGTATATAACAGTCAGGAACGAAACCACTGGCCTCTAAATCAAAGCCAGTAGGTTCAATCTAGCGTTTTACTACGTGGGTTATACTATTATTGCAAGAATACCATGTATATAACAGTCAGGAACGAAACCACTGGCCTCTAAATCAAAGCCAGTAGGTTCAATCTAGCGTTTTACAACGTGGGTTATACTATTAATACAAGAATACCAAGTATATAACAGTCAGGAACGAAACCACTGGCCTCTAAATCAAAGCCAGTAGGTTCAATCTAGCGTTTTACAACGTGGGTTATACTATTAATACAAGAATACCAAGTATATAACAGTCAGGAACGAAACTACTGGCCTCTAAATCAAAGCCAGTAGGTTCAATCTAACATTTTACTACATGGGTTATACTATTATTACAAGAATACCAAGTATATAACAGTCAGGAACGAAACCACTGGCCTCTAAATCAAAGCCAGTTGGATCAATCTAGCGTTTTACAACGTGGGTTATACTATTAATACAAGAATACCAAGTATATAACGGTCAGGAACGAAACCACTGGCCTCTATATCAAAGCCAGTTGGATCAATCTAGCGTTTTACAACATGACTTATAGTAATTTTTCCAACTGGCATGCTCTATATACAGAATGAAACCACTGGCGTACTATAACATAGTCAGTTATTTTAGTTTGACATGCTCTATATCAGAATGAAACCACTGGCGTACTATAACATAGTCAGTTATTTTAGTTTGACATGCTCTATATACAGAATGAAACCACTGGCGTACTATAACATAGTCAGTTATTTTAGTTTGACATGCTCCATAAGGGCCATCCGTCGATGTTAACTAAAACATTTAGGATTTCTAATTACGTAATTTGTTAACTTTGTCATATCACGGCTGATTGATCAAATACATCTCAAATAAAAGATTTTATCGACAAATCTCAATGTGGTCCACTTTTCTTCACATGATTTATATTTTATATTTGTACTTTATAGTCAGTTTAAGAGTTTTTTTTTCTTGATGTTTATCTGTATTACACATTTCCTTATCGATTCAAATCAACAAAATATACGTCATTGCCAACGTATCAGCATTGGATAATTTCTTTTAATCGGATTCTAAAATTGTTTAGCCAATAGCTTAGTTTAATTGTCCCCAGTTTCACAATCATTATTTAACTAAGATTTTCCTTAACTCAAATCTGACAAATTAGAAATCTTAATAATTGTCTTAAATGCTAGAATATTCAGGAATTGAAAGATCATTTCAAGCTTCAAACATCTCTATTCAGTGTTGTCAAAAACATTATTCATAGTTCCGTAAGACTTTGCCAAACATTGCTAAATTTAAAGTTAACGAAAATATTATAGTTAAAGGATACTTGGGAAATTGTGACCAGTTTAATGTGCTAGATTTAAGACAATCGCAACCAACAGATTTGATCAAAACTTGAAAAGCGTTTTCGGTACAAAAATGCATGCATTGCAATATTTTCACTAATTTTTAAACGAGTATATTCACCCACACTTATAATTTAATATATTTGTATACCCCTCAAATCTGAATATATATCGGTGATGTATTTAAAAGTGTCGATTGGAATGTCGTATCTACGGGTGACATGTTTTCTTTTGAAAAAGAATCTTAAAATATATTATATATATAGATCTTTTGAAGGTTTTCTGTATACAGTACAGGCCTGTCATAAATTTAACACTAAGCTTACGAGTTAGTGCTGAATAGACAGTTCATCTCGACCCTTCGTAACGTTACCTAGATCTCGGTCATTCGGCTGCCTAGATCTCGACATACTTTCGTCTGCCACTATCTATATCTTTTCGACCACTAGCTAATAGTTCAGCCACTCGCGAATCGGCAGCTAAACTTTGACTCTTTTTCTTTATCTCATTGTTAACCTGTCGACAGGTCTGTACGTACTGTGTGCTGTGTGCGTTGGTTCACATAAGTTTTTTTATTCATCGCTAGCGATAAGTAATTACAAGTAAGCAAAACTCAAATAAAAACGTGTATTTTCTATAAATATTCTTACTTTAAAACGTAAAGATCAATAATCTTTTCAGAGATATTGACGAAGCGTTTGACCTAATATTATACAACTTTAAGTAATGTTTAAACATGCCATGGTAATGGTTTCACAACATTGGCTAAAATGACGGAGTTTTAATTGTGTATCCGTGGTTAAGAACATTTAAGATCATCCATGTGTATGACAAACAATATAACACATTCGTCCTTGTCTTAATTCAAATAATTAAAGATCAATTCTGACAGGGCGTCCATAAATGAAGATAAAACAGAAGTGAAATACGAAACGCTTGCTTTTAAACCGGTATAACGAAATTTTGAACCACCTACCCACACAATAAATGCTGTACATTGAAATAAAGATTATGATATGTTTTATGGTTGTGTCTTATAAAGGTATCGATTTATATATAGATGTGGGCTTTAAGGCAGGTTGGACTGTATAACGTAACAACTTCAATCATATATTACTCATATGTATAAGTTTTTCTGCATTTCATGATACTGAGTTACATTTCAATCAAAAACACCCATTTAAGTCATACTTTGATCTATTACGAAATAACCGTTTTTCAAAAATCCCCAATTGTAAATGATTTTCGAGAAACCCTCTATGTTGTGCAATATGCATGTCATTCAATAAAAATGTTTGAATCATACATTGCACAAACAAACTTTCTATATTTGTCACTTTGTATTGATCTATTACTAAATAACCGGTTTTCAAAAATCTCCAATTGTTAAAGATTTTCGAGAAACCCTCTATGTTGTGCAATACGCATGTCTAATTATTAAATTGACACAAAATTATCACATATAGGTAAAACATGGTAGCTATCTCTTTCAGTAAACAAGGATTGTGTATTTATACAAGATAAGTTGATTATACCCAGTTGATAAAAGTGCGGCAAGGTTTGTCTATTTTTTTAAAATAAAATAATATACAATGTATATTTCATTGGCATTTTTTTAACATATCCATGCTTTATAATTTTGCTTTTCTTTTTCTCTTGAATGTGTTATTGTTTTTACGCAATACGAATAAGCAAATAAAACAAAAAAAGATATATATATATATATATATATATATATATATATATATATATATATATACAGTCAAACCTGTGTATAAAGGCCCACCAGTAAAAGTGATCTTTATCGGCAGGTGGCCCTTGTATACAGGTGCAAATGAATAAAGAACAATTGCGATACAATTCCACTGGCCTTTATAAGCAGGTGGTCCTTATTTAGAGGTAGGCTTTTTAAGGCAGGTTGGACTGTATGTATATTTTTTTAAAATCAAATAATATATATTTCATTGGCATTTTTTTAACATATCCATGCTTTTATAATTTTGTTATTCTTTTTTTTCTCTTGAATGTGTCATTGTTTTTACGCAATACGAATAAGCTAGATTGAACCTACTGACTTTGAATAGAGGTCAGTGGTTTCGTTCCTGACTGTTATATACTTGGTATTCTTGTATTAATAGTATAACCCACGTTGTAAAACGCTAGATTGAACCTACTGGCTTTGATTTAGAGGCCAGTGGTTTCGTTCCTGACTGTTATATACTTGGTATTCTTGTAATAATAGTATAACCACGTTGTAAAACGCTAGATTGAACCTACTGACTTTGATTTAGAGGCCAGTGGTTTCGTTCCTGACTGTTATATACTTGGTATTCTTGTAATAATAGTATAACCCACGTTGTAAAACGCTAGATTGAACCTACTGGCTTTGATTTAGAGACCAGTGGTTTCGTTCCTAACTGTTATATACTTGGTATTCTTGCAATAATAGTATAACCCACGTAGTAAAACGCTAGATTGAACCTACTGACTTTGATTTAGAGGCCAGTGGTTTCGTTCCTAACTGTTATATATACTTGGTATTCTTGTAATAATAGTATAACCCACGTTGTAAAACGCTAGATTGAACCTACTGACTTTGATTTAGAGGCCAGTGGTTTCGTTCCTGACTGTTATATACTTGGTATTCTTGCAATAATAGTATAACCCACGTAGTAAAACGCTAGATTGAACCTACTGACTTTGATTTAGAGGCCAGTGGTTTCGTTCCTAACTGTTATATACTTGGTATTCTTGCAATAATAGTATAACCCACGTAGTAAAACGCTAGATTGAACCTACTGACTTTGATTTAAAGGCCAGTGGTTTCGTTCCTAACTGTTATATACTTGGTATTCTTGCAATAATAGTATAACCCACGTAGTAAAACGCTAGATTGAACCTACTGGCTTTGATTTAGAGCCAGTGGTTTCGTTCCTAACTGTTATATACTTGGTATTCTTGCAATAATAGTATAACCCACGTTGTTAAACGCTAGATTGAACCTACTGACTTTGATTTAGAGGCCAGTGGTTTCGTTCCTAACTGTTATATACTTGGTATTCTTGTAATAATAGTATAACCCACGTTGTAAAACGCTAGATTGAACCTACTGACTTTGATTTAGAGGCCAGTGGTTTCGTTCCTGCCTTTCATTTACTTAGTTTTCGGATAATAATATTATTACCTACGTTGTAAAACGCTAGATTGAACCTACTGGTTTTGATTTAGAGGCCAGTGGTTTCGTTCCTGACTGTTATATACTTGGTATTCTTGCAATAATAGTATAACCCACGTTGTAAAACGCTAGATTGAACCTACTGACTTTGATTTAGAGGCCAGTGGTTTCGTTCCTAACTGTTATATACTTGGTATTCTTGTAATAATAGTATAACCCACGTTGTAAAACGCTAGATTGAACCTACTGACTTTGATTTAGAGGCCAGTGGTTTCGTTCCTAACTGTTATATACTTGGTATTCTTGCAATAATAGTATAACCCACGTAGTAAAACGCTAGATTGAACCTACTGGCTTTGATTTAGAGGCCAGTGGTTTCGTTCCTAACTGTTATATACTTGGTATTCTTGCAATAATAGTATAACCCACGTTGTAAAACGCTAGATTGAACCTACTGACTTTGATTTAGAGGCCAGTGGTTTCGTTCCTAACTGTTATATACTTGGTATTCTTGTAATAATAGTATAACCCACGTTGTAAAACGCTAGATTGAACCTACTGACTTTGATTTAGAGGCCAGTGGTTTCGTTCCTGCCTTTCATTTACTTAGTTTTCGGATAATAATATTATTACCTACGTTGTAAAACGCTAGATTGAACCTACTGGTTTTGATTTAGAGGCCAGTACTTAGCTTCGTTCTTGACTTTCGTATACCAGGTATTCGGGTAATAATGCTATTAACACTAGATTGAACGTACTAAACCTTTGCGGACTTAATAAATCTATCTATTATTTAGATATTAATTATAAATTATTTATATATTTATTTATATATTTATTTATTTATTGTGTTAACAATATCATTCGAATATTATGATTAGACTTTGGTGCTCGAAAAATGGCGGGATCACCAATTACAGAAACCAAACACAGTTTTTGATTACGTCACGGCCGAAGCTACTGGCTTTTAGTGTCTCCCAAAATATATACAGTATAATATATACTGATAATATATATCATGATATATGGAATGTTTGGTATTCTATCTATTATTATCCGACATTACCGGTAATTAAAAATTATTTATCAAGGGGAATTAATCATACAGTCAAACTTGTATTAAAGGCCACTTCATACATACTGCACCAGAAATCTAATTCTTTACTAGTGTTATATAACAATATATTTATATATATAGTGAATCAGGCTCGATATGTGGCTGGGTAGCTCAGTAGGTAGAGTAACCTAGTAAGCAATTTGAAGGTCCCAAGTGCAAGTTCCTCTTTGGTTGCTGTATTTTTCCTTTCCTGTTACATTTTAGGGTTTGTCCATTCCTGGGAAGTGGAGGATCAACAGGTTTGATTCAAGGGAGTTAAATCACAAAAAGGAAGGGAGGTATGTGGTGGACCAGGCTCAATGGGTGGCTAGGTAGCTCAGTAGGTACAGTGTCACCCTAGTATTGGAAAGGTCCCAAGTTCAAGTCCGGTATTGGCTGCTGCATTTTTCCCTTTCCTGTTACATATAAAACCAACCTGCTCATAAAATGCTATTTCACATAATTTCTACAGGGTGACCTTCATATACAGGGGTCCCAGTACATTTATGTATAGGGAACACAGGTGTTTATTGGAGCGCTACATTTATGTATAGGGAACACAGGTGTTTATTGGAGTGCTACATTTATGTATAGGGAACACAGGTGTTTATTGGAGTGGTCTTTGTAGTGCGGGGGTCCCAGTACATTTATGTATAGGGAACACAGGTGTTTATTGGAGCACTACATTTATGTATAGGGAACACAGGTGTTTATTGGAGCGTTACATTTATGTATAGGGAACACAGGTGTTTATTGGAGCGCTACATTTATGTATGGGGAACACAGGTGTTTATTGGAGTGCTACATTTATGTATAGGGAACACAGGTGTTTATTGGAACGCTACATTTATGTATAGGGAACACAGGTGTTTATTGGAGCGCTACATTTATGTATAGTAAACACGGGTGTTTATTGGAGCGCTACATTTATGTATAGAACAGGTGTTTATTGGAGCGCTACATTTATGTATAGTAAACACAGGTGTTTATTGGAGCGCTACATTTATGTATAGTAAACACAGGTGTTTATTGGAGCGCTACATTTATGTATAGGGAACACAGGTGTTTATTGGAGCGCTACATTTATGTATAGGGAACACAGGTGTTTATGTAGTGGTCTTTGTAGTTCAGTTGGTAGAACACTTGTCTATAGTGTGGGAGGTCCCAGTACATTTATATATAGGGAACACAGGTGTTTATTTTGTCTACATCATCATAAACATGTATCATTTATGAAGCTGGTTCAATTTATAACATAACACTTATTACCCGTGATTTTCTTACTTTTTCACACATGAATTCCATACAAATAATTTTGCTTGTCAGATATATTACCCAGTGTATGAGTAGAAACACTTTTTGTATGATATTTAAAAAAATGGTTTGATGTAAAACTAACAACGTTGTGGAAGGCATTGTTTTAGGGCTTTTGATGTGGAAAATGAGGTACATAAAGATTGAAAAACAAGTGACAAATATGGGCTATAATACTTCTATTGCTTCTGTGTACCAGAGTAAACATCGCAAAGGTATTTCTTGCAATATCAACAAGAAATTAGGTGAAATGTTGAAATACAAAAAATGTTACACAGTAGCTACTCCTAATGTCAGCAAAAAAATATGTCATTTGATAAATATGAGATAATGTTTCCTTTGGAACTATAAATAGATTTATTAATCAATTACTCAATGCTAGACTACGTAAAAAGCATCCAGTCCATAAGCTAAATGACACACAAATTAAGAAATGATGTGCTCGAGCATGACACCTCTATCTCTGTTTAAATAATGGAAAACGAAAAGCTATGTTACCACAGATGAGGCCATGTTTTTACATGGGTGGCAGTTATTGCCATAGAAAAGTATATTACATTCATGAAAATCAAAATGATCGACAAAAAGTTAAGTTCGTTAACCGTGATGCTTTTGCAGCCAAATTTATGGTTTGGGCTGGCATCAGTTTTTATGACAAAACATCACTGAGAAGTGTAAAAGTTAATTCAGACTATTACATAACTTCTGTTTTCAAACCATTTCTTAACAAAAATTGTTTAATAGCCATGAAAATAATATGGTGTTTCATGACAGGACTCATCTAGTAATATGTCTAAGAAAACCATTGAATTTTTGAGAAAACGTAAAGTCAGTTACATTACACTGTCTGAGTGGATGCTAAAAGTCACAGATTGCACTCCAATGGATCACAGTATCTGGGGAATCCAAAAACTGCATCTGGCAAAGATGAATATTTACAATATGACTGTACCTGTCTTCGATGAAACATACAGAAGCAACTGTATTGCAATTCCCATAAAAGACAATGGGGGTAATGACCCTTGATTTGTATCAATTTTCCCGCAATATTATGTCATGTCTTACACAGGGATCACATGGTCATTTGAGATACGCAGATCTCGCATGGCTTAAAATCCTATCTGACATGAGCAGGTATGGAAAAAATAGCACCAAGGGTTAAAAGAAATCAAAATATTTATTAAAAGAAAGAATTGTAAATATAAGAAATGACATTTCTGCTCATGGTATTTCAAGGTAGTAAAATTCAAAATTTTGGCACACGCTAAACTATCTTGCATTACCCCTTGAAATACCATGATCAGAATGTCATTTCTTAAATGGAAGAAACTGGAACAGAGTTACATAAATAAGACACTTTCGAGTTAGGCAAAACATTGTAGAATGGTATATTACTGCCACAATCAGCAAATAGAACATTTGTTACAGTAAAATCTGAATTATTAAAGATGATTTTGTTAATCAAAAGTGTTACCTTATAAACTTAACAATTCTCATATGTATATTAACTGTTCATCCTGATACTACCCACTATTAGGTGGATTGTTGTATATAAATATTCCTAATAAAAAGTCAAGCAGACATGTCCATGTTTTTTGTCTATACTAGGGTGAACATGACTCTGTTTACACATTCTCTATACAATTCTAAAATTGGCTCAAAATTACAAATTATAAATCAATCAAATACAGTTTTATGTTATTTGTATGATATCATTATCATGTTATTTTACCTTCAACATTTAAATCCATAATGCTTAAAGACTAAACTACAGGTAATCTTTGCTCATATTCCATCTAGGACTGTCTATGATTAGGTAGTCAATGTATTTGTAACAAAAATGTAATCTATATGTTTATCACTATTATATAAACATCATTTATGGTTAACCAACCTACAGACAGGAAGTGAGAGAGAGAGAGAGAGAGAGAGAGAGAGAGAGAGAGAGAGAGAGAGAGAGAGAGAGAGAGAGATTGATTGATTGATGATTGATTGAATCGATTTAATAGAGATTTATGTCCAAGATCCAAGTCAAAACATTTCACTTATATGGGGATGCCATCAGCTATAGTTAGTACACTTCGGGCAATGTGCAGGAGGGGTATAATGAGTGTGCCACACCTACCATGACAAGGGACATCCGTTTTCAAGGTTCTTTCTAAAGATCCATGAATTTCATTCCTAAATGCTCTATTTGGAAGTCACTCAAGTCTTGGGTTCAAACCCCAACATCCAACATATGAGCAAAGCACTCTACCAACTGATCTTTCATAGAGAGACAGGAGGACATTTATTGACCTTTTGACTTACAATCTGAGTACACTACTATAGATATGAGGACATATTCTGGGTCCACACATTTACTGTTACATATCACATAAGGTTAGTCAGAATGCTTTAAAAACATTATTTAAATAATGAAGTAGGGTTAGGTTGGAAAATGATATTAGACAAGTCCTCAAATAATAACTTGTAGAAGAAGGAAGGACCAATTAATCTTCATTTATCTCTATATTATATACATATATATAAGAATGTGTATAATACTGTATATATATATCTGTTTGTCCTCACTTTCACAGTTATGTCAGCAAGAGAGAGAGAGAGAGAGAGAGAGATGCTCCAGTCACTGATATCTTGGGACAATTATTGGCGATGCCATCAACAATTTAAGGACAAAACTTGCGTCCCCAGATCTATGGTAGGTCAGTTAATGAAATGCTCTAAAAACACTACATGTATTTACAATACAGTAGGTGACATTTGTTTGTAACAAAAATTCAAAATATTCAAATACTGAAAATGTCCTTACATTGTAGGTAAAAGAAATAACATATTTCTTATGAATCTCACATTGTCCCCACTATTTATCTCTCTTGTTCCCTCTTTACACTGTTAAACTATCCAGAGAGAGAGAGAGAGAGAGAGAGAGAGAGAGAGAGAGAGAGAGAGGAGAGAGAGAGAGAGAGAGAATTTTACTACTTAAAAGGATAAACTTTAGTAAAACAAAACATATACCTGTATGATAATCTGAAGGAGCTGGATTAGTCATGAATATTTTGTTATTTAAAGAAATTTAATAAAAGTACCAGTATAAGTAATGACTTTATCTTTGACCAAAGGTTAATTACTAGGAAACAATAGATTTGGGAGATTTGAATGCCTCCATTATTATTATTAAGTATCTATCAGATTTAATTTATAACTTGTGTATCCAGGCTCAAATTTCATAATCATTTCTTACAACTTAAGATTTTCCTTAACCAAAATTAAGCAAAATTTAGTTA
The DNA here is from genome assembly GCA_021292105.1 of Anadara kagoshimensis. Classification (NCBI taxonomy): domain Eukaryota; kingdom Metazoa; phylum Mollusca; class Bivalvia; order Arcoida; family Arcidae; genus Anadara; species Anadara kagoshimensis. The sequence goes on from CM037873.1 coordinate 6,489,994, forward strand.
TCTTTTTTTTGCTAAACTACCATAATATTCATCATTTTTGACAAAAGTATAAAATGTGTTAAGCTAGAAATGATGTTCAAAATGACACCTTAAATTCCTAAATATCTTAAAAATTAAAATTATTATAAAGATTTGAAATTATGCCAGATTTAAAGTAACAAAAGCCTGCACATTTATCTTAAGTATTTAAAAGACCCCCCCCCCCCTTCATTTGAGGATTACAGGGGTTCTACCAGTTTTGGGGTTCAAAAAATATAGGAAATAAAGGAAATATAGGAATGGTAGGACTCCTGCGATAAGAAGTCTGTGGTTAGTCCTTGAACTTAACTAAATTTTTATTCAAATATTCTAATTGAGGTAATGTAAACAGATTATTATTTTAATTATTTTTAAGTTCCACTTACAAATGTATTTGAAAACCAATAGTTATGTATGATAAAGCTGACAAAATCTCACAGTGTCCAATCCAGATCTGAAGATAACCAGGCCATCTGACAACCAGGCCAGGAAACTAGGACCATATTTTCAAGAAGGGGAACACATCCCATCCCATTAAGACTTAAACATTCAAGTATTAATTTGAAGATAAAGGACTAGCAGAATAAATAATAGTTACTAACCGAGTCAGAGGGGTTCATCAATTTGAAACACCTGGGCACGTGCGTTTAGTGATCCCACACCGCGAAGCGGTGAGGGATTACGAGCACGTGCCCAGGTGTTTCAAATTGATGGACCCCGACGACGAGGTTCGTAACTGACTTACACGATGACAATAATACAGTTCAAAATAATGTGTACAAATGATTAAAAAAATGAAATTAATTGTTTAAAATATACTAGAGTATAACAATAAAAATAATTTTATATTGTATAATAAATAAATAAATGAATAAATCAAGACTTTTTTAGGTAAATTAAAGAAAATTCATTCATTAAAAAAATACTATAGCCAGTAACCATTCATACAGCAGTTCAAAAATATTGCAATTGATTATTTTCTTAAAAATACACAATCAAAATCTAGTATCATTTTCAAAAAAGAAAATCATGAAGGCAGAAAATTATCAAGCAAATACTAAATATATGTCTCCCTTTTAACACCTGTCAGTCGTAAGTCCTACTCTGGCCCAATTGATAGCAAGCCTGCTTGGCAATGAAGAGGTTGTGAGTTCGAATCCCGACTGAAGTCCTCTTTTTCTCTTTTTAAATTTTTGAAATAATGCAATGTCATTTCACGCATGAGCAAAAGTTGAAAAACAAACGCACGGAGTGTTTTAATTCCATACACACTGTTCAAGATGTCTGACTACAATTCAGACGAAATATTGAGTCAAGCATTAGATTTCAAAATAAACAGGTTTTTATTACCCAAAATACATATGAAACCATAGAAGACTGTTACGAAGAACAGGCATTTTCAAAATTTTACAAAAAGCCGTAGATGTACACCCAATGCCTGATGACGGCGGTCCATCTCAAATGGGTGCTTTCACTTATGGAAATGGAATAGGTACATATAAGTTTGAATTTGTAAAACAGTATTTAATATATGTCTGCAATTTTACCTTGTAGGCTAGCATTATACTTGGCTAAAGATCCCTGTCAACATTGTTATGCTTAAACATGTTAAATACATCGAGCACGAACATACCGATCCGTGTTCAAATTACGATCCCAAAAGCAAAATTTTTGTTATGAGAATTGGACTTAATAAATTTTCAATGTCATGATTTTTGTATTTGTTGTTTCATTTTGGATATATCGATTGTCTATTGTTTACTAGCACGTGCCCAGGTGTTTCAAGTTGAACTACTCGGTGGTTCAACTTGAAACACCTGGGCACGTGCTAGTAAACAATAGACAATCAAGTATTCAAGTTGGTTATCGACCCGAAGAAAACAAAAGAGTTATCGTGTAATATCAAATGGAACAAAGTTGGCCTACTGCCAGCATGTTTTTGGGCCTGTATAATTATTTTGGGACCAACAGCACATATAGCCCCTTCTAGACAGAGCACTAATCACAAACCAAAATTTAAAACTTTAAGAGTGCAGGCCCCGGTTTCACAATCATTCCTTAGCTAAGATTTTCCTTAACTTGAATTGAGCTAATTTTGGTAATCACTTTTTGGAAATACTGATAAATATTTTTGTAAAAACTAATGCAAATGTTTTAATCTAGAAGTACCCTTAAAAATGACACTTTAATTTTTCTGAATATCTTGAAAATTAAAAAAATTATAAAGTTTTAAAATTTTGCAAGATTTAAGTTAAAGAAAATCTTAGCTAAGGAATGATTGTGAAACCGGGGCCAGAACTACTGTCATATGTAGAATTATTAATATTTCTTTTGGTAAAAATTCTGTGTATGACACAATACCTTAAAGTATGGTGCAATATCTTCATTTCTGTACAGGTTAGATTTTACACTGTAAACATTTCCACACCTACACACTAGCAAAATATGTATGTCAGGTGTGTGACATTATTTACTAAAGTTAATTTTCAAAAAATCACCATGCGATCATGATATACTCGGAAATCAATTATCTTATTAGGTTAAGTACTAGTTTTAAAGTGTAATAGACATGTACAGTACAGGCCTGTCAAAAGTTTAACACTGAACTAACAAATGGAATGGAAGGTTGACTGCCAAGTGGCCAAGATATACGGATAGCTTGTGACCAAAAAGTTACAGATATATAGAGAGCTATTGCAGCAAGGTTATCCAGATATGTGGGCTGAAATAAACTGCATAATATTCTGTACCTTAGGTACCTTACTTTGTACAGTTTAGCTCACCCAAAGTACTAGTATATATTCACATACACAGTATTTTACATGATCTTTTAAATTACACAGATTTTAAGACCTAGTCCTATTTGTAGAATTTCCATTTGGCTGTGTGTGTGTGTGTGGGGGGGGTGTGTGTGTGTGTGTGTGTGTGTGTGGGTGTGAAACCGAAAAAAACTCAAGCTTAAGAAATATTTTAGTAATGTAGTGGTCTGGTTAGCTCAGATGCTAGAGCAATTGTCTATGATGAAGGAGGTCCCTGGTTAGAGCCCCGATCGAACTCTGTATTTTTCCCTCCTGTTACACAAGTAAAATATACCTACAGTACATAGTAGAGTTTCACCTCTTATCAATCAAAATTTCAACATTTTTACATGTCAAACTACTTCAACCAAACACTTTAATAATTGACATAAGGTGTCTGGGCTTACAATCACTCCATGGCAAGAATACGGTAATAAAGTACTGGAAATGGTTTTGTAATGCTGCAGTCAAGATTTTTTCATTCATACTGAGGTGGTCAGTATAAGGGTGATGAGGAAAACTCAGCACCCAGAGAAAACAATCAACCTTCATCAAGTGAACTGACAAACTTCTCACACTAGTATCTGCCTAAGTGGGATTTTAACATAGGAGATAAGAGAGTAGAGTGGAGTAATGGAGTTTTATGTCACAGTCAAGGTTATTTCACTTATATCAAGGCTGTCAGTCTCATAAATGGTGGAGGAAACTGGAGTGCCTGGAGAAAACCACAAACTGACAAACTTTCTTACACTAAGATCTGTCTTGAGTGGGTTTGAACCTAAGCAGTGATAGGGGCTGTGGTCCGTAAGTGAACACTTTAGACTACTCGGCCCTACCAAGGCTCTTAACTATTGAGACAGGAGGTAAAATATCAAATCTTCTATACTGTTTCAATTCAATAAACATGGTTAAAATTAATTATTTGACATCTCCTAATCTAAATACTTCTAAAAATAGATTAGTCTTAATATAAATAGATCATGAAACTAATGGAAATACCCTTTTGTGTGGATAGGGGAATCCCCAAAACTGATATTTGATATTAATTGTCATCAAGTTAAGATTCAAATTTAAATTATAAAATAATTTTCCTACAAATCAATATGAAATAACCACTCAATATATTACTTTTAGTTAAGGTGTGCATAAAGTTGAAATAAATATTATATTGTATTGATATCAACAGTTTACGTTTCAGCTGAATTATATTTAACATCATATGACATGATCCAAGTACACATTGATCTTCTATATGTATTGGCTGTCATATTTTTCCCTTTCCTGTTACATTTTTTGACTTGTCCTACCCTAGGAAGTGGTTGACAAATAGGTTGATCCCAGACTGGAACGACCTTGAATCGAAAAAAGAAGGGAGGAATGTGGCGGGTTGGACACAATCAGGAGAGCGTCCAACTAGTATTGAGAAGGTTCCGTGTTTGAGTTCCGGTTTGGCCGCTGCATTTTTCCCCTTTCCTGTTACTGATATTTGATAATAAGTGTCACCAAGTTAATATTCAAATTTAAATTATAAAATAATTTTCATACAATCAATATGAAATAACAACTCAATATATTACTTTAGGTTAAGGTGTGCATAAGTTCAAATAAATATTACATTGAATTGATATCAACAGTTTAGGTTTCAGTGGAATTATATTTAACATAATATGACATGATCCAAGTACACTTTGATCTTATATGTATGTCATATTTTTCCCTTTCCTGTTACATTTTTTGTCCTACCCTAGGAAGTGGTTGACAAATAGGCTGGTCACAGTGAGAGGTGCTGTGATCTATAAGTGTATGCTTTAGACCACTTAGCCACGAAAGCCACATTTTAGTAAAGGGACTTAATCAAAAATCTACATGATTAAACTTACTTAAATAATGAGGAAAAATCACATTTAAAAACTTTAATGCCATCTCAATCATATTTTAAATAGAAAGTGTATTTCAATTTATGGTATAATACCTATGTATTTTACTATATATAGTGCTGGTATACAGTACATTGGTTTAATATTATTATACCTCATTACAAGAATAATATATGTTCTGTAATTTGATTGGATCATTGGACCACTTGATTAAGGTGGAGAAAACATCATATATTCCTCTAAAAACAGTATATCCCACCCCTTCAGAACACACCATAACATCACAATAATATGACGTCATCTATACAGAATTGGTTTCCACATTCTATGGTTCGCCTCCGATGATTTCTGATAGAAGAAAAAATACTGGGAGACAGATGTATGGACGTTTCAAACGATTACAAAACCAATTTTCTTTTTCATTACCATGGTGATCTTTCATTTCAGTACAATAAATAATTTATTGCCTTTGAATGAGGGAGATAGGAACAGCCACCAAAGGCTTCGTCCTTAGGAAATATGACTTGTTAAGAATAAAAATCTTCCTTATGTAGTGTGGCCACGTGCCAGGGACAGATTCTTGATACAGTGTGTCCATATGTCCAGGTGTGACCATGTAGGTGTGGTCAGGCGCCCAGGACAGATTTATCTGAATAAGTCTTGATTTAGTGTAGCAACGTGATCAGGTGTGGTCATGTACACAGGTATGGTCATGTACTCAGGTATGACCATATTTCCAAGACAGTATCATTTGAATAAATCTTGATACAGTGTGGTCATGTCCCCAGGACAGATTTATCTGAATAAGTCTTGATACAGTGTGGTCATGTCCCAAGGACAGATTTATCTGAATAAGTGTTGATATAGTGTGACCATGAGCAAGGTGTGGCCATGTGACCAGGACAGATTCATCTGAATAAGTCTTGATATAGTGTGACCATGTGCCCAGGTGTGGTTTTGCCCCCAGGACAGATTTATCTGAATAAGTCTGGATATAGTGTGACCATGTGCCAAGGTGTGGCCATGTGACCAGGACAGATTCATCTGAATAAGTCTTGCTATAGTGTGACCATGTGATCAGGTGTGGTCATGTACTCAGATATAACCATATGTCCAAGACAGATTCATTTGAACAATTCTTGATACAGTGTGGTCATGCGCCAAGGACAGATTTATCTGAATAAGTCTTGATATAGTGTGACCATGTGCAAAGGTGTGGCCATGTGACCAGGACAGATTTATCTGAATAAGTCTTGATATAGTGCAGCAATGTGATAGGGTGTAGTTATGTACTCAGGTATAACCATATGTCAAAGACACATTCATTTGAACAATTCTTGATACAGTGTGGTCATGTGCGCATGACAGGTTTATCTGAATATGCCATGTGCCATGGACAGATTCATCTGAATAAATCTTGATGCAGTGTGACAATGTGCTCAGGTGTAGCCATGTACCCAGGTTTGGTCATGGAGGACAGAGTAAGAAATAGAAGTTTTCATTTCTCAATCTTCGCCCACAGGATATTATCATAGTGCCTCTTAAAAACCTGATTATGAATTCAATTCTTGACAGTTCCCTGTGTGGGGAAGTTTATCAGTTCATTTGCTTAAAGTCAGTGGTCTGGTTTTTTCCACCATCCCTGAATGGAACACCTTGATATAAGTGAAACCGAGATGTAAAGTTCTTGTTTTATGATATTTTGTTCAGTGATGCTCAGTGGTTCAAATTACATGTATTTAAACAGAAAATTTGTTATGGAATGTAACAGTCAGGGTACCTAGCTTGTCAATATATCTCTTAACTTCCTGGGTAAGAATCTAAGTTCAACCCTATTTTCTCTTCCTCAATCATAGCCCTACCCTGCCTCTCCTCCCTCCCCCACACCTCCCCCAAATCATTACCATGCAGATTAGGAGAACTACTATCCATAAAGGCTATTTCAAATTAAAAATCTTAACAATAAATATATGAATAAGATTGTCTTACCTTGATAAACAGTACAATGTCGTGTTCCGGTGTGTGTCTAGTGTTCTTGGTAAACGTCTAAAAAAAGATCTGGGGAATCCCAATTAATGATTATTTAAGTTCTGTACTGTAAATAGCGTATTTATTGATTATAAATCAATCATAGTGCTAACTTGGGTATTTTGTGTCAATGTTTTAAATTTTAACTTAATCTTGAAATATTTAAAAACTGTTAATTTCACCCAAAACTTGCTTTCTGTAAGTTGACATAAGGGAGACAACTCAAGAGCATTCCGTATTGTGCAATCCTTAGTGCTGGACAGTTGGAGGACCGAAGTTCGATCCCTGGTATCCACTGAATTTTTTCTCCTCCCTGTTACAGTTTAGTGGCCAGTGTGGCTCTCGGAAGTGACAGATTAGCACCCGTGGGATATATAAGTCCCATCCGAAGGAATTTGGATAAGATTTCCCCACAAGTCTGGGAAGCTCAGTTGGTACTGCACTCTTCTATAGTGCAGGATGTCCCAGGCTTCGATCACTGGTCCTGTTACTCAATATTAAAATTCATTTTCTAGATCCATGTGATAAAATAGCTAAATTTTGGTGTAGTCTATCAGCGACATTTATGATACCTGTACATGTAGCACAGACACTTGTTCCTGATGTTGACATGGGTATAGAGTGTTATTTTTTTTAAATATCAGAAACAAGTGCCTGTGACATGTAGATCTAGTGTCTGACTCTATCAGACTCTGTCTATTATACCTTAAAATTAGCCCTTGTGGTCAGCAGCAAAAACCGTCCAGATTGCCACAGCAACTTTAAGTAAGTTCATTCTATTGACAAAAGTAATTTTTAGATGTTTATATTGCGTTGTATTTTAATTATTATGAGAAATTAGCATTTTTTCCTGATAATGAATTACGTCTACTTAGTAAGTTTATTCAGCTCAGTGTCACAATGAAGTCGCATCTGTATTAGATCTATAATTTTGTTGAAACTTGTTATTTTAAGTACCATGAAATGTTGCCAAAATTTAACAGATTTATGTGAAACTGGGGCCAGATCCTAGTTCCACATAATAATTCCTCAACAGTAACTGGCTTAACAGTAAGATTTCAGTCGATAATGTTTCTTTACTTACAGTGAATTTGAAATCTCAGTTTCAAAACTTAGTTAATCTTTAAGATATGCCGGAATTCGAGAATTCAACCCGCGCCGGGTTGGCAGTGACGATCACTTCAAACTTAAGCTTATATATAACATTTGTTTTTGGTTTGACTTACTTAAGAAATGTGTATGAAACTGGCCAGGACTACTAAACTGGCAAGCACATTTCCCGCCAAAATGTCAAACAATAGTAATTGTGGAGTTATTCCCCTTACCACAAGTCTGAGGTTTATTCTCGAAATCTGGAAATGTCGATATCGAGTAATTTTAATTTTAAAATATCTGTGAAACACAGAGAGAGAGAGAGAGAGAGAGAGAGAGAGAGAGAGAGAGAGAGAGAGAGAGCACGTTGAATAAAAATATTGGGGTACAATTTTTAAGCAGGCTGACCAATTCGACAGATTTATCCATTTTTGATGGATTTGTACCATAAAAACGGAGAAAATGAAAACGTCAAATAAGACGTTCTTTTCATTTTGACGCGGGTTTTTACAAACAGTAATAAAAATTGGGATAATTTTTTGTATGTAAATTGTATCAAAATCAAACACTTAACGATAAAAAGTACATTAATTAATGACAACCTTGTGCACTAAAAATGTACCGATCTGTACAAACAGAGACATATAATACCCATTTTATATGTCTCTGGTACAAATAAATACAGTATCATAAAACATATCTATACATATACATAAACATTCTAAAACATATTATGATATCCAGCCTAAAAGACTTATGAGACACTGTATGTACAATTAAGAAAAACAATTATCTTTAAATTGGCAGCATGAATTTATAGGAAATCCAAAGAAGAAAACAAAATTGAAAGTAAGCCTATAGAATGTCTCTAAATTACCGTGAGGGACCAGATTCACTCATGATTTTAAAAATTAAAGATACCCGATTCATTATTACATTGAAAAAAATATACATACTGATAGTCTAATTAAAAATGATGTTTCTGTAAGAATTAAATTGTATTTATTAATTTTTAATAAAAGCTAAAGATGATTTTAAAATTATTTATTTAGTTGACCCAGGGGCTATATACATATTTTAATAAAATTGAATAATAATACCCAATTGTTGAAGTGAGATATGGTCACGTGATAAGTAGTAGGCAGGTTTGTAATCTGATACGAACTAAACATGCGGTAAGTGTTTACAATACAAAGTCAGGTGCTAACATTGTCTTCATGGGGACGTTTCGGGTAAATGAATAAATGTCAACCAGTTTATGCAGTATTTCACGGTTCAGTGAGCACCAAGTGGCAAAAACAGACGGGACGGTTTGATTGATAAGTAGTGAAAAGATTTACGCTAATCACGGTGTGCACAGTGCGTGACGGCCTGTGAAGGAAAGGTTGTAAAAAGTACTTAGACCACTGTCCATCTCTGGTGACAAAAATGGCTAATACCGAGGAAAACGAGGAAGAAACATGGAATTTAAAATTCCGTGAGGATGAAGAAATGGAATTTTTTACAGAGCTTGCTTTGCACGAAACGGAGAGATGGATACAGGTGAGTTTATTAATTAACATACAGGTAACAGTGGACTTATGGACACACCTATGACAGAAACCTTTATCATACACATACCTACTTACTATTGTTTACAATTGGTTTTAGATAAAACTATTAAATACTCAGCCAAATATTGTTCCTGATTTGTACATCACATTTAACATACTAATCTGTATAGATATATAAATATCATCAGTACATTAAAGATAGGTAAAAGATATAAAATGTTTGTTCATATAATTTACGTCCCAAATACCAACAAAAAATTAGGTCAGTTTTAAGATATAACCTAGATACTTATTTTATCATTTTTTAACACTTTAATTTTTGACTCCCGGTTTACCCCTGAGAACACTTGTGAAGACATTTTTCAAAGTTTAAGTATTTCAAGTTCAAGACAGGTCCCCTTATAGTTTTGACACATTTCATTAATAAAAAATAGAGTAGAAATATTTTTACTCCACAGGTGAAAATAAAGTGTGTGTGGACATGTTATATTTGTATATGGGGCTAAATGGACAATGATATAAATGAATGGGTGGTATTGGGCAAACTCACCAAGGTTTATTTTGTCAAATTCACCCCAGCTTTTCACAAAATTGCCACCGTTAAAAAATGCCCCACTTCTTGCAATATTGTGCCCTGAGAAATCGCCCCAAACTTTGAATTGATCTAACAGTATCGAGCCAATGTCTTAAAAAGCTGGGGTAGAATTTTCATGGGGTGCAGTTTTGACAGTGGGAACGATATTGCAAGGAGTAGCTTTTGAACAGGATGATTTTAACAAGGGGTGATTTTTACTTGACCAAGAACAAATATAGATATGGTAGTATTATCTATGATAATCCTATAGGGATAATCAATTCCTACGGTAGCTCAGCTGGTAGAATCCTTGCTCCGTAAGTGGGAGGTCGCGGGTTCTAATTCTGACCAGGTCTGACCTAAGACTTGAAAATGGGTAATGACTGTTCTTTTGGCAAGCAGTTGGAATTATGAAATGAAAGTTGTAGTTCTTATGGAGGGGAACTAAAAATAAACGCAGTCCTATATCGTGGTACTGTAGGTGAAGCATGATAAAGAACCCTGTTGTACAATGCCTTTAGCGCAATGACAGGCAAAATTTGGGACCTTTCCCTATAGCTGGTGACTTCCTGATATAAGTGAAATATTCTTGACTGGGGTGTTAAACAACATTACTTAACTCAGCTCCTATAGGGATGATCAATATTTATATATATCTATATATAGGTAAACTGTTGTCACATTGATTGTAGATGTTGACACAAATCCAGTAATTACATGTATCTATATATCTACTAATACTGTATAAATAAAAGCTGTATTTTCTAAAAAAAAAATGAATTGCATAAAAGCCAAGTCATGTCGGCAGATGTTGTAAAATTGAACAGTTTTGTGTTTAATTATAAACATATTTACATTATGTGGCTGCTCAATAAGCTGTTGACAGCTGAATTCATATATTCAAGACAACACTTTTATAAAGTTTGAAAGATCAACTGGAGTGACTTTTCACACCATATGTAAGAGATCTGTGAATTACTAGTATGTTTCCCTTTTTGGCCCACAGAACTGGTTTTAACTCTTGAAAATGGAAATTAAGATAGTTGTGTTTAGTAGTTTACATCTCTAGAATGTGAACAAATTCTAATCACTTTGACTCCAGAATGTCAAGGATTCAGATTTACTTTTGCAACCCACTTTGCCATTTATTAAATTCTATGTAAAATGTTTGAAATTTGTTTTATCATAGAAATATTCAAAAATAAAATTTTAGTGGAGGGTACAAATGAAATTCCTTTGGCCTTTTTGTTACAGAATCAAATACATGTACTGTACATACCAGGATATCAATGTTAACAACAAAAACCAACAGATAGCCAATCTTCTTTTGTCCATACATTCAGCTATAAATTAAATAAGGTCGCAGTGACCTATTTTTCTGCTGACCACATCACCTTTCCAGAAATGCACCTATATACCAAGTTTCAGTCATATATGTTACAGAACCTAAACATTACTGAGCCATTAAAGTAGGTCACGGATACCTAATTTTCTATTCCTTGCATAGTTCTAGTAGATGAAATCAAATAACACCACCATGTACCTGAGAATGATGATGGTTGCACTACATCACACCACTGGGGATGTTACTAACACTATGTTTCCATTCCTGGTAGCCAAAATCGCCATTGGCTACTATTTTCTGAGGAATTCTTTCAAAAAGTAACCTATTTTAGCAAATTTGTGGAAAAATACTTTAAAAAGGTCTATATTTTCACAAATTTTGGAAATTTGGCTACTAATTATTTTAAATTTATGGAAACCTAGCTGCACTACTGCTGTGTGATGGCCCTTTTCATGTGTGACAAAAATCATAAAATTTGTATAAAATATTTACATAAAATCTCCTTGTTAATTATTTAAATATTCCTGTGAAAACTGGTATAAAATGGAGTCTTTATGATTTGTTTATTATTAGTATTAAGATTATCATTATAGATGTTTACTGTTAAAGAAATACCCGACCTTCCATGGTGGATGTTTGATCTACGATGTCAGGTTGACCATTATAAACAATATTTACCAGTATAATTGGCCTCGTTAAAATTTAAACTTAGCTTAGCTATACAAAAGGTCATACCTATATATCTATGAAATAGAATTCTGTAATTCTTTTATAAAGTAAATGTATTAAGAGTATAAAGATAATTGTTGACTTGGTTTGATAATAGTAACACAGGTATTTGTCATAGAGTTGTTTGTTTGTATACTCCATTTGATTTGCCTTGGTTTGTGGTCAAATTGACGTTAATATGACTTTCTATTTGAAAATCTGGGCCATATCTTTGGTTTGTGGTCAAATTGATGTTAATATGACTTTCTATTTGAAAACCTGAGCCATATCTTTGGTTTGGTGTCAAATTGCCATTAATGTGACTTTCTATTTGAAAACCTGAGCAATATCTTTGGTTTGGGGTCAAATTGCCATTAATATGACTTTCTATTTGAAAACCTGAGCCATATCTTTGGTTTGGGGTCAAATTGCCATGAATGTGACTTTCTATTTGAAAACCTGAGCCATATCTTTGGTTTGGGGTCAAATTGCCATTAATGTGACTTTCTATTTGAAAACCTGAGCCATATCTTTGGTTTGGGGTCAAATTGCCATGAATGTGACTTTCTATTTGAAAACCTGAGCCATATCTTTGGTTTGGGGTCAAATTGCAATGAATGTGACTTTCTATTTGAAAACCTGAGCCATATCTTTGGTTTGGGGTCAAATTGCCATTAATGTGACTTTCTATTTGAAAACCTGAGCCATATCTTTGGTTTGGGGTCAAATTGCCATTAATGTGACTTTCTATTTGAAAACCTGAGCCATATCTTTGGTTTGGGTCAAATTGCCATGAATGTGACTTTCTATTTGAAAACCTGAACCATATCTTTGGTTTGGGGTCATATTGCCATTAATGTGACTTTCTATTTGAAAACCTGAACCATATCTTTGGTTTGGGTCATATTGCCATTAATGTGACTTTCTATTTGAAAACCTGAGCCATATCTTTGGTTTGGGGTCATATTGCCATTAATCAGACTTTCTATTTGAACAACCTGAGCCATACAAGAAAGGTGATTTCCCTTAACTTTCCATTTGAACATGTTGAAGAAAGTTAGATTAAGTTGTTTTGAGCAGAGTCAAGAATGACCAAATGATTAAGGTGTAGGTGTTCTGACTTAAGAAGTTTAGTGCTGTGAGTTTGATTCAGGTTGACATCAGTGGTTTTTTCTGGGCACTCTGGTCCCCATACCATCCCAGAACTATATAAGGTACCCTATATAAGTTTAAATCACCATTTCTATACTGTTAAACACTAACAAACTCAACCAATCCAGCTTTTTGAATTTTCCTCTTCACAATAAATGTTATTACATTTACTTCATTTTTCTTTGGTATTATTTTTAGTGCTAATGATTAAAACTATAAATTACATGTAACAGAAAGTATAAACCACATAAATATCAATTGATCCATTGTATGTTTATTGTTATATTGGAGCTTGTAAGATGATAAAAATAGTAATCTCTGTAAAACCAGGGTTATAAAGGAGAGTTGAGATGAGACAGGTGAACATTGAATGTAAAAATACAATTTTTAATCTTATTTCATGGACTACTAATTCAGTAAGCTGTATGGCTGTATAACTGTACCGATAGTTGCTGTGATTGTTCAGGACTGCAATCAAATCATCAGCTGCTGAATAAAAAATATAGATGTACTATTAATCCAGGGGTTCCTCTGGTCTGTGTCACCACAGGTGTGGCATGCTAAAGAACCCTTCCTGCAAATTACCCCGAGTACAAAAATTTCTGGCACTAGTACTTCAACTGTAGCTCGTGATGTCTCGAAATAAGTGAAATATTCTTGACTGAGATGTAAAACCCCATTCATCCAAAGCAGAAAAATTTTGTCTTTGGAAATCCTGTATTACTGTACATCTAGGTAATTTCTTAGAATGGTCAATATATTTTAATTTGACCACAATGGTACTTCAGTGGTATAGAGTTCTCACTGATAGTGTTAACCGCTAACCATCTCTCTTTTGTTTTAGACTTTGAAAAAAGATATTCTACAGATCAATCAGCCGTTTGAAAATGAAACTCAGATCCTTCTTCGGACTCACACTTAGCAGCTAGTTTTCTGTAACTTAATGCTTACTAAGTAAAATAATTTGACATGGATATTAAAAAAATTCCAACTTTACAGCCATTATAGGTCACTGGTAGGTTTGTTTTACCCCCCCCCCCCCCCCCCCCCTTGCATTATACACTTTGGGCTATTCCGCTAATGTAAAAATAACATTTTAACAGTTTTTTACACATTAAATAAAGCCAGAAGTGACTGTATATATTATATTATGTGTTTGTTTTTCATCATAGATAATTATTTGTGATGTTAATTAGCTGGTGTTTCTATATAGAAATATCACACTTTATGAACCATATGGCTAATGTAAAGATAAATCATCCTTTATTTCATGTACTGAGGTCACAACTGTACCGAGGTCACAAACCAATAGTTATACACCCTAATACAAGCCCCAGTTTCACAATCATTTCTTAACTAAGATTTTCCTTAACATTTAGCTAATTTTGTCAATCAGAGGTTCTATGGAACTTAAAATACAAATTCTGAACAAAACTGTATTACAGTAGGTGGTATATGCCTGAAGCATTCTTCAAATTTACACCTTAAATCCCAAATATCTTGAAAAAAACCAAAATTATTAAGATTTCAGTTTTCCTAGATTTAAGTTAATTATTGTGAAACCAGGGACAGATCATTCACATACCAGCATTAGGCAGTAAATACTACAGTAGTTCTAGAGCTCTTTCCTGAGATGCTAGCACTATAAAGCTCTAAAGTACAACAATCAGAACAGGACTGAAAGTTTGATAAATTTGATAAATTTGCTTGCCAGTTCTGTAGTGGTACATTTACACATACCGGTACATGTAACTAGAAGTTAGGGTACTAAAGGGTTGACAGTCAGTTTGGTTTTTATAGGTTACTGGTTTACTTGGATACTCCAGTTCCCTCCACCAATTCAGTAATGACCACACACACACACAAACACACAAACACACACACACACACACACCCATCTCACCCCCACCACCCCACCCACACATATTTCTAACTAACCTACACATATTATTTTTATAAGGTTAAGTTTCAGGAATCTTAAATGCATTAAGAAATTATGAAAATATTTTAATAGTGAAATAAGTAACAGATTTATATCTGAGTATATTATATGTAGAGGATTTGTAAAGAAGACTATATATTTATCTTGCAGTTTAAGATCTAAGTGTGAAGGGGTTCTAAATCTTATCATAAGTTGATATGTACTAACAATATTAGTACATGTACTAACATTTTGTTATTATGTTGAGACAACTCCTTAATTATATATCAAAATAGCAACCACTGTCACCATTGTATATATACAATGTACAAAATAAATATACAATGTACAAAATAAAAATATAATGATACTTCAGAAATGCAATGATTCTATATACCCATTCCTGATAGTCAAAATTACCATTGGGTACTTAACGACATTTCTGAGAGAAAAAAAAGATTTATTTTAACTTATCTTAGTGAATTTGTGAAAAAATACTTGGGATTATATTTTTAAATTTTTTTGAAAATTTGGCTCCATAACTATTTAACCATTGAGATAAAGTTTTGATTATTTATAGTTTTTTGGGAGTTCTCTGTCTTCTGATTTAAGCCAGACACTTCAATTATACAGTGGTAGGCACATCTGTGTATCACCAAGACACTTCAATTATACAGTGGTAGGCACATCTGTGTATCACCAAGACACTTCAATTATACAGTGGTAGGCACATCTGTGTATCACCAAGACACTTCAATTATACAGTGGTAGGCACATCTGTGTATCACCAAGACACTTCAATTATACAGTGATAGGCACATCTGTGTATCACCAAGACACTTCAATTATACAGTGGTAGGCACATCTGTGTATCACCAAGACACTTCAATTATACAGTGATAGGCACATCTGTGTATCACCAAGACACTTCAATTATACAGTGGTAGGCACATCTGTGTATCACCAAGACACTTCAATTATACAGTGGTAGGCACATCTGTGTATCACCAAGACACTTCAATTATACAGTGGTAGGCACATCTGTGTATCACCAAGACACTTCAATTATACAGTGATAGGCACATCTGTGTATCACCAAGACACTTCAATTATACAGTGATAGGCACATCTGTGTATCACCAATACACTTCAATTATACAGTGGTAGGCACATCTGTGTATCACCAAGACACTTCAATTATACAGTGGTAGGCACATCTGTGTATCACCAAGACACTTCAATTATACAGTGGTAGGCACATCTGTGTATCACCAATACAGACTGGATTTGAACCATCATCTCAATTTTGAAAAGGTATAAAGCCACTTGTTTGAACAATATCTCATCAACTTGTGAAAAAGTCTTCACTACATGCAATATACTAGTATCATTGTCATTACTTTAGCTGTAGTACCACCTTGGTGACGTAGTGGTAGACTGTCTGCATTGAGAGTGAGAGGTTGTGGCTTTGAACCCAAGCTGGACCATACTTTAAATTTGAAATACTGCTTTCTTGCCTAAACTGATTCACTTGACATCAGTATAATGTGACTGGGAGAGGAAAGGTATGCTTGTCTGCAGCATACTGACTCAGTGAGCAGCACCTTAAAGTTGCTCTGCTCTTGGTGCCCACTAGTACAAGATGGACCATAAAATCGGCTGCATATCTCACACATACAAAAACTTGTTCTTGGATTAATTTGTAGAGATTAATAAACTTGCTTTCATTGCAAATTGCTGAAAGATTGCTGATGTGATGTTAAACAATGTTATAACAACCACAACAACAACAACATTTTCGCTGTAACATATACAGGGGTACAATCTATCCAGTAGTGAAAATCTTAATATTACATTTATAAAATAAATTTAGTTGTGGACAGTTTTAAGTTTAAACAGTATTACTTTATTATTATGAAGAAACAGAGCATATACATTTTAATATATAAAACTATAATAGAACAATAGGTTCAACGCATAGAAACTTTTACAACAGATCACATATTTTTCTGCTCTACTGGTAAACTTAAAATCATTTTTTTGTCACCAGAAAACACATCACATATGTGTGTCCTCTACATCAGAGGGTAGTTTATCCTTTAGGTTATTTAAAGGACATCTCTCGAGTATGAGCACTTCCCTGTCATACAAACTCTGGTTTACAATACCAGTCTTGCATTACGAGTAAATTTGACAAGAAATTTACATTTTTTTTCAAAGAAAGCTGATATTACAGATATTGTCAAATTTCAGCTGAATTTAAATTTATTTAAAATTTAATTTAAGAGACTCCAAGTCTTTCATTTCAGTATTTTATGAAATTTAAGAAACAAACTTTATACCAGCTTTTAGCCTTTAACTAAGAAACAAATTTATACCTGCTATAACTTTTTTAAAGGAGCAAGTGCAGAGGTCTGGTAAATTGTATCTACCTTTCGGTTTTATCCTACTTTTTGGGTTATACAGTGGATGAGAATTTTTTGCAATACTTACCTGTAATCTGTAATCCTTTTTTCAGCCCACTCTTAGTAAAATTGGAAGGGGACTATAGGTTATCTCTCTGTCTGTCTGTTTTTCAATCTGTCCTCAGACAGTTTTGCTCCTTTTTCCTTTATTTGTTGAGATATTGGATTTATATTTGTTATGTACCTTTATATAGTTAACCTACAAATCAAGTGGACTGAATTCTAATTAGATTTGACAGAGTTACAGCTCTCTGAAATCTTCTAATTTGTCAGTTTCTTGAGCTATTTAGTGTCTTCTAAATGAAAGAAGCAGCATCTCAAATCTTTAAATTCTTATGTATGGCCTGGCTAATGATCAAACCCATGACCTCCAATTTTTGCGGAGAATGCTGCAACAGAAGGACCATTTTCTACAGCGTAGCTGAGTTTAACTTAACGATAGTTAAGGAAAACTACAGCAAAGCTGTAGTATGTCACTGCCTAGCATAAGAAGATCAGCCAGTTTGCACTGAAATAAGTATGCATCAGAAAATAGTGCGCACAAAGGAATGTTGGTAATGTCAGTTACTTAACGTCTTCAGCAAGCGCTGCTTAAAGATTTCAATTCTATGTATTTCCAAATTTAAAAGTTTGTGTCTGAAAATACATAATCTTACATACCTGTATGGTTTATATCACTTATTGATGTACAGTCTAACCTGCCTCAAAGGCCACCTCTATATAAGGACCATCTACTCATAAAGGCCAGTAGAATTGTATCCCAATTGTTCTTTATTCATATTATTTGAACCTGTATATAAAGGCCATCTGTCCATAAAGGCCACTTTTATTGTTTCCCTTGTGTGGCCTTTATAGACAGGTTTGACTGTAATTTAAAAATAACTCAATCACTTATTATGTTAATATAACTTGTTAAGGCTTTTTGAAGAGTCTTCACCTTGGTTCAAAGTTTGTTGTATTACATTAGAAACTTCTGGTCCACCATCTGATTTTAGTATAAATACACTGATCATTATCCTGTACTATCTTCAAAGATGAATGTTTTAATTTGATATTTAACACAACATCTATAAATAATTCACCTGTCTCCTTTTATCTACAGATTAAAATCTAATTAAAACTTTTAAATGGGAACAGATTCTTATACAATGAAGTGATTGTCTGGAAGAGGAAGCATAGTGTTTCTTATTGAATGGATGAATGGATAAAAAGGTTGAAAATGTGGAAAGGTTGATGTCATGCTGTTTAACATCACATCAGAAATTTTTAGCAATTCATGATTTTTTTTACTCTCAAGGATATTTAAAATCTTCAACAAAAGTTAATTGATGTGGTGTGCGAGTTTTGTGCAATCTTACACTATTTCACACTACATGATTACTTATAAAGTGCTTGTATAGGTCTCCCAAAGTGATGCAGATAAACATACAGACCACTCTCTCCATCATACTGGCACCAGACCACCTGAGGAGAAGCAGTGGTGACACTTGCTCACACAAAATGTCTGTTTCAGATTTTTGTCATATAACTCTAACTAGTTAGGGGTATATTTAATACATGTAGTTTGTTTGTCAGTCTACATAGGTTTTCTGTAAGAATTCTAGACAGGTTTTGATCACTGTAAAGGTTTTATACTTCATTAGGTTGATAACCAGACATTCAATATGACAGGCTTACTTTTGATTCCTATCATTGTCTTTTGAAGCAGTGAAGGGTTCATTGGTAGAATGGTTTGACCAGGTTACAGATTGCGATGCCTCCTCTTACTGTCTAGGTTTGATTAACATTTGAGAGATCATACTGATCTAGTTTTGGGAAATTTGTTGGTTTCTATATTTATTGGTTTGTTTTAGGTACTCTGGTTTCCTCTACTGTTCCAGAAGTAACCACTTCAGCATATGTTAAACAATCATGACTGTGACATTAGGCACCATTTTACTTCAACCATTGTAATTGTATCAGCTCCTGGCATTCAGATTTTAACAGTTAAACTTGAGGAATGTCTGGAAAGGCAGGGCAGAATACAGACATGGCATCAAACCCAAAAGTCTTGATTTATTTGATGATGACATTCCAATACAAAATAATATTATTGACATCATGGGGGTGGAGGTATGGGACCTTTAACCTCATACAAAGAAAGGTTCAATGGTCATTATGAAAATAAATATTTATATGCTTATCATGACCTTATGTTTGTTTGTGGGTGGAAGTATGAAGTGGTCACAGCTTGATGGCACAGGCTAATTATCATGCCTTTAATTTTGTCTGTTTATAAAAGATGGTCTCACTAAAAATTCTTAAAATTCTGAAAATATTACACAATTCAAAACAAATCTATGTTTTGAAACAGATGGTAAACATAAGAATATGACAACAAAGAGATAGGAATCTCCTTGGTTCTGTCAGCCTGATATAACTATAAAATGCTTCTCCTGGATAACTATCTCTATATTGAATGGTCATTATCTGGTTATGTCATATATAACAGTGATGGTCAGTAATTAGTGACACTGACCACTTGATGTCTGTCATCTTAGGTTTTTACTATCCTTGACCACTGGTCATTCAGGTAGATAATTTGACCATTAGAACTAGCTGTTACCACAAAACCATATAATTACAAGGTGCCCTTACATCTTAATTGCCACAGGGAGTTTATTTCTTTAACTTGTATAATTTGGCCTGTGTTGGTCAGTACTAATTTGGCCTGTGTTTGGTCAGTACATACCCTTACTGTGTCACTAGTTGTTAGTGGTCACTTATTGATATAGCTCGGACATTCCAGGGACAGTTTATGTACAAATTATTGTAAACAGAGACATACTAGCACTTTCTGCTCTCAACTCCGATACTTAAAATTTTAAAAACAAGATTACTGTACTATAAATTACTTTAAACATTTATCTTTAAATATATCTTTTTTTTTGCAGAGTATTAAAACTATTAATTACTTAAAAAATAAAGATGAGTGGAATAGAGTGAAGTAGTGGTGTTGTACACACCAGTCAAGATTTTTTTTTACTTAAACCAAGGCTGTCAGTTCTGAAATGCTGGAGGAAACGTGAGTGCCTGAAAAAAACCCACTGACCTTCAACAAGCAAACTAACAAACTTTCTCACACTAGGATCTTACTCTAGTGGGATACAAACCTAGAAGGTGTCAGGCTATGTGATCAGTTAACACATGCTTTAGTATACCCTAGACTCGGCCACTGCGCCTTAAAAGGAAGATAAATAATGTAAGGTTTAGAATAAAAAAGTTGTAATTGATGAAGATTTCATAAAATATTCATAATGCATCATGATCTGTAGAGACGGGACTGTGTGTCCATGTAGATACCTAACAATGTTAAGTTAATATACAGTTACTCTCGGTCTCCACAAATTTAAAAGTATTTTTCAAGTTTGCTAAAAAAAATTTTACTTTTTAAAAGAATTTTCCCAGAAATAAGTGTCCAAAAGTGAATGTGGCAACCATGAATGGAAAGAAAGTATTCTGTAACGTAGTGCCATAATTTTCTTTGTTTGTTTACCAAACATTAGTTTGGGTAATCTCCACATTTCAAAAAGTGATAATATTGCATTTATAAATTAAATAATCTAGAATTGCTGCATAAAACATTATGTCTATTTCAACAAAACCAAATTGGTTTGTATTTACACAACCATCACAGTATAATACATGTAAAACAAATATAAAATTATTTAAGAGATTAAGCTTAGTTGAATATAGATTATAGAAAAAATACCTTACCAGGTACTCATGGCTGAAACATCATATAAACCACCCCTTCAATGAGAAACTGCCAGTGTTACAGTTCATAACGAAGTTTCAGCACTGTAGCATATTTTATTCAAGTCCAGCCTGGGCACAGTTTGACTAGATAAAAAAGAAAGTTTGAAACATGAAATTTTTTTTACACCCATATAGTATTTACATGCAATACTTCATATGCTTGAAAATTGCCTGAACACTAATATGTTATAGCAGTTAGTATGTATATTATAGTTAGTAAAAAGCGTGTTTGTTTAGTGTTTAACATAACACATAGATACACATCATAGATACACATCTCTGAACTTCTGAAGGTCGGCCTTCCTCAACTAAAAATTTAATGGAAATTTTAAACTTTTGATAGCTTAAGATTTGAAGTTTTAATTTACCTTCAGAAGTCAAACAGGTTTAATTTGTTTGTTGTATGTTAAGTTCATGTTAATATGTGAAGTATAATATCTCTGTACATGCTAAAACAAATCACAATCTACCCATTGTTGGAACAATTACTGCTACAGTAGCTCATTTGGCACAGTGCTCGCTTCATATGTGGGAGGTAGTAGGGTTGAGCCAAGACTTGACATTAGGTTGTCCCTAAGCATACTGCAAAGGTCACAATTTCTGCTACCACACTTAGCTGGTGACATCTTGATATAAGTAAAATATTCTTGACTGGGACATAAAACTCCAACCAACCAACCAACCAACCAACCAAACCAGAAACAATTTAAACCACACTATCCGAGCTTTCATTGGTTTTCATTCCCTTCTTTACAATCTATTGCTCAGTAACAAAGCTTGGGGATACAAAAGGTCCCTGCTGGCTGTATATTGTATATGACATGGAAGCAGCCAGAGTAGCCAAGTGGTTAATAAGTTATGTGTCAAGCTGAGGGTTTGACACTGTATGGCAATAAATATGGGAAAAATGTTAAATGTTGTTTTACATTAAATCAGCAATTTGTAGCTATTTGTGATGAGTCAATTATTTTGTAAATACAGAAGATTTATCTAAGCACATATTGGAAATTAGTCTTCAGTTGTCAGTATTTATATGCGAGAGAATAGTTTGTGATGTAAATAAGGGACATTGTACACTAACAACATAAAAGATTACTGAAGTAAGTTAATTGTATCCCAGCACCCTACAGTCCCACTGGGTACAGATCCTAACGTGAGAGAGTTTGTCAATTCACTTGTCAAAGGTTGGTGGTTTTCTCCAGGCACTCTTCTTTTCTCAATCCTTCAAAAACTGACCAACTTGAGAAAAGTAAAACAATCTTAAATGGGGTGTAAAGCATCAATACTCCACCATTCTACCAACACTCAATGGAAAATTAGTTTGTATGTTGTCTATGCATGGACTTCAAGTAGACTGACTATATGAATAAAACAAGAACAATTAAAGTCATTATTTCAACATTCGCCAAAATCGAATCTCAAGTCAAAATTTAATTTTCTTAACTGAACTCATTTCAAAATTGCATACTTGTGTTATTTTTAAAATAGTTAGGGGTCATAGTGAATTTGAATTTTTAGAATGAATGAGTTTGATTATGTTACTTATATAGAGTTACTGGGGCTTGTTAATTGGGTTAAATAATGTATATTTGTTTGTATAGTCACTTTATTATGTTTTATTTACAGCTGTCACATGTCACATAGCTAACCTCCTTCAAGTGTTACAACAAAAAAACTTAATTTTATTTTTTTGAGGTCAAGTTCCAATAATTTTAAAAAATCATGTAATTTATTGGTAATTATGTTTGAAAAGAAATATAATGTGTTTTATTTGTCAGTTTTCTATGTTACACTACAACTTAGTGTTTATTTTTTACATGACCTTTCTCTTTTTATGACAATTTTACTAGTACTTTATATATACTGTACACATGTATGTCATATATATTTAGTATATACGATACTGTAGGTAATGACTTGTTTGAAACAATTTACCAACCTTGTCACCAAGGTCTGTTGTTTGACCCGTTTTTTTTACATTTATCATTTTTAATGTGTCTCTTTACCACCTAGAAACATGTTAATTTGTGTTTAACTTTATTTTAATTTTCATATTAAAATATTTAAAATATTTATATTATTCCACACTAAGTAGAGTTATTTGGTAGTAGTATGGCAAATATCAACAGCTGTTACATAACAATTAAGGTATAGAATGACTAAGTTTATACATAATTATCATGGTATTTGTAATTTATAATGACTGTTACCAGTACACAATCTTGGTGATAAAATATTTGTTACACAGTAAGATTTGATCCTGTGTAAGCAATGCAAACACAACACAAAACTTGTACAGTCACTTCCTACCTAGGTATAGGAACCACCTCGATTGCAAAGTAGTAGAGTATCTGCCACAAGAGTGGAAGATCATGGGTTCAAAACCAGCACAGGCCAAACATCACAGACTTTAAAATTTGAGATGCTGCTTCTTTGCGTGGTATCTGGTATTAAGAGGAAAGTATTTCAACTGGTTCAGGTGCCAGGATAACATGACTGGGGGAAGGATAATTTTGTCTGCAGCATTCTGACTCTGTGAGCTAGCACCTTAAAGTCGCTCCGATTGTTAACTTGTACAAAGCTGACCATAAAGCACACTCGCACATCTTACACATACATGCACTTGTTCTTAGATTAGATTAATCCTTACAGATGATTCAACTTGCTCTCCTTGTGAAACAGATGTAAAATAGCTGGTGTGACGTAAAACATTACAAACCAACCAACATAGGCACTTATATCAGCTTAGGACAGACCTATAACTTTAATATTAACATATATAAATTTCATACATGTATACATGTTTAAATCACAGGCCATCCATTAGTAGGACATACCTGGTCACTCATAATAAGTTTGACCTATAGGTATATATTGGTGTATTGGGTTTTAAGTTAATTGATCACACTAAGTGAAAGATAGATACATCAATAACACTAGCCAGTGGTCATAAACTTGTATAAATTGTCAGATGTAAAAGATACCTGATCTATAGCTCACAAAGCTGTAAATTTAAATTGCTCAAGTTCAATTATATTAATGCAGCCAACACTAATGCAATTACAATTAGTCATAAATATCCAGTAAAAACTATTTATAAACTTTGCCACCTTGCTAATAGCCAGTATTTTAAAATCTCAATATTTTTTTTATGTTTATAAGTAAAGATTACTTTGCACCCTTGCTTATCACCAGTATTTTGAAGTGCCAAAATTTTTATGTTTATCTTTATGTCTTCCTCAATTTATTGCCAAACCATATTTTTTGGCCAAATTGTGAATGAAAACAGTGACAGTGATTAGAGGTTCTACTGTACATCTGTAGTTGATGGTAAAGACCTTGTCCTACATCATTCCTTAGCTAAGATTTTCTTAGCTTAAATTTAGCAAATTTTGGTAATTGCTTTTTGAACTACTATTACCTACATATTTTAACAACACTAAATAAACAGATGTTTTAAGCTAAAAATGGTCTTTAAAATGACATCTTATATTCCTGAATATCTGAATTTAACAAAATTATTAAGATGTCAAATTTTGTCAGATTTAAGTTTTAGGAAAATCTTAGTTAAAGAATGATTGTGAAACTTGGACAAGGTCTTTACCATCAACCTGGCTTGGAAAGGGTATCCGAAGCTCTCTAATGGTTACGAATACTTAATATCTTATATAGAAGTTACATATTCATAAGTGTCGAGATAGCTTCAAGTTACCCAGTCCAGGGAAATTGTCCTCTACCAGTATATATATTAGCCATTGCCTCATAAGCATATTATTGTAACCTTTAACATTTGAGTAGCCTTTATAGACAGATTGGATTATACAGTGAAACTGATTTATTGCCACCATTTCTTTTGTCAGATTTTTGGTATTATTAAAAAGTTTGTCAATAAATTCATTGATCTACCTTTTAAAGAAAAAAATAAAAGAAATAGACTTTAGGACTTTAAAGTAATGTGATGATAAGTTAGATATTATTGAGGAACATTATAATGAGGTTTTACTGTACAGTAGACAACCTTTAAGCAACACAATTTGTTAGAGAAAGTATATTTTATAAGGTTATTTAAATTGTATAGAGGTTTAAGTCTTTTATATACAAACCACCTTGGTGGCTCAGTGGTAGAGTGACCACCTCTAGAGTGGGAGGTCATGGGTTTGAACCAAGGCTGTTTCATACATAAGACACTGCTTCCTCACCTTGTGCTTGACAAATTATCAACTATTTCACCTGGTGTCAGTATATGATTGGGGAAGTAGTATGCAACATACTGACTCTGTGAACTAGCACCTTAAAGTCGCCCTGATTGGGTGCTAGTACAAGGCTTACCATAAGCATATCACACTTCTCATTTGTACTCTAACTTGTTCTTAGAACAATCCTTAGAAATTAATAAACCTGCTCTTTTTTTGAATAGCTGAAAAACTGCTGATGCGAATTTAAACAGTATTACAATCAACCATTAATCACTTCTTATACAAGACAATTTACCATACTACTGTAATGATTATTTTTATGGACATTCATATGCCAATACTTCTGTAGATTGGGAAATAATCGTGTCGTCTTGTTTTCGCATGAACGCACTGTAATATTTATTCGTGTCTTTTAATTTTCGCGTGATCGTGACTCTGTAGTTATAATTTTAATTACTGCTTATTTTTTGCGAAACTTTTATTTTTGCGACTCGCTTCACTCGCAAATTTACGCCAAAATAAAACGATTGCGAAAATTTCCCAATTTACAGCATATAAAATTTTTGTTTATCAATTTGCTGAAAACTGAAATTTGATATTGAATAAATTTCAACATAGAAATTTGAAAAAAAACTGTTTCAATTTACAGGAAAAGCAAATACTTTATTTATCCAAATAAATATACCAGTAAGGTGGAATCGTATCATATTTAACTGGATTTGGTAAGGTAATCTTTACAAGGTAGTTAGAGTTATTTCCCTTTGTATAAATAGCCTGACAACATAACACATCTTATTTTCTGTTTTTATTATCTTCCAGGCTGTTACAAAGAAAAAGTTTGCTCATCCTGATGACTTCAGAAAATCACTGGAAAATGGAGTATTACTTTGCGAGTAAGTCCTTAAAAATTCTTGATGATATTTTAAGTTTTTTATTGCAAATTGATTTAAAATCATATAGTGTTCGGAATTTCAACCTAAGTCTCAAGTAATTGCGGTATTGGGGGATGAATTTCCCATATGCCAATGCAGCTACAGTTTCTTTGGTGTCACAGTGTAAATTTCACACTAACTAGTAATAGAATACATGTAACTTACGCAGTCTCTCGTCATTTCTCCCCGGTTTACAGTGCAGACAGAGATTTCTCAACCTTGGAATAAGGTTCTATTTTACAGACAATGACACAAGGTAATGAATCCACAAACAATGATATTTGATAAGTGTATTGGAGTTCAATTTCAACTTTTTCAATCCATGGGACCATGTAAATTATGTTTTTAGGCTATTCATGTTTTTAAATTTTCAAGTTTTTCTGTGCTTATTTAACATTTTGACTGCTTAGACTGATATATATGCATGTATATCTGTAAATATCTTTTGTTTCAGACTCTTAAACAACTTAAAGCCAGGAGCAGTTAAAAGAATAAATAAATTACCTGGAGCTATTGCAGGATTGGTAAGTAATATTTTTTACAATCAATGATTCCAAAACTTACATTGTATAAGGGAGACAACTCTGATCATCTTGTGCATGTTCAACCAGCTACAACCACCTTGCATTGTAGTTCATACATTAGGATCCCACATTTCCTACTTATTACAGTTTACAGCTACATAAGGCTTCTACTTTTCTAATAACTAATTGCAGTTCTAGTACTGCCAGTTTTGGTCATATTAATGGTGTTTCCATTTGGAAAGTACGAGCACAAATGCAAATAAACTTCATACTTGGTACATGATGTTATGGGAAAACACACATATTGGGAAAATATTAAGTTTGGTCTTGGATATGCTCCAACCTATTTGCAGAGTTGAAACATTTCAAAAATGTCTAAAGATGGTATAAAATACAAAAATCAATATAATTTCTAATCTTTACTGCACTTAAACACAGTAATGTTTTAAGCTTTTTGATTGGTCAGGTATTTTCTGTTATTTTGCATAAAAGAATTGGCTAGTGATGTAAGGTTACCATGGATGACACACACAAACATTTGTATTCTTTCGCTATAGCAATGTTGATTTTCAAATCATAAAGTTGTAAAAGTACTAAACACACTGATTTATTATCTTAAAATTTATAAATTGAATTATGAGAAATGAAATTATGTTTTCTTTTGTTATGAAAAAATGAAAGGTGCACCATATTTAGGTACTGGAATTATGCAGTGTTCAAAATGTTTAGTTCTTAATTAAAAGAAAAAATAATATCATTTATACAATCAAAGTAATGCCATAATATAACCTAATTCTTTTACATTTTCTGAAAGATGATAGATAAATAGAATCTTGCACCACAAAATACATCTAAACAGTAAAAAGTCCATTTCATGTTCTTAACCATTGATACAACTGTGGTTTCATTGATAAATCTTGGCAGAAAAAAAAAACCAGAGTACTGGTAGGTTATTTAGCAAGATGATGATATATTTCACATTCTTTTTATGGATTTGCAAAAAATATGATGTATATTTCTGACAAGGTTTGAATCTGTTTCAATTGAGGACCACATAGCATCCTTATATATATATATACTTCTTATACTTTTAGTTGAACTATTACTGTCTGTTTGTCTAAATATTTTTGCCTGCCAGACATGTTACCAGTAATGTCCTTTAACTTGACAAAGAGAATTTGTATAAATTAATTTAGAATTTAGTAGCAGTCACACACAAGATTTTTGTTGGCTGATGAATGTGTTAGAGTGGTCTTTTGAGAGGCCGATACCTCCCGCCCCCAATATTGTCCAGTTGTTATTTCCTGGCCTTGCAATTGACCTATGCATCTAAATTTCTATACAACACATTGGCACATACTAGTTTACATTTTTTTCCAACCCTGATGAAAAACCATTCTTAGGCACTGAAGAATATGGAGCGGAGACAGAATTGGGATGAACTTATATACCCCTAACTTTGTTTTTGTGGAGAGGGAGAGGGTACTATTAGATTATAGTAATGCTGTTACTTTTCATTTGACTTTTAACATCTTTGATTGTGTTTAGCTTTACCTTAAATGTTTTACTTTAAAGCTTATATATAACTATATAGGCAAACAACACTGACCTGTCCACTTGACTTACCGTAATTCTAATATCTATTATGGATAAGCACATTTATGCATGTTAATTTTGTCTTCATAATGAGAACACTAATCATGTGCCTTGTGTATATATAATAAGTAATTAATAACCCTAACACTACCCATGTATTAGGAGGATCCTTCTATATAAAAATTCTTAATCCAAGGTCAAGTGTACAGGTCAATGTTATTTGCCTGTATTTGATAGAGTAGATCTATGTGTTTGTATTTTTGATGGAGGCTTATGTATTTTTTATTTGACACACACTGTTAATCAAAAACCTTCCTGTGTCGTGTCATATTAACATATGATGATTGATTTCATTCAGAAAATATTAAAACTTTATAATTCTTGCATAAAAACAACTCCCAAAAATGTAGGATATATTCATTTATCCATCCTTCTGGCTACAATACTGCCTCTATCGTAGCTTAGTTTGTATAGTGGTGACTGTTCTTTTGCCAAGCACTTGGCATTTAGAAGTGAGTTACAGGATCCTTTAGAAGGGATCTTAAAAACTGAAAACCATGTCACAGCAGGCGTGGCATATTAAGGAACCCTTATTTGTGCACTGCAAAAGTAAAAAAATTACTGCCACTTAAACTGTAGCTTGTGATATCTCAATATAAGTTAAATATTCTTTACTTGGACATAAAATGCCATGCAATCAATCAATTAATCAATTAATCAATATGACTGCCAATCACGTCTCTTAAACATTACCTAAAAACTGAAACCCATGTCACAGCAGGTGTGGCATATTAAGGAACCCTTATTTGTGCACTGCAAAAGTAAAAAAATTACTGCCACTTGAACTGTAGCTTGTGATATCTCAATATAAGTTAAATATTCTTTACTTAGACGTAAAATGCCATGCAATCAACCAATTAATCAATATGACTGCCAATCTCATCTCTTAAACATTACCTAAATATTAAAGTGGGACTAAGGACATGTTTTAGTGGAGATGGTTTACATTTCTGAATTATCACTGGGTTCTGGACAATTTATTTTTTGAAAGAATTTATACAAGAATCTGGATGGCTCCAGTAGAAAATAAATAAGTGATTAAAATAAATATCTTAGACAATTTGATTAAAGTTTTAAACATCAGTCATCTTATGAACTCTTTAAAATGGAGAAGGGGACAGCAATATTTGACCTTAAAATGACCTTTAGTACATGAAGAGTTCGAAAGGATAAGTTTAGTACTGATTTGACTGTTTATCAGTGATAAATGGTTTGATTGGTTAGTTATACATAGTGACCATTGAATGTAGTAGCATTATAAAAGGTTTATGTTGATACAGTTTTATTATAATATTTACATAAATCTGTGTTTGTAAGGATCACTCTTCAGTAAATGTCCTTGTTTGTACTCTGGACTTATATCCTGACTGGCTGGCAGACTGACTGGATGACAGGTTGACTGGCTGGCGGACTGACTGGATGACAGGTTGACTGGCTGGCAGACTGACTTGATGACAGGTTGACTGGCTGGCGGACTGACTTGATGACAGGTTGACTGGCTGGCGGACTGACTTGATGACAGGTTGACTGGCTGGCGGACTGACTGGATGACAGGTTGACTGGCTGGCGGACTGACTTGATGACAGGTTGACTGGCTGGCGGACTGACTTGATGACAGGTTGACTGGCTGGCAGACTGACTGGATGACAGGTTGACTGGCTGGCGGACTGACTGGATGACAGGTTGACTGGCTGAAGGGCTGGCTGGTTTTCAAGTACGCTGACAGGCTTGCTGGCTGGCTGACTAGCTGGTTGCTGGGATGGCAGGCTTGTAGCTTGCTAGCATTTATTGCCCATGAGTTTTACTTTAATATAGGTCCAAAATTCAACACCAACTACTACTGGTAAACATTTCTGAAAACTGCTGGTTATCAATATTCTCAC
Source organism: Anadara kagoshimensis (assembly GCA_021292105.1). Lineage (NCBI taxonomy): Eukaryota > Metazoa > Mollusca > Bivalvia > Arcoida > Arcidae > Anadara > Anadara kagoshimensis. The sequence continues at coordinate 6,520,514 of CM037873.1, forward strand.
TCTTTCTTATGTCCTACTGACTGACCAGCTTTGTTGGCTTGCAGCAATATTACAAATAATGCATTTATTTCTTGGTTATAGAGGTTGTTTAAAGGACCAGACTTCAGCAGTGACTGAATAAATTCACAGAGGTGTCATAAGATATTAAAAAAAAAAACATTAACACATTGATTACATGTACTATAGTATTCTTTTCTGTTTTGTTTACAAGTTTAGTTTAATATAAAGCACATTAACAAGTTCTATTTGACCAGTTGATTTTTTAGAGTTATCTCCCTTAGTAAAGGGTATATAAAGTTCACTACATTTAACTTTAATGCAAAGAATTAATTTATCCGACAGCTGATTGAATAGCTTATTTATTATTTTCTTCAATAAAAGTTCACACAGAAGGCAGCAATTCGTAAATATAAACAAGAAAGAGTTTGTTAATGATTTTATGGGATCGACAGCTTTCACATAATCAATAAAAATAATACATTGTATCCAGGTGTTACGACTGCAGAATGATAAAGATATGTTTTGTATAGATCTTAGATTACAGATAAGGATTTGTACTTTTATATATTTATTTAGATTTGACATCCTATAAGTTTTGTCATGATTTATGGATACTGACTGTTGTAAACTTATCACACCACACCTCTGTTTTTGTCCATGTTAAAGAGACCGTTTTGTTGAATCTTTGCCAGGTATTTTGCCAGTTACATCATATGTATATATAGATATGTTCAGGTGATCAGGTAACTTCAATCATAAATGCATTAGCAATGACACAACCTGGTTTCATGTTATAATTTGTTATTAAGTAGAAAAAATGTTGCTGAGCACTGTAGCATGTTGTACATTTCTATTTTTGTAACTTAGAGAAAGTATATGCCCTGCAATTTTTCTAATCAATTTTTTTGTTCTTATCCAATGGTCCCAGTGATGCAAATCATATGCCTGGCTTTTCCTTAGATAAACAAGGCATATTTATTGAACAGTGCAGTGTGATCATTGATGTATTTTTGTCAAGTGAATACCACATATTTCGGCTCGTTCTTTTCACCACACTTTCTTGTGGTTTATCAAGTTCTTAGGACTAAAATATTTTACCAGTAGTTTGAAATGACTATCAAAACTAAAAGCCTGATCACTTGGTAAACTGGCAACTTGTCTTAGCTGAAAACCTGAAAGCTCACTTGGTAAACTGAAAACCTGTAAATGGGGTAAACTGAAAACTAAATGTGTAAGCTGTTAAAACTATTATATTAGAACATACCATAATGATAACAATTTGGTAAATCAACCAGACTTACCAATTTGGAAGCTCAGTTGGTAGAGTGCTCGCTCTGCAAGTGGGAGGTCATGGTTTTTAACCCTGACAGGGTCTAACCCAAAACTTGAAAGTGGGAGTAAATGTTCTTTCACCAAGCACTTTGCATTAAAAATGAAAGTCATGGTTCATTCTTATTGGGACTTTGAATAAAACAAGGTTTGCTATCAGGGTAGGAGTGGCACAATAAAGAACCCTGCTGTATAATGACATCAGTGCAATGCTCAGGCAAAATTTCTGAACCTTTGTCTATAGCTGTTGACATCTCGATTTAAGTGAAATATTCTTGACTGTGACATTAAAGTTACACCATTAAATAACCCAACTCATTCATAGTTAACAGATCAAAACTGTGTCAAATCTAGACAGAATCTGTTGTCCTGTAGGTGTTCAGTATATATAGGTTCTACTGTATGAAACATTACTTATAGAAAGTACAAGTTAAATCAGGCATACAGAGTTACTCATCACATAATACTTTATACTTACATGGTTACTAAGCATATCTACTGTGTGTGACCTAACACACATAGTAAAACCACCAAAACCTGTTTTCTTTAAATCAGCAGTTTATAGTCAAATATATACATATATCCGTGTACATGTAATAACAACATATATAGTTAAAAACTATAAAATGGCTACCATTTCACATTTCATTTTGGATGTTGTGGTCATTCATGCAAGATCTCTGGTTTTTGTTGGCCAGTTAGCTCATCTGTTACAGCAGCTAAGTTTGTAGAGTGCTCCCTTCGCATGTGGCAGGTCATGGGTTCAAACCCAGGCCTGGTCTGACCAAGACTTGAAAATACGTAGTAGTGACTGTTCTTTAACCTAGCTTTCTGTATTAAAAAAGTAACAAAGTCTTTCAGAAGAGACCTTAAACACCAATGCCCCATGTCATGGCATGTGCAGCTTTTTAAAGAACTCTCTGCACATTGCAATGAGCACACTGCAAAGGTAAAAATTTCTGCCACTTTACCTTTAGCCAGTGACATCTCGATATAAGTGAAATATTCTTGATTTGGATGTAAAACCCTATGCAATCAATCATTCAATCATCTGTTGGAGAACTGAATGAAATTCTTGAGATTTTAAGTCATTGGTTTAATACTCCTTGATTTCAGAATAGGTATTTATGGTTTGTTTTTTGCATTTAAGTACCAGTAGCTCCCTCCACTAAAATTGTAATTTTGACTGAAAAAATTAATTAAATAATTAAAGACATTAAGATTTCAATGAAAAAAATTTTAATACAGACGGAATTCTTTCCCATTTGTATAAGAAGTCTACGAATGAAATAAATGAGCATAAATTTTTAACAAAATGTAAACTCTTTCTTTATACTACATTTGATTTTTGGTATAGGTAAACATTATACAGTTTATAGAAAATCTTATAAAAGTTAATTCACTTACTGACTTTTAATTTGCATACAAAGCTACTTTGAGTTAAACCACAATAGGATTAGTGAATTATGTAAGATATTAACATATTGCATGTGGCTTTTAGAAGATTAAATTAAATCTGTTTTGGCATTTTTTCAAACCTTTATTCTTGTATAGATGTATTACAGCTGGTGATCATCTGATTATGTATAGCCTTATATAGAATCTACTGTAAACCTTCTAAAATTTCTAACCTCTAAATACTTCAAGCCCAAGTTAAACAATCATTTTGAGATTTTTTTATCTCCCAAATAAAGTCAGATCTGAGACCATGGAGAACATCAGGAGTCCACAGAGGAACCTCTAAATTTTGATAAACAAGTACAATTTTTGTGACAGAGCATTAAGGCACTTAAATTTGTGAAAAAATGTCATTTTCACCAAAAAATTAAGTTTTAGTACTTGAATTTATAACATTAGAAGGTTTACTTTACATACTTAAATTTGCACAGAACAAAACACATATATATGTTATGTAAACTGTTGTAATACTTATGTCTTAAATTTCATAAATTTGATCAAATGTCAAAATTTCCGTGTGTATTTGGTACATAGGTTAGGAATGGAATTTGTAGTTATTGTTTCTTATAAATATAACTACAGGCATATTACCACCAGGGGGCATAAGCATATTTAACCCCTTCATTGAGAATACATGTTCTCACATATAGTTTTTATACATTGAGACAACACATGATATCTGTCTGTCGTCAGGTGTTACAGGGTTTATATCAGAGATAATTTACCACTTTTTGTTTGTCATGTATAAACTAAAAATAGTAACTTGTCTTTGCAAATAAGTTAATTATTGTTTGAAGCCTGTCCAAATTGAAAAGAAGATTAACTAAAAATCTTGTAAGTTTTAATTGCATTTTGTGTAATGCTTTGCTTACACGTACGTGTGTGAACACTTGGACTTTGATAAATTCCATCTATATATAGCAAGCCTCAATTTTCATTTCCTGTATTGTTCTATTCCAATCTTTAAATGTTCATTTGATAATGCAGTAATGCAGACAGACATATACACACATGATCTCTTACAATTTTTATTTTAAATAGGTAGCTAGATAAACTAGAACTGCCTCTTGAAAGGCAAATACTCCCTCCACCCCAACAACATTGACCTTCTGACCTTTGACTTTTGCACATAAATGTGGTATGCAGCACATCGTCTCATGTTGGTTTAATTTTGTGCTAAGTTTGATCAAAATCCATCCGTAGAGATGGAACTTGGAAGATATGGAGCAGACATGATATTGGGACGGACAACCAGATGGACAGACAGACAGGGTGATTCCTTTATACCTCCCTTAAACTTTTTTTAAGGGGGGTGTAAAAAATATAAACTGATAACTCCTTTAGTTTGAGGGTGTAGCACTAGCTCCATTGCATAATCATCAATTTTGATGGAGCAATGTAACATGTTGAAAATGTATATGTAGCTAAACAGGAGGTGCTTACTCTTCTCTGCCTCACTTCATGTTTGTAACTTTATTTGTAAATCAATTCTCAGCATTTTTGGCTTTGCTTTTGGGATTAGACTGGTATGTTTGTGTTTAATTTGAATATTATAATTTTAATAGTTATATTTATCAGATATTGAGCTACACACTGAATTCTTGTGGTGCTATACTATATGCATATATATGTGGAGGTGACTGTACCAACTGGAATGGACGAGAGAGTCTAACACCTTATATTATAGGAGGTGACTGTACCAACTGGAATGGACGAGAGAGTCTAACACCTTATATTATAGGAGGTGACTGTACCAACTGGAATGGACGAGAGAGTCTAACACCTTATATTATACTGTAAACCAACTTTTATTCGTGAATATTTACTTTGACGATTCTTTAACCAAAACCATTTCTTGGCTATGATTAACTTTCGCGATATGGACTTCAGTTAATTATTTAGTGTAAGAGGATTTGAATTTTTAAACAGCTCTGTAATGCTGTAAAATTAAAACTGGTATCATTTGTAAATTTGTTTTGGACCAATTAACTTTCATGATTTTCTTGTCCTTGCAAACATGTGAATAAAAGTTGTTTGACACTTGTTTCAAAGATAGGTACCGGTAGATGTAACAGGTGACATACAATGAATATGCTCAAATTGTCAATTTGGCATTTTGATTGCAGTAAAATAGGATTTTGTGAACTTGTAAACTACGAATTTAACCTTAAATAACCCCCCTCCCCCCTATTTCCATTAATTTCCTGTTAATTTCTGTAAATCTAGCTGTCATTGTTATCATTTACTGTAAATAGACCTATATACTAAGTAACATGACATATTTAGCCACCAGGAAAACCAGACATGATGTTATTTGTGTGTGAAAACCAAAGTGTTAATAGGTAGCCAGTGGTCATTTTAGTGGTCACTTCTCCATAATCATTTAAGTAGTAAATTATCACCCCTGTGTAATACAGAACTAACCATTCAGACATTTATGTAATATTACTCTGAAAGTTAAAGTTTGAAAAAACTGGAAGCCACATGTCATATGTCATAACACTAATCTCTCTCTCTCTCTCTCTCTCTCTCTCTCTCTCTCTCTCTCTCTCTCCTGTTAAGATCACAATTTATCTCTTCAAGGAAAACTCTACCAGTATTCTGACTGAAGTGGATAAAAGTTTAAACCTGAGAGTCTCTTGTGTTGTATAATATTTTGACCAACAGTGATTTATCCAGTCCAAAACATTTCTGATTTCTATTTTCGATTTAATCACTTGACCTAGCTAAACACAAAACATTTCTAATTCCAATTTTTCAATTCAACCACCTTCTTTTAAAACCAACTTCAAAAGAGACATCAGAAGAATATGATCTGTGGACCAATCAATCTTGTTAAAATTGGTTAACTCTATACATTAAAGGAAATATGTACTACCTGTACATAAATGTTGTGGTCAGATTGCTGTTAGTGAATATTGATCAGATATATACAAGTAAATATGTAAATGTCCAAACAATGTTGACCTGTCTACTTGACTTATAAATAAAATATTTATTATTGACGAGTACATTAGGTATGGGGAACACATGTGTTTATTTCGCCTACATTATGGGAAACATGCATTGTACCGGTATACGGTATGGTATGTATCAGCTATGGATCCTAACACTACCCATGCATAGTGTGGACCATCTTGTATGAATATGCCTTTTGAAAGGTCAACCAGACAGGCCAATGTTGTTTGCCTATAAATGTCCAGACCAATGGTACATATGTAAATATCCAGACTAATGGTAAATAATATTAAAATTTTATGACAGATAATCATATTTTGTGTGGTAAATCAACAATTATAGTGATCTGAAGCACTTATTTGAACACATAGAACATTTAATTACACTGATAAAACAATCTACATTATTTGTAATTAGGGTTTTCCTAACTCTACTCTAAATCTAGTGAACCACTGTGATAGCTCAGTTAATTAACTATCAAGGTAGAATGCTCGCTGTGTAAGTGGAAGGGCATGGATCCCAACCCCACACTGGCTCTGACCCAAGAGACTTGACAGTGGATAGTGACCATTCTTTCACAAAGAGCTAGGCATTAAGAAATGAAATCACAGTTCTTTGGGATGAGAACTTAAACAGGATCCCTGCAATGGTACCCTTAGCATGATAAACAACCCTACTGTATAATGCCATCATTGCACCACACAGGCAAAATTTCTGCACCTTTGCCTAAAGCTGGTGATGTCTTGCTATAAGTGAACTATTCTTGACTAGGACATTTAACACCATAAGTCAACTCAACTCAAAATCTAGTGCATTATAGAACTTAGTTCTGAGAGTATATGTCACACTTCTGCACTTGTGCCAAACCACACTGACCCCACCCTCCCTTCATGGAGTAGTCACACCTGGCACTTATTCAGTAATATTGTTTATTGGTTCATACTCAACTTTGTAATAGTTCAGATACACTTTGGCCTCTGGGTAACTTAAGTTGTTACCCCATTGAGATAGCAGTTGCATAGTTAGTTACCCCACTAATCTGTTTTTTCTGCTTTAGAGTAAATCAACAGCAGTATGAATTAAAATTGATGTGATGAATATCTTTGATATCAAATATAAATTCAATTTTATAGCATATGTAATAAAATATGAGAGTGCGTAATGTTTCAATTGAAACAGTTATAGAAATCAATACTGCTTCAACATTACGTGTCAGTGAGTTGGTTACCTATTGAAAATTATCGACAAATGGAGAATTTATAAATTGAAAACAAAGTGAAACTGATTTGAGATTCTTTATAGAAATAGATTGATCTATAATGAGGAAGAAACCGTTTTGTTGACTCAGCTGCAATTTGTATAATATTATTGACACGGTAAAATGTGTGTCTAGTAATCTACGACCTAGTGAGCCAGGTATGTTAGCCATGACACGCCCACTTGGCAGGCGAGTTAATTGTATTCTTACTTATGACTTAAATCATAATGCAGCATTCAATCAATAGTTTACTGAATTCCTATCTTATATAGATTTATACAGAGGAGGAAGAGATATTCTGTAAGTTTTATTACTTATAAGATTTTGTTATATGTACTTTGATATAGTTGATTTAGCTGTTTGATAGTATTTTAAGGAGGTTGAGTTGACTAAGTTAGGAGAGTTAATTTGAAATTTGAATTTTATTACAAAAGTTCTGTTCTTCAGGTATATTAGGTATAAATCCAATGCTGTTTCTTCAGGTCATTATCTGGAGCATTATCATAAGGGTTTTTTACTGTAGAAAAAAAGAAACAAAAAACAGTCATCTACAAAATATATCGTATATGTATGCACTAAGTTACCTGTGTGTATATAAATATGTAAATCCTAATTGATATTGATTAATACAGTTGTACATGTTGATAATTTCAGTATTACCAATTCTACCATATTAAGGTGTATAGGTTAAAGATCAAAGGTCAAGGTTACAAGGTCAAATCCCTACAGGCAATATTATTAAGGACAGAGGATTTATTTGTCTCTCATGAAACTGCTTTAGTTTCTTTGTAAATTCAAACATTTTTGTTAAATAAAGCCTGTGACTTCTTAGTGTTTCATTTCTTTCATACTGCAATGCATAATTCAGCAATGTCAATCAGCATTTATCATATTTGATGGCTATTAATGAATTACAGCAAGAGTTGATTGCCAGAAAAATCTGTGAAATCTTAGTTGTTATTGCTTTTTTAAATCTTAAAAAAATTGTCTGATGTCTAAACAGTCTTAGATTTATAGATCTACATCTTGACCATCAAAAATGTTTTACCAATTTGACCAAAGAAATCAGAGACTTGACATTATTAAAGCTCTTCTGGACTGGCGGTTGCTAAGTCCCTTCACATAAAACAGGCAAGTTAAAATACTGGAATATGCCATGACACATATAACAACTAAAGTATACTCAAAAATTTAGTTTGTAAAATGAAATCAGCATTTATATATTCATGTAGAACAAATACAATGCATATTCCTTATTGCAGGCTGTTTGGTTATGCAAATCTTGTAACTTTTTAGTATACAGTTGGTCCTATCTATAAAGACCACGTAAATGGACCAGTAAAAGTGACCTTTATTGACAGGTGACCCTTATATACAGGTTCAAATAACATGAATCAGGATAAAATGTTACTGGCCTTAAAAAGCAGGTGGTCTTTATACAGAGGTGATCCTAAGGCAGGTTTGACTCTTATCACCACCACTAAAATCATGTCAGATGTCATGATATCAGAATTTGATGCTGGTATGTTAGAGGGATACAATCTTACTAATATTGACAATGATATTGAAAATTTTCATAAAAATATTGGTTTTTCCACAATTTTTGCTTTGTCTTGGATCCAGACCCTGTAATCAGATATGTATATTTACCCTGTAAGGAGATTGTAGATTTAATTGGAAGCCATGTAAATAAAGGTCTGTTTATCAAAAGTAAACACTGTGGTGACCCTATAAGGGGAATCATTGAGAAATGTGATAAAATGTTTGTATAACTTTATCAGGTGTCAACATATATTGATCACCTTCTTAACAGATTTAAGTCTGTGACTCAATGGTTGAGATAGAGAGACATACAGAGAGAGAGAGAGAGAGAGAGAGAGAGAGAGAGAGAGAGAGAGAACTTTATCAGGTGTCAACATATATTGATCACCTTAACAGATTTAAAAGTCTGTGACTCAATGGTTGAGATAGAGAGACATACATAGAGAGAGAAAGAAAGAGAGAGGGGGGAGAGAAAACTTTATCAGGTGTTTGATGGTTGATAGAAAGACTTTCTAGAGAGAGAGAGAGAGAGAGAGAGAGATAGAGCTTTATCAGGTGTCAACATATATTGATCACCTTTTTGACAGATTTATAAGTTTGTGACTCAATGGTTAAGATAGAGAGACTTTCCAGAGAGAGAGCGAGAGAGAGAGAGAGAGAGAGAGAGAGAGAGAGAGAGAGAGAGAAAGATTTTATTTAATGGAGTAAATTGATGTTGTTTTATGCCCCAGTCAAGATTCTTACACTGCATCTGCTCGGGAATGGAGGAGAACATTATATTGCTGGGGAAAAACATCGACCTTTGGCAAGCAAACTTGTAAAGGAGGTTCTGCATGGATTGGTATTTAAATGTCTTTTTACCAATATTTAACCAATTTACCAATATGACACGGAGACTAATAGAATCTTGCATCGGTGACAGGGTAAGACAGAGATATCTCAAACGAGGATGAATATTTTCTTGTCCAGAACGTGCTTTTGCGAGTTCTGTACTTTGAAAATATTCAGCCTCGTTTGAGATATCTCTGTCTTACCCTGTCACTGGTGTAGGATTCTTTTTCTCACACATTTGCAACATAAAACATGATTTTTTAACAAAAAATAGCATCAAATGTTCAGTTTTCATGTCACCATCCATGCCTGCTGAAAATGACGTAATCAATTTTTGTTGATGTTCTCACGTTAAATGATTATGACGTCATCAATTAAGCGTGTGTAAGTGATTGTGACGTTGAAAATATTGTTGGTTGACTTCGGAACTTTTCTCATGTTATTAAGTCCTTCAAACGATAAATCCAGAGCAGGTATAACTACGCAGAAAATTCCCTAGGGTGAGACAAGGAAATCCCACATGGGTAAAAAAGCCACTGCGGTAGCTCAGTTGGTAGAGTGCTCGCTCCGTAAGTGGAAAGTCGTAGGTTCCAACACCGGCTGGGTCTGACCCAAGACTTGAAAGTGGGTAGTGACTGTTCTTTTGCCAAGCACTGGGCATTACAAAATGAAAATCACAGTTCTTTCGAATGGGAACTTAAAATAATCGAGGTCCCATGTCATGGTGGGCTTAGTGCACGCTAAAGAACCCAGCTGTATAATGCCATCAGAGCAATGCACTGGCAAAATTTCTGCACCTTCGCCTATAGCTGGTGACATCTTGATAGTAGTGAAATATTCTTGACGGGACGTTAAACGCCATTACTCACTCATCACATGGGTAAAAACGTGGGATTTCCATGTCACAGGTGTGAGAAAAAACTGAATCACTTGCACAAACTTGTACCTCACTTCTTATAACACTTGCTATATATTGTCTTAATACTTGAAATATTGGAATTTACAACTTAATTATATTTACATGGCAGTAGTCAAGCAAAAAGGCAAAGTCCAAAAAACATCAAAATGCCAAACCTATATTAAAGGCATATTAAAACTTATAATTATTGATGGTTAACTTCCTGGGTTTGGACAAAAACTTGACATAAACAACACAATGATATCTGGTGGTGTGGTTCATATGTTTGTTAGGCTTTAACCTTCGCCTTTATATAACTATACGTCACTTTAAGATGTTTATGAAGTATACAAGCACCTGTTAGAAGTAATTAATCTCTAGGTGTTTATGTATAGGTGGACAGGTTTGCAGTCTAAGATGCACAGTTTGTCATACTTGACAATTAAGTTTATAAATTGTCTTTTGTCTTTCCAGTTGTATAAAACAATATATTAAATTATTTTGTCATGTTGTTTGTTATTTTGACAAATATTTTAACTTCTATTTTCAAAGTATTTTGTTTCCTTTTCCTGTACCCTATTACCCCAGTTGTTATGTAAAATACTGTCATTACTGAGTCCAGTGGTAGTAATGGATGAGAAAGAGATCAGCAATGGCAAGCATCAACTGAAAAGTGCATCTAGACCTTTATACAAAACATGTCCTTGTTGTTGATGGCACATATGACCACTAACAGTGAACTATGAATGGCCACATACCTTCTGACACTCATAAAAACAATGATGCAGTGGTTCAATAAAGCCAGGAAGGGGATGAAAGTTTTAAGGTACTGGATTTGGATTTGGTTTTAGTTTGTTGGTTACTTTCACTTTGTTTACATTTTGTGAATATGTTATCCAATACATATTACTCCATACTTGCTGCCTGATTTAGGAAATTTGTCTGCCACTTGAAAATTTACTGAAGGGACTGATGATGGACCATAGTTACTTTTACAGAAAGACAAATACATGTACATCAAACTCGTATGTTTAAACATTGCATAATAGTTACACCATCTTAATTATGTACAACTTGCTTTTAAATTAGTATTGTTAAGTCAGTTTCATATTTAAATAGTCATAACATTGTAAAGCCTTATAATTAGAGGTCACATTTAATATTAACCTTCCATATACAGTAAATCCTATACGTAAAGACCACCCATGAGAACTAAGAACTGTTGACTTTATACACAGGCAGTCACATATTGATGGATTACTGTGCCCACAGGGGACAGATTTCAAGTGTAGAGTTTGTCAATAAGGTTGCTGAAGGTCCTTGGATGTCTTTAGGCACTCAAGTTTCCTCCACAATCCCTGAAGTGATCATCCCAATATAAGTAAAACGCCATGGCTCCACTCCAATCTCTCAACATATTGGTTCTTTTAGGTGAAATATGAAGCAAAGTTACATTAAAGTAAAATTGTAGTTATGCTATAGCACTGTTTACTGCATAATAAAATGTTCCACAAATGTTTCTGTAACAGACAAGTAACCCAAAACACTAATACAGGAAGATTAGCTAAAGTCATCTTTAGCCTATGTTGTTTGATATACATGTATAACTAAGTTTCTTGTCTGTATGTTCATTCTAGGATTTTCAGATGGAACCATTTTCAAAAGAATGCTCTAAAACAGCAAAACATAAGTGTTTTTGCATTTATTGTATTTTAAAATTGCCCACTATGGTCTTAACAATTTGGCCATTTGGCAAAACAAGGAATCAATGTCCCCATAGCCCCTTTCCAGAATGAACACTGCCCTTTGGCCTTTATGTCAGAGTGAACAAATGGAGCACATATAATTCATAATTTTCTGCATTTTGGGATAGTGCTAATTGATCTGTAGTAAGATTAGAAACTCTTGCACAAACTTATCAGATACATTGTATGTACTTTTTGTAAGATTATCATTTTCTGTAAAAATATCCACACTGGGTTCAAAACAACATACAATCAATAAAGTAATCATAATATAGAGTACTGTGCTCTTTAAAATATATTTTAGTCTAAGAGTGACATACAATTATGGATTCAAAAAACTTTGAGCATTTTAATATTTTAGCAAAGAAAAAAACATCATTGAACAGTTATTGTTACTGTCTGAATAACCAAGTTAAAGTGTGGTATATGTTTGTTGTTAGTTTTAATTAGTTATAATACCTGCCACATAATAGTCTACCATACTCAGACAGACACCAGGTTTATTTACATTCATATATATATACTAGTATATATAAAAAACATACTATTAGTAGTAATTTGATATTTCACAGACAGGTTAATATAATACCTACACAAAGTTGGGGGAGTCAATGTAAAAAATACTGTTAACTTTATACCTTTTAATTTTTATTTTCATTATAAATATGAAAACAGATATGTTATTAAAAGTAAGGGATAGAATAAGATTTGGTTCAAGTCTTGGAGACACTTGCTATTGTAGTTTGCCTTTATGTCATGAAAGATTAGCCCCAAAAAAGAGCATGGTGCTTCAATATCAGTTCATGAAATGTCCAGTTGGTCTATAGCCCTTACATAAGTCTACCCTTACATGTATAAACATAGTTATACTGAAACCTTTTAAAAATACCATGTACATTTGTAACATACAGATGTATTCTTTGTTTGAGCCATACATTGGTCAATTGATCAATCATGTTTGAGCAATAACTTCTATTAGTTTAAATATAGAAGTACAGACTAGCCTACATTTGAACTATGAATTGTGGTCAAACAGTTCTAAAATTATTGTTAATTAAGGTATTTTAGTGTTTTGAGTAAAACAAGTGTCACAAACAGATTTATGGTGTAAACAGTAAGGTTTTGTTGGTGATATATCTGCAATGTATTCTGTTTGTTGACAGGAAGTGTCACCATATAATTATTATGTACCAACAGGCTGACAAGCAGAATTAAAACTGAGAGATATATGATGAAGCCATCAGAGGGTTTCTGTCACAGAACCTGACATTATAAACATTCCAAATACAACTTCTGAATATGATTTCATAGTCTTTGTGGTTTTTTTGCAAGGAAGCACATCTCCCTTCTGCCATCAAAACTTGAAAGACATTTCCTACCATAACACTTGCATCAAAACAACCTGTAAGTTGCAATAGTCCAAGCGTTAAGTCAGTGACAATTGTAAGTTTCTTATTGATTACATGATAGCTTTAAATGTCTGTTGAGTGCAAAGAACATTGTTCGTTTTTAACTTCAAGCTAACCCACTGGTGAGGAAGCTGGCATTTTGTTGCCCCAAGCTACTCTGCCAATGATGAAGCTGGTATATTGTTACCCTAAACTTGTCAACCAATAAAGAAGCTGTGATATTGTCGCCCCAAAATTACCAGTGATGAAACTGGTATCTTGTCATCCCAAACTAACCAACCAATGAGAAAACTGGCATATTTTCACCACAAGTTATTCCACCAATGAGGAAGCTTGCATTTTGATGGCCCAATGACTAAAGGTTCTTGTTTTCACCCCAAAGTGTCCTTGATATGAGAAAGAGGTGAGCAGAAAAGAATTGTATAAAGATGTGAAAGTCATCAATCATTTTGCTACACTTATTCTTATGTCTTTTAAAACTGGTTCTGTTTTCAAGCTTGAAAGAGAACATTAAAATTAGCAAATAAATAAAAAAAAAAAAAAAAAAAAAAAAAAAAAAAAAAAAAAGATTGTCTAGATTGTTGATTTTTGTGTGAAAAGCAACCTCATTTAACTTTCACATTAAAAGTGTTAGAACCAAAATCTGTACACTGTCTGTTTTGTAGACAGAATGACTGCATGTTTAAGTGCCTTGTTTTAAAGTTTTCATACTAGATATAATGCCTTGTTTGAAAGTACTGGTAATAATATCTGTAACAAAACACATATCTATGTAATAATTACAAAAGGGAATACCTTCACACCATTGTCAATTCCTCTTTAATATTTTTCTGAAATCTTTTTTTTATTTTTTTTTCTTATTAAGTTTTACTTTCTCATACTTTTTAAATGACTTATTTTTCTTCTATTGTTTATGTAAGGTAATACACCATACTGGTTTTGTGGTTTTTTCCTTTTTTTCCTCCTTTTCTTAACTTTAAAATACCATATATGGTTTTTGTACAGAGTATAAATGTATTGATTTACAACATTAGACAGAGTTTGATCTGGAATGTCATGTCATAAATTATGAAGTGAAATAAACATTTCAATTACGTCATTACGTCATGGATTATTACATTTTGACAATCGTTTAACTACTGCTAGTGTGGCAATAATGCATTCCAACAGCCATGATTTATGTGAAGTTTCATTTGTAAATTACTAAGTAAATACTTAAAGAAAACTAATTTATAGTAGTCTATAGTCTCAATACAGTAGGCTTAGTCCTTATAATATCTTTTTATGTGGGGTAAATTCTTTGGTTTCTATAACAATTTACTGATAATGATAACATAAGATGAAACAAAGTCCATATAAACATCTTATAATGCCATTTTATTTAATCTTGAAATATTAGAACATTTTAACAACAATAAAATCTATAAATAAATTAAAATTATAAAAACTATGTTATTACCAATCTTAAAACCATATTAAAGTTATCTTACAGAGCTCAAGTATTTGCTCTTATTTGCAAAATTCCTGTGTGATATTTACATAGAAGGGCTCTATGTTGGTTTATGTTAGATTTCTAGATTTCGAGAAGGTGTTCGACAGGCTCCCGGAATTATGTGAAGGGTTATAAACATAATGTCAATGTTATGAAAACATTATCTGATTAAAGTCTTATCATATTACTAAATTCTGTTCAACTTTCAACCCAGTAAACCAAGGCTTGACATCAGAACAGTTTTGTCACAGTTTGTAATAATGTGTCCATGCATGTCCATGTTAACTTAATCCAACAAACTGTACTTTATGTTGAAAGGTACTTCAGGCAAGAATGGAGCCTTTATTAAATCATTCAGATTTGTGTAAATTCATGCTCTTCACCATTATAGTAGTATAAACATAAAAATAAAGTTTGCCAGCGCTACATGATCAGTACCCCTTAATGTTTGTGGGGAATGTTTTAGAACACTTTTATGTCAAAATTTCAAATTTCTCGAAGTAGTGTCATTTTTATGGGAAAATATGAACTGAAGCTATTCTATTTCCAATGGAAATAGTTGTTCTGCAGAAACATTATGGGGTATTGCACAATACACTGGCAAACTACATTCCCATTTTATAGTAAATTAAGTTCAGTTAAGTCATACACATACTGTTCCTCCTTTTGGTTAAAATTACAGAAAATGCAATATGATTGGCTGTTTTCCATGACATATCTCCATGGAACTCAGATATAACGTGTATTAATTATATTTTATACAAATGAATTGTTTTGATTCCAAAACACCAAGCCTCACTTCCCTGGTGGAGGTTCACCTGTTTGGCTTAATTTGTCAGTTCTTAGGATTTTTACTTTGTGTTTGAACATGGACCAGCATGTTTGTGTATGCTTGATATAATTTGATCATCTGTTATATATTTTCAGGATAACATCAATGTCTTCTTGAAAGCTTGCAGAGCATCGTTTGGTTTGAATGACAAACATTTGTTTGACCCCAATGATTTAGAAGATTTATCACAGAGAGCCATAGCTGAGTAAGTACCATACAACATACAAAGTTAAAATTCCATTGATGATACAAGTGTATTTTTTGGCTGAGAGGGTTGATTGTTTTAGGAATTGCCCTTTTTAACCTCCCTTCTGTTTGTTCACTTTGACAAGACTATAGGCTATATCTAAGCTTCTTTTATAATTACTCTGTATTCATGTATATCAGGCTAATGTACAACATACATCTATCGGGGATCACAACTGTGTATTTATAGAGTTGTTTTCCCATGAGCAGCTAGAGGCTGGGGGTATTTATCTTTTGGAACAATTTCTAAGCTTGTCTTACATTGTTTTCCTACTGGTGTAGGAAGTTTAATGTTGGCTGCATTTCAACTGTTGACTGCTGGTGTTTGTTATTGGCTCAATAATGAACTTTTGTTAATATTTCTTGAACCTGTGTTGGACATTAGATATTGATAATTCAATTCTTTAGGACATACTGCAGTACTGAATGTATAATTCAGCTTTACCAATGACCTTGCAGCAAGGTTATCAAGATTTAAACCATCTGGAACTTTGATTACGATTGAAAATGATACATATTGCTGGAAAAACACAAGTTTTTTTTGAAGATTAGATTTTCATATTGATACATTCAACATGGAATTTTTTTAGTGCTTTGACAAAAATGTTAGAATATTGCTTTGTTCAAACTATTTGCATTTTATTGATTCTGAAGGTCACATATCATTACTGAAATTTGCAATATGGAATGAATCGTGCTATGTTTCTATTTCTTGTAGTCTAAATTACCATAAACTACTAGTTTCTGAGAAGTTTATTCATAAACTTAACATTATCAAATTTTGAAAAAAAATTCTTTAAAACACTGTATTTACACAAATGTTGGTAATTTAGCTACTTTGTAAAAATATCCCTGTGTACAGCACCTTGCTCTAGTGTGAACATTATCTTATGACTTCATGTTTTCATATTCAAACTGATGATGGTGTAATGTTATCTGTATCATTCCCAGAGATATTTAAACTGATGATGGTGTAATGTTATCTGTATCATTCCCAGAGATATTCAAACTGATGATGGTGTAATGTTATCTGTATCATTCCCAGAGATATTCAAACTGATGATGGTGTAATGTCATCTGTATCATTCCCAGAGATATTTAAACTGATGATGGTGTAATGTTATCTGTATCATTCCCAGAGATATTTAAACTGATGATGGTGTAATGTTATCTGTATCATTCCCAGAGATATTCAAACTGATGATGGTGTAATGTTATTTGTATCATTCCAAGAGATATTTAAACTGATGATGGTGTAATGTTATTTGTATCATTCCCAGAGATATTTAAACTGATGATGGTGTAATGTTATTTGTATCATTCCCAGAGATATTCAAACTGATGATGGTGTAATGTTATCTGTATCATTCCCAGAGATATTTAAACTAATGATGGTGTAATGTTATCTGTATCATTCCCAGAGATATTCAAACTGATGATGGTGTAATGTTACCTGTATCATTCCCAGAGATATTTAAACTGATGATGGTGTAATGTTATCTGTATCATTCCCAGAGATATTTAAACTGATGATGGTGTAATGTTATCTGTATCATTCCCAGAGATATTTAAACTAATGATGGTGTAATGTTATCTGTATCATTCCCAGAGATATTCAAACTGATGATGGTGTAATGTTACCTGTATCATTCCCAGAGATATTTAAACTGATGATGGTGTAATGTTATCTGTATCATTCCCAGAGATATTTAAACTGATGATGGTGTAATGTTATCTGTATCATTCCCAGAGATATTTAAACTAATGATGGTGTAATGTTATCTGTATCATTCCCAGAGATATTTAAACTGATGATGGTGTAATGTTATCTGTATCATTCCCAGAGATATTTAAACTGATGATGGTGTAATGTTATCTGTATCATTCCCAGAGATATTTAAACTGATGATGGTGTAATGTTACCTGTATCATTCCCAGAGATATTCAAACTGATGATGGTGTAATGTTACCTGTATCATTCCCAGAGATATTTAAACTGATGATGGTGTAATGTTACCTGTATCATTCCCAGAGATATTCAAACTGATGATGGTGTAATGTTACCTGTATCATTCCCAGAGATATTCAAACTGATGATGATGTAATGTTATTTGTATCATTCCCAGAGATATTGAAACTGATGATGGTGTAATGTTATCTGTATCATTCCCAGAGATATTGAAACTGATGATGGTGTAATGTTATCTGTATCATTCCCAGAAATATTCAAACTGATGACGGTGTAATGTTATCTGTATCATTCCCAGAGATATTTAAACTGATGATGGTGTAATGTTATCTGTATCATTCCCAGAGATATTTAAACTAATGATGGTGTAATGTTATCTGTATCATTCCCAGAGATATTTAAACTGATGATGGTGTAATGTTATCTGTATCATTCCCAGAGATATTTAAACTGATGATGGTGTAATGTTATCTGTATCATTCCCAGAAATATTTAAACTGATGATGGTGTAATGTTATCTGTATCATTCCCAGAGATATTCAAACTTTACAGATGTTTATGATAATGTTCATTGTTTGTCAAAAGAAATAAGCAAATCAAAATTTTTGTGAAATGTTAAAAAACCCCACATTTTTACAAAATGTGACCATAATGTATTACCTTAAAGGTTGCAAGTAGACAATAGATCAACAAAACACAGTAATTTGTGTCATTGCTCAATAATAGACTGTATATAGTACATACTGACCTACATAGATCTATATCTGGGCACGGTTCCTTTTTGGTATTTGTTGTAATTTGTATAACAATGGAAGGAATTTTATTTTAAATGCTCAGTTTAATTTCAATGCAGTGTTTTCTTAAATATGATAATCTCCCCATGATCTCTGATTACCTAGTTCTTTTAAAGATATTTTTGTGCTGTGAGAAAAGAGCTTGTTATTAATTTTTTGTCTCTGTTCAGAAAAAAAACTTTTTTAAGTGTTTTCAGCTATGAAAAGTGTCAAAATACCATGTTTGGTAATGGAATAGTTTTAAATAGGACCATGCTGCCAGCATACTATGTAATTATAGCTTAATTAACTCTGTGTGTCTTTTTTTATAATATGTGAATTGAATAAATAAAAAAACAGCTAGGGCTTGCAGAACTATAGATTTAAAGATAAGCATTTTGTAATTGTTTTGGGCTATTTTGTAGATTGTAACCTTGAATACCTTCTCTATTTACATAACTAATTTTACTTTGCAAGCCAAGCAGACCTTAATTTAGATAGAATGCTTTTTGTGCAAGCATGCAAGTAAGAAATTGATAAAAAATGTTAATTCATTTTTCCTGAACTAGAACCTTTATGTAAACTTGTTTGTACCAGTATGCAAAAAAAAAGCTAAAAACAGCTGGTTATATCAACTAGGACTATTTTAGCATACAGAAATAGTGTCTTGTAGTCTTTTTGTTTTTATCAGTTTGGAGAATTTAAACATTTTTTTTTGAAGATCAACACTGCAATTTTTTTTTGAAAAAATACTTATCAGACACATTCATATAATAGGTAGAACTTTGATAATTTAAACTTTGTTTTCTTGAACACTGTAGTTATTGCTAAAAATTTATATTGAAATACCATGCAATTTGATTTACTGGTATCATGGTATTGCTGTATGCTGATATTACAGCTCTACCTGAATGATTTTAGCCTGGATGACTTGCTTTTCTATTCAAAAAATGTAAATGTCTGTAATATTTTTTATTTTCAAAAGAACTCTCATTTGTATTGTGTTGAATAAAAAGGTTGATATCGATTAATACCTCTCATTTAATTTTGCATAATCTTATTTCAGCAGAAGCCGTAAAAACAAACCTTTCACACAAAATAAATATATACACATTTTGCGCATTAAATTTGCACATCGTGATTGGTTCAGTTATCAGATAATATCTCTCTTTTCATGTAACAACATTTTTATTGGTCCCGCATGACTAGAGATATGTGGGTGTATTAAGGGTGCCTTGGATTCTTTGATTGCTTTAAATCTGTTTTCATTTACCTAAATATTTAAAAATTTTATTTATTATTTCTTCATATTTATTTTTTGAATTTGTGTACTTATATAACTTTTTTGAACAACAACAACAAAAGGGAACCCACCGGTTGCAAACAATAACAGTTAAATTGTTTATCCCTAAAACACCTGTAATTAAGACAGGCTTATAGCACCTATGTCAGATAGTATTAATATGTAATATTTATTTTTCACTGTTCTCTCTGGGTCATTTATTTTAGTGTTTATAAGTTGTATTTGCCGGTTGGTCTTGTTCTAGTTGTTTTATATAATAGAGATTTGTATGAAATCATCAGTCATTTATAACAAGCAGAGACAATCAGCTGGGGGTAGTAGATCCCTAGTTACAATGTACTGTGGGATGAATTCTTGTACTGTAGAAGGTATTTAGGACAGTACTATTACCTACTGATATATCTCGTTAAAGGTAAGTCAATACACCTTTACCTGATATTACAGGTAACTAGTATTATAAATCTAAATTAATGTTTTTAATTATTCAGATAGGAATGTCTGTATGTTTTTATGTATTGGTTTACTTTGATATATAGTGAAAATTTAGTGGAGGTAGTATTGCCTCTGAAGTACTAAGCACTGAGTAGAGTAATAGGTTTTTACACCCCAATCTAGCTTCCCTCACTTAAATTGAATTGGGGAAACCTGAGTACCCAGAGAAAACCACCAACCTTCTACAAGTAAACTAACAGACGTTCTTGTGCTAAGTTCTGCCCAACTGGGATTTGAACCTAGACAGTGTAAGTGCATGTTTTAGACCACTCTGCCACCATGGCCCCCTGAAGATATCCACATAGACTTGGTCATTAAGCCATAAATATTTGGTATATATATATATGATACATAGAGAAAAGCTCATGTTGGTAAAATTTCAAATTTCATTTTATTCTTGAAAATATTTAGATAGATTGGGTATTCACCATGATGGAATTGTCCCAGGGACTTCAAAAAGTGTCTATGATATAAACTTTACATACCAAATAAATTTCCAAATAAATAAACATGATAAATTGAGCAGAATTTCCTTATTCACTGTACCATGGAGCAACAGTCTTCAAAGCTATTCTCTTCCCCCTCTTTGGAATAAGGAAACTACTAGCAGTTTATGGAAGACTGTTGTACATCAGTTATCATTACATGACAAATAGTCTTTATACAGATGTAAGGTTCATCTATATATTTACCTTATCAGTCATTGTTCTATATGAGTTTTGTTTTACTAGATTGTTTGATTGATTTTAAATATTGATTTTGTAACATTAGAAAACATTATCATTTTATTTCAAACTTGTTCTTGCATTACCTAGATAATTAGACAATTTTCTGAAGGATATATGATTCAGGTATCAGGTATTTGTGTCTCATCATATCTATTACAAACATTGTTGTTAAGTCATAGGTGTATTGAAATGTTATCATGTTTTGTTTCCATAGATATTTATAGAGAAAACAATGATAACCTTTTATTGGTGTTAATTTGGGTCCAAGGTCTGAGAAATCTTTTGTATTTGTTTTTGTTTTGTTTTTGTGACAATGACAAAATGATGTGATGAGATGATTGAAGCTCTTGATACTTTTCTAAAAAATGGTTATCCCCATGATGTAGTTTGATATTAAAAAGCCTAGAAATTGTGAGCCAGTGTCATCGATAGAACCAACAAATGATAAAAAGCAAGCAGTTTGTCACTGAAAATATTCAATATAACCAAGAGCACAAAACATTGCTCATCAGTAATGCTTTAAGAGGAAATCTTAATTTTCTGAGTATATTTAAAATTTCAGACATAGGATTTCAGTAAATGCTTTGGTTTTCAGACATGGATTCAGACTTTAGTTATTTAGACGTACTTCCAAGCATTGGTTTACAGAAATTATTGCAAACATTGGGTGTGCAGTAAATGCTTTGATGTATTAGCTTCAGGCATTGTGTATTTAGAAATGCTTGGAAGCATTGGTTTTCAGAAATGATTCCAGACATAGTATGTTCAGTATATGCTTTAATGCATTGGTTTATAGACATGATTTCGGACATTGGGTGTAAATACATGCTTTGAGGTATTGAATTTCAAAGAAAATTTCAGACTTTGGTTGTTCAGTAAATGCTTCAATGTTTTGGTTTTCAGAAATGATTTCAGGCATTGGTTGTTCAGTAAATGCTTCAATACATTTGTTTTCAGAAATGATTTCAGGCATTGGGTGTTCAGTAAATGCTTCAATGTATTGGTTTTCAGAAATGATTTCAGACATTGGTTGTTCAGTAAATGCTTCAATATATTGGTTTTCAGAAATGATTTCAGACATTGGGTGTTCAGTAAATACTTCAATACATTTGTTTTCAGAAAGATTTCAGACATTGGGTGTTCAGTAAATGCTTCAATACATTTGTTTTCAGAAAGATTTCAGACATTGGGTGTTCAGTAAATGCTTCAATATATTGGTTTTCAGAAAGATTTCAGACATTGGTTGTTCAGTAAATGCTTCAATATATTGGTTTTCAGAAATGATTTCAGACATTGGGTGTTCAGTAAATGCTTCAATATATTGGTTTTCAGAAAGATTTCAGATATTTGGTGTTCAATAAATCTTCAATACATTTATTTTCAGACATGTAATTAGACATGGGGTGTTTATACATGCTTTGAAGCATTGGTTTTCAGAAATGATTTCAGACATGGGTGTTCAATAAATTCTTCAATGCATTTGATGTTAAGACATGCTTCAAGGAAATGATAAAATTTTAGCATTCAAAAATTATTTTGGTACAAACACATACACACACATACTGGTAAACACCGACCATCTGTTGAGTCCTTTAGCTGTTGATGAATAATAAATAATATTTTATATCAATTTGAATTTTAAATTATATCAACCACAGACAGGCTTTCTTTATAATATATATCATATCAAGAATTCCAACTGATTGGGAAATTATTTCTTTTTATACTTCACATTTAAATAAATAATTCATGAGAATTTTTCCATTAATACTGGTTTGAAAGTTTATATACTAAAATTATATAATAGGTAAGCGTGCTGTTTTTGGTGTATAGGATATGTAATAAATACTATATTTGAAGTTGACAGGTAACCTCAAATCTGAAAAAGTATTAATCCACACAACTTTAAATAGCCAATCAGGTATGAATAATTTTATATTTAAGAAATCAATGAAGGAATAAAGAAACGGCATTCCTGCGGGATCAGCCTAATCTTTATATCTGATAAGATATATTGATGTTGACCGTGCCACATATTCTGACTGCAGTTTGGTTGTGATACACAATATCAACGGATCAATTATATGTGTTCATTTTGAATTTCACTCGGATTTTGTAAGTCAAATGTTAATAGTTTATTATTAGCCAATATAACAGATTTACTTTGATATTTACTGAATTTTCAAGTTTCCATAGTGATGAAGGTTTGTACAAAGATGAGTTTAAACCTTTTTCCTGTTTTAACATTTAGTCAGGAAGTGAAATATAACTCCCATCATGCATTTCACATTTGAAATTAGTATAGTATATACATGTTGCATTTGTACCCGATTTAACAAGTAAACAACTTACTGGGGGGGGGGGGGGGTGTATTGTTTTTAAGAAAAAGCTCATTATTTTTTGTGATCTATGTTTGAATCCTAGGATTCAATTTAATTTGCTTATGCTTATGTATGTTCATAGGGTAGTAATAATTTTTAAAAAAGTGAATATCATTATTATTTTGTAAATTTTGTTTCCTGATTGAATAACTGAATTTTTTATGTGATGTTAAACACTTCATCTGACTAAATTCAATGTTTACTAATGAATGAATTTTTCCTTGTTAATAATATACACATACTTTATGTGCTGGTCATTTAATTACTGGTTCTAACTTAAAATTTAATTAACATTTAAAATAACTCTTAATAAATAATCATTAAAATTACTTGTCACTGATGTTAATATACAGGGGGATAAAGTTACAAAAAACATGACAAATATCTGTTTAACTGAGATCATAAGAGCAGCCTTGTCTCAATGCCAGACCTATTTATCAAAACCTGATCATCCACGATAAAAAAAATATATGCCCACAATTGTTTAAGGTATATAAAAAATATCCAGTAAAAATTGATATATTTGATCTCTGTACAATATATATATAGTGCTTGTACAACAGATTTTGTTTTTTATCAACTGTCCAAATCTTAGTGTATGTTGTATTGTAAACATTTTGTATAGTTATATGACAAAGGCATGGACATTATGAATAATTATCCGGAAAATGTAAGGAATAATAATTTATGTAACTGTTAGATATTTATCAGTGTGACTGGCCGTACAAAGCCATTTACACATTTTATTTCTAGATAAAATATTCAAAAACTCTTTGAATGTTAATAGCTTGATAGCAGATTTAGTTATAATGTAGAATTTTTATTTATTAAAGTAGCGTATTATGTCAGAAAAAGCACGTTCCTTAAGGGTGAGTTATTTGGAATTACTGACACGGTGATAGTCAGCATGAATTTAACAACCCAGCATTTATTAATATTATCTCCATTTTAAAGTTGTTTGACTGGGTTATTTTTGGAGAAATTAATAATTATTTGCCACCTTTATATAACTACTGGTGGCGTGGAATTTCTTACTGGAGGGTACAGTCAGGTAACCTAAGGTATTACGATAATTGGATTCGTGCTGCCTAGCTGGAGTATTTCATGTTTTGCTTGATAGAGACTTCATAGATTTATGGTTAATGTTATCAATACATTAATTGAAATATCCATGTAATGTTATTTGTCAGATAAAGTGCCAGATAAAAAAATATTCTGAATTGTTCCAATTTTGTTTGAATCAAAGTGAGTGGACATTACCCCTAGATTTTGAAAAGAAAGGTCTACAATTTGACTGCAAGTTAAATTAAAATTAGGGTTCAAAGTAAGTCAATCTAATGCAGGACTACATCACTAAATCATCCACGTACCTTGTGAACAATGTATTTTATTATGGGTTTCTGTCTAGTGGACCCAGAATCATATTGCAACTATTCGTCTACCACTTATTTATAATGCTTTAAACTTTCCAATCATATTGGAGATTTTGCTCTAGTCAGTCACTGTAAGATCTTCAGTGGTCATTTATGAAATATAAATTTATTGATTGTGATGTAAAACCCCTTTTCACTGACATTTGGGATGTAAAACCCCTTTTCACAGACATTTGGGATGTAAAACCCCTTTTCACAGACACTCAGGATGTTAAACCCCTTTTCACATGCATTCAAGATGTAAAACCACTTTTCACAGACATTTAGGATGTAAAACCCCTTTTCACAGACATCTTGGATGTAAAACCCCTTTTCACAGACACTCGGGATATAAAACCCAGACATTCAGGAACCCTCTTTTTCACACACATTCAGGATGTAAAACCCCTTTCCACAGACATTCAGGATGTAAAACCCCTTTACCACAGACATTGGGGATACCCCCTTTTCACTGACATTCACTTCCTAAAACCCCTTTTCACAGACATTCAGCTCAATTGCAACATATATCAATGCCAGAATGTTTACAGTTCATTATATGAACAATTTGTGCTATTTATAGCCATTTTATGGTCTTTGTGGGATTAAGTCAGAAGGACCTCCTAGTATGAGGTAATTGACAAATTCCACAGCTGTGTCAGTCTCTTTATCAAATCCTCTTAAAGTTTAAATGTATACCTTACAAAATCTTCATATAACATACAATCATCTTCTTTGCTATAGACTGAACATATAATTTGATTGTGTTTTATTAGGTGTTATAAGGTTGTGATGTTCCAGAGGTGTCATTGTGTAATTTTCACTATAGATTTGGATATTACCAGGGTTTGAGATTGTGCTGCCATGTTGCCTTTGTTTGTTTGTCTCAGGTAGTAAATATTTGCAGGGGCTCAAAATTCCTGAGGTCTGAGGTCCAGGACCTGTTAATTTTATGTTGAGACCCTTTATATTTAAACTGTTAAAGTCCGATGGATCTGCCATTTTTACCATGATAACACTTCTTTTTCTATATACAGTGTAGTAACATAACTGCACATGTACCTTTCAAAGTTGATATTGGACATTTTAACCTTTATATGGGACCTACCATAAATACAGGCAAAAGGTCATGGACCTTCGATTACATAATTTTGAACCCCCCGATGTGTATGACTATCTGCATACTAGCCAGAACTCAGGGTAACTTTCAGTTGCTCATTAAGACATTATTTGCTGACTTACTAGCCTGGGAATTCAAATGATTCCAGGCAAATCTGATTAACCTGTCCATGCAAAAGCTGGAACATTCCCAGCAAATACCTAACAAACATACCAATCTTATGTCCAAATTGCAATTCCAAAGCAAAGTAAAAATTTTGAAACATTTAAATATGTGAACTTATACCAGAGAAGTGAAACATTGATACAGGCAAATGATGCATTGATACAGGCAAGCTACCTGGTTGTATTTGGTGTGTGAAATAGAGGCCATTACCATTTCCCTGTGATAACACCCCATGCTTTGTTATACTCCGTTATATATATATTGTACCTTTGGGGTGAATGTCCAGGTTGGCTTTCAACAAAAGTAGGCGAGTTTTTACAACACCCAAGTATTTTATAAATTAACATCCCAAATTATTTATGGTTGTTTCAATTAAAATGAGTCTGTCAAGTTTGAAATAAATATGTTAATGAATTCAGCATCTTGAAGGGTTTATGTTTCAGCTGTATCCAATGTCACCTAGTTCAGCTTGACACCATTTTCCCCATTGAAAGAGTCAAATTTGTTATGGCTGTTGTCCTTTATTCTATATTGCAATCTACCTTACCTTCATCATTAGAGGTATGTGTTGTTATTGTTGTTGTTGTTCAACAGTTGTCCTGTTATTGTTCAAGGTTATATAAGCCTCAAATTTTGTTTTGTTTGACTTATTGACATTTGTGGCATACCATTAAGACTCATGTTGGTTGTTGTAGGTATACTAGCTTATGAAGTGATTCTTTTGGTAAAGAAGGGAATTATTGAATATTCATCAGCAAAAACCTTTGAATATGCTATATATCCATACAAATTGATTTGTTACAATTTTTGCATTGTTAAAAGCAATACATTTGGTCTTGAGACTTTGTGTAGCTTTGTATCCAACCTTGCATTTGTTTTCTCAACCCAATGTGGAAGCATGCAGCTCAGTTGATAGAGATCTGACTCAAAATCCTCTGCAGCTGCTGTTTTAGTGAGCTAGTACCTAAAAGTTACCCCAGGTGTGCCAGAGTACAAAGCAGTCATATACATAAGACACATTGATCATCATGGGTAGCCTAATTTATGTAATCTGGCCGACACTTACATTGCAGTACAAATATTTAAATCTGCCTAAACAAGTCTAAGGCTTACTTAAGGTGTCTAATAAAGTAATTAAAGTACAGTATTACAGTTTAGTGGCCAAGTGGTACCAAGAAATGATGCACTGACACTTGCAAGTTTATCAAGTGTTCTGGACTTAAGTGAAAGTTTCTTCTGGGGACCCAGAAAAACCCAAGAAATATGGCAAGGAATCCCAAGGTTGATCCTCTGACTTACACTGCATGTGCTCCATTTTATTGAAACTGTGACCTAACGAGAATAGCATTAATGTAGAGCAAATGGCTGCAAATGTGAGCCAACTGAAAATCAGGATTCTAGTTCATATTGACATCACAAAAAACAAGAAAATACTGCATTAGTTATTCAGGTGTGAAACTTTTCACATGAAGGTAACATGTCCAATGTGACTATTATATATGTGTTATTAGTACCCAGTACATGTTGATCATTGTGTGTATATGATAAGTACTGTATACATGTACTCATAAAAAACACATAAAAATACCAGTTTTTTTTCTCAGCCTGTACTTGCATCAACTATTTAATGATAGTAGGTTTGTCATATCTCTAGTTTATGGGCCATTTTTAATGTTTTTTGACATAAAACAGCCAAATTATGCCTCTGATTTCCATGTATTTGTTGTCTTTGAATTGTTTGATTCCATGCAGGACTTCAAAGGAATTTTCTATATACAGATTTACCTATGTCAACCCAAATATAGGACACCTTGTGTTTTAAAAAATATTTTATATTGTATTAAAAGTATAATATGACCCATTTAGTAACAAACGAATGTCTAAATACAAAATCTCTAAAGTTGTGTAATTTTAAATTGTAATAGACCCAGGGAGACCCCCTTGCATATTTGTCATGCAGGTTGACAATTTCAAGTGGTTCTAGGGTCCCCTTGTCTTGTACCTCTCTTTCTATAGACCCCTGATAATGATATTTATATACTACT
This sequence comes from Anadara kagoshimensis, assembly GCA_021292105.1. Taxonomy (NCBI): domain Eukaryota; kingdom Metazoa; phylum Mollusca; class Bivalvia; order Arcoida; family Arcidae; genus Anadara; species Anadara kagoshimensis. The sequence continues at coordinate 6,548,900 of CM037873.1, forward strand.
GGTAGTTCCAGTTTGTTAAAGGCTAGCTATACAAAACATATAATAGAGTGAGGTCAGGAGGGGTCAGAGGTATAGCTGTGTTTTCTATTACCTAAAGGTATGTCGTAATCTGCTCTCTGCAGTACAATTGTATTTTTATTATGTGTTAAGTTTGTGAGTCATATTATGTATTAAGCCTGTAAAAAAATCATCTTTAAATCTTTAAAAGTTACGAGAAACTTTTTTTAAAACTTTGTATTCATATTATAAGAAACAGTTTTTTAAAGAGCTTCAGTATTATAAAGATCTAATTGGCTGGATTTTATATCGTTTGTTGTCATATATGTGTATATTTACCCAACATTTCAAACTTTTCATAATTTTTTTGTCGGAGCAGTCTTGTGACTTGTAAACTTTGGATTTTAAAATATTTTATTTTCAAGTGCAACGTCACATTAAGTTTTATTTCACCTGTGATTAAGGTAAGTGAACATGTATCTGGTTTTACTATAAAATTAAAATTTTAAAACATGTTTTTTTCCTAATTGTTTTTTATTTTTGTAAAAAAGTGTATTACTAGAACTAAAATATTTTCTAATTTGATATTTTAATGGCGTTTTTATTGCTATCATTGGACTATTTTATTTTGAATATAATCAAAAGAAGTAAACTGTTTCTGATTTTGCACAAACAAAGTATTTTGTCAGATACTGTGTATTGCTGTTTTAAATGAGCTTGAACTAAAAGATATGTAGGTTAATTATTTTGTTTTACCTAAGAAAAATTTAAAATATTTTAAAGATAAACATTTGTGTATGTGGATTAGTGACGGATTGATGTAGATTTACGGGGCTGTTCCTCAGGTGTACCCAGGATTTACCTGGCTAACGAACAGGATGTTTATTACATAGGCGTTCAATTACCTACTTATAAATTATAGTACACTGAGACTGTTTTTTAAAAAAAAAAATTAAGTGCACTGTATGAAGGAAGTGCAGATTAAAATAAATAATAACAAGTTACTGTGCCTGAACTTACTTACTTAGGAAATAAGAAGGTAAGTCAGATGTACTCCAGCAGATTTACTGGTTATGAAAGCGGTATTTATTAAAAGTTTGAAAGTTAGATTATCTGTACACATTGCCATAAAGAACACAATCATAGGCATCAACTAATGGGCAAATGTGAAGCTTAAGTTTGGGTTTAAAGGGTTGGAAGTTTTTATAATGACCTATATGTGAAGGTTCTTCCAACAGGTTTTAGTGGATGGAGTAAATGTAAATGTCATTTATGCTGTTCTACCAACAGGTTTTGTTTAATGGAGTAAATGTGAAGGTCATTTATGCTGTTCTACCAACAGGTTTTGTTTAATGGAATAAATGTGAAGGTCATTTATGCTGTTCTACCAACAGGTTTTGTTTAATGGAGTAAATGTGAAGGTCATTTATGCTCTTATTCTGATACCTATCATTTAATGGAGTAAATGTGAAGGTCATTTATGCTCTTATTCTGATACCTATCATTTAATGGAGTAAATGTGAAGGTCATTTATGCTGTTCTACCAACAGGTTTTGTTTAATTGAGTAAATGTGAAGGTCATTTTTGCTGTTCTACCAACAGGTTTTGTTTAATGGAGTAAATGTGAAGGTCATTTATGCTGTTCTACCAACAGGTTTTGTTTGATGGACTAAATGTAAAGGTCATTTATGCTTTTCTTCTGACAGTTCTTGTTTGATGGACTGATGTGAAGGTCATTTATGCTGTTCTTCCGACAGTTCTTGTTTGATGGACTGATGTGAAGGTCATTTATGCTGTTCTACCAACAGGTTTTGTTTGATGGACTAAATGTAAAGGTCATTTATGCTTTTCTTCTGACAGTTCTTGTTTGATGGACTGATGTGAAGGTCATTTATGCTGTTCTTCCGACAGGTCTTGTTTGATGGAGTAAATGTGAAGGTCATGTTTGCTGTTCTTTCTCACTTCTTTAGTGGAAGTTCACATGTTTTACTTGTAAAATTTGTCAGTTTTCAAAGTTTTACTTTAAATCTGGGATTGTGATTTGGACATTATATTGGTATGTTTGTGGCTGGTTGTTGGCTGAATGTTTCTTTTTCTTACATCAGAAAATAGAATTTTTACTATACAGTAGCTTGAATTTATGTGACTGTACTGCCTTTTTAATGGACTAAAGATTTCTTTTTATTTAGGTCTTGGTTTCTTAAAGCAGAAGTTTCAGATTTTATTAAGAATTGCAACATTTTTGAATTTAAAATTTATACTCAACTTTGTCTGCACATTGCTACTACATTTAAATAATCATCACATCTGGATTTTGTTGTAAGAAGTTTGCACTTAATATGTTACATAAATACTATTAGAGAACTAAGCCATGTGTTATATCAAAGTGTTTAGTACAAGCACTTGTAACTATAACTGTGTTAAATTTAATTATATAACAATAAGTCTGTTTTTATACAAGCCTGTTTGATTCTTCAATTTTCAACATTTTATGTTTTTTCATATTAAATTGTTTGTAAAAAAATATTTTCTTGATGTTCAAAACTTTGATAAACATGAAAGAAGCTAAGTTTATCAGAGCAAATAAAAGATTTATAAAATGATTTATGAAATTTTTGTTTGTCAGCAGGACTAAAATTTTAAAAATCTTGTTCAAGGTCAATAAACTTGTAATATATTTAGTTTTTTTTATAAAGGTGTATTTTGATTTAAGAGTTAGATCAACACTTAGCACTTATCTATGAAGTTGTATAACAACTACCAACAATATTTGATTTGAACTGGTAAAACATTCAATTGCACTTTTAAAATTATTCTATGTATGATGATGAAACATATACACTACTATTGTAGCATGGTTAAATGTGGTTCTATTATAGATTACTTTGATGTAGGGTAGTTCAAAGTTCTACTTCAATGTCATACCAAAGACTAGCTTATTAAAAAACCCAGACTAGTGTCTTTGACAGTATTGCTTAAAATATTTCTCATTTAGAATATTGTCAAATTTTGTGGTCTTTGAGCATTGTTTAGGTATTTATTAGAATATAATTAATTATTAAAGAAATGTATGTGAATATAATAGATAACCAAGGTTTATGAATAAACATTCTCTAAAAACATAAACATTCATTGTATGTATTTACAGATATTATGTCTTAATATAGTGTCCGCTCCATATCTTCCATGTCTGTGGATGGATTTAAATCAAACTTGGAACAAATGTAAACCAACATTAGACCATGTATAGCATACCAAATTTAGGTACATACCATAAGTCAAAGGTCAAGGTCACAAGATAAAACTTAGAAAAAAGTTGGCAATGTTTTGGACAGTGGGTGGGGTGGGGGTATTTGTCTCTTTAAGAGACTGCTCTAGTTAATTTTCCTGTGATATTGTATATCTTTATGTTGTCTTTTTTTGTGTCTGATGCAATTTTCGTTATTTGTTTTGACATGCTAGACATCTATGAACAAAACATGTTTTATTATATTATGACTAATGTATATATCACTTGTAAGACAGGAAGTTAAAAAAAAACAATAATGCCAAAAAATTAAAATATATATCTAAAAGTTTTACCAGTCCTGCAATTCTCGTAAATCACACATTAATACCACTTTACTGTAACTAAGGAATGTTCTGTTGTACCGTTTTTGTAACATCATGCATTAAGATTTAAATAAATTTGCATTTGGACACGTATGACATATAACTAAATAGACAGGTATTTATCTAACGAGGATAGAACAGTACATTTTCACCTGCAATTCCATACACATTTGTTGCCTGACCATTCAAATTAACTTACAAATACGTGATGGCAGAAGCTATTTAAAGTTGTAATGTCAAACTTGTATTTTTGTCTAAATTAAGAGGTGTTGGGCCACTTAATCTAATTTTGACAATTTTGGACTACTTCTTGACAATTTTGGACTACTTGACTAGTTACAAGCATTACTCTCTGAAAGTTGTTAAATGTGCAGTTGGTGGCTTGTCTATTGAATTTGACTATATACATTCAGTTATACGCAATTGCAAGGTAAGTGAAAAAATGCAGTTTAGGTATGCATTAATATGTATTGTTTAGATGTAAAAAAAATGATTTTTATTTTAAATAATATGACTGGATTTCTTTGTAACAATTTGTCAGTAATTAGTAAGTTGACCAGTGAATGACAGTAGGTTTTAGTTTTGTGTGATGTAAATCAGAATACTGGTATTAAGCATACCTCACAGCATATTAGATCAGTGGGTTATAGTCTCCTTGTTTCCAGTTTTGGAGCTTTTCCTTATTATTTTAGTTATTTTAGTAGTGCCTTTTGTTATATCAGACAATTGTAATCAGAGAGAGAGAGAGAGATAGCAAACAACAGATCCAGTTCCAATGAGGGTTGTTATCACTCACTGGTTGGCACTTAATATCTGCTCTTGAAATAGAAACTTTCAATTTTAGGCTAATTGCAAATTTAAAGATTTAAAGCTATTTGAAAATTTTTCTGAGACTTGGACAATGCTTAAATATAAGTTTTACATTGTAAAAACAGATCCGCCCAACATAAAAAAATAAACCGCAATGTCTCAAAAATTTGTGATTTTTATAATCACTTTATTGGCTTTTAATGCTTTGAATACAGTCATTTCTGGAGTGTTTTACCCTTTTGGCCAAACATAAATACCAGAATTATATGCAGGGTTGCTAATATGAATTAATAGTATATGACCAAGATCTTTTGTGATACTTCAGAGGAGAATATACCCCACCTCAATCAAATCTTATATTTTACATTAGATAGAATCAAAACAAAACGTTGATTATAAGGTACAATATTAATGTCAGCTTCCCAAGAACTGACCCCTCTTCTAGTGGTCATTATAGCGTCATCTTTCAGTCCAAAATGTTTTAGGGCACATCACATCCTCAAAAAATCTCCTTTGCCCAATTTTAATAAATATAATTTGAAACAATTCCCATTCATTAAGGTATTTAAGGTTAAAGGTCATTCCAGGTATCCATACACTTTATTTTTGCATGTATATTTTGATTGACAGGGCTTTGTCAATATCATTCATAAACCCTGTATTATCCATTGTGATGTGGTGACAGTCCTGATCATTAGGGTTGTCAGTTTCCTCTCATTACCTGGATATTTGACAGGGAATATTTTCCTGTCTGGTAGCTTCGGAACAAATTTCTCAAATTAGGACAAATAATTGTAATGGTTTAAATTGCTGATATCCTGAACATTTAGGACAGGATGTTATGTTTACTATATCTATTTTTTAATTTATTGAACTGGAACAGATGAATTATTGATTATGTAGGTTAGGGAGAGAATACTTTAGGTTATAAATTAGTATTATCGTTGCTGACAGCAGTGTTTTAATTAGATAGTTTTACTATATATGATTGTTCTGAGAACTGTTTCAGTTATAAAACAAGTACATTGGCTTACTGGGCTTTAATTACTAGATGGTTTAGTTGTACTATTTTTTGGAGGAATGTTTTAGTTATAAACAGCCCCAAGTCTCTCAGCTGCTGGCCCTTGGCTTCTAATTAGACTGTTTACTGTTTTCATTACTGATTGGTGTAAATTATGTATGAACTCCATTGTTTTCCATTAGAGGTTATGTGTACAGTCCTTGCACCATTAATACACATAACATGCTTCCTCATTTGGTGCTTGATACCAAAATATGGTAGCTCAGCTGTTAGAGTGCTCACTGTATGTGGCAGTCATGTGTTCAAACCCCAGTTGGGTCTAACCAAGACTAAAAATAGGTAGTGACTGTTCTTTCACCAAGCACTTTGCATTTTACTGTTTTTAATCTTTATGCTTTTAACCTCATAATTTGTGTATTTTGCCATGCTGATATTGCCAGTATCTCTTTCTACAGTGCTAGCAAGTATGGTATGTTCAAAGAGGCATTTACACTGTCTTGCATATATTTGCATGTTCTCATGATCAATCATATGATTCTTATTTTACAAAGATGTATGTCATATTTTACATTTTTCAGACATCTAAAGAGGCTTGGGAGTGACTGGTAAACATTTGCTTTTATCATTATTGTTATAAGCCATGCATTGTTTCACATTTAACTGTTCAAACTTGTATTGGTAACATACCCATACATACTTTATTTATTCACTTAAGCACACACTATGTTACAGATATCACATGCATGTACAGAAAGTTTGCCTTTCATTATGTAATGAATAACACTGTTAAGTTTAAATTTTAATAGATATTTCCAGACACTGTAATTATTTCCGATTGCCAATCTTGTTGAAGGCTGCTGTTGCTTTTTATACCCCTTGCAAATGAAGTTGGGGGGGGGTATATAGGAATCACCCTGTCTGTCTGTTCATCTGGTTGTCCATCCCAATATCATGTCCACTCCATGTCTTCCATGTCTGGATGGATTTTGATCAAACATGGCACAAATGTAAACCAAGATGAGACGATGTGTCACATACCAAATTTATGTGCATAAGTCAAAGGTCAACGTCAAGAGGTCAATGGGGGGGGGGGGGGGGTAATTTGGCTCTCAAGAGACAGTTCTAGATTGTTTTGAAATTGCACACTTTATTCAGTTATGAAAACAATTTTGTAAAGCATTTACGTTGAGCTAAATGTTGTATAACATGATCAATACCTCTTAATGTTTATATGGAATGTTTTGAAAAATGTTAACATCGCAAATACCCAAATATCCATTGTAAATAAGTGTTCTGCATAAATGTAATAGGGTATCATGTGGTACAGCATTGGACCCCATTCATTGCTGTATCTAATGTTTTTAAAGCAAGACAAGTCTAACCAATAAAAGTATACATGTACTTTCATTGGTAACAGCATGGAACATTGTTGCTTTCAACAAAAAGTAGGCACTGTTGCTCATTTGAGCCTTTTAACACTGTTTCATACTAATTGGCTAAGAAAGGAAGTTCTCAACATGTGTTAAAGCATTGTCATGTATTAAATGTATTGTGTATGTAGGATTACAATTACTGTATTCTACAGTATATATATGTTGGTTAAATCCCTCATTATTAAGTGGTCATTTTGTGACTGGTAGTATTATATGTGGTCAATGGATCATGCCGAGAGGGAAATGTAGAGACAACTTTAGGTGTTGACTCAGGGTCTATGAAGGTTAAATATTTGTCAGATATGCATCTTATGGTTACTAAAGATAGACCAGTTATTGATTTATTGCTTGGCTAGTCTTCTTGTTTGTTTGTTTTTATTTATAAACTTTAGAAAAAATACCCTTAGTTTGTTTACATCTACAAGGTTTAAATAATTTTAAATATTCAATGCTTCATTTAAATCAACTTACTAACCTTAGTTTTTTGCATTGGAAGTCAAATGTTTATGCTTTAAAGCATTTTCACAAATAACAAGTTAGTGTTTGTAAAGTGTTAGCAGGGTTGTTGGTGTATATACCCTTCCAGACAATGACAATCAACATCCTATTTCATGTCATCAGAAATGGTTTTGTTTGGTTTTAAATTCTTGATTTTTTTCAAATTTTAAATGGGAATGAAGTAGTACAAGATGTAATAGATCATGGTGTATGATGCCAAATAAGTATAACTTATAGTTTTACTTTAAATTTATGCATATTTGCGGTTTTTGCGTTGCGCTTTTGAAGTTTGAGTCATTTTAAATAATGTACAGTATATGCTGCATAATCGTGGATTGTGTTTTATTGAGTTAATGCTCAGCCAAATATGGTAGTATTTCAGTTTTGCCAAAGTTATGTCATCAGGCTTGTAGTTGTCACTTCATCTAAGGGACTGTCTGCTCCTAATTTTTGTATTCACAGTATAAAAAATGAGAGGGAGGAATTATTAACCTAATTTGGAGACAAATTAAAAGGGCATTTTATTTTTTGCAATATTTGTTCCAAATGGATTTGAAAACAACTCCCTGTTCTAGAATTAAATTTTTCAGGGGAAGTGTTAATGACAGTGTCTTATTTCATTGAAAGCTTTTAAGATATGCCAGGCTTACTTGATAATGGACAAACTTTATATGACATATTTGATGGATTAATGGCATTTTTCACACCCCTCTATTAAATTTTTAAAATGTATTGTGAGTTATTGAAAGTGCTTTAAATGAGGTAAAGCTGTTATATTTAAAGTCTGACTGTAGAAAAATATGGTGCATTTTCCAGTGAACATTTATTAGTTATTGAGATTTAGATTCTGTTTTATACTTGACATAAAGGAACACAATTCTGTTTTACCAGACAACTATTGATATGACAGCTTCAACTGAAGTGTAGTACATTTGGCTGTTGTAATGAGCTATTAGTTGCATTCTTTTCTTTATCCTGTGGATATAAAATACCAGGGTTTTCTGAGAGCAGAACAATGTCTATTGAAATCATAGTGCATTTGCAGATTTTAAGGAGGCATTATTAGCATTAAGAATTCAAATTGTTGGTAAAAATATATATTAATTCTGAGTTTCAATAATTTGCAAATAACAGGCAAAAAATATTTAAATTCTTTAAATTATTTATAGATCTATAATTGGATGGTGCATAGTGCATTTGCAGATTTTAAGGAGGCTTTATTAGCATGACGAATTCAAATTGTTGATTAAAATATATATCAATGCTGAATTTCAATTATTTGCAGATAACAAGCACAAAACATTTGAATTCTTTAAATTATTTATAGATCTTTAATTGGATGGTTTTAAAAATGTAAAAAGTGAACCCTTACATTAGCAGTAGACTGATAAGTATGATCTGTATTTGTGAGCTGTATGGCCTGGACAAAATATTTGATTTTTAGCTCACCTGACCGAAGGTCATGTGAGCTTATGGCATAGCGCAGCGTGTGTATGTGCGTGTGTGCGTGTGTGCGTGTGTGCGTGTGTGCGTGTGTGCGTCGTTAACACCTATTTTCGACTTCTCCTCTGAAACTACTGGACAGTTTTTAATGAAACTTTGTCAGAAGTATATATGGGCCGGTGCAATTCAGATTTGTTCGTGGCGTTGCCATGGCTACCATAACTAGGTCAAGGTGACCTAGGGGTGCAAAAATCTTAAAAAATCTTCTCTCCGAAAGTACTGATTGGAGAAAAAATCTGATGTGATATTTGGCTTCTCTAGGGTCTTAAGCCTATAGTTTGTTCATTTTGTGAAATTCGGATAAAAAATAGGTTACGCGTTTTTGCGTTTAATTTTGAAAAAATCGTAAAATAGCTTCAAATTGTTATAACTTGACTATTTGACCAGATAATGACATGGGGTTTTCAGTTTTGACATCTTCTTGTTAGTATCTTCAAATTGAGGTCAAGGTCAATTGTGAAGGTCGTGACCTAATTTTTTTTACCTCTGATTATAATTATTATCTCGAAAACTATAAACTTTTTGTATAGGCATGTATATTAGAATGTTGTAGGTATTGATACAACGATCATTTTGATGTATAGAAAAAGGTCATGGGTTCAAAGGTCAAGGTCACAGATGTGAAACAATACCGAAATGGTTAATTATCTTGAAAACTATAAACTTTTTGTATAGGCATGTATATTAGAATGTTGTAGGTATTGATACAACGATCATTTTGATGTATAGAAAAAGGTCATGGGTTCAAAGGTCAAGGTCCCAGATGCAAAACAATACCGAAATGGTTAATTATCTTGAAAACTATAAACTTTTTGTATAGGCATGTATATTAGAATGTTGTAGGTATTGATACAACGATCATTTTGATGTATAGAAAAAGGTCATGGGTTTAAAGGTCAAGGTCACAGATGTGAAACAATACCCAAATGGTTAATTATCTCGAAAACTATAAACATTTTGTATAGGCATGTATATTAGAATGTTGTAGGTATTGATACAACGATCATTTTGATGTATAGAAAAAGGTCATGGGTTCAAAGGTCAAGGTCACAGATGCGAAACAATACCAAAATGGTTAATTATCTCGAAAACTATAAACTTTTTGTATAGGCATGTATATTAGAATGTTGTAGGTATTGATACAACGATCATTTTGATGTATAGAAAAAGGTCATGGGTTCAAAGGTCAAGGTCACAGATGCGAAACAATACAGAAATGGTTAATTATCTCGAAAACTATTAACATTTTGTATAGGCATGTATATTAGAATGTTGTAGGTATTGATACAATGATCATTTTGATGTATAGAAAAAGGTCATGGGTTCAAAGGTCAAGGTCACAGATGTGAAACAATACCAAAATGGTTAATTATCTCGAAAACTATAAATTTTTTGTATAGGCATGTATATTAGAATGTTGTAGGTATTGATACAACAATGATTTTAATGTATAGAAAAAGGTCATGGGTTCAAAGGTCAAGGTCCCAGATGCAAAACAATACCCAAATGGTTAATTATCTCAAAAACTATAAACTTTTTGTATAGGCATGTATATTAGAATGTTGTAAGTATTGATACAACGATCATTTTGATGTATAGAAAAAGGTCATGGGTTCAAAGGTCAAGGTCACATATGCGAAACAATACCGAAATGGTTAATTATCTCGAAAACTATAAACTTTTTGTATAGGCATGTATATTAGAATGTTGTAGGTATTGATACAACGATCATATTGATGTATAGAAAAAGGTCATGAGTTCAAAGGTCAAGGCCACAGATGTGAAACAACACTGAAATGGTTAACTATCTTGAAAACTATTAACTTTTTGTATAGGCATTTATATTAGAATGTTGTAGGTATTGATACAACAGTTATCATGATTTAAAGAAAAAAGTCATTGGGGTTTAGTATTTATGTTTTCTTTAAATCTATCAGCTAGCCATTAGTTGTCAGGTGAGCGTATCAGGCCCATGGGCCTCTTGTTTCAATATCAAGTAGTATAGTACACACAGAGATTGTAATTTGTTACAATTTGTATTGATTCTGAAAGAAGCACGGGAGAATAGGTGTTAAATAAGTACCAATAGAGTGCAGGTACTCTCATATTGTGTTTATTAAATTTCATGATGGTAGGAATGACGGCCATTTAAATGTTGGCTTTGTAAAGATTAAAAACCTTTTATGAGTTTATTAAAGTGATATTCTAAAGTTTATATCTTATACAACAATGATCTGAAGTCATAAACTACAAGTGTGAAAGTCAACAGGCAATAAGGACAAATTGTTCAATAAATACCAGTCTAGTTCTTATAGGGGATCTGAGGCATAAAAACAGAAACTACAGGAAGAGCATCAAGTACATTGGTATAAGTTCGTTTTATGTTGTTGTTTTTTAGAATAGCGCTTTTTCATTTTTTCTACTTCACTGTCATTTATTCTGTCTTTTTTTTTTTATTGGTTATTACTTTATTATTGGAAATGTCTTTTTTATCTAGTTTTATGGGCAAAAAATGTGTTTCATCAGTTTTACCCTTAATATAACTCTTTTCTGATCTGAATAGAATAAAACACATTGTAATTTTCATGTGCTTTATATTTTGTTTAAATGCCAAGTTGAATTAAATACAAAACAGGATCAGTTTATGACTAAGGTTGAGGGGTCAAATGTCAAATTCATCAGAAAGTTGCAAAGCTGCCAAAGTTGAGATCAAGGCCAAAAGTGTCCACTGCTGCAATTTGCATGTCGTATCTCATTAATATAACTAAAACAAATCAAAACAATAAAAAATTAAACAAAGCAACAAAAAAACCCACTAAAACCAAATATCCACAGCTGAAATTCCGTAGAAAATGTAAATATTTTACAATAAACTTTATCTTATTTGGAGTTGTGAAAAACGGTGCTGAGAATGTTTGAAAAAATATTTTAAAAATAAAAGAAGGATAAAATGAACATATTGCTTCTTTGTTGTCATTTGAATCAGAAGTTAGCAGCTGAAATTGGGAACAATATGTTTATATAAATAATTTTATGAGAAATACCCATGTAAGAATTGCATTATTTGATTGAAGTAAATTCCGAAACATTTTTAACAAATCAACTGTACAAAGTTTATACGTTTATTTACATACAAGTTTATTTAAAAAATTGGAACAAAGGTTAATACTCTGTGAGGGAATAAATATATTAAAATAAAATATTAATATAAATATAGAAAGTATTTGGAATTCCTGCTTTAAACAGATTTAAATGTTTATATTTTATTGATCAGCTTTGGATAAACCTGCAGTAGGTCAGTTGTCAGCCGTTAGCCATTATAAACCCTTTTTAAACCACAATTACAACATACATACTAGTATTTAGCTTGTGGAATTTAAATATTTGGTTGGTTAGTTTTCAGATGAAAATCTTCATTATTAATATGACACGTTTCTTGTTTTTAATCCTTTGTGTTTGTGATGTTGATTTCACTAAATTGAATTCACTTTTCTTCTAGATCTTTTCTGAACAATGTATAGGATTAAATTATGAATAGAGAAAACTGAGCCCATGTAATACACTCTTATAATACAGGGATTTACCAGTCACTCCATACAAAGAAAATACATAATAGTATTTTAGAGGCACATTTTATTTAAATTCATACTCCTATACTAAAGTTCTTGGGCACCTTGAGTCTAGTTATAATATTCAATCAGTCAACATTTGACCTTCTTTTTGCCATGTATGTATGTATATATGTAATATATAATATGTAGAACATATACAGTGTATGTAGACACATTCCTGTTGAGGAGAGTTTGAGCCAATACACCTAAAGGGGATCTGAAAAGAGTACATACATATATATATTATAGATAGATATGATGTATATATCTGTCCATTTCTGACAGGTAGATCTAATTCATTGTTATTTACCTGGACTACAAAATAACGAGCGTTTTGTCTGCAACCTTTTGCAGGTTTATTTTTCGTTAACCATTTCGTTAACCAGAGGTAAGGTATTTAGATATTTTTCAGTGTTATTGTTTAAGAGGCGTGTGTGTAGATTGACATCTGTGTGTAATATATATTTAACTGCACAGGTATTGACTAATTAAGTTACCTGTGGCTTCAAGGTATGCATTTATGCATAAAAATATTTCTATTTGTACTTATTTATCATACATAATAAGAGGTCCGTGAGGAATTGTGGGCTATTTGTACAGGATTTGGGTAACACCATTGGTTAAAGAGTGTTGAGTAATATTGGATTATCTCTCAAGGTGCCATGGAAAGTTTCACATAGGGGATAAAATCAAGAACAACACCTTATTTGGAATATGCTTTAAAGTGTGATTGGTAATTTGATTATTTAGATAGAAAACTAATATGATTGAGTTGGGTATTAGAAATGTGAATGAAGTATAAAATTGCTGTAAACTTGCTAGTTATGAATTCGGAACAAAAGCCGAGCATGAAGTTCTATTCAAATTGTAGAGTGTGTTTATTGACCTGGGTTGGCGTTTGAAGTATAAATTGCAACATAAATGCCTTCCTATATATGTCCTGGTTTTAGGTTTTTATAAATTGTGTTTATTATATACCCGTGTCAAGGTAACATAGAAGAATCTTGTGTTACTACCTGTTCAACACATAACAGTAATGTCACCGAATTAATGTGAAACTTTCCGCTGACTGTCTTGGTGAAACTCTAAGCTGACTGCCTCTGTGAAACTCTCCGCTAACTGTCTTGGTGAAATTCTCTGCTGACTGTCTTGATGAAACTTTCAGCTGACTGGTTTGATGAAGCTCTCCGTTGACTGTCTTGGTGAAACTCTTTGCTGACTGTTTCTTGGGAAACTCTTTGCTGACTGTCTCTCGGTGAGATTTCTCCACAGAATTCTCTCACTAAACTGGTTATTGAATATGTTATATATCTATGGTTGTTTAATTTTGTATTGATTAATGTTTTGTTTTTCATTACAGTTCTGACCAGTTGTTAAAACAGGAAGAAGACAGACGAGCTGTTAATGTAAGTTTAATTCAATATTTATTTAAATTTTATATATATTTTTTAAAATTTTAAATCCATAAATTTGATAATATATGCAGGAATTTGACACAATGATTTTTATTTTCATTTGAATATAAAGGTATTTGCGAATTAGTTGACTGAATTTTTAGGACAAACATCATGATGAAATTAAGATAGGGCGTAAGTACAGAATTAAAAGTCTGTCAATTATTCTGCGGCAAACTAATTTGATGTTGATGTTAGTTGGACTAGCATAAGAAAACAAAACCACTGACTTCCTGCAAGTTCATTGTCAAACATTTATCACAATGTCTTTTGAGGGTGTAAAGTATATATATTTGTAGCTGTTCTATGTTTCTAGAACATTTGTTATTTGAATACTGCAAATCGTTCTATTCCAAACAAAATCTTCTGTCCTGAAGAAGTTTGGTGAGAAGGTTTCACTATACACACATTTTGTTAACATCCTGTCCTGAGCTTATATGACTGAACCTCTGTATTATCTTGTCTCCAGCATCCAGTGTTCTGCTCTCTCTCTCAAAATAAATCATTGTTTCATGTGTGTACTATATCATGTCTACTAAGGTAGCTCAGTTGGTAGAGTACTTGCTCCATGTGGGAGGTTGTATGTTCAAACCCTGGCCTGGTCTGACCAAAACTTGAAAATAGGTAGTGATGGTTCTTTCGCCAAGCACTTGGCATTTAGAATAAAAGTCACAGGGTTCTTCAGAAGAGACCGTAAAAACTTATGCTCCGTGTCACAGGAAGGTGTGACATGTGAAAGAACCCTCCTTGCACATTGCCCTAAGCACACTGCAAAGGCAAAAATTTCTGCAACTTCACCTGTAGCTGGTGATATCTCTGTATAAGTAAATATTCGTGACTGGGATATAAAACCCCATTTAATCAATCAATCAACCAATCACAAATTTCTGGAATGGTATCGTTTTACAAAAACACCAAACTATGTTTTAGCCAGTGGAAACAATAGTATTTGTAATAGAAATTAAGGTTATGAGATTTCTATATATACTTGTGTTAACAGTCACACATGTTAGAACTGTTTAAAATTCTCAACAGTTAAGATTTAGGATATAAAACCTTAAGGCATTTATATAATTGATACTATATTACTTAAAATTAGCATAAGTAGTTTGATGATATAGATTGCATCTTAATGCACTGTAATAGTTTTAATGCAATGCAATAAAAAAAAACAAGCACAGGGATAAGTATAACAGGAAGCCAGGCTCTAACTTTGTACATTTTTAATCAACATTTGGTACAGTGCTAGTTTACTCTTACAATTAAGTGCTAACTATGTCAGGGATTTGATTCACAACCAGTTCAGACCTTGGACTTATAAAATCTTAATTTGAGTTTTGGGATTTTTGAACCAAGAATAAAAACTTATACCCTGTGTCTTGGCTGGTGTTACATGAAAAAGAGAGAGATTTTTCACTGTTCACAGCAATGCATATGTTGTATATTGCATTGGTACCAATAACTGCAATATGTATTGTAGCTGGTGACATCTTGATATAAGTGAAAAAATATATGAATTGACTGGAACATAAAATCCAGTTTAACTTGCTAGATAATGTCCTTATACCAGGTATACCTATTATATATGTCATAAAGAAGGTAACAGCTGAATCTTACTCTTAATATATAAGTGAAACAATCTTGACTCAGCAACAAAAAATCCCATTCTTGTAACACACTCACTGGAGAAAAGCTTAGCTGATGTCAGCCATTTTATTATTTCTCTGCTTGTCTACATAACTATTTTATCATTTTAAAATTTAAGCACAGCATCTTGGGAAAACAATTTTGGTTTCACAACTTTGGTCCAATCACTTACTGATGAGTAATTGTATTCTAAACGTCTAGTGCTGTAAAATTAAAACTGGTATAATATGTATTCATAAGACTTTTCCTGTTTTCCTATTACCCCTGATACTATATAATGCTTCATTACTGCATATAAGTTCACTGACTTGCTGGAAATGTTTGTTGTCATATACAGTTGTTAAGGGACAAACAACCAAAGGTCAAATAAAAAAGTCATAGTATATGTATATATATGTTGTAGTACCAGTATGTTCTCTAGCATAAACACTGATGTTCTAATACTAAGATATTTGTCCTTTAGCTAACTATAAAGACTGTAAGAACAATGCAGGCTTCTTGCAGGTTCTTGTAGCTAACTGATTTACATCACTGTAAGAACAATGCAGGCTTCTTGAAGGTTTTACATCACTGTAAGAACAATGCAGGCTTCTTGCAGGTTCTTGTAGCTAACTGATTTACATCACTGTAAGAACAATGCAGGCTTCTTGAAGGTTCTTGTAGCTGATTAACAACACTGTAAGAACAATGCAGGCTTCTTGAAGGTTCTTGTAGCTAACTGATTTGCATCACTGTAAGAACAATGCAGGCTTGTTGAAGGTTCTTGTAGCTAACTGATTAACATCACTGTAAGAACAATGCAAACTTCTTGCAGGTTCTTGTAGCTAACTGATTAACATCACTGTAAGAACAATGCAGGCTTCTTGAAGGTTCTTGTAGCTAACTGATTAACATCACTGTAAGAACAATGCAGGCTTCTTGAAGGTTCTTGTAGCTAACTGATTTACATCACTGTAAGAACAATGCAGGCTTGTTGAAGGTTCTTGTAGCTAACTGATTAACATCACTGTAAGAACAATGCAAACTTCTTGCAGGTTCTTGTAGCTAACTGATTAACATCACTGTAAGAACAATGCAGGCTTGTTGAAGGTTCTTGTAGCTAACTGATTAACATCACTGTAAGAACAATGCAGGCTTCTTGTAGGTTCTTGTAGCTAACTTAATAACAATGCAGGCTTCTTGAAGGTGTTTCTTGTAACTGTTTACTGGTTTTGCTAATTTCTTGCAGGTTGCATGCAAGGCATGAGGGTCATATCTATATATTATTTTTCATAACACTTACATAAAATAAAAAATTACTAATGGTTCAAAATTGAAGAACATAACCTTAAAAAGCTAATGATCTGTAAAGCTGCAGCAGGCACAATGCATGCCATCTGACCATAGAGAATCCTGTATTTTATATTATCACCCTGGTAACCCAGTTAATGTAGAACAAATTAGGAGTTATTTTAATGTTTATATATATTTCTCAAAACCATGGAGACCCTTGTAACATTAATGTACCCCTGTTTATTTAGGAAAATTACGAGTTATTTAAAATGTTTATATGCATTTCTTAACATCAAACACTGTAATAAAATATTGGCCTTTGATTTAGGCTGATTTATAATGAGAACCAGGACCAGGTGCTTATACCTTTATTATGATAATATTATGATTTTTATGGCTTTTTAACTTGTTTTGTTACCATGGATTTTAAAAATGAATATTTTGTATATAATGAGTCACTTTATGATATATAAATGACCTGAGCAGTGAGGGAACTTGATGATTGAAGTTATTTTATTGCAGCACCTTTCTTAAGTACTACAACAACAGCTCTGTAATGGTAGAGTGCTTGCTTTGTGGAAGGTCTTTGGTTGGAACACTGTACAGGTTTTGACCAAGACTTGAAAATAGGTAGTGACTTGTAACTGGTATATAGTCAATTGTCTTGTTGATTCATTGAAAGTCTTTTTTGTCATCACTTTGTAGAAAGTCATGGGTTGGAACCCGGATGGGGTTTGACCAAAACTTGAAAGTAGGCAGTGACTTTGAATTGGCATATAGTCACCTGTCTTATTGTTTCATTGAAAGTCTCTTTTTGTTATCTCTTTTTGTAAATTTTTATGTAAACAACCTATTGCTACCAGGATGACTTATGTGCACTGCCCACCCAGAGTTTTGTACCCTGATGCCATTGTTTTGATGTATAATTGTATGTGCACTGCCCAGAGTTGTGTACCCTGATGCCATTGTTTTGATGTATAATTGTATGTGCACTGCCCGCCCAGAGTTGTGTACCCTGATGCCATTGTTTTGATGTATAATTGTATGTGCACTGCCCAGAGTTGTGTACCCTGATGCCATTGTTTTGATGTATAATTGTATGTGCACTGTCCGCCCAGAGTTGTGTACCCTGATGCCATTGTTTTGATGTATAATTGTATGTGCACTGCCCAGAGTTGTGTACCCTGATGCCATTGTTTTGATGTATAATTGTATGTGCACTGCCCACCCAGAGTTGTGTACCCTGATGCCATTGTTTTGATGTATAATTGTATGTGCACTGCCAGCCCAGAGTTGTGTACCCTGATGCCATTGTTTTGATGTATAATTGTATGTGCACTGTCCGCCCAGAGTTGTGTACCCTGATGCCATTGTTTTGATGTATAATTGTATGTGCACTGCCCAAAGTTGTGTACCCTGATGCCATTGTTTTGATGTATAATTGTATGTGCACTGCCCAGAGTTGTGTACCCTGATGCCATTGTTTTGATGTATAATTGATTGTTTAGTGACATGGGTTTTGTTGTTTATGTTACTGTTGAAGTTAGCATCTGACGTTGCATTTAATATTCCTTATTAGAAAATCTAAATTTAAAAAAACACCATTTAGCAGAGAAATAAATTATCATTGACTGTTTTATTTGATCTAAGATGACAATTTATCATTACTTTTGTCTTCAGATATTTAGTTTTAAGATTCCATACACCATGTTATACCTCTTGCATGTTAATCAGAAATCATTTTTTACGTAATTAACAGATTATTTTTACAATGATGGATATGAGAACCTCCTGATCAATGAACATCATAACTCAAATGAATAGTAAATTTGATCAAACCCCTACAAAAATATGTCAAATCATAGTCAAACGAGTTTAAGGATTTTTTCCTTCATTTTTACAAATTTTGAGTTTGTAATTATTGTACATATACAACCCGCTGCAGGCCTTTTCTGAACATCTTGAATACCGGTACGTAGCTATTCAATTATTTAGTTGTCATATTTTTTCTCTTTTGCTATGTGATGTTATTCACTATATAAGAATTTGTCATAACTTTATATGTACATATCTACAAACTAGTAACTTTTTATACCTGCCACATGTCACCACAAAAATTGAAACAAAATATGATATAAAGGTTTGAAATTTGAATTTATATGAAAGCAATTATATTCAAAGATAAATAGAAATGAACATGGGTGTCATTTTGATTATTAAAACTAATGGGCTTCATCATTACATTGTCTTTAAAGTCATTTTGTAAACAGCATGTCCCTAAGAAGTAGTTCAGTTTGGACATGTTTTATTTACTCAGGTTCCAGTTTAATACAGTACTATTTCCTCTTAAACATAAAATTATGTGATAATTTCAATGGAAAGAGACACTCCCTAACTTCATTCATCTGTTTTAAGTCTTCCAAGGATCTGTCATTATACAGGTTTTTATATCAGAAAAATAGCATTGCAAAATGTGCTTTTAAATGCCTTTTCAAAATAGATGCTGCTGACAATTCCTCTGGGAACAATAGACAATTACAGGACATTATGATTATCATAGATTTTGTAATAAAATTCTGATGTTTTGAATTATAAATGAGATTGTTAAGTTAACATATAAAATATGCCATTTCCATTATGTAAAATCGCCATAAAATATTACATAAATTACAACAGTGGATGATTAATTCACGTTTGACCTCCACCAAGCTTCTGTTTGAGATGACATTATACAACATAACTAACTAATCTGATTGATTTATCATCTCCGCCGCGGAGAGATGACCGCAGTTTGATTACGATAATAAAATAGTTTCCTGCTATCAAAAACAAAGTATCTTGTACTTCAAATTTGTTTCTATAATTTTTCAAACACACTGCCTCGCTTTTCTTTGTAAGAACTATTTACATTTTAATATGAAGTGACATTTAACGTTAATTTTCCAGGTATTTACCTGGACATTAATTCGTTATGACAGGTAAATTTTGTCTTAATTGTTGTGGGGGCGGGATGTCACTAATTGTTTCTGTTAAAAAAAATTTGAGGTCTTTGATTGACATCCCTGTAAAGTTAAAATCTATTTTGAAGTTATGATACAGCTTTGGCTTCCTCTTGCTGTTGGCTGATGACTGGGTTGATTGCAATTTACAAGTTGCTTCAGACTGTCATTACAAACCATTTTAGTTTGTTCTTTTATTGGTCATTGTTGCATTGTATTACTTATATCTGCAGTTGCACCAGTTCATAAGTTCTTCAGTTTTTTATTTTTTTGTTCCATTGTTTTGACACAGACTTCATAATTCTTTTTTATGATGATAGTGACCTATGTAATAGTTAAAGATGGTCATTATGAGTTTAGAGATAGTTCTTTGGTTTTTCTAATGACATTGTTGGTTACAGGTACAGGTTATGGTAATTTAAATGTCTAATGTGTTTATGGCACTTCATATACAGTAAAACCTGTATACAAAGACCATTGATGGCACATAAGAAATAAGGATTTTATAGTCAGTTGGTCTTTATAAAGAGGCCCTCTTTGGTTGAAATATGAAGCATGCAGACCTTAATGAGCTGACATTCTTTATATATACAAGTGGTCACTTTACAGGTTTTTCCTGTAAAAGGAAATTATTAATACTCACAAGGTACATGGCTCTTTATGATCAAAACATTAGGTACCACTGTGTGCTTTTGTAAATGTTCTGTTACAAAATAGAAATTGATTGGTCCTGCTTTATTGCATGTGAATTTACCATATTATACATGAACTAATGCCACCACTTTCAGACAAATGGGCTTTTACTAGTAAGCCATTTAACACAGAGAAACCCCTGCTTTGTATGGGCAAGATTTATAGCTCATTCTTAGTGCAATTTTGTTTTTTCTAGAATTTAAATTACTACATGAAATAGATTTTATTATGATAATTTAAGATGTACTACTGCCTAGATTCTATGAATCCATATCTGTAATTAAACTGTACACTGTACTTAAAACATAAAACATTGATAGATATAATTAGGTAACAATGTGAATAGTGATTAAGTTTATCGATTGTCAATAAAATCATTATACAGGTACGAGGAGTTCTTATGTAGGGTATTACTTATCTCGATCGTCTCCAGGATGTTGTCAGCATCTTAACATAAGGAAAAACCTTATTTAGGGTATAACTTATCTTGATCATCTCCAGGATGTTGTCAGCATCTTAACATGGAGAATTACTTCATGTAGGGTAATACTTTTCAAGATTGTCACCAAGATGTTGTCAGCATCTTAACATGGAGAAATACCTTATGTAGAGTATTGTTTATCACGATCATCTCCAGAATGTTGTCTGCATCCAAACAATGTCAAGGAAAGAGACATTGCGTGATATAACCATATTTGAGCTGTTTACATTGCTTTATTAAGGTAGCCATCCTTATCAGAATTGGCATCTTAACAAAGTGGTTAACTGAACATTTATGATGTAACTAGAATTAAGCATTTTTTTTCTTGGAAATAAATGACAAAATTGTCTGATTACTTTGTAGTTACAAGTTACCCAGTACACATACACAGGAGTGCTCAGAGAAAGTATAGACCTTTAACAAAAAAAAGGATCTGCAAAAGTTTAAATCAACTCTTGGCATTGCGAGGCACTATGACACTCAAACCAGTACACTCAGAGTGCACTCTTGATAACAGGAAATGTTGTTGCATCTATATTGTCAGTGTTAACATGTAATGTTCTATTGATAAGCAAAATGTTGTTTTTTATGGATTTGATGTGCAGGCAGGTCAGTTGAAATTGTGAAGCTCTTATTTAATTGAGATGAGTTGGCAAAATGGCCACCTGATGGTATTTTGCAGTTGTTAAACCACTAAATGACAGTAACATTAAAATGTGGAGCTTTCTTCTGATGTAATATTCATAGGACATTATCATGTCCACTTCAGTAATCTACAAACTTCAGACACTGTATAAAGGCACCATAAATGTCCAGTACTGATGACAATTAGTGACAATGCCACACAGCATTAAAAACTACTGGTACACACATGTGTAATGTTCATTTAAAACTTTTATGTAAAACAAAATTCTAAAGCATTCCTTAAAAATATACCTTATATACATAATTATGCAATACTTTTGTATAGGCAAACATCATTGACCTGTCAGTTTAACCTCTTGTGATGAATATTCATATTCGACAACATTCAATGCATGGATTCACAATCAATACATTTAGCAGTGCATGTTTGTTGTAATGTAGACAAAATAAACACCTGTGGTGCCTGGTCCATACTAAGTATTTAAATTAAAGGTCAAGCAGACAGGTCAAAATTGTTTGTGTACACTGTACATAAATTATGTAATACTGTCTTTGTTAAGAATATTTTACTCCCCTGCCATTTATGTGAAGTCAGGGAAGAAACTAGCTTTTATAGTTTCGGTTACGTAGTCCTGAAAGAAGGAATGTTATTGAATTACAAAAGTTTCATTTTAATTTCAGTTTAAATGAAAACATAAATCTAAAATTTGAAAGAATCATCTTTGAGGAATTCTTTGCCTTATAAATTGTTGAGTACATGACATTAAGTGCATGATTTGTACTTGATATCATATGCAATTATGCAATTATATTCATTTAAATAGAAATATGTCTATATATTGGGGCATGTCCCAACTAAGAATGAATAAATTAACTGTTTAAAATTGGTTTTTATTTTTGCGTGAAAGTTTTTGAAATTATTAAATACTAATGTGAGCTTCAGTATTTAGCTTTATAATATCCATGTGATATTTAACATGTTTTATGCTGTGCACTTTTATGAACCAGAGTTTCCATTGTCAATTGTTGACTTGTTTGAAAAGTTTGGTTTTGGTACCATTTTGTTCTAGTTGTCAGAGAAGCTGTCTAAACTAAACCTAAGTAAACTGAAAATCTGTCTAAGGTAAATCTGTCATAACCAAATTCTGAGTACCACTAAATTGACAATCTCGTCTAAAACTAACTATATGCATCCCATGTGGATTTGTTCAACCAAAACCCATGGGTTTGGTGGCAGAGTGGTTTATTATATCTCCTTGCAGATCACAGTGCCTCCAATCCCATTCAAGCAAATCCTAGTGTAAAAAAATTTCAATTTGCCAGTTTCACCTTTTTCTTTGGGCACTCCTGTTTACTTCACCATTCATGAACTGACCCATTGATGAAAGAACTTGACTGGAGCAAAAAATAAAAAAAAACCATTACACCATTCCACTCAACAAAAACCCTGCATGTTTAGTCTTGATTAGAAGGTCAAAAATACACTTAAACAGGTTCTACTGCAGTATAGCTGGTAAAGATTGAACTAACTCTTCTGAATGAAGAATACTGTTAGTCCTAATCAGATGATCTGTTTCTTTAGCCTTTGTGTCAAACAAAATATTCCAAGAATGTGCATGCATGTCTTCTTGTCAACTTTTACCATCTTAAAACCCAAATAAACATTGTCATATATGATAATTTAGGTTATTTGAATTTCTTACAAGTATAATTTTACATATTCTTTGTCAAAATGTCTTTTTGTCAAGGAAGTTAACATCCAGATAGAACATGCCGTACATAACATTGTGTCATCTCTACTGTCCGATATGTGAACATGATGCAATTTGATACAAGAAATTATTTTCTTTCCTTGGTGGGATAAAGATGGTGTGTCAGCTGATTTTGGACAGGTATTTGGTATTTTAATTATCTATCAGTCTCTACATTTGAGAAACTGTATAATTATAAATTACATGTAGTATCATTTCAGTGTTTATTCTAGAAGGGGCTTTGGGGCCATTGAGGCCTTATTTTGCCAAGTGACCCCATTGTTGATCGAGACCTAAGTGGGCCATATTTAACATTACATGAATGCAAAAATATTGGTGTTGTGGTGTTTTAGAGGAAAAATTTTGAAAAAGGCTTGACTTCTGAAAAATCTAGATTGAATAGGTTATTTTCTCTCTTTTTTGGCATGATTTTGAAGGAAAGATTTTAAGGGAAAACAAGATTTATAATATTAAATCTATCACAGAATGTTAGTACCAGTACATGTATATGTTTATATCCCCAACAAACTAAGTGTGATTGGAGGGGTTCTGTACGAATAACCATGTCTGTCTGTCCCTCTGCATGTCTCTGTGTCTGTTTGATGGTATTTGTAATTTTGTATTGCCTCCATACGGTTCACATCTATGGATGGATTTTGATCAAATTTGGCACAATTGTTTACTAATATGAAGCCATCAGTTGCCTTCCACAGTAAGGTCTGTAGGTCAAAGAGCAAGGTCATAAGGTGGAATTGTAGTTGGGAAGGGGGATATTTGGCTGTCAAGAGGCAGTTCTAGTAGTTATTATAACATTTCAACTAATAAGATTATCAGAGTATTATTACATGGCTGTTAATTTTAAATGGGTAATATTAATTTTACAGCACCTGATAGCAAATCAGAATATGTTATAACAAAGCCAAACCATTGAAATTATATCAGTTTATCAATCAGTCTTCTTAGGAATTTTAAGTATTTTTGCCTGTCAAAATATTCTTTGAGTTCAGAACTATTTTAATTTGAATTAAATTCTGTCTATGATTTTGAATGGTACAAATATTCATGTTGCCCTTGTATTTATTTAGCGGTATACCAAACATTTAACTGGTTTTAAAACATCAAGGACATATCAGTGTAGTAGAATAATTAAACTTGTGTACTGTGATGTAAGGGTGGGTTATAAAGGTAAATGTTTTAGCCTGTGGTTTGAAGCATGACACAACAAATTTCTATGGAGCCTGACGTGTCAATGCAAGTGTGACGAAGCAATCAGTGAAAACATTGCCATTTCAATGTGTATAACTTTTTTTAAATCAAGAAAATGGTTATTGAAGATTACTATGATACATAAAAAGTACTTGAAGCTTGACGCCCATTGATTGACATTTTTCTGATGTTAAGTACTACCATGTCTACATAACTAGATATTTCATCATGATGTGACCCTCTGGGTCATCAAAGCTTTGTTTGTTTTTTTGGGACATTCCAGTTTCCTCTGCCATTCCAGAACTGACCAACTCAAAATAAGTGAAAGAATCTTGACTGGGGTGTAAAACACCATAACTGTATCCACCCTTCCCATGTCTAAATTTAATTAACTATAGAATAGGTGCTGGTAGTATATTTTGATACCGTATGTATCTGTAGTAAACAACTTATTTATGCTTCAATGTTTTGTAAATGTGATCATTTAATTTAAATTTTCAAATTGAAAAATAAAATTTTTAAATTAATTCAATAATAAAATACCTGGTACAGTCAATATAAATCTGATACCTGAGTCTGGTACAGCTTTGGTTTTGGTATGAAATATAAATACATGTACTATTTTGGTGCAGTAATGTAAGAGATGTTGTTGTTGTTGCATTACCGGTACTTTGAGGTCACTTGTACCATTATAGCAGTTTTAAATTGTCAACAATTTCATTAAAATATCGGCAGTTTATTCAGGATTGGCTTGTTTGTAATGTCAAAAAATTTCATAGGAATGAGTTTAACAAGACAACAGATGATCTTGTTTTGAAATCATTAGAGGTTTCAGGATAGAATCCAGTCTGTATCGGTCATAGTTATTACACTATTAGAAATGAGAGGTAAAGATTTGGTTATTATTTGAAACTTCAATGTTGCTTTGTATAGACCAGATTTAAAAACTTCATATCTCTTGTATGTGCTTTGAGAAATAGGTTATTAAAACAGAATTTGATGTGCACCCAATACCAAAAATGCTATTTTACGGGAACTAAGCTAAAATATATCGAGGAACATAGTTGTTTTTGTTTCTTTAAAAATAGAATAACAAAACTTTATAAAATCTACATAAAGAGAGGGGTGGTTGGAGGTACAAAAAGAACTTTTACTGAAAAAAATATTGCTTCAGTCTAGATCAGAAACAGTGACCTTTAGTTGCTTGTGAAATTCAATTGTGAAATTCTTGCATGGTTTTTAAAATCACTTTGTTGAGTATTTGTATCTACATACAGACTCTTGTTGAGTTTTACCAACAATCAACTTTTTATATCAGTACAACTCAATAAACCCAGAAATTTGTCAGAAAGGAAACTCCAAATCCATAGAATTTTTAATAAATACAAGCAATATTTAATACCAGTGAAGGCATGATACCAACTAGGTTGGTCCATTATAACACAGACTATGAGGCAGACTTATGTTGTGTCCTGTAAACTCTTTAAGCCTGATCAGTTTCAGATTTTGTAAATCCTCCATCAGAGGCAACATTTAATACCAAATAAAATCTGGAATATGAAGTTACCGTAAAAGAAAAGAACATATTTACTAGAGGTTAAGTGTAGATTTGTACATAATTACCCAATATCAGTCCAGTTATCCCCCATGTAAGCTGATTTTGCTTGTTGACCATTTGTGTTATATAATTATAACAATAATCTGGGTTTTATCCTGGTTATATCCCAACTGTACATATTTAATTATTACTTAATGTTGACGTCATAGAGCCTCAGAGGAATATACTATATACAGATTTAACGGAACAACATCTAACACATTTACCCATTATGGGTAGGACTTTTGTTTAAATTGAGTAATTACTAAGGGGTAGATAAATGACTTGATAAATACAGGTAAAAATACCTGTAGATTGACTACTGCTGGATAACTTACCTTTATCAGGTGTTAAAACAAATACAGAATAGTTGTGGGTGAAATATTACAAATACTTTAACGGGGTGTACAATTCAAAACGTCCGTGTATATACCACAGTAAATGTGTGATACACTAGTCTGTCGGTTGTCATACCATAGTACCGTCATATCATAGTACCATTCCTGGTCTGCGGTCAGGGTATGTTTATTCATGTAAAGGATTATTAATGAGCATTTTTTCTAAGTTTGTGAAGATTCGGGTAAATTCCCAAGTAAACCTGACCAGCCTTCTGTGTTTCTTAGTAGGATTCCTGTTACATTGGGAGTATATGACTTCATGTATGAATATTTTGTGTTCCTAAAGGATTTTAAAAACTGAATATTTAATATTTTTCAAGTTGATTTTAGCTAGATAAAAATTTCAGGTAAGCATGTTATGTGGTTAGTTGTTGTCAGAATCAATATGATCACTTTGTATTATTGTTTTATTTAAATTTTTTGTGGTTTATTCCTGTAATTTGCTGGGTCATGTCAATAAGTTTTTACAATGTATTCTGTTTACATATGTTATATAATAATATAGGGTAATGGGAGGTGGGGTAGATAAATGGTGTTTTTATGATTATATCTAGACAAGAGTAATATTGATCGTAAAGAAAAATAAATACTCTTTATGTTTCATTATCATGGCTAAATATGGAAACCCTGCTGTCACAATGTAATGTTAATACATTATTTTCTTTGAACCAAATACATTGTGATTTTCAGGCTGAATTAACAGTATTTTTCCTGGTTTTCTGTGACAAAATGGTACTTGAAATAATATTAAAATATTGAGCTCGAATGCCAAGGACCTCCGAAACTACAGACAAATATCTTACTAACTGAGCTATGCAGACTGCTACATTTTTCCATTGATTTTCTTGAGTTACCCAAAGTCACACAAATGATTTATCTCTTGAACATCCCATATGACAAACTTTATATGGCAAAAATGACCAGTTTACCACTTCCAAGCTGCCACATTGGCCACCAAACTGTAAAAAGAAGGAGAACAATGCAATTTTAGATGGGGGCTAGAATCTAGCAAGAAGAATTTGTTTCTGTTAGTGTTAACCACAAATTTGTAAGAATCTTGACAGCCAGAATATTATCTGATAACCACAGAAAAGTTTTATTTGATAATGGGAGATTTGTTAATCTTCAGCTGGTTATTCCATGACTACCAAATGTTATATCACCGGTAATTGTCCTTGATCAGCTTTGCATCATTTCCTAGCAAAGCAACAGTTGTTAAATTTTTCTTTGGTCACCTTGGCACCACAAAGAGCAGTACATGTCACCCACTTCAGTAAATTTTTGTAAATAAAAGTTGTTTGATACTCTTGATGTGCTGAAGATCGAATGATTTTTTGATGGACCTCAGGCGTGCTGGGAAATTATGCTGTTCTATTGGTATTTTTTGAAAATAGTTTACTTTATTGTTTAAAATGTTTTATATTTGACAACTTATAATGTTGGCAGTGAATAATCAACATTGCATAAAACACTTTTCAGTCTAGTTGCGTACATAATGAGTATAATTGTCAAACAGGAGACTAGTCTAGCATTGCTCAAGGGAGATAATTTAATTTCCATTTTTAGTGACCATAAAATCAATGGTATTCATATGATCAAGTATATATAATATTTACCTGTATGAGAAGATATTATATATAATTGTGTATTCACCTGAGCTGTTTATTGCTGTGTTTATTTCCATGGATAGTTAAATATGATTGATTATCAAGGTGGCAGTCTACCTTTCATCCATTCATCTTTGCTGAATAGCCCAAAATTCCTTCCTTAACACAACACTTTATGTGTCAATTTTAATATCTCCTGCTATTCTTGCTAGGTCAACTTTATCATAAATACTATTTCACAAGTTCTTATTTTCAAATTTGATGTAAACATTAACATCATCAAACTAGTTTCTTTTGAAAACTATTTAAATTTTCTAGTTTATCCAACATGCCATGGTTTTAACTTTCAATCTCATACCTGGGCGGGTCCCTTCATAAACTTTTCTACTGGCGGGTTTTGTGTTTGGGTAATTATTTGTTTTTCACTTATCGATATATCAAGACATTACCAGCAATAGGTATAGTTTCTGAAATTTATGCCTATGATAGGAATTTTCTGTTTACACCTACAGTACTGTTTTGTGAAACTCATAATGTTTTAAGATTTTATTCGAAAAAACCTTTGACTCATTTTTTAAACACTAAATGCTTGGCAAAAAAAAAAAAAAAAAAGAAGCAACTAGTATCCATTTTCAAGTCTCGAGTCTGACCAAGCTGGGCATCAAATCACAACCTCTGATTAGAACATTAGAACTTCAGTAGCTAAACTACAACTGTGGTGGGATTGATTGATTGATTGATTGATTGATTGATTGATTGATTGATTGAATTGTGTTTTATGTCCCAGTCAGGAATATTTTACTTATATTGAGACATAACTAGCAATAGGTAAAGTGGCAGAATTTTTTAACTCTGCAGTGCACTCAGGGCAGTGTGCAGGGATGGTTCTCTAACAAGGTCTCTTTCCAATGACCAATAGTGTTGGGACACACTTTGAATTGCTGAATTGTCTTTATTCTTTATTTTGTTTAAATCTGAGTAACATTCCATGTGATATATGTACTATAGTTCTTTATATCATTATAATATATCACATGTACAATGTATATTATCTACCTTAGAGGGTTTTTTGGTAGATAAATTATAAATTGGTGATTAATTCTCTTAAAATCTTGATGGATTAAAGTATTTGAATTAATAGATTTATCAATAAGTTATGATAAACATGACAGTCTGGAATGTAGAACTAAGTTTTATTTAATATCACAGCCCTAGATATATCAGATATGTATACATGATATGTTTGTACCTGTTTTAGCTCAGGTGTATTGAAGTTTGGGGTGACCACAAGATGACTTTATTTGTGTTTTGTCAATGTTATTATGGTAGTCATATTTATCTGTCTGTCTGTCTGTCCATCTGTCTATCTGTCTATCTGTCAATCTGTCAGTCAGCCAGTCATTCCTATGGTCTGTTCAGATATTTACTGTTTTTGGACTTTACTGTTTGGGTTTGATAAAAAGTTGATTTTGTGGTTTAGCAAAAAATAAACCATCCCACACCCATTTTATGGTATTTTTGCAGAGTAAATAGATCACTGGTTAGATGTCTTTACTCTTTATGGTTACATAGCTCCACCTTGGATGTGTTCAGTCCCTGACAAGATTGCTGATATTACACATTCATTATATAATGAGCTTGGGCAGTGTGAAATAAAGGATTTCACAGAGACACCACAATAGTGGTCAGTGACTGGAAACCATAAATTGGCATAATCTCTGGACCATGGGTCTGCAGCATACAGCTTTCTTCATTGTTACAGAAAACAATGGGCATCATAAGATTTTTTTTATTGCATGTACCATAATAACAAAGAACCTGATGACTGTAACTTGTGCTCCAGTAAAAGGGGTATCCACAAGGCATTAAGTGTAAAGCATTTAAATCCTTTAGGTCTGTACCAATTCATAGAGAATGATGTTAAAATACATATGTGTGAAATATATTTACCTGTTATTGAAGTAGCAGCAGGATATGGTCATATTACAATCAAGTTGAATCAACATATTACAATCAATTAACACTTGTGTTTATTTTGTACTTTCAGGTTGCTATAACTGTATATTGGTTAGGTAGATCAGTAGCCAGTACTTACTCTGGAGCTCAGTTAGATACCAGTGCCTTCGCTGCTCTAGTTCATCATCATGGTAAAGAACTAATACCTGACGATCATTTCCGACATGACTCATGGGAGACAAGTGATTATAATTCAAGTGCATACAGTTCTCATGAAGGTAACTCAAAAGTGAGTCTCCCTGATGGGACATCCTATGATCAAAAACATAATCGTGACAGCTCGTATGAATCTTATGGCTCATATTCAAGAGGTTCAGAATCTTTAGACGAGGAAAATATGCCTGTGCGACGTTACGGAAGTGCCTCCTCCTTAAACAGGAGCGGGGAACAGTTAAGATTCTCAGCAACATCGGATATTTATTCTGATGGCGGACAGGATAGTTTGTATCAAAGTTCGCCAGATCTGCTTCATGGAACAAATAATCATCATCGTCGATCATCTTCTACAGACAGTATGGATGGATCTTATCATGGTAGTCATTCACGACAGTCTTCTGACAGTGTTGAAAATTATCCAACGAGGACACTTAGCACCCAGAGAAAAACCAGTACAAGTACAGCTGATCCATTACAGTTTATCAAACTGAGACCTTCCAATGAACTTGCCAAGAAGGCAGAGGCTCAGATCAAGGCTACAGAAGCCTTGAAAACAGAAAGAGTCAAAATAGAAAAAGAATTGGAACTGGATATTCCAGATGACAACTGGCAATCAGTAAGCTGTCGGGTTAACAGAATGTATTAAAGGGGAAAAACTCTTCTCAAAATACCATTATTTAGTTTTTATACGTGGGTCAGACAAAATTATAGTATTTATATAACATTTGAATTATTTATTGTTGGAAAGTAAAATCAGTTTTGAGAAGATTTTTTCCTCATTATCATATCTTTTTCTCTTCAGACATATACATAGTTATTATATATATATATATATATACATTTATACTAGACAAAACATTTCAGGACCACTTTAAAATTGCTGTAAATGCATTAATTATTGTCTGTACAATTTTTAATGCAAATTATAATTTGAGTTAATTGATGTGGACTTGGGTT
The DNA here is from genome assembly GCA_021292105.1 of Anadara kagoshimensis. Classification (NCBI taxonomy): domain Eukaryota; kingdom Metazoa; phylum Mollusca; class Bivalvia; order Arcoida; family Arcidae; genus Anadara; species Anadara kagoshimensis. The sequence continues at coordinate 6,580,264 of CM037873.1, forward strand.
AGGGTAAAGCTCATGAATCATCTTGTGCACATAATGATTGTTTTACAATAAGGTGGCGATTGATTGAAATTAGTGCTACTGTTTGATCCCGAAAATCACTAAAATTTGTACACCATCAGAATTACTGGTGGAATGTTTACAGGAATTTCTTGATCTTTTGTTATACATTTAAAACAAAAATTGAATAGTACAGCCAATGTCTTAAGTCAGTTCAAATCAAAAGCAAATTGTTAGCTTGTGTGCACAATGCCATATACCTGTTGCTAGAATAGGCATCAGGGTTGACTTCAAATTTTTAAGCTTTTTAAGGGACTGTTGACGAAGCTGTTGTTTTATTCTTCATAATTTTAGCTGAAGTAATGCATTTTGAAGTGGTCCTTAGATATTTTTGTTGAAGTAATACCGTAATTAATATTTTCATATTGATAGTATAAGCATGATTTGGTACTATGATATTAACAAGAAGTAGATTAGTATAATCTCAACAAGCACCTGACAACCCCAGAAATGTCCCATAACTATCACCCTGATACATATTACCTATCCACTCTTAAGTGTGATTTCCACGAATATTTTGGGGGTTACAGACAAAGACGATTGAAGTTTGAAGGATTTAATTGTTCACACATTTGGAATATCATCTGCTGTTGAAATACCGTACCCTTTAGGTTCCAGATCTAACACTAGGGGTCCTTATTTATTTGCCTTGCAAAATAAACTATTTACAGGGAGATTTTGAGGTATTTATTGCTGTAAAAAGGTTATATGCCTCATGCTTTCTTGCATGGCCGTTTATGTTTGAGCATAAAGTGTCTTGCCATAGATTTTTTTTCTAAAATTTTGTATATTGAAATGTTAAACATCACATTCATTTAATTAGAATAGGATGAAAATACATGACATATAGGTAGTTTCATCACCGAGAACTGATATAACACACATAACAGGGTTTGTAAGTCTAGTCGGGTGATAATAGTGAAGTAACTGGTACCAAAACTATCTCCATGTTTGATATCAATTTTTGGGGGGAACATTTCAAAGATAGTAAATAAGACTTACATTCCCTAAACTAACACAAAAACATACTATACAAAATGCACTGACAACAAAAAATAATAAAAGACATTTTACTAAAACATATGGTGAAGTGGATGGAAAAAAGAGATTTACTAACAGCATGTGTGAAGGAATTAAAACAAAAGGTCAAAGGTTAATTAATCCATTAAAGATGGCTAACAAACTATATATATAAACTGGAAATTAACAAATTGGTTAGGGTTTGTCTTTCAAATAATAATTGAATTTTTATTTTTATTTATACTTTTTTCTGCTTTTATAAATGCTCAATATTAGGATGTTTGGGTTTTTTTGGCAAAACTTATTTTTGAAGTTTTAGATGTTAATGCTTTCATTTAAGTAGAACAGTTAATTTGATGTTTTTGCAATTTTAACTTTTGTGAGTTTTTGCAAATGTAATTGGTGTCATTGGCTTCTGATAAATTATCATGTTTTTATGGTAAAATTAAAGTTTTTATAATGTTTTAAAAATTAACAAATTAATACATAAAGCTCACAATTTCTAAGATACATCAAATTATAGTATAAAAGTAAAATTTAAGTTTAACAGTAAAAAATCAATTTTTGTTTAAATTTACAATATGATTTTTAAACACATTTTAACCCTTGAATTTCCAGAATGAACCTTCAGATACCATGGGAACTGATTGGCAATCAGTGAGTTAACTTTAATCATGTTATATGAAAACACTTTGCATATGTTTCCTCTCCACCCCCTCTCCCATACACCTTCCACCATTGCAGGTATTTTTGGAAACAGCTTGTTCCATATATAAAGGAAAATTCTTGAAGAATATCCTGTCATGACAAAGTTTGCAAAATATAATACCTCAAGGGAGACAACTCTAAAGTCTAATTACTAAAAGATCGACTTTTTTCTGTAGATATTTGTATGGCTCTCGGTTCATGGGGGACAGTTTCAGAGGGGCCATGGGATGAAATGGTACATAACCCAAAATGAATTAAAACCTATGAATTATAGGAAAAGGTGTGGCTTGATTATAAATCTAATGATTTTTGGCATCAAGTAAAATAAAAAAAGCATCGTGAAAATTAAGCATGAATAAAAAAACATATACAATTAAAGTTATTGTAAATGTATGAATTTGTATTTTGTGCATAATGAATAACCCAAGTAACAACATACAGTTAGCAGTGAGATGTTTGCATTGTTAGATGAAGATGTAGGTGTGTGTGTAAAGGTGTAGTTGTACCCAAGACCCTTAGATTGATATGCCCTGTCTGTCTGTGTGTCCATGTCTTTTTTAACAGATATATGGCATGTTATATCCCTTACAATAGAATCAGGAGACTTCAGAATGATTTAGAACACATTATCACTTTAGCTGGGTAGTGTAGTGATTCAGTGTTTTGAGATGCCAGACAATCCGAGTAATGACAAAAATTAGTTGTTGATTTATGGTTGTTTTAGCTCAGTTAATTGTATTATTGTTTTAATTCATTTTATTAGCACTTCATTATAGGTTTCACCAGATTACCATGTGGTCAATACCCTATAATATTTTTGTAGAACTATATGTTTATTTCACAAATTCCTGGAATAATGTCATTTTACAGGAAAACATCAGCACATACTCCTACATTGCCAATGAAAAAAATAGTTCCACACAAACTATTAAGTGGTATCATATGGTTCTCTGGTGAACTGGCCAGCTGCTTGTCCTTTTGTATTGTAAGTGGAATTCATTCATTCCCCATGGTATCCATATAAAAAAGTTCTTGTTTATAAACTAATCCTACTTTTGTGAAAAATATATGTTAAAGAAGTTTTTGTCATACCCCAGCAGTGAGCCTTAATTGGTGTCTGTGTCCATTGTCAAAATTTTAAATGGTCGGACTAAATGTGCAGACAATCTGTGTTACTTTGGTGGATTTAAATTTGTATATATATATATACAGACATTCATAGAAATATAGCAACAGATATAAATGATAATTAATATTGCCAGGTCACCATAACACATCGCTTATGAATGGATTCCACTAGATTTTGCAATTGCTGGCCTGATTTGATGACAATTTTTATGAGTTAAGTTTAGCCAAGAGTAAAAGAAATCACATACTTATACAGTCAGTGACTTTTTTTACTAGAATCTTAGTAGCTGGAAGAACAGAAGGAGACGACAGTCAGCTGCTACATATGAACGTGTGGAGTGTAGTGTAGATGGGGCTGAAACTAAATCAAAGGAACAAGAAGACAAAAAGAAACCCAAAACTTACAGTCAAATAATGGCAGAAAGGTAAAATTAACAAATATAGATAGGGTAGCAACAAAAAATAACATCAAAACTCTGGTAAAAAATACTTAAAAATGTTGGTGGTAAATTGACAGGTTTGTCAAATTTTTACTTCAAAAACATGATGTCTCTCAAAAAGACCTGTCACCTTTGACATAAAAGGTTCTGGTCAAATGATAAAAAGATTACATAACAAATGCTTATTAACTGTGTACTATCTGGCTTTAGGACAACACTTATTACAACTTTTGTGATGTTTTCTATTTCAGAGATAAGAGAAAGAGTACAGGGAATTTAACTTTTTACCCAATTGATGATGAGGATGAACCATCATGGCTGACAGAAGCCAAAAGTTCCAATAATAAAAAAACAGAACCTGAGCCAGCAGTAGAACCAGAACCGATTATAACACGGAGATCTGTTAGAACGGAATATAGTGCCCCACCAATCTCGTCAAGATCGAAATCTCTGAGCTCACTAAAACAGAGAACGGTTAGTAGTTGTTTTGTATTCTATGATAATTTTTATGAAGTGTTTGGTGACCATGTGGACTAACCATTTTGTGTAAGATATTTTTAAGGGTTTCAGCTGATCAAAATTAAGTTTAGCCAGCCTTTGCCACTGTCACCTGCACATTTTGTCCCATCCTGTCCTCCTATCTCTAACATACAATATTAAAGTTTTTGATGCATGTAAATATAATTTGAATATACATGTAATTGACATATCACCAGCCATGACTTTTATGTTCTGACACTGGCCACCATCAGGGTACCAAAGCAGTGACACAGCAACTTATAACATACCAGTACTAGTGTCAGTGACGTCATTAAATGGCACAATGCAGGCCGAGTTTTTATTCTTTTTGTGTGTAATTCAAGCATGCCAGGCCTTTGTTGGAACCTTGTGGGCGTGGTCAGCGATCGGGTTTTGATGGCTGATTGGGTGTAAAGCACTTCCAAATGTATCACGATGCCTCTAAATGCCTGGTCTAGAATCTGGCTAGAGAAATTCCTAATGTGAAAAAATTGAAGTCAGTTTGTTTGTCAAAGGTAGCTTCTGTATAAGTGAATGAATCTGAACTTGGGTGTAAATATTACTCCACTCTACTCCAACCTTTAAGTTGGATTGTCAGACTTGTTAGTTTTTAATTGTTAGCAGTATAAAATTCTCTAAAGAAAATGGCATATAAAACTGTAAAAGCTGCTGGATTATAATTTGTGTAAAGTGTTGAAAGCAGGTTTGACCATAAAATTTATTGATTAAATAAGATTGATGTCTAAATTTAGCAAATGTTACCTTGAATGTGTTGAAACATAAAACAGAATAATTCTTAATTCAGTCTTTTATCTAACATTAGACTAGTTTGTCTACGAAATACAAGTTTTTATCAAACACGAATGATACAGAATCTTGTATCACCACAGTGTGGTGATACAACATTGGCGGTGAAGTGCACGTGCACGTTCTCATTGTGACGTCATTAGGGAGAATGTAGAACAAATGTCATAACATAGTTCAGTGATTTTCTGTGGTAATATGTAACTTTTTCACATTAAGTATTGTTTTTTATTATTTTAAATAACCTAATTGGAAATGTTAGATAAAAATATTATATACACAGTGTGTAGGTACAACCCTTCGTATCAGGTCTCGTCCTTTTTAGCTCACCTGGCCAAAGGCCATGTGAGCTTTTGCCATCACTTGGCGTCCGTCCTCGTCTGTCGTCCGTCGTCCGTCGTCGTCGTCCATCCGTAAACTTTTCACATTTTGACTATCTCCTCTGACACCACTGGAGCAATTTTAACCAAACTTTACAGGAATGATGTATGGAAGGTCCTTTACTTAGATTGCCGAAATTTTTTTGATCCGCCAAAAAACATGGCTGCTAGCACAGAAGATAGTTTAACATTGGACCCTATGGGAAAAATGCATTTTTAACGATTTCCTCAGAAATGACTGAAGCAAATTTAACCAAACTTTACAGGAATGGTGTAAGGAAGGTCCTTTATTTGGATTGCCAAAATTTTTCTGATCCGTCAAAAAACATGGCTGCCAGCACAGAAGATAGTTTAACATTGGACCCTATGGGAAAAGCATATATTTGCTATCTTCTTTGAAACCGCTGAGCTAATTTGAACCAAACTTTACAGGAATAATGTATGTAAGGTCATTTACTAAGATTGCCCAAATTTTTCTGATCCGCCAAAAAAAATGGCCGCCAGGGCCAAACAAAGTTTAACATTGGGCCATGTGGGAAAACGCACATTTTGGCTATCTCCTCTGAAACGACTGAAGCACATTCAATTAAACTTTACAGGAATGATGTATGGAAGGTCTTTTGCAAAGATTGCCGAAATTTTTCTGATCCGCCTAAAAACATGGCTGCCAGTGGGGAACATAGTTTAACATTGGACCCTATGGGAAAACACATTTTGGCTATCTCCTCTGAAACTACTGAAGCAAACTTAACCAAACTTTAGAGAAATGATGTATTGGAGGTCCTTCACAAAGATTGCCAAAATTTTTCTGATCCGCCTAAAAACATGGCCGCCAGCGCAGAAGATAGTTTAACATTGGACCCTATGGGAAAAACGAATTTTTGGCTATCTCCTCAGAAATGACTGAAGCGAATTTAACCAAACTTTACAGAAATGATGTAAAGAAGGTCCTTTACTTAGATTGCCAAAATTTTTCTGATCCGCCAAAAAACATGGCCGCCAACGCAGAAGATAGTTTAATATTGGACCCTATGGGAAAAGCATATATATGCTATCTCCTCTGAAGCTAGTGAAGCAAATTGAATCAAACTTTACAGGAATGATGTATAGAAGATCCTTTACATAGATTGCCAAAATTTTTTTGATCGGCCAAAAAACATGGCTGCCAGTGCAAAAGATAGTTTAACATTGGACCCTATGGGAAAAACGCATTTTTGACTATGTCCTCAGAAATGACTGAAGCAAATTTAACAAAACATTCACAGATCCGCCAAAAAACATGGCTGCCAGCGCAAAAGATAGTTAAACATTGGACCCTGTGGGAAAAACACGTTTTTGACTATGTCCTCAGAAATGACTTAAGCAAATTGAACCAAACTTTACAGCAATGATGTATAGAAGGTCCTTTACATAGATTGCCAAAATTTTTCTGATCTGCCATAAAACATGGCTGCAAGCGGAGAACGTTGTTTCACATGGGACCCTATTGGAAAAGCATATATACAAATTTGCTTTAAAAGCATTTTAGTCAGGTGAGCGATACAGGCTCATCCTGAGCCTCTGGTTTCGTAGCTGTATCACTACTCGTCGCGCAAGCGCGACTCGTAGTGATATGGCTACGAAAAAAGGACTCGACCTGATACTGAGGGTTGTACCTACACACTGTGTATATAATATGTATGTATCAGCAATTAATATTTAAATACTAGTACAGTCTAACCTGTCTTAAAGGTCACCTCTATATAAAGGCCACCTGCTTACAAAGGCCAGTAAAATGATATCCCAATTGTTCTTTATTCATATTATTTGAACCTGTATCTAAAAGCCACCTGCCCATATTAAGGCCACTTTTACTGGTTCCCTTGGGTGACTTTTATAAGATGAATTTGACTGTATTCAAATTCCATATCTATTGTGATTGTAAAGATATTACACCTTCCTAATCAACTACATGCTGGATACACATATGGCTTCCATTTCTGCCTTGGGACCAGTGCTGTACTTGTCCCATGTAAAGACCTTGATGAACAATTATTAATCTCAGCCCCTTTGATTTTTTCAGAGTTCAGTTGGGAGTGAAAAATTGTCAAATTTTGATATTGATGATACTGCAGTAGCTACATGGGCAGAGGAACCGAGTGATGAGGAATCTGATGGTAGCCAAAAGAAACCTGATGAAAAAGAAACAAACAATATGGATACAAAACAACATAGGACTTATGACACAAACAAGGAAAATCAACAAGTTAATAATAGATTAAGTGATAATAAACGTGAAAAATTTTCATGGAATCGTAAAACGGAAAGTTCATTGTCGGACAAATCATCATCAGTGTATAAAAATGATAAGATAGATTCTGGAAAAACAACAAATAATAAAGTTAGTGGACTGTTAAAAAGTTTTGAGAAGAAAGATGAAGATGCTAAAGTGAGTTATGAAAAACCAAGTAGATCATTTCAGTTTAGTGCTACTTCCTCTGATAGTTCTCGTCGTTCTGAGGGATTTAGGAATCAAAAATCTAAATCGTTCGACACAGGAACTGCTGGATTAACTTTCTCTGCTTCTCCAGTTAAAACAGAAAAAATAAAATCTCCAGTTAATACTAAACCACCTGTGAATCCCGCTCTTTTACGAAAAGATGTATCACCAAAACAGGAAGTTCCTGAAGTTAATGTGAGTCTAATCAAATGTCACTCAATATTCAATGTGTTTTTATAGTTTTTGTGCATGAAGATATACAATAGGCCATAATAAATTAATACTTAGATTTTCATCCCTGCCCGCCTTCTATTTTAACACTTGCCCTAATTTATTTTACTTTCCTAGGTATTAATTTATTATGGCCTTACATATTGCAATAGATGAGGTCTGTAGAGGTTTTACTTGGTATCAATGAAATTGACTGGAAGAGCTGTCACTTAGACATACAGATACATACCCAGTGGCTGACTTGTATAGGTCATAGGACAAATCTAAAGAGCCATCACTTTGTACAGTGTTAAAGTTTTTGGGCCAGGCCCCAGTTTCACAATCATTCCTTAGCTAAGATTTTCCTTAACTTAAATCTTGCAAATTTTTGTAATCTCTTATTGAAACTACTGGTAAATATTTTTGTCAAAACTAAATGCAAATGTTTTAATCCGGAAGTGATCTTAACAATGACACCTTAAATTCCTCAATATCATAAAAATTAACAAAATTTTAAAGATTTGAAAATTTGCAAGATTTAAATTAAGGAAAATCTTAGCTAAGGAATGATTGTGAAACCAGGGCCTGGTTTAACAATGATTCCTTAACTAAGATTTTCCTTAGCTTAATTATTGTAAATATGAAATCTTGATAATGTTGTTAATAATTAATATATTATCAGTTTGTAGAACTCTAAGCTTATAATATTTGAATTTAGTTTTGTCAAAAATGTATTTTACAGTTTCAAAAAAAGATTGCCAAAATTTGTTAAATTTAAGTTAAGGAATGATTCTGAAACTGGAGCCTGGTGCATGTTTTCCCAGGAGGAGCTATTGTTAATTTTAGGCTCTAGTAAGCCATGTTGTCTTTTGACAATTATCGTTATAAGATTTTGTACAAAGAAAAGATTAATGTTTTGTTAGAATGGTTCAGTACAGTATAGGTAGACTGATTCAGTACACGCAAGTAAATACTGGGTTTTTTGACAGTTCTTCTTTTAATTTTATAATTATGGCTGATGAATAATTTTCATTATTTCTGTTTCTTGTAGAATTATATAGAAAAAACAATAAAGATTAGCCAGAAACCAAGAAATGACCGAGGTTTTGGATTTACTATATCAGGTGGTGCTGATAAAAAACAACCAATAGAAGTAACTAAAGTTAATTTAGGTGAGTTTAATTCAATGTATAAAATCATTTTTAAAATCATCCATACAAAGGTCTGAACCTTTTTATCCCCTCTCCAGTACAAGACCATTGCCTTTCAATATTTAAGCTTTGGTCAAAGTTTTTTGATGGGCTAAAGATCAGTGTGTCTTAAGAAGTGTGTTCTTTTCTTAGTTTGCCTAAACTGTTACATACCAATGTTACATATGTAATGTATTTAAAATTTGTGTATGAAAATTTGTTTTTGCACTTGTTACTAAAGAATGTAAGAAAATATCAGATGATTTGGAGAACAAATGTTTGTGTCATAGATATATCAAAAACAAACATACCAATGGAACTTTCAATTTTTTTCCAAGTGCAAAAAGTAAAGAACTTTTATCTTTCTGTAGATCATGTAAATAGCATTACTTCTAAAATACCTCTTATAGAAAATGACAGTCATTGAAAACAAACCTTGATCAAGTTGATTATGTCAAGTTATATGATTATAAGGAATATAATGTTACTTTGTTCTTTTTATTCGTGAAAATTCAAACAATAATTGTAATTTTTTTTTATGGGTATGCTTGTTTCACAGTGATGTCTGGTCATCTACGGTAATCCTTGTCCATTGTAATTGTGTATCTTTAACATCTTCTTTTGGCTGGTTGGAAAAACTACAAGTATAAACAATATGTTCCACATAATTTTATGTAAAAAAGCTTTTAGAGTTAAATATTAGATAATTTAGCTTGAAGGAATTCGTCCCTTCATTGTTAAAAACTGAATAAAGACTGTATTCTTCATTATTTTTTGTAAAATAAACATTTAGAGTTAAATATTAGAGATTTGAGCTATAAGGAAACACACCCCCACCTCCACTGGTAAAACTGCCCCACCAACTTTACAATAAGTAGGTGATATTGATAACTTACTATATAAACTATAACTATAAAGAATGTTTAAAATTATTATGAGCAGGTAATGAGGATTATACTATTGATGAAAGTAAGTAAAAATGTGGAAAATCATTTATCAAATTTATTTTTTTTTATATTTTTAAAAATATTTGCTGTGCATTTTATTTTTTGTTTTAATATTTTTTTATTATCCAGACATACATCAGAGGGGTGGGAGATAGGGGTGGGGTTAGATGGTGGAGTAAATGATTTCTAGAATCACCATATTATGTATTCCAAAGATCACAAAATTAATTAAGATATACCCAACATATCATATATATCAGGTGCTATAGCATAATATACAAGTAGAATTAAACTCGACCTAGATATTATCACAAATTTTTATATTACCCTCAGACACTTTAAACAGAGCCCTAATAAGACAAGGAACATATACATGTCTATAACATAATATTATCAAAAACAACTATATAAGAACATATTCAGATACGCACAAGAAACCAGAATTTAATAACATGTTTAATTATATAAATTTCTAACAGTGGTTAACAAATCATATATATATCCTAAAACAACCAACAATTCATTATTTTTCTTTATGTTTTGAGAATCTTATTTATTTTTTATAAAGCATGTGTTTTTATATAAAGTTTAGTTGTGACAGCTTAAGTGAGACTTAGAATTACTGACATTTAGACAAAAGTGGTTTAAAACTAAAAATAATTCTTAATTTATATGAGATTTCTATTTATTTATAAACTTTTTTCTTTTTACTTATGCTAACATAAAAAGTAGAGAATAGTATGCCTTCTTGTTTCAGTATTGTCTTACATTACTTTTTAGCTTCTATGCATGACAGGACAATACAGACTTATGTCATAATCCCCTGGCATGAGAACGAGAGTAAACGTCCATTCTTTACGTGTCCTTGTTTTAGTAATTCATACATTACTTTTTAGCTCGCCTGCATGACAGGACAGTACAAACTTATGTCATAATCCCCTGGCATGAGCGTGAGTAAAACTGTCCAATGGTTAAATTTTGGTAAAAGTTTTTTGATTGACTAGTTGTGCAGTCAGTTTGTGTTGTTCTTACAATTCTTCATTATTGTGCCTATAAAAATTATTTGAGATGTTGTGTATGCCATTGTTATGATGTCACCATCGGCATTGTGACTTTAGCTATACATTCAATTAGGTTGTGTCATCTTCATCATCATGTTTACTGCTCAAGACAGACATTCAGTCTACAGATTTCTTCTCTTAAATTCAAATTTTGATTTTAATTTGAAATTAATTGTGTTTTGTTTTACAGAAAATAAATGTTTTATGATCTCTGTGGTATTTTCCTTTGCATACATGATTTATGTATTAATTTAATGATTGAAATTCTGACCCAAGTTTGTGTCAATCTTATGATTCTTTCCATATTATGATGGACCCAAGTCTTGAAGATTGCCTGTAAAAAGTACAAAGAATTATGTCATTTCCTCACTGTCAGCATTGGTGCCAAGGTGGTTGTAAGCATCAACATTGGCTACCAATGTTACGTAGGGCAAGCCCCTATACCAACTGTTCATGCTGTGTGCCATATTGACTTTCAAAGTTACCAGCAAGCCTGTCTACTAACTGTTTATGCTGGAGTATCATTGACATTGGCTTCCAATGGCATGTTTTACTGATTGTTTATTTTTGCTCATCATTTTTATCTTGTCGGCTTACCTGCATGAAGTGATGCAAATCTAATTCTTTATCCCCGGTTTATATCTAAATATTGTAACATTCTGATTAGATCAGATGTTCAAATGATCTATGGATCTGTGTCCGATTCAGATGGAACTAGCCATTGGAGCAGCCATAGAAATGATATACATGGCTAAAGTGAAAAACATCAAATCAAATTGCATTACTGCATGGCCAATGTTCAATTTAGGATTTTCAGAAGCAAGGATGAAGCCTAACGATTTTGAGTTAGGGACCCAGCTCACTTCATTAAAGAATTTGTGATAGTAATAAATAGATAAAATGTGTAAACATTAAGAAACTCTGACTGATTTTTAGTAGCCATCGGGTTCTGGGCCCCTGCTAATCTTCACCCCGAGAAAGATGCCATTGTCAAAATCTTTTCTCTAAAACACCATAACATCAGTTTTTTGCATTCACATATAATGTTAAAAATAGCCAACTAAGGGTTTACAGAAATGAGGTCATTTGGTGAAATAAGGGATCAATGGTACCATAGTCCCTTCTAGAATGAACACTTCATGGCTAAAGTGAACATCAGATCCAGTTTAATAATTATCTTGACAAATTTAACTTTCAGGTAGTGCAGCTGATGTTTGTGAATTACAAGTTCATGATGAAATTGTTTGTGTAAACAGAAAAGATGTCAAAACTTTAACTTATTTCCAAGTGAATCGTCTGATAGAAAAGGGAGTGGAAACTGGAGAAATTGAGTTACAAATTCAGAGAAAGATATCAGAGGGTGATGGTATGTTCCAATATCTCTCTCTCTCTCTCTCTCTCTCTCCTGATAATGTTGTAAGCAGCTGAACCATTTTTATACAGATTTAAGTCACAATATAAGTCCAATATCTTTTAACATTCAGTACCGGTATTTTTAATTTGTACACACATCGTGGAGAAATAATTCCTCTGGTATGGATGAACTTAATTTTAGCACCTGGTCATGCCATTCTGTTCTTAAAAAATTAAATACATGTATATATAATCTTTCAAGTTTTTTAATTTTTGGAATTTAAACATGTTTGATACCAATCCAGAAATTCTGAACATGTTTTTAATTAAAATGAAATTAACACCTTTTGCCTTTATATCATATGCATGAATAAGTAATAATGATAGTAAGAAAAATAAACAACTTGTTTGATTAAGGCCAGGTGTAGAATATTTATCTTTGTATCAAACAATTCTAAATAGAATGCTAAAAGTGGGGAGTTGTATATTTTGATAAAATGTTTGTATATTGTTAAGTTTTATAAAGGGAAATATTACCACTAAATTGGCACACGTCTACAAAGGCTATCATAGGGTGATCTTAACACTAAAGAAATATATAATTTTTTCCGTGTGAAAAATTATTATTTTAAAAAATATTTTTGTTAGAATTTAAGTATGCAAAATGTATAATACTTGTATTTACTTATTTCATCATGTTCAAAAACATGTTCCTTGTATGTGATCTCAGTATAGGTTTATTTTGTCATGTTTTATGGTTATTGACCCCGTTGGCTTAGTGGTCTTAACCCCCCACATATGGATCAAAGCACCTCATATAGCCTAGGTTCAAATCCCACTCGGAAACATGAAACAACCAAACAAGAAAAAAAAAGACATTGGTATGACTGATTATAAAACTCCATCAGACTTTGGTGTAACTGTGTGTACCCAGATAACACTACCTGAATACTTAATAATACATTAAGTTACAATTACAGTCAATCAAACACTATGATTTGTACTATTGATCTGAATGTCTATATCTTTGATCTTCATTACACCTGGTACAGTATTTGTTGTAATCTGTGATTTATCTGTGGACCATAATATTTTATTCTTTGGACATGCAATCATCGGCATTTGTCCTAATCTTTGGTTTGTTTGTCTGCGAACAATAATCTTCTTTTCTTTGGACATGCAACCATCAGTTTCCTTTGATCATTTCATTAAGAACTTGTTTATCCTGGACCAAATCAGAAATACCTTTTGTACCATATTTGTTAAGAATCAACAGTTACGCTCACTGTATTAGACAAGCCAATACTGTACAGTTACGTTGGAAAAATTATGCATTCACAAAACTTTGAATGAGATAATCATTATGGAAAATTGAACCCATCTTAGAGAAATTCCTTTTGATAATGTTAAGGCATTTGATTTCAATGTAATGTGTATATAGAGTATCTCTGTAGTCTGGCACTGGATCATGTGTAGGTGTTCTAATAGTCATTAAATTTTTTCTCTTTTCTGATATCAAAGGCTTATCCTGACCCTATTTTGATGGTATGGTTTAGGTCAAGAAAGTAGAGATTTGTCTCCATAGAATATGACAAATTACAGACAAAGGGAGACAACTTTAATACATGTATTGGTTGAAAATGCATTTGTATATAGTTGAACAGATTAGGATAGCATTAGACCCTTAGTGGTTATAAACAAATTATAAACTTCTGACTTCTGAAAACAATCATGCTGAACCCAGTCTGATTAAATTCACAGTTACAGATAACATATTCCCTCGTAGAGAGCCTCTTACTTTAATTATCAAAACAGATGAACTATTCACCTAAGTTTAACACTTTTGTTACTTATTACAGATATCTGGGATGAAGATGAGGATGATGATGATGCATTCCACTCAAGTAATTCTTCTTCAAACAGATTTAATTCCTCTGCTGATAGAAGTTATTCTCCACTACAACAATCTAAACACAGGAGTTTTTCACCTGTACAATTACATCACCGCAGTAAATCACCTGTAAACAGTAGTATTAACCAATCTGCTTCACCTTTACAATCTCAGAACAGAAGCTTCTCACCGGTACAAAGTCACAATCAGAGTACTCCTGTAGAGAGACCTGAGAGACCCGAGAGACCCAGGAGGGACTACTCATCACCGTTACACAGGAAGGACCAGGACACAGTTAGTCCTAAACTGGAAACACCCTCACCTGTACAGGTGGAGGAAACCAAGGTTAGAAGACAGGTATGTATTTGATATTTGGATCAAAGTTTAACCCTTATTTACAGAGTTCATGCAAACTAAGGCATGGTTGTAACCATCATTGCATCTAGTTGTGAATGAATTTTGATTGACAAATGTTAAAAGTTTTTATGGACTGCTGTAGATGTAAGGTAGCTACATATTTTCTTCTGACATTTCTCTCTTCTACTTTTTTCATGCAGTCAGTAAAACATCAACTATATAACAACTGCTTAGTAAATAGAGCTAGTCAGGATAACTATAGTAGTATTGTTAATGATATAAACATATTTGTTTGATCCATGTATTGTACACAGGTTTCTGCAGGTTTCGTTTTAGAGTTTTTATCATCATGAATGAAAACTAGTAGGATAAATGAATTACATGCAAACTTAATTTGCACACATTCTGTGATAACAACTTTAAGATTTTCTTAGAGAGAGAGAGAGAGAGAGAGAGAGATTGACTGTAGGAATACATCTTAGGATAATAGGAGGGAGTCCTAAATCACTATTCCTTCATATTTAGAGGTATTTGTATTCTTTGAATTGGTTTCTGGATTTGGATATTTTATTCAATTTTTAATATACCCTACTGTAAGGTTTACAAATTATTTTTGTCTCAATAATTTATTGATTAATTTCAAAGTGACCAATTAGATGAATATATCTGAATAAAACCAAAGATGCCAATCTATTTTATCATGGTTTCAGTCCATCAAACATTTTCCACAAATTTTGAATTTCAATAGAGATTTTTTAGATTTTTAGATTTTAGATTTAAAATAACATTTTAATTTTTTGCAGAGTCCTCTGATTTTTAACACAAACATAACACCAACACATTTAGAAGGACACAGTAAGTTTGACGGAGGGGAGACAGAGATTGATAAAAGTAAAAGTAACACACCTGTGTCGCCAGATGATGATAAAATGTGGATAATGGATAAACTAGTGAACAGTAGTCAACCAGTGAATCACAACAATTACGGACAAAGTTATAACCAGGTAGAGCATACTGTTATAATTATATGTAGTAATGTACGGAATGCAAGGATAATTTATTTGATGAATTGATTGTATAATTAAACAGTATTTACTATATGGATAGTTGTATATAGTTCTATATGTTGAAGGTTGTGGGTGCGAATCCAGGTCAGGTCTGAGCAAGACTTGAAAATTTGTAGTGACTGTTCTTCACTTAGCACTCGGCATTTACAAATGAAAGTCAAGGGTCCTTCAGAAACCTCAAAAACGGATGCCCCCTTTTGTGGCAGGTGTGTCACAATAAAAAAACCCTCCTTGCACATTGCCCTGAGCACACGGCAAAGGTCAAAATTTCTGCCACTTCCCCTATAGCTGGTTACATCTAAATATAAGTGAAATATTCTTGATGGACGTACAACCTCATTCATGGATAGTTGACAATTTATTATCAAAAGAATGACAAAATAGATTTATGATATTTGATAAGCAGAGAATGTAGTCATGTTTGGCCTAGAATTTTTGGCAGTGTAAATGATAATGAATACACACTGTAATTTTTTACTGTCAGAATGAAATGCCAAATTAAAAAAAAAGCTTCTAATTAATTTGGATGTTTTGACATATTTTCTTTATGTTCTATAGGAAGAAACTGCCAACATAAATTCAAATCAAAATGAAAAAGTTGAAGTAGCAAAACCACAGATTGAGGTAGCATTTAGCCAACAGGTGTCGCCACCTATCAGACAGGAAGTTATAGAAGATACTGAGGTAATTCAGAAATCAGTGCAATCTATTCAACACAGCCAACCAAAAACAGCACTGTCAGATTTACCTGAGGTGTCACAGAAAGTGGACATTGAAGTGGTGGAGCGACCAACAGTCGTTATGAGAAGGAAGAAACCAGAACCACCAAAACCACAAGGTATGTTATGTGTATGTTTAATACCTCACCTATAGAAAGTGCTTAACTGATGCTTTATTATTGTGCCCAGGTAGAAAATACATATACACAGTGATGAAAGATATTGTCCATCTTGCACCTCCCTGAGAAAGCATACACACTTTTTTCTGCCAAGATTTATGAATGAATTTCAAGGTGAATCAATAGGTTGAGAACATGTTGAAATTTATTTGTAATTGAATTGATAAATTATCTGGTGCAAGAAATAGAATTAGTCACTACTTGTGTTGCTAGATAAGAAAATCACCATTCTAATATATTTGTCCAAAATGAAGAAGTAATATTTAATCAAATTGTAGTTACTTAGGTATAAAAAGGACAAAAGTTCTTACAGATCTCGGCATCTCAGTATAAAAAGGACAAAAGTTCTTACAGATCTCTGCATCTCAGCACAACTCATCACCATGGTTTGAATCCCATTTGGGGCACCTCCTAATGTGAGGAAGTTTGTCAGTTCATTTGTCAGAAGTCAGTGACTTCAGTTTAGTAAACCATCCCTAAACTAACCACTCTTGACTGGGGTGTAAAATACCATTGATCCACACTCTCTAGCTACCGGTACTTTAAAATACAAAACACCTTATTTAGAATGGAACACACATAAACCCCCTAGATGTCCTCTATGTAGATGTTTTATTGTACTTGATGACTTGGATGCAGGTCAGAAATTATCTACAGATTTCCTTTAAGTGTACAGGTGGTCACTAAACAATCAGGTCTCGCTGCTTAATATTCTGTAGACTTAATGACTTGAGTTTAAGTCAGTAAAATGTCTTAAAAAGATAAACTTCTCTTGATAAAAAGCCAGCTAGATTGAGTATACATTTCACTTTCAAACTTACTGCCAACAATTGAATTAAATTTATAAAAAAATATATATATACATGATTAATTACCTTGGCAGATGTGTGGTAGAGCAGGTGCTTGTTTACTTATAAGGAAGTCAGTCTTATATCTATGTATATAGTATGTTATACAGATATGTGAAAATAACTTTGATATGTGATATTATATAAATGATAACAAGAGACTCTGTATCTGGACATCTTTGTTTTATGCAGTCTGGATTATGGTTACCATATAGTATCCCCAAAGTAAGTATACAGGCCAGCCAACATATTAATGTTATGTGTGTTTTCAGCCTGCCCTCAAAAACAGTAAGATTATCTGTTGAATGGAACCCAGAACAAAACAATACTGTCTGTAGCAAAACATTTATACACTAAAATGCAATTTTAGGAATTTTGTTATTTACCTATGAACTTTCAAAATTTGAAGCTACTGAACTACTGTAAGTGAATTTTTGGTTTTGGTGTACTAATGTTTGCTTATTTGGTGATTGAAAATATTCAGCAAATATTTTATACCATGCATATCAAACTTAAAGTCAATTTTATAAATTTGTGAATATTGTGAAAAGGTAAAAAAATTACAAAACTGAAAAAAATTTGAACCTCATTTAAAGTATTTTTGTCTTTAAGTTTCTGGTTGGTACTGGTTTTCATTTACAATTGTGTTGTTATTGATTTTCAGAAGATGAACTGTTAAGTTGGGAAGCACCTGCTAGAGACAAACAGCCACCACCACCACCACCTACAGAGGACTCTAGTGGCTTTGGACCTCCTGCAGCATTGTTAAGGTGGCAGAGACCACGTCCAAGATCAGAGTATAATTTCAGTAGTAGTAAATCAGTGTTAGATAGCTCAGATGACTTTAAGAAGCGGCTCAGTGGCACGTGGCAGTTAGATAAACCCTTAGTAAGTGTTCAGTATATCATAGATAGAACTAGCCATGATTTTGAAGCCACGGTTTCTAATTGGAAATTATCTACTCAGTCCAAATCTTTCGGTTTCAATAAAAAATGGGATGAAAAAAGAATGAGAGCTTGGGACAGAAAACAAGCAAGGGATATGCAGGTAAAATTTCCTGTATTTGGTTGTGGTGTGAAGGTGTGAAATCAAATATTTATGAATGAAAACATTTTGCATTTTTGATCGGCATGAAAAGAGAAAAGTATTTCCCCTGTTTGATATAGATTTAGGCCTATTCAAAACAATATATACATAAGAGTGTTCAGTTTGGTGTTTTAAATTCCCCCGTTAAAATTATTACTAAGTTACTAATTTTTGACTAGTAATTTTGTTACCCAATAGTGGATTTAAAATAGGGCATGACTTTAAATTAATATGCAACAGGTTTTGCTATGTGACTAATACCGGATTTATGGTACTGTAAAATATCTACATTATATACATGTACATAGCTAAGTTTATCAAAATGTGATCAGGTGAATTCCAAAACACATGTTTTAACAATTTACTGCATAAGAAGAAACATTATAATTAGCAATGTGAAACTTTTGCTGTTTTCATCTTCTAAACTATTTAGCGGCAACTCTGATGGCAGGGAAAGTGTACAAGGGAAATAAAAAGCTTTGCTGAGAAGATACACAGTCGACTCTCGTTATCTCGAATTTGTTGGGTCCGTGGAAAGTAGTTCGACATATCCGAAGTTCGACTTAAAAATCGCCAAGTCCCTGACATGGGATGTAACTCTGTTGTACTTCTCATAACTGTTGACTTCCGGTCCATAATCGGCAATTTTTTATCATTATTTATTTCAATATTTATAACTTATGTTTATACTATTAAACAATGTAATGACAAAAATAAATAATTTCAATATTTATAACTTATGTTTTTACTATTAAACAATGTAATGACAAAAATAAATAATGATGAAATAATTCTCGACTGAAAAACCTGAAGACGGCAACTCGGCATGGAAGACTAAACAGAAACTTCACCGTAACTTACTAGGTTCCATTGAAGTTTCCGATATAACTGACAGTCATAATCATTTGAATAAAAAGGAATAACAAACAAAACAAATTTTATACATACAATTTAATCGCAAGCTTATCTATCAACAAATGTCATTATCATATGATACAATTTCAAGAATATAAACAGCGAAACGAAACAATCAAATTTACACGAGTTATTGTCCACAACGAGTTTATTAACATAAAGTTCACTATCACTTAAAGTAGCACTACACAATCAATAAACTAATAAAATCCAGCACTAATAAAATTTAATTTAAAGGTAATCATTCTGTAAATTTGAACGACCCATGCGGGAGGTAACTGTTTGTGTGTACATGTGAACACTGATCGGCCGAAGGTGCATGGATGTAATTAAAGATCAATAATGCTGATTATTGATTATTGATTCATGGTCAGGTGATTAAGAAAGGGTTTCTTTCTTCACAGGTAAAGGTAACAAAAGGAAGGACTTCAGTTTATTCCGATAAAGGGAACTCAATCATGCATGCACAAATGTGACAGGTGACAGTTGAGACATCAAAGAAGTTTGCCGGTTCGACTCATGTGCATCAAATTTAGAATGTTTTAATGTCAACGGACCCAAAAATTACTTCGACTCATCCGGAAATTCGACTTACACGATTTCGACTTAAACATATAATTCCAGTATATTTATATAAGAATAAAATTGGGACCGCAAAACTTACTTCGACTTATCCGGAATTTCGACATATCCGAGTTTGACTTAACGAGAGTCAACTGTATTTGCAGTACAATAGTCACAGTGAAAATCGATAATGTTTTTTTCCCGTGAATATTTCCTCTTATACAGTATGTCCTTTTTTGGAGTTTTTGAAACTGGAGGAAAACATTGTAACACATGCAGTTTTTAAGATTTTGTCCTGCTTGAACAAGAAAACAAGATAAAACCAGAAGTGATGGATTTTGATTATTTCTTTGTTAATCATTTATGTGATATTTTCAATGAATTTATAAGGATAACAGTATACTGACTGTTGAATTTTATCTGTTGTATAAATGTGCAATGTCTGTGTTTCAAAATAATAAATAACAAAATCGTATAGAAAAATCATCTAAAAAGGTGGAATAATTATTTTACATAAAATCATTTGCATTTTTTTCATTAAATGCAATGCCGATCTCTATATAAGTGAAATATTCTAATGGAGTAATATAGATATTCTAACTTTATTAATTTGCTGTAAATAATTTTGGCATGTTGAATACACACACAGACTTTGAGGGTTTATTCTGTACTTTGTATTATTCCAATTGCATCACCAACTTATAAAAATGCTAACAAATTCCTTTGTGCTGCCATACACATTAGATATACAAGACTGCATGAGGAGTTTGCTTTTTCTTTTTTAAAATTTTGTCTTGAAATTTGAACAGATTTTCTGCATGATTGTTTGTGTTGAAGTTTATTGTAGATTTAGTTGCATTTTGCCTTTTATTCCTTGTAGAATGAATCAGAGACTTCCAAAATAGACGTTCAGTTTTCATCAGAACAGGTATAATTTACTTCTTTAATGATTTATATGGTAAGGGGAACAACTCTTGTCAAATTCGGAGATGGACATTTTTATTTTCTGTATTATAACTTCGCTGAATGTGAAAAATAAATAGTAACCAGCTGTCAATCTCCTGTATCGAAGACATATAAAGTGATTTCTACTAGTATATTTTGTACCCATATGATAGAAATATGTGTCCCTGTCATGTTTATCTTTGTAAAATGTACTGTAGATTACTTTGAATTTGCGAATATCACATTTCGCGTACCAACACCTGAGCGTCATTTAGCGAATATGTAAATTCGCCACCACAACCCATGTAAATATTAACATTCGCAATCAATAGGTAATTATCTCCCTTTCCTAAGATGTTTTGTCATGTTATATATAACCTCCATGGTTATAGTCTATTACCAGCATGTTTTGCAATTTGGCTTTTGCCTTTTCCCTATTCTTGGAATATTTGGGGTATATAAATTCGGACAGAGAGTTCTTGCAAAATTATGCGTTAATAAATCTCTCGCTATAAAAAAGTAATCTACAGTATATATGTAAGATTAGTCATGGGAAATTTGTTATTGTTTATGCCAAATAATTATTTTTTAAGATGATAAAAATAATTTTGGCAATAACATCACTTTTACAAGAAAGTATGCTGTTCTATTATGTTCAGAAATAATACATTTATAATTTTCCACAAATGATAAGTGATGTCATATGGTACATTGATAATGCCCATTAGTTTTGGTGACTAAATAATACATCACTGATGTTGTACAAAATGATGCTGTTAATCAATTCTGATATCTTGTGTGAAAAGAAATAATGTAAGAATCGAAATTATTTGATTTATTTCTATAGCAACAGTTTGAGACAAAATCAAAACAGTTACAACAACAATATGATGATGATGTGAAAAAAGTAGAATCTGAACACAAGGTATGTATATCCTGAAAAACATTGATTTATTCAATAAAGTAAGAAGGGGATACAAATTACTGCAAAATTTTTCAATCAACACAAACTCAGAACCTATATTTTTTAAATTGGAAAAATAGAGAAAGTACAACTACCGATAGACTACATTTTACCATATCAGAGGGGGTGGGTGAACAAATCATTTTCTGGGTATGTTAGACATATCCTGCGTCGTGACAAGGCATGTCTTGTGTTATGGCAAGGCACATCTCACGTCATATTTAGACATGGCCAGTGTCAGAGTATGTGAGACAATAGAAAAGACTCCTTGCTTGCTATTCATTACACATTGCAAATATGTAAATTGATATAACTTTGTTAAAAGCTGGTGATGTATTGATATAACTAAAATAATCTTGAGAGAGATGTAAAACTACATTTCACATACTTACTCACCTCCAACCCTCCCTTCCTGTTTACTATTCAGCTTGGTTACCATGGTGATTTTACCATAACACCTTTCAATGACTCATTAATAAAAAATCTTGATATGGCATTACACATCTGAAGTCTGTTTAAAATTTGAATTTCTGCAAGTGATAATTATGATAATAAATAAATTAACAGTTTGATCTGTTTAGTTAGGTTTTTAGCTGATTTGAATGCATTAAAGAGAATTTACTGTCAGTGTTAATTCCCTCCACATTACAAATGATTTCCAATGTCAAAACACATTGCTTCCTTTCCTTTCAAAAAATCTATCACCTCATAGAATAGCGGCCACATGACAATGAAGATCAATATAGGATTCTCCTGGGTATGCCTGGCATCATATCAAATTGATTAAATTTTAATTCTGGAAATAAATTTCTGAAATTTAAATTAATTCTGAAAGTAAATCTTTGGAATTTAAGCAGCAATGGTCCTGTTTTATGTCACAAAGGTGTAAAACAAAATTCTGAACTCAGCTAATCATTAAAAGTTAATGCTTTTGGTTAGAAGATAAATTACAAATTAAAACTAACAGTATTGAGATCCATGCAGCGTTTAAAGTTTGGCTTTATAAGTTCAATTTGAAAATTGTTTCCAAACTAATGTCTTTTAAAATTCAAAGAAAAATACATTTTGTCACAAGTTGAATTTGGTCATTGAAGACTGATGATTATTTATTCTACCTAGATTTTAGAAGATGCATATAATATATCATATGAAATATTAAAAAAGTGGTTTTTAAGTCGGTTGAATAACTTCCCATGAATTAGTACAATTTTGTCAACTGGTAGCTATTATATGAGTCAAGAACATGTTTTGAGTCTTTTTAAATCAGTCAATTGACTTATCACAGTGGTATTTTGTTATTGTATTATGCATGGTAAATTTAGCCTTCCTTTCCCCATCCCCCACACACAGTGTGCCAGGTATGTGAATTTATCCTTTATAATTATACCAGTAAAATATGATGGATTGCCATTTTTTTCAGGATCAGTTTGATAAAAATGTTGAAGAGGCAATAACTATAGCCAATAGCCAGGAACTTCACTCATCTAACATGGATCAACCAATTAGATTTCAGGTATCATCTCAACAGCAAAGTGAACTACGCATTGACCCCAGAAATCAGTATCCCAGGTAAATACCGGTAGATTTTATGAGTAAAGTGCAGGAAGAAATTTCCTTATGGTTATACTGGACTATCCCTCTGATGTTAAATATTTATTGGCTCTTCTGACCTGACAGCTGCTGATATTTCAGAATAAAAACCTGTAAACTGTCACTCAAATGTAAATTTCATTCTTTTAGTAATTTTAAATGAATTTTTCATGAAATTGCTTCAACACCAAAAGTTAAATTTTTTCTTTTATTTGTAGACATATATATATATATATATATATATATGCATGTTTCTAAATAAGAAATAAATATAAATGAGTTCATTAACTTGATTTAATATCTTCATACAGTGACACTAATAACAACTTTAGGTGCATAGGAATTCAATTTAGATTTTTTTTTTAAATTTAGGTTTACATAACCATAATTTCTCACCAGTATTTTGTCAAATACAAACTAAGTATTTATTTTTATATTTGTTTCAGTGAACAAAATTTACCTCAGTACAACTTCCATCTAAACTTTGGTCAGCCGGGTAATAACGAGGACTTAAATAGAGGTATGTTTATTTAATATTGTGTATGAAATTTCTTATGTAGTCATACTTGCTTTAGTAAGCCTTAGTAGCATAATGGTCTAAAGATCACAGTGCCTCTCAGAGCCAAGGTTCAAATCCCACTCTGAGCAGATCCTAGCTTGACGAAGGTCTCCTCGTTCCACTGGTTTTGTTCACCATCTCAGAGCTGACCATCTTGATATAAGTGATAGAATCTTGACTGGGGTATAAAACACCATTACTCCATACTGCAGTAAAATGCTATCTGATGTATGAATAGTGGCCTCACACGAGAGGTGAACTACCTTAACACAATTTCACTTGGTCACTCTGAAGTGAAGAAATGCCAAGAATCAACATTTTAAAATACAGCAAATAGTTCTCTCACTCTGGATGGATTTTAATGGAGAACTTTTTTGAATAGGACCACTCCCTGTAGTAAGGAATACTAGCAGAACTAAGAAAAATATTAGAGCAATTTGTCAATAAAATAGATACTGTAAACATATTTACCAATTTTCATGATGATCCGTGAGATTTATGCTAATTAAAGTCCATTTTAATTTATCTAAATTATATACGCAATGAAATTTATTCATTTGCAGTAAAGAAAATCTGTAATGTGTTTGTTTATTATTATCAGTTATATGAATCAGAATTCCTCTTGGATTAAAAAGCATTAATATCCTCACCATTAGAATAAAACATTCATTGTTAATAGACTATAAATACACAAATATCTTTATTAACAGCGACAGATTTAGAAAGAGAAAGACAAAGAATTAGAGAAGAAGAAAAAAGATACTTAGAAGAAGAAAAGAGGAAATGGGAAGAGGAAGAAAGAAGGAGATTTCAAGAGAAAGAACAACAACTAAGAGAACAAGAAGTGGGTACCTTTGTAATGTCTATCATATTGATGTTGATATAGATGTATTGTGTTACTGTTGATTTTTTATGAAATAAATGCTTTGATATTGTCTTATGTTACTTTAGAATGCATTATTTTATAAAAAATTGAAAGTAGTACATGACATAGGTAAATAGTATTCTTTGATGCTAAAAAAAGAATGCTATTTTACCTATGTTGAAAAATTTTAAAATGATACTCAAATACAACTTTTGCATTTGTTTTGGATTAAAGCAGGCTGACCAATCAAATTTTTTTAATTGTCCAGATCGATACAGTTTTACTGTGCAAGGTTGCCATTTAGGTATTTTTGTATCGTTAAGTATTTGATTTTGGTACAATATCCATACAAAAGACCAAATTTAGAATTGGTCAGTATGTTAAAGCATACACTTACATTACATGCCATGAAGTATCTTATATATGAATTAACTATATTTTACAGGAAAAACTTCGTCAAGAGCAAGAAAGATTAAGAAAACAACAAGAAGAAATGGAAAGACAGAAGCATGAATTGGAAAGAACCAGAATAGAAACAAATTCTCCAAGATTTGAACAAAGTGTTAATGCAAGGGATTACAGTAGGTCTACGTTTAACAGTAGGCCACAGTTTTCAACATCTGCCAGTATGGATGCCAAAGTAGGACCTCGTAGATTAGACACAGCTTGGCCCCCTGATGATAAGGAAACAAGGGCTGAAAAAGAAAGACAAAAATTAACTCGAGAAGACCTACTAGCAATGAACAGAAAAGCTACACCATTGCAACGAAAACCAGAAACAGAAATTGTTGAAAATAACACTGACAGTAATGTGAATAAAGAAGCACCTGTCAACAGGCATCATGATTTACATAGCTTAAATGTTGTTCCTAAACCTAGAATCCGAAATTCAGTTGATTGGATAAATTCTAATGATAAACAGTATGATAATACATCAGTACGTAGATCTAATAGTCCACACGAACATTGGTTAGTGGAAGAAGCCGAGCGAAGGCGTATCGCTGATAGTAAAGGGAGACCATCTAGACATTCTATTCATGTTCCATTATCAAATTACAGTGGACCCATTAAACCTGTTTCTGAAGGAGTGTCCAATAGATGGCGTGATGATAGTAATGTGCCTCGTCAACATACTTTCGATACTTCTAACACTGGTTTGACAAAACCCCGTAGTTTGTATCATTCAAATCAACACGAGTCTCAACATTTAGTGCTAAACACAATGTATCAATGTCTCAAACTTTACCACCAAACTTCAGTTTTGACAGTTCATTGGGCAGGAAAGATGCCCCACCCCCTGTGGCACCTAAACCAATGAGATCATCACCCAATCCTCCTTCACCCTCATCACCATCATCTCCAGCCAATCATGCAGAACAAGTCACAGCAGTTAGTGGTCGACAGGGATGCTCACATTGTGGACAAGAATTAGGTGAGTTGGAATAGGATGATTATGCACACTGTAGTCTAAAAGTCATTTAGTCATCCTACAGTTAGATTTTGTATGCACAAGTTAAACCTTGTCATTGGAAACAGTCTTGAGTTCATGGTATTGCTTTATATAAGAGAGGTAGTTTAAAATATTAAAGGTCATTGGCCCCTTTTCACTCAAAATTTGATTTTAAGTTAAAAGTGTGTTTTATGTCATATGTATGTGTATTAACTGAACAGCTTGCAAATTTTGGATGAGACTCTAATTTTAATTTGCCTTTCTGTATTCAAGCAGACACAGCTCTAATTTTAAGTAATGTATGTCACCTTTATAGAGTTAAATAATTAAAAACCCATACATAGACAACAGTAATGCTATATATATATAGTAAAGGGCATTTACATTTGAAGTCTGCTGTTTCATATTTATGATAAATGTATGTAAGATTTCAAAATTCTTACTACTGTACCTATATAGCTATCAAGTTTGTGGATTGGAGAGAAATATATATACATGTTATTTTTGTTTTCTTCAGGTTTTGTGGATTAGAGAGACATATTTATACACATAATTCTTGTTTTCTTCAGGTTTTGTGGATTAGAGAGACATATTTATACACATAATTCTTGTTTTCTTCAGGTTTTGTGGATTAGAGAGACATATTTATACACATAATTTTGTTTTCTTCAGGTTTTGGATTAGAGAGACATATTTTACACATAATTCTTGTTTTTTCAGGTTTTGGTGCTGCCATGGTGATTGAGTCATTAGGACTTTACTACCATGTTCAGTGTTTCCGATGTTGTGTCTGTCGAACTGCGTTAGGTAATGGATCCCAAGGAGCAGATGTCAGAGTCAGAGTAAACAAATTACATTGTCGGAATTGCTATAGCAACGATGAAGGTATTGCTTATTTGGGCCATTTTTAGGTGGTGATGGGATATCCGTAAATTACAAATTAAATGGGGTACCAAAGAGGTGAATATAGCACCAGATGATGAGCATGCTGCAGAGTTATTATTATATAGTAAATCACTGCTAGCTGTAATCCCCTTATGTAGCCTCTTGTATCACTTATTTAATCAGGAAAATATTTAGTTCTAACCTTTTTATGTTGAAAAACATGTAAACAATGTGATTGTGGGTAACTTCAATTTTAGAATGTAATAATTATGTGAATGCCACCAGTTAGATAATGTCAACACATTTATTTTAACATCTGTGTGGTTTATTTAAATTTAGTTTTAACCTTATTATGTTGAAAGTCATGGAAATGCAATTTCAATATGTATAAAACTTGTTGTTTAATTTTAACATCAGTATAGAGAATGACACATTTCATTTAATTCAGCATTAGTATGGATAATGAATGCTGTTTGTTTAATTTGAAAATCAGTGTGAATGGAGATTGTATGTCAGATGGTTATTTTATTTTTAAAACCTGTAACATTTGAAAAATGGGAAAATATTCCCTTTTGAGCATCCTCTGTTGAAGGTTAATACATAGTACCTTTTTTCTTTTGATGTAAATGACCTAATAAAAAAGGGCAATATTGTTTACAGCATCAGTATTCCTCAAATTTTCTTTTCAGAGACCTATATGTGCTTTTGATCTCTCTCTTCATATAAAGGTCTTTTTTTCCCATTGGACTTTATATCAGACATATATCGTACAGGGATACAAAAGTAGCTGTATCTATATATGGTCTTATTAAACTGCCTATCTTTGTATACCAATCAGTCTATATATATAAACGTTACCCCTTCTCTAGAGTCTCTGATATAACCAAAGCAATTTCGTAATATTTAAACCTTCCCTTGTGGCAGTGATTATTTTTATTGCCAGTTTTATTATTAGTAACTTCTGAATCCCACTATAGACAATATTTACCCTCTTTGACAACAATTTCACCTTGTTCTTTTCTTTCTTGTCTCAGTATATGATATAAACAAGTTAGAACAATTTTCTCCACCATTTTCTCTGTGCCAGTCATGGGGTTCAATTTTCTCTCTGAGAGTACGGTAATAGGGTTTACCAGCAGATCTCATGAAATCCCATTAGGTTTATAAAGAACTGTTACTTCTATTGAATTTGGAACATATTCCCAAAAAAAGATATTATTTTCGAAATTTGCAACATCAACATTTACCATACCGTTCTGCACCAATGTTGTGGGTGATTGACCAAATGGCATACTAGTGAACCTGTACCAAGTTCTTAATGATATTATATACAATGTACAATATTTATAACCTCTTTTTCACTATAAAAACAGGTTTCACTCAACAAGATGACATGTTAGGTCAGTAATTTTAAAGTATGTCTACTTCACCGATTTAAAATCTACTTAATCTTATGATATCCCTTCTTTTTAAATGGAGCACTCACACCACTCTGGTACTGGTAACACAAGTGGTAGAGTGTGTTTTATAGTCAATACACAGTTATTAACACCACCATGAATTGCATTACAGGATTAGTGGCACCATTTTTAATTATCCGTACAAGTAGGCGTTAACCATTATAACTCAGTGAGTGGATGCCACTGTCAGGTACCACCAGGTATTGCTTGCTGTGTTATCTGATGACATTGGAGTGTGACAACTGTCTAGTTATATTGCTAGATTTATTGTTGAATTAGTGGTTCAATTGTTGAACCATGTGCTACAAGTGTTTTAATGGTATTGGGCAAAATAATGTTGCATATAGATACAAAATTAAATTTTATGGCATTCCACAGATGATTTGGTATAATTTTGTGCATTTTACAGGCAATTTTGTGTGGCTCTGATAATAATTTTGCAGGTGATTTTGAGTGGCTCTGAATATAATTTTGTGGCTTTTTACAGGTTGTTTTTGTGGCTCTGCTAATTTTGGTAAGAAAACATGTTGTGGTCACAGTGGCTGCACTGTGCAGTGAGTAATTATTGCATCCCAATCTAAAGCTATTCAAGACATCAGGACTTTTGTCATATTTTTGGCCCAATTTTGCAAGTTATGTAACAGTAATATTTTTAATGATATTGCTGCTCATTTAAGTTATATGGGGAAGATGCCATCTATGATACAACAAGGGTAAATCTGTCGCTTGACATCCAGCTGTTCCAGTTTTTGTCCAGTCTGCCACTTCTAAGAACTGTAATTTGTCCAGTAAATTGCTATTTGAATGGGTGATTGTTGAATTCAGTTTTTGAATCCTGACAAAAAGTAATTTCTGTGAATCGTTTGTCTTTAAGCAGCAAGAGGTAGAGATTATAAACATATCAAGTTGTTTGTAAAAGGGTTATCAATGGATTATTTATGTTTAGAGTTGTCAGATATTAGGCAAGGACTTCCATTTTTTTAGCTGCTACTGGGACAAGGAGGTCTATTTTTCTATTTTTTAGACAGCTAGAATTTGTAAAAAATTAAGTACAAAATATTAATTATGGAAATGCAAAATATAATTGATTATAAAAATGTCCTTGTGTTGATAACAGCATGGTAAAGAATTATAATTATCACTGTTGTGTTCACTATATAATGGATGTGTTCCTTTTGTATATATAGGTAGTGGAAATGTTCACTGATACTAACTCTACTTAGTTTAAGTGATATTGGAAATTGGTTACTAAATTTTTTAAATTAGAAATTCATTAAATACAGTATGGTGGCTAGGGAAACTTTTGGCTAGCTGACATGTCTTACACACAGACTTTGTGCTACCTTACAAGTCTTAGTGTACTCTATGTAATTTACATTGAACAAGCTAAGTAATTAATTACTTAATGACTAAATGCATCACAAGATTTGATACAAGGTTTTGCTAACAAAGCTTTCTTCTTGAATGGTCATGTTATTCACAACATCTGATTCTGACATTAAAAAATGTACATTATTCAAGTTTCTATGGATTTTTAGATATGTTTAATTTCCATGCGACACTAATATATTAGTATGTATTTTTTTTAGCAGAAATCCAGGGTGAGTAAATGCTATTTTGTTCACAATTGAACATAAAATATAAACTTTTAGTAAAATCTGTAATAAAATATTGAAATATGATTTATATCTATTTTCAGAGGGATTAAAATACAGTAAAGTGTGAATTTTCTGCACATAGGGCTTCCATTGATGTGAAAAAAAGATGAAGATAGTTTCCCATTCCTGAGTACATGGATTTCATCACAGAATTATATTCATTTTTGAAGCGATGTGTGTGTATAAAGTGCCTTGACATAAACAATGTGTTGAAGCGTCTTAATTTCGTGCCATGATATTTAGTGGTTTCTAGGCAACAAAGAAATGCCAAAAATTTCTGAGAAAAAATCACTTAAATGTTGACAAATATCCTCCATACAATTATAACAGGAAGGACGATGTGGATATGATAGTTATCTCCCTTTAGTCTTACATATAACCAACATTAACTGGAATATTAATACATACATGTAGGTACATTCCTTGGACTATGGAATATCCCTTATTATAAAAGAATATCAGCAGAGATGCCATATAATTCTTACAGTGTATTTATTTTATACTTAACAGATCATATCAGATAATGTATGGATTACTTAGTTCTTTGTGATATATCAAAAAAATAAGCTATACATATTATATATTTTTATAATTATTATATAATGCTGTTTCCATGACATCAAATTATAAAGTATAATTGCCATGGATATTTGCATGAGTACTTAGTGGGAAGTATAACAGTAGTATAATATGTGACCATGTTTGGATTGTTAGCTGATCACGATGGAGAATTTATGATGTAATGAAAAATAAAGACTGTTACAAGTGAAGATTTCATTATCGAGTGGAATAATGTTTGTGTTGTCTGTGTAATGTTACTGGAATGGAATGGCATTGTTTTTTTCCCTTTGATATCACACATTGTTCATGAGATGAAGTATATGACTTTCTATAAACTTGATTGAAAAGAAACTTGAAAGTTCAAAGGACAAAAACTGAAATTTTGTGGGACTTGAGGTTCATGTGTCAAAGGTCATGTGTGTATCTTATTGGTTAAAATGTGGTACTGGATATATAGTAACCAAGGAGACTAAGTCAGTTAATAAAAGTTCAAAGGTCATGTAATATAGCAAGGAAGTATAACCAAGGAAGGGTTCATACATGGCTTATAGGGACAAGTTGCAATGGTGATTTAATAATCATCAATATCAACATATAACCATATCGGTGAAAAAGTTTTCTTTGAATTGATGCATGGAAGAAAAGTATGTCTTCTGCCTCATGTTCATTTCAGTTTTTGTGTTAAGCAAGACTATTTATGTTCATGAATACATATATTTTCAGCAATTTTCCCATATTTATTAGATTTCACGATCTTCAACATTTTGGCAAGTACAGCATGGTTTTTACATATTAAAATACAACTGTTTCAAGAAACTTGTTAGTTTTACAGAGCAGACAAGCAAATGAATTTAAAACGGTAACCTTTTTCTGTTGAATTGCCATTTGGAATACAAACAATACTGGTCTTTGATACAGCAGAGCTTGTCAAAAGTTGAGTGTTTTTGTGAACAGTTGAAACTGGAATTATAACTTCATCTATTGAAGAAGAACCTTTCGAAAAGTTGGTTTTGTTGGCAAATATTTTAATTTTACTGGTATGAATGATGTACTTATTTCTGTAGCAGTACCATAGCCAATGATGTTTATCTGAGGTGTGGCTATTGCTACTTAAAAACTGTTGCTAGTTGAAACTAATTTATTTCCATTCAGGAACCTGGAGGGTTGAATCTTAAGACCCAGGATTACAATGACAGTAATATCCCCCATTAGTTTAACTGGTATAACAGGATGCTTGGCTGATTGTAATAGTATTCCATTTTCATGTAAATTGTTCTACACTGTTTAAGCATTAAGAGCACTTTGCATGTCAGAAAGAATTATATTTTTAATTGTTTAGTTGTGTTTAAATGTGTTTAAGTTAGAGTTGTTTACTTTTTCTTTGGTTAAGTGTTTGGATTTATTTTTTTAATTTGAATGATAGATGAATCAGTTAAACGATTTGACAGTTTGGAATTAATTTGAATTGATGAAAGGTTGCCATGGTAATAAGAAAGCTCATTTAAAGCATATCATTAATGGAGAGAATTTATAGTATTTCATTCAAAAAAACTACTGCATTTCATAATATTTATATTTTAGCAAATAATCATATATACATATAATGCGTAATTTTTTTTTTTTACATTTTTATGAAAAAAGCAATAACCGTTAATAGATATTTGTATAATTGACTGTAAACCATGTGAGTAGATACAGTATTGTGATTTATATAGTACTGATAAGTTTGATAGGCAGTTTGATCTTATCAGCCTTTTGAGCCATGTAGTCTGTTTCCATCATTAATGTTCACATTACTGTGCACTTGTTGATGGTGGCATGGCCCTATTGAATACATCAACACCAAACAATAAATCTATCATCTTGATCAGTGTTGAAGTCATTTTGGCCCTGTTGAAGTTAGTTGAATGCTTTGAAGTCAATGAGCATGTTGAAGTCATTTTGGCCTTGTTGAAGTCAGTTGAATGCTATAGAGTCACTGTGATCATGTTGAAGTTACTGTGGCTCTGTTAAAGTCATTTGGTTGATGGCAAAAAATTACCCAATTTAAGTCAAACTCCATTGCATTCCTGTAGAAATTTAGATACAATATCAAATTGTCTATATAAACTTATCAGACTCTAATGTGAATATCATAGCCAGAATTTATAAGTTATACTTCAAACAAATACACACCCTTATACCATGATTTAAATAATAATGCAGCTTCACGCCACAATTATCTAATCACTACTTGACTTGTTTTATGCAAAAGTGGACCCAGAGTTGGTTTCGGGGAGAGGGGGTGCAGATCCCCTTTATTTCTGTCTATGATATTATGTTTGTGTGTATCACTTGCTCAGATTGCAGGATTTTATGCTTTTGGGAGAGCATGCCCCTAGCTCATTCTTCAGTGAGAGCATGCCCCTAGGCACCCTAGCTCATTCTTCAGTATCAGTGGAAAAAATGGAACCCCCTTCTTTCCAAAATCCCTGGGTCCACCACTGTCATGGCAGTTTGTTGAAAATATAAATATATTTTATAAAAAGCTTCAACTTTGTATATTAGTGTAGCTTGTGATATGTAAAATGCAGCTAATCAAGCAACATTACATAAAATGGTTATTGTTGATTTGTCTGAATCTATAACACTGACAGTTTTATTTATAAATTCTAATATGACTGTTATCATTTTTCTTTACAAAATTTATTAAGATAAAAAGTTTGTATGTATCACATTTAAAGCAATTAGCTTTATAGATATTTGGTTAACTTAAAGTGACAGTGAAATAATTTTATTCAATAAATATTTCAGTTTCTGAATGCTCAAACTAAGCAATAACACAGGGAAAGAGGGTATTTATAACAGGGTTAGTTAACAGTTATAAGACTAGCTGTAACAAAAATGCTAAAATTTGAAAAATAAGTTCTGTGACTGTTTGATAAAAATTACAACAAAATAGTAGAATTTTAAATAGATTCTTTATGAAAATTCTGAATGTTTAAACAGTTATCTTACTAAATTATAATTATTTATTGTCAGTAATGAAATAAAACTTATATATACAGCTTAACTTGTAACAAAAATAACCGGGAGATTCAATATAAATGTGTATATAAAACCAGTCTGCTGTTGATCAATTAAGCTGGAGACAATAAACTTCCTTGCAGGACACACAAAATTTACCAATAATGAATATATTATCAGACTTTATTTATTCAAATATTTATGTATAGGGTGTTATAAATATTTTCCTAGAAAATATAAATTGTTGTATAAATTCTGTATTTGTAACATATTGTAATATAAAAGAAAAAATCCTGTAAAATTTACACCCATCTAGTAGTATTTCTTCATATTCTAGCTTGTCTGAATCAATGTATTTGTAAAGTTTTGACCAACATCAGATTGGTGGTCCTGTATACCAGTATAATGTTTAATAAGATATGCAGGGCAGGCAAGCTACAGTACAGGCCTGTCCGAGTTTAACACTGATCTAATGAATAAGAGATTAAGTTTGTCTTCTTAGCGCAGTGATGTTGATAGCAACTGCTGAGATTTAGCTAATGAGCTGCCTAGATATGCCGATTATTCAGCACTTACTCATTAGCTTAGTGTTAAAATTTCGACAGGTCTGTACTGTAGATGTTCATTGTGTTTCTGAAAGCTCTTGTTAGCCAAGTGGTTAGATATTGGTAGATGTTCTAGATTAACTACATGTAATCCCTAGAATTCTGTTAATCTCGACCGTTGGATAAAGGATTAACTTGACATAAAAACCCTGTGTAAACTGTATATTGTATTAACTGCCACATAACACCACATTATACCACTAGTCTTGTTACATATGTGTATTATGTTATATGTGTATTTATGTGTATACACACATGTATTTTGAAAGAGAATGTTAATTTTTGCTATATTGTACATAAGATGCCTATTGGCCTATTATTAATTATATTAAATGAAATTCAAAACATGATTAAAGTGCATTGTTTTAAATTATTTTCTCTCGTGTCTGAATGTCTAAAGGCATTGACCAAGGTATCTATATAACTAGTGTAGGTTTAGCCCTTGTTGACTGTCTGTTGTAGATAAGTTGAGTAATGGTGTTTAACGTCCCAGTCAAAAATATTTCACTTATATATACCGATATGTCACCAGCTATAGGTGAAGGCGCGGAAATTTTGCCTGTGCATTGCGCCGATAGGGTTATACTGCAGTGCTCTCTATTGTGCCACGCATATCGTGACACGGACCTCGTTTATTTTAAATTCTCATCTATTGTGCCACGCATACCGTGACTCGGACCTCGTTTATTTTAAATTCTCATCCCAAAAACTGTTTCTTTCATTTCGTAATGCCAAGTGATTGGCGAAAGACCAAGACCCGGTTGTCATTCGTTGTTATTCGACATATAAGACCACTGTCTCTTAGAAGGCCCCATGTCAACCAATATAACGTGAATAGTGGTGTTGTTAGAAGTCTTACATATTCACAGCAGGTTAACACTTTAAACGTTGTAGACAACTGGCTTCAGGAGAATAGGACATAGACATTTATTAAAGCTGAATAATTATGTATTTGGCAAAATATCAAAAAACATGTAATAATGAAAGAAAATAAAGCAAGACACAAGATAAACACATGACTAGATGACCCATTATAAACATCAGAAACACATGCATAAAACAGCATACCTGGTAACATTCTAGAACTACAGTCTACCAGAACCAGACCCAACATCGTTTTTCACAGCAGCTATTCGCCTTTGGAAAGTTTTACCAAGTGTTGTTGTGGCAGACTCGCTAGACAGCTTCAAGATCTTGCTATCTGGGTCGAGCACTAATTGAATGGTGATGGTTTAGCGCCAGTTTTAACCTTGCAACTGTACCTAGACCGCAAATGCACCAAGTGTGATAGTACACAAGTAGTTCTACTGTAGTTGGAAAATGCATTAAGATTAACGCAAGTGTACCAACATAGCTGATAATTGCTGATCTGGAGATAGAGCATCAATTGCTCTGTGGAAGTACAACAACCCAATGTTATCCATCAAGGTTCTATTCGAGATATACTGGCCAAACCTTCAGCATCCTGGTTTCATAATTTCTGGTTTCATTTAAAAAATGTACACTCTAAAACTAATTTCTGGTTGAATTGGAAATGTGAAAACTCAAATCTCAACATTTCTGTGTTTATTTGAAATTTTAAAAATGCACAAAACCCCATAATTCATAGTTCCCTTATTATTATCCATAATGGACTGGGAGAGTGGTATGCTTGTCTGTGGCATACTGACTCTGTGAGCTAGCACATTAAAGTCCCCCCCCCCCCAGTGCGCAGTAGCACAAGGCAGTTCATACAACACACTTGCACATCACATGCATACACAAAATTGTTCATAGATTAATCCATAAAGATTAATAAAATAGTTCTGGTCGGGAATAGCTGAAAAATTGCTGATGCGACGATAAGCAACATACAACCACCAACCAACCTGTCCAATCTAAGTTTTATGAGAAGTGTAACAAGAGTAAAGCAAACCTCCTTGAAATATCCTTGACTGGGACGTTAAACACCATTACTTAACTAAACTTTAGACATACACACACACACACACACACAGACACTAAATTTTATTATAATGCATTCAAAACTGTAAGACTAGTTCAGGTCACAAGGTTAATGTTAATGAGTCGTCAGCTTGATAACATAACACACTCCAATTTTTTCCAAAAAATGAGCATATAAAAACCAAACAATCTTGGCTTTATTGGAAATGTTCAAATGTAATATTTTTTTCATCTAGAGTTGTTTGAAAACTTAAAAACTGACCCATACCATTCCTGGACCCAGTTGTACCAAGCCTGATTAGTTTAATCAGTGATTAACAAAAATTTAAAAATACAATAAAAATCAAATTGACAGTTTAATAATGATTTGGTTAGGTTTGATGGAATTCTATTTACTTTCAACATTTTCAACTTTAATTTCACATCATATCTGAAAATATGCGAAAATACATTTTTGACTAATCGATTAAATTAATCAAGCTTTGTGCAACTAGTCTCTGGTGTCATTGGAATCGAACAAACCAATCATCAATATATCTATATACATGTAATTTATTAGAAATATACAGCAACAAACAAAACAGTATCAATCTTAATTTTCATAAAAATGTACAAATCAAATCCACAAAACCAAAATGATTAGAAAAGTTTATCTAGATATGACTGTATTTGTCATGAACAACAGGCATGTAACCATGCATATTTTTGTTTAAACGTGTCAAATTTTGACAGACTTGAATAGTGAGGGAGTCAATTCTTTTGTCAATAAGTTTAAAATACATCAAAAATATTACAAATACATGTACATTTTTCTATTGAAAGTATTTTATTGCTGACATATGCATATCTAAACCACAATGCCAAATATTTAAAGCAAAGTAAAACTAGCTTTGAAAATTGGAAATTAAGTTAGTTTAAACACGTGACTTCCACCAGGGACGTGAAGTTGATGATCCAGAAGTTTAAGCACCTTCTGTTTAGCTAGCTAAACCCGACATGTGCAAATTAGAAATTGAGAATGAAAGGAACACGGAACTATATGACGTCAAATATATCCAGGGTAATTCTAGGTAACACATACATCATGCTTATCAACAATAACATGATGGCAGCCATAAAACTTTCTGATACATTGGCAGCCAAAGTTTAGAAAAGATAAAATTATGGTGGAAAACTATAGTGTTCTCTTTGCAATTAAAATTCAATCTTGAGAATATATATTTAAAAGTTTACACATTAACATATACACATTCTTATCATCTCTAACTGCACTTAAATATTCAACATCTGATGTCAAGTTGTCAATGTAAAGCCAGAGTAATCTTCAATTAGGCTTTAATGTTTCTATTGAATGCTTTTATATTAGTCTGAATAATTACTAATTATTAAAAAAGATAAAACACCAACATCTTAAGATATTATATTTTTACTGTACCACCACCAGCAAAAACTCGACCAGAATCTGTATATCTACAATAAAAATACAATATCTTAAGATGTTGGTGTTTTATCCTCTTTAATACTTAGTACTTAATACTATGGACACCTGCATCCAGTGGATCCATCTTAGGACATTTTCACCACCATCAATTAAACCTAAGGTGTTGAAACTTTTTATTCTACATACTTAGTCCCAATAATAAAACATGAAAGACCATGTGCCATAAAATATAACAATACATTATAATCTAAGGTTTACGAAGAAACCTACAAACTTACTAACAACAAAAACACAAGTACATGTATAGTATAACAACATTGACCCGTCTGTTTGACCTTTAATGTAAATATCCATTATGGATTGGAGAACTATATATATATATATATATATATATATATGGAACACAAGTGTTTATTTCATCTCCATCTTTGACAACATACATTATTTATGAATATTCCCAATGAAAGGTCAAAGGAACAGTTCAATGATGTTTGCCTATATTAAGGCATTTTCAACAATAAAACAACAAAAGGCCCAAAAAGGGCCTGTAATGCTCAACTGGCAAAATTTGACTTCATTTTCATAATTTGCTAAAATAAGGTCAATGACATTTTTTTTCGAAAAAAACTCTCCATTGCATTTGTTAAATGGCTAGGTGTCTACTTTCTATATGTCAAATTTGAAGAAAATCAGTGGAAAATTGAATGAGCAATGACCATTTTATTGATTTTGCTATTTATGATAACAGTGGCCATCTTGGATTTCATACAAGGCTGACTTGTTAAAACTTTAATCTACTTCACCTAGGGACCTTTCACACCAAATTTGGTTTCAATTGGCTCAGTAGTTTCTGAGGAGAAGAATTTTAAAGAATCAGCTAAAACTTTGACCTCATTTGCATAATTTGCTAAAATAAGGTCAATGAAAAACTCAGAACAACCCATTACATGTGTTAAATGGCTAGGTATCCACTTTCTATATTTCAAATTTCAAATTTGAAGAAAATCAGTCAAAAATTGAATGCACAATGGCCATTTTAGTGGTTTTGCTATTTATAGTGATGGCGGCCATTTTGGATTTCATACAAGGTCTCCTTGTACAAACTTTGATCTACTCTACATAGGGACCTTCCACATCAAACAGGGTTTTAATAGGCCAATTGGTTTCAGAGGAGAAGATCAAAGTTTATGGCACACACACACTTCACCATGCCATAAGCTCTGACAGCTGGCTATAGCTAGTTGAGCCGATAACTGGTCCCAATAATCTTTTAATTGATTTATCTGTCATACAACTTTAATAGACATAAATGTATGAACAGGTGCAATATGTTTGCAGGATTTTTTATTTTATTTGGATTCACAGATCATGCTCAGAAAGTATCAATCTGTAATTAAATATGTAACATCAATATCAACAGGATTCTAATATACCGGTACATGCCTAAATAGAAAATTTATAATTTTCCAGATCACTAACCATTTCAATATTCTTTTGCATCTGTGACTTTGACTTTTGAACCCATGAACTTAATCTATTGTCAAAATGACCGTAACATCAATATCAACAATATTCTAATATACATTCTTACAGAAAAAGTTTATGTTTTTAAGATAACCAATTCAGTATTATGTCACATATGACCTGTACATTTGAACTTTATCTATAGAGGGAAATGATTGCAGTATCAATGCAAAGAATATTCTAACATATTATATCAAAATGATTGTTGTATCAATATCAACAATTTTTGAATACATACCTAAACAATAGGTTGATAGTTGTTCAGATAATTTACCTTTTCAGTATTCTTTTGCATCTATGACCTTGACATTTGAACCCATTACCTTCATCTATATGTCAAAATGATCATTACATCAATAACAAACAATATTTTAATTTACATGCCTATACAAAAGTTGATATTTTTCAAGATAATGTAAGCACAAAGACAAAAATTAGGTCACAACCTTGACCTTTGACTTTGACCACATTTTGAAGGTAATCCACTTTTCATCTGAATTTCATAATATGGACAATCAAGAGATTTGAGACTCAAGAAAAGCCAAATATCACAGGTTTTTCCAATTGCCAGTTTAGGAGAATATTTTTTAAGATTTTGCACCCTAAGGTCACCTTGACCTAGTTTTGGTAGCCATGGCAACACCATAAACAAATCTGAATTGCAATGGCCCATGGATACTTCTGACCAAGTTTCATTGAAATCTGTCCAGTAGTTTCAGAGAAGTTGAAAATAGGTGTTAGCCACATACATACGCATACTGCACTATGCCAGAAGCTCACATGACATTTGGTCAAGTAAGCTAAAAAGTACTGCTAAACTACCCAGATGCATGGAATAGTAACATATTTTTTGTTTTTGTATGACCCTAAAAGTCAAATTATATAAAGTAAAAACTGGATATGAAAAATATTCAAATGATGTAAAATAATTATTGAAATGTTTATGTCTTGTATTTCACTTAACTACATATACTACTATAATCTATAAAAATGATTATATATAGAGGAGTAAATAAAAATATGAAATATGAAAAAAATATCTTTGCAACTAATGTACGAATGTGGATGATGTATTAGTAATGTTTTCAAAACTTGCTATCTTTTACCTCAAAGACTTATAGTCAATTTGCTCATTTTTAACGTTTCAGGATTGAAAAAAGTCCGAAAGAGCAGTTTATTTAGCAATCTATCATATCGGGTTACTGCCAAACACAAACGACCATGTACTATTAACTAATATTGCAAACTTATGTCAAAATGTAAAAGAACAAAAGTTTTTAACAATAAAAATCCTACAAATTAATTTTAGTTAATAAAACAAATATAAATTATATCATGTTGTTTCTCTATTATGTAACAAAAAACATTATCGTGTCCAAAACTTCATTTATCTTTACATTCCTATGGTATAGAGGTATGCACCTTTTGCACCTGTTTCTGCCAGGGTCCAAATCAATCTGATAGGGGTCTTCTATATCTGTAATAAGGATTTTGATTTCTGTTCCATCTTGTGAAAAAACACAGACGTTTTGACTTTTGTGTCAACAGACATAAACATTACCATTTTTGTCTGTGGAAATTCCGTAAGGGCATTTAAGTTTGGGATTCTGAAACCTCGAAATTTCTCGCCCATCCAGAGATTTACACACCACTGTATCCCCATCAGTATAATACAAGTTACTGGTCATTGAGACTGTCACATAACAGAATGCACTGGATGTACGTATAAATGTTCCATCTAAGGACAGAATGTCTATTCTTTTCTTGTAACCCACTATTAGTCTATCCTTTGTTGCAGACAGTCCCACTGCTACTTCATGACACTATGGTTTTTTTCTCCACAAAGTGAAGTTTTCTCACTTCAAATTTATTTTATGTAAGTTTGATCATCAAAAGAATCTAAAATTTCTTGGTTGCTCATGCAAACTACACCTAATGGTTGGTGGTTTAAACGTGAGATTGCAAATAAAAAGTTTCCAGACTTGATGAAGGCTTGTAATTTCTTACTATACCAGTTACAGAACACCATTCTGCCATTCTTCAGGTATGTTCCCCCAAGGAAATGCTTATGCACATCTGTTTTACTAACTTTGTGAGCTTTAATTTTTGTATGGTTAAAGGAGCCGATGCTACCTGTACAGGAGTTGCTGCTACACTGAAAGGGTCTGCTGCAATATCGAAACTGAAAGGAGCCGGCGTTGCCTTTAAAGGAACTGCTGTCACATTGAAAGGAGCTGATGTTGCCTTTAAAGGATCTGCTGCTAAACTGAAAGGACCTGCTGTTGCCTTTGAAGGTTCTGCTGCTAAAATGAAAGAAGCTGCTCTTACACTGAAATGAGCTGATGTTGTCTTTGAAGCTTCTGCTGCTAAACTGAAAGGATCTGCTGTTGCCTTTAAAGGAGCCGCTGTTACACTGAGAGGAGCTGATGTTGTCTTTAAATGAGCTGCTGCTACACTGAATGGAGCTGATGTTGCCTTTAAAGGACCTGCTGCTAAACTGAAAGGATCTGCTGTTGTCTTTAATGGAGCTGCTGTTACACTGCAAGGAGCTGATATTGCCTTTAAAGCTTCTTTTGCTGATCTGAAAGGATCTGCTGATAAATTGAAAAGATCTGTTGTTGCTTTTAATGGAGCTGCTGTTGCACTGCAAGGAGCTGATGTTGCCTTTAAAGCTTCTTCTGCTAATCTGAAAGGATCTGTTGTTGTCTTTAAAGGAGCTGCTGCTACACTGAAAGGAGCTGATGTTGCCTAAAAATCACAGGGCTCAAAATAAGGGCGAAGTTGGGCGATATCTTCGCCCTGTTTTAAAAAACTTCGCCCTAAACTGTCTCAAAAGCGAAGTTCTAGTCGCCCTAAGTTTTTACATGTATTTAACCCCCGAGATTTAATTTAATCTGATAATGGCTTGAACTCTTCTGCTACATCAAAGGGATCTGATTCTGAACTGAAAGGATCTGAAATTTCTGCTACACCAAAGGGATCTGATTCTAAACTGAAAGGATCTGCTGTTGCTATACTGAAAGGATCTGCTGTTGGCTTTAAAGGTTCTGCTGCTAAACTGAAAGGACCTGATGTTGCCTTTAAAGGAGCTGCTACAGGGAAATTATATGTTACTACCGTGACAGGAACTGCTGCTGTACATACTTTTATATTATTTATGTTGTCTCTTTCCAATTCTTTCAGAACATTCACAATATCTTTCAAATTTGCAGAAAGATCAGAAGTAGAACCCATATCTACCTCACCTACGCAGTCAACTGATTCGACAAATGACATCACAGTATCATCCAGTTTCATTGTACAATCAACACATTTGACATCTTGAAGATCTTTCTCCAGACTTTTCATTTTATACTTTAGTTGTTGTTTTATCTTTTCTTTAGTTATGAACAGTTGTTTAGGTGATCCATCGTCATGTACAGCTTGTAGTAGTTTCTGTTCCTTCTTTACACTGCTCAAAAATATTTCCAATCTGTCTTTTTTCTCTATTAGTTTAATGCTTTCTTCCTTGTGCTTCTGTTGAAAGTTCTCTTCAAATTTTGACTGTAGTAGATCAAGTTTATCCTTGGCTTTCTGAATAGTGTTTGATACTAGGTGAGTGAATTCTTTGAGTTTTGTGTCTAAATTGCTTAAATTTTCCTCCGTTTTGTTTATTAGTTCATCACTATTCTTGCAGATTTTGTTCAACTTATCATTCAAATGTTCAAACATCTCAGCATTTTTTGAACAATTAACCATTTCATCAAAAGTTGATATATTGTCACATCTTCTGTGTGAAGTCGCCAGACAAAGTACACAACACATTTTTTTTGTGATCAACACAAAACACCTTCAGAATTTCTCCAGAATGCTTTACACATGG
The DNA here is from genome assembly GCA_021292105.1 of Anadara kagoshimensis. Lineage (NCBI taxonomy): Eukaryota > Metazoa > Mollusca > Bivalvia > Arcoida > Arcidae > Anadara > Anadara kagoshimensis. Next base: position 6,623,505 of record CM037873.1, read on the forward strand.
TTCATCTGCGTCTAATAACTCAGTTGGTTTTTCTCAATCATTTCTCCAACAAGAATTGTTTTATGCTTTGATAAATCAAGATCAAAGAGCAGGCTTGTGATGCTATATAAGATCAAGCATGGCCTAGTGGACATTCCAGGGAACAAATATCTAATAGCTAGTGACAGTCGAACTAGAGAAGGACACAGATACAGACAGCATCGTACCATCAAGGACTGCTACAGATACTCCTTCTTTCCCAGGACAATACAACAATGGAACAGACTCCTATCAGAGGTTGTAGCAGCTCCATCAGCAGCAGACTTCATGGTCTTACTGTATAGGCTACCAGTAGACCATCCTACATTCCACTAAATCTACAGCTGTTTCCTAAATTGTCCAGAGAGACCACTTTCACTGGTTACTTTAAGAGACCTTTATATACAGGTTTGGTTTTACATGGACTGTGTAAAAGAGAAACATCTGCTAACATGTTCTAGTACACTGAACTAAAGACCACTTGTTGTAAATATCAAAATACACGTATTTAAGTGCTTAGTTAACTTAATATATAAATCATACAAAGTATTGTCGACACAGAGCTAATGTACAGTACAGACCTGTCTATAGTTTAACACAGAGCTAAAGTCGATGTGTAGATGTACAGTACAGACCTGTCTATAGTTTAACACAGAGCTAAAGTCGATGTGTAGATGTACAGTACAGACCTGTCTATAGTTTAACACAGAGCTAAAGTCGATGTGTAGATGTACAGTACAGACCTGTCTATAGTTTAACACAGAGCTAAAGTCGATGTGTAGATGTACAGTACAGACCTGTCTATAGTTTAACACAGAGCTAAAGTCGATGTGTAGATGTACAGTACAGACCTGTCTATAGTTTAACACAGAGCTAAAGTCGATGTGTAGATGTACAGTACAGACCTGTCTATAGTTTAACACAGAGCTAAAGTCGATGTGTAGATGTACAGTACAGACCTGTCTATATTTTAACACAGAGCTAAAGTCGATGTGTAGATGTACAGTACAGACCTGTCTATAGTTTAACACAGAGCTAAAGTCGATGTGTAGATGTACAGTACAGACCTGTCTATAGTTTAACACAGAGCTAAAGTCGATGTGTAGATGTACAGTACAGACCTGTCTATAGTTTAACACAGAGCTAAAGTCGATGTGTAGATGTACAGTACAGACCTGTCTATAGTTTAACACTGACCTAACAAAAGGAGTTAAAGCTCGCCTGCCGAATGGCCGAGGTATGGATAGCAAGTGGACGGGTGATATATAGCCGCTGCCGAAAAACTCAAGATATGGTTAACGAGGACGGAAATGAGTTGCCGATTCAGCACTATTTCATTAGCTAAGTGTTTAATTCTCGACAGGTCTGTACTGCAACTTAGGCTAACATGATCAGTTCGTGTTTAAATGAACTGTATCAGTTAGTCAGATTGTGTTGCCTTACAGACATTTGTACGAAGACAACCCTCATTATCCAGAACTCCTCCAGCAGAGTTGACGGGATCACTTACCTCTTACACAGACTTACTGGGGTAATTAACTACATCTTGTTAGCCGAATAGTTAAACTGTTATCATAATTAACGTTTCTTATTATAAATCAATTGTTTCGATTCACAAAACGGTATTGGTAATTAAACTAGTTGAGTTTACGACATACGAGAAATTATTTATTTATTTAAATAAAAGCATAGATATGATGAATTGATATCTGCTTAGTTTTAAAACAGCATAAGGCTTTTCTATCCTTCTATATGTCATAATTAGACAAGTTTTAGCCGTGGTAGAATCTTGTTTGGAATATGGTTAAAAATTATATCTTCTTAGTTCAAAACAGTCCTTCTTAGAATTTTTTTCTGTTTTTTTTTTTCTTTTAAACACAGACATACTTATACTATGTACTTTAATTTTAATTTGATTGAAAACTTCAAACAAATACTGAAAACCCTGTATAATACCTTTGCTTAGCCTTATGATCATGACTTAATGGAGTATACGATATCCACATTTAAATGCGAAAACATCCACGTTTAATTTTATTCTCAAATCTTGACTATGTCTACCTTTAAGATAAAAATAAAAAGAATGAGAATTTTTTCTCTCAATTAAACTTTGAACGAAAAAATATTGCAATTTATTCAAACGAATTAAAAAGCCCCCCCCCCCCCCCCAAAAAAAAAAGAAGCTAAGAACTCGAATAATTATGTTATTATTATCAATGTATAATTTCAAGTCTATCAAGATATCCGTGTTTGAATCAGACAACCTACTTAAAACATGTTGTTTTCCTTATTCCAAAAAATGAAAAAAATGATCAAACATATAACACAAATCATGCTGTATAAAAGATCGGTCTATTATGTAACAAGTCTGGAACTCAAATATAAATCATTAAAGCATTCGTTAGGAGGTTGTTAAGCGTACATTCCTTGTAGCAATACTTAAATGTAAAATTCAAACGCAGTTTCTTGAGAAATTGTCATTAATTTAACGGCTTTTACAATGGAGTGTCTGAGAATCTTTATTTCTTAAAATCCTTGTTAGTTTAACAGTTAAACTGAACATAGAGCCAAACTGGCATTCTGCACCTGACGAATGATAATGTATAGCAAATTCAAAACAAATGAGTTGGTATAATATGGAGACCTAGATGTCCCAAAACAGTGAAGTGGCAAGCGCAATTTGTACGCGAGTTTTATTGATTTTTAACGGAAAACACCAATTCCATAGCTTTAAATACTTTTCTGAAATATTTGTACTGATACTTTTTTAACACAACTACAGATCGAAATATCTTCATTCCCTAAATTATGCGCTTTTGTTTTGACAAAAATATTTTTTTCAAAACAAAGAGAGAACTAACAAAATACAAACGGCGTCACAATGATAGACTTATCAACGTCATCCGAAATGACATTTCACCTTTTTGAAATTTTAATATTCTCACGAATTTCTCAATTTGAGGAATTGTTTGTAGTGGTTTCATTTACAAAATATGTATGAGTAGGATCTACCTTTAATCATAATAAAATAATATTAAAGCTATATAAACCGTTAAATGTGACATTATATTCTCTATTCCTGATACAAGAAAATACCATTTAATTGCTTATATCTTATTTCCAATGGCTTTATAAAACCGAGGCAATATTATTCCTAGAAACTGTGTTCATTTTATAATCGTAACGTAACAGTAAAACGTTTTAAAACTTCACTTACCATAATGCATATCTATAATATGACATTTAAAAGGACAAAATAGATAGAGGCAAAGTGATACAAATTGTAATTGCTCTACAGCATCAATCATAAAGATTACGTAATACAGACTACACTTCATAATAGTTGTCCTCAAAGTTAGGTTCACTTTTGATTTACGAATTCAGGATTGTCGGAATTTTTGCCAGAATTTGATTTTTTATGATTTAGTAATATGGTAGTCTAACAAGTCTATAAAAGCCTGGGGAATGTAATCGTTTAATACGGTGGGCAAGAAGTGACATGAAATTACAAGAGCACATACTACCTGATACGTGCTATCGTATTAGTTACCCAATAAGTGTGCATGTGCTAGCTATTACGTGGGTACGTATAAGTTACAACGTCAGCACTTATTAGCTATTACGCCCGAACGTAGTAACTAGTACGTGTGCACGCAATATGTTGTAGGTAATACATGTGCACATTAATTATATTCATGTCACTTCTGTGCCACCATACGTTTATCATTAGACGTTATATTTATTCTAAGAAGAAACTTTTGCGTGAGTTTTTACTTTGCTTTTATCTGAATGTATTCCTTATTGAGCTCGTCATATCATTCAGTTGAAGACATTTTGGTACATTAACTTTCTACATAAAATATTTGTAGAATGGGACAACACAATCATCTAATAGTAATACCTATACTGACATGGAAAATGAAAGAAAAATAAACTAGTCATTGTCCATATCACAATTCTAAACAAAGTAAAAACTTTGAAACTAAAGTTAAACATGTGAACTTCCCCTAGGGTAGTGAGTATGGTGTGCAATAAAAGATATGGCGTTTCATTGCATTTTTTCTTGCTTCGACCGTGATGTTTCTAGAGCTACCCGCTATGTTATAGATCTATATTTCTCAACTAAACTGTGCATGTTTCTTGTTTCAATAATGATGATTTCCAATTTTGAAATCTACTTCTGGATCGCCAATAGATACCATGAACACAAACAGTTAAAATTATAAAACAGTAAACCAACAACCTAACATGTATAATTAAGAAACATATATCGTCGCCTTAAATAATTAGATAATATACTGTATTGATGCATTATCCTTCACAATAAAATACAGTTCGACCAATACACAGAAGAGTTGTAATCAGGGTCCATGTACTGAAATAAAATTATTACATAATGCAACCAACTATAGTAATAAGTTATAAAAAGTTATACATCATGATTTTGTCTATCTCATAACAAAGCATTACTGACATTTTGTTGGTGTTTTATCTGTCAGTGGACCGTGATAAATAAATTCAGAATAAAGTTTTACAACTTTATACCCACTTACCGAAGTTTTGTTAAGAACGTGTTAAAAATAAATATGAAATATGTATACATACGAAAAATTATAATTTAAACCATATACAAAAGGGGACACTTCATATGAAAATATGTTATATTAAAATATAATAAGGTTTGAACACCAGCAAATCAATTTTATAATGTTTTAAATGTTTCATCGACTTTATACTGAAATTAAAAACATTTTTGTCTTTTAGTTCTGTTAGCTTAAAATTTAACTAGACTATAAATGAGTGATTGTTTAATCAATTTAAACCCATTGATTCTTCATTACAGGACCACAAATAAATTATTTGATATCGCCAGTGCCTAGTGTCCTAAACATTGAAATCAGCTCGAAATATTTTTGAGCATCAACCGAGCCGAATAAACTTTACACTACCCTGTTATAACGATACGCCGTTTTGATTTTGAGACATGCTTATGGAGATTAACATCTTGATCTGAATTTAACAAATTAAAGAATATAATCCAATGATAAGATCCTTTATTCACGCTAATTGAAGAATTATTATTATAATAATAAAAATGTTATAAAAATGTTTTTATTTTACTTTTACGCGCACCCGTATACAAACACAATTTCATTGTCCCCCCCCCCCAAAAAAAACGGTAAAAAAGCACTGAGGAAAATATCGAAGGGGTTAATTGTCGGCTTGGATCTATTTCAAAATGAGATTAATTATAAAATCAAAGTGTCTTTATCTGAAAATGTTTTGGAGATGACAAGATTGCGAACATTATGATCTATATCAAGATGAAAGACCATGAAGTCCACTGTTTGTACAATAATCAGTATGAATGAGAGCCATCCAAAAGTATCTGGAATTGTTCTGGCTCTGTCCCAAGTCGAGGATGATGAGTTATAATCATGGTTCCAAGGGAAAACAGCCTATATAACTTGTACATGGAATATAGAAAAAAATCCAATAAGGTGGAAAGTCATGTGTTAAAAACTAATTTGTCAGTTTTAACTTTGCCTCTGGATTGTGATTTGGACATGGATTAGTATATTAATTGATTTTGATTATGACGTCTTTGTGGTTATTGTGGTTATATGACCGTGTTTAATTGTTTGTTGTGACTATGATGCGATATTGTTTTGTATAATACCACTGTGTTATGGCGTTCCCATGGCTTTTGTGACTTTATTTACTGTGTTCAACTTTAAATCACTCAAATTCATAATGTTGACTCTGATAAGCTTTTGTCTCTATATAATTGACGATTTACTATCTGACTTTAATATGATTTCTGAATGTATACGTTTATTACTATGTACTGAAGGCTATGATCCCTTTAAAGATGAAAAGGATGAATGTAGTGCAAAAGCATCAGAATTCATATCCATGTTATTTAGGTAATCCTTATATACAAATGATGATATTTCAGATAAAGAAAAAACTAGAAATTTATGAATTGGGTTTATAACATTATTATCATATAAATAATAGATTTGTTTCCTGGTCTGTTCTACTGACGATATTGCCAAGTTCACATAGTTTATTTTATTAGCTGGTACATGTCTTCTTGACCCTGGTAAGTTGCTTTTTTCAATTTGCTTTAACCTGATACACGATAAAATTGTAACAGAATCCCAATATAAGTTTAAAAGGGAAATTTGTGGAATAGATTATTGATATTATCTAAGGTGTATGGACAACAGGGTCTTGCATGCACAACAGATGGTTCATTAATATGTAGTAAAGAATGTCGTTGTGTGTATGCAACGTTTGGTCTCATGATTACATGGTAATAGAATATGGTAAGACAGTGTTTTACAAGATCTTGTTTTCGGACATTTAGTTATGAATACTGTATATACTCATATACCATATACACCGCATACATGCTCATACAGTAATACACCATTAGCAGGAGAAGCAGGTATATTGTTGCCTAGAAAAGTAAATAGAAAAATTCAAGTCATCACGTTTTGCATATAGCTTCAATTTCAGACTTTCGTGGGAGTCATAATTTTGGTATAAGTCAAAATATAAAGCAGAACTTGAAGAATCAGCCGTGCCTCTTATTTCAGGCTCACTGTTATAGATGATAGTCATATAGTGATATATATGATCTGATATAGTCCGAGGGGTTATCCAAGGAACGAGATCCTAATAATCGTATCGCTTTTGAATTAAAAACTTTAGAGGTGCGAACACCAACAAACAGGTAAATGTTTAAATCACAATCCAAAAAGCAAAGTTGTTAAACTTTAAAAACTAGCAAGCTATTTTTAACACAGAAAAAACATCAAGAAGAATAGTCTTCAATCTTAATTTTTAGTTTCTCTTCGAAACTGATATAATCACTTTCCGAATGAAGCTAAATAACTCTGACTTACACTTGTCCAACCCCTGAAATTTCTTATATGCCATTTGTTAACTTATTGTAATAATTCAAGAAGATGCCATCAGATACTGTGATTCCATTACAATACAATTCATTAAATCCTATGTAAAATGTGACGAATCTATTCAATTTTACAATTCTCTTCTGCAGAAGACACAATGTCAATATTATAGGCAGCATGTGCTCTTTCTTTATGTTATGTTTACAAAATGTGTTTTTTCCGAATGAACAAAGTTTGAAACCGGACGTAAACTTACCAAAAGATGGCCTAACACGGGAAGAAATCAATAAACAATATGCATACTTTGGTTAAGTCATTGATATAGTTAAAAGGTGAAATACTACTTCAAAATTACGAAATAATTTTTTACGTCCCCCTACAGATTTCGTATTCCGTTTGGTATATGAGTTAGAATCAGAAGATATGTCGAATGCGCCTTGTGACTTTTTTGAGCAGGAAATATCATCAGATAAATGTGACAACGCATGGCCTAGTGGTTAAGGCGTTGGACTCATGGTTCGAAGGTCGTGGGTTCGATCCCTGGACCGGGAAATGTGTTGTGTCCTTGAGCAAGACACTTAATTTCACGTTGTTCCAGTTCACTCAGCTGAAAAATAAATAAGTACCAGCAAAATGCTGGGGGTTAACCCTGCGATGGACCGGCGTCCCATTCAGGGGAGAGTCTTGTACTCTCAGTCGCTTAACGCCACCGAAACCGGGATAAGCTCCGGCCTGATGGGCCTAATGGCTCGGGACAGACTTTAACTTTAACTTTTAAATGTGACAACAGCAACATCTCATTTATTTCTCAAACAAACTATCATCAGAAAAACATTGCAATTTCTTCAACTGAATAAAATTGAAACAATTATGAAAGATTCTAAAAAAACTAGAAAACATGTTATTTTAATTGTAAATGTAAATTCGAAATTTCTTTGAAATATTGAACAAGCATGTTATCTGTGTTTAAATATGACCATCTAATTGAAAATGATCAAAAGTATAACCTATATCATGCTGTATAAAGATCGGTCTATTATGTAACAAGTCTAGAACGCACATATAAATCATTAAAACATTCGTTAGGAGGCTGTTAAGTCTACATTCATTGTAGCAATACTTAAATGTAGAATTCAAACGTAGTTTCTTGCGAAATTGTGATTAATTTTACGGCATTTTAAAATGAAGTGTCTGAGAGTCTTCCTTTGTTAAAATGTTTGATAGTTTAACGGTTAAACTAATCCTAGAGCCAAACTGGCATTCTCCACCTGACGAATGATAATGTATAGCAAATTCAAAACAAATGAGTTGGTATAATATGGAGACCTAGATGTCCCAAAACAGTGAAGTGGCAAGCGCAATTTGTACGTGAGTTTTATTGATTTTTAACGGAAAACAACCAATTTCTTATTTTCCTAAAATATTTGTACCGATACATTTTTAACACAACTGCAGATCGAAATATCTTTATTCCCTAAATTATGTTTGTGTTTTGAAAGAATTTCTTTTTTAAAAAAAGATGTCCCAAAACAGTGAAGTGGCAAGCGCAATTTGTACGTGAGTTTTATTGATTTTTAACGGAAAACAACCAATTTCTTATTTTCCTAAAATATTTGTACGATACATTTTTAACACAACTTCAGATCGAAATATCTTTATTCCCTAAATTATGTTTGTGTTTTGAAAGAATTTCTTTTTAAAACAAAGAGAAAACTAACAAAATACAAACGTCGTCACAATGATAGACTTATCAACGTCATCGGAAATGACATTTCACCTTTGTGAAATTTTAATATTCTCACGAATTTCTCAATTGTTTTTAGTGTTTTCATTTACAAAATATGTATGAGTAGGATCTACCTTTAATCACAATAAAATAATATTGAAGCTATATAAACCGTTAAATGTAACATTATATTCTCTATTCCTGATACAAGAAAAGTGCCATTTAATTACTTATATCTTATTTTCAATGGCTTTATACAACCAAGGCAATATTATTCCTAGAAATTGTGTTCATTTTATAATCGTAACGTAACAGTAAAACGTTTTAAAACTTTACTAACCATAACGCATATCGATAATATGACATTTAAAAGGAAATAATAGTTATAGGCAAAGTGATATAAATTGTAATTGCTCTACAGCATCAGTCATAAAGATAACGTAATGCAGACTACACTTGATAATATTTGTCCTCAAAGTTAGGTTCACTTTTGATTTACGAATTCAGGATTGTCTTAATTTTTGCCAGAATTTGATTTTTTATGATTTAGTTATATAGCAGTGCAACAAGTCTATAAAAGCCTCCGGAATGTTATAGTTTAATACGGTGGCCAAGACGTGACATATAATAACAAGAGCACATGCTACTTCTTACGTGCTAACGTATTAGTTACTTATACGTGCGCACGTGCTAGCTATTACGTGAGCAGATATAAGTTACAACGTCCCCACGAATTAGCTATAACGCCCACCCGTAGTACCATATACGTGCGCATGCATTAGCCTATTTACATAGTAGGTAATACATGTGCACATGATTTATATTTATGTCACTTCTGTGTCACCACACGTTTATCATTAGATGGTAAAAAGTTTTGCGTGAGTTTTTACTTTTCTGAATGTATTCTTTATTTAGCTGGTCATATCATTCAGTTGAAGATATTCTATAAAATTACTTTCTTTATAAAATATTTGTCGAATGGGACAACAAAATCATGTAATAGAAACACCTATACCGCCATGGAAATTGAAAGAAAAACAAACTAGTCATTGTCCATATCACAATCCTTAAACATGTGAACTTTCCCTAGGGTAGTTAGTATGGGTCCTCCTGAAGAATAAGCGCCTCCTGTTGAGCTAACTACACCTGCTATGTGTGCAATAAAAATATGACATTTCATTGCATTTTTTCTTGCTTCGACGGCGAGGATTCTAGAGCTACCTGTTATGTTACAGATCCTTTTTTCTCAACAAAACTTTGCCTGTTCTTGTTTCAATATTGATGATTTCTATTTTTCAAATCTAATTCTAGGCCCAGTTGCTCAAAGCTTGATTAATTTAATAAGTGATTAGCACGAATATAAAACACCAATAAAACTTAATATAGCATTATTGAAACAACAGTTTTAAAATATTTTGTTTCAATTTGATTGATCTCTATTCTCTTTTTGTGTTTTAAACAAAAAATCACAAAATATTTATATAATGCAAAAAACAAAATTTTTACTAACTAATTGATTAAACATATCAAGTTTTGAACTGAGCCCTGGATTACCAATAGAAACCGTTATCACAAACAGTTAAAATTATCAAACAGTAAACCAACAACCTAACATGTATATTTTGTCCATAAAAATTAAGAAACATATATCGACATCTTTAATTTACTCATTTCAATTTTTAGAAAAGTGAAGTTAGATTATATACTGTATTGATGCATTATGCTTTACAATGAAATACAGGTCGACCAATACACAGACGAGTTGTAATCAGGGTCCATGTACTGAAATAGAATCTTTACATGATGCCACCAGGAATAGTAATAATCAAAAACAAACATACTCATCCATGTCCGGATCACAATCCAGAAGCAAAGTAAAAGCTTTGTAAATGACAAGTTATAATAGACACGTGAACGTCCACCAGGGAAGTAAAGCCAGGTGCTTCGGAAGGGGAAGCATCTCCTGTTTAGTTAGTTATACCCGCCACGTTTGTAATCAAATTTGCATGAAAGGAACATGGAACTATCGGACGTCAAATATATCCAGGGCAATCCTGGACACAGAGACATCTCGACTTATCAACAATATTGTGATGACTGCCAAATAATATAAGTTATAAAAAAGTTATACATCATGATTTTGTCTATCTCATAACAAAGCATTACTGACATTTTTTGGTGTTTAATTTGTCAGGGAACCGTGATAAATAAATTCATAATACAGTTTTATGACTTTATACCTACTTACCGAAGCTTTGTAAAGAACGTGTTAAAAAATATGAAATATTTATACATACGAAAAATAATAATTTGAACCATATACAAAAGGGGACACTACATATGAAAATACGTTATATTAAAATATAATAAGGTTTGAACACAAGCAAATCAATTTTATAATGGTTTTACATGTTTCATCGACTTTACGTGGAAATTAAAACATTTTTGTCTTTTGTTCTGTTAACTTGAAATTTAACTACACTATAAATTGAGTGAAAATAATTTCATATTGGTAACGGGAGAAGTTACAAGTACAAGTTACAAATGTGCAAGTTATTTTTTATTGTTACAGCAGATAATACTAGAACTTATTTTCAAATAATCATTTTTGAAAGTATATGGCTGAGAGACATGTCTGAAACACTCTGTTCTCTCATTGCATTTTTGCTTAAACCGAATGTTTGTGTTTATATCATCCCTGATGTGAAAAAAGTTACAACGAAAAATATTCGGAACTACAATATAGCCGGAGACTCGGCAAGTGTTGTCAAAGATACCTGAATGTTCAACATTCTTCTACAGAAAAACACAAACACACACTCATAGCAATGCTAGTCTTTTTCATGAAAAACCAAACATACCAATATCAAACACAAAGTAAACACTGTTGGCAAATTAGTTTTAAACCAAGGAAATACGGACGGGTAAGAGTAAACACTTCTAGTTTTGCTGACTGCACCCACCAAGAGTTCGATCAAAATTGAAAATGAAAGGAACACATTTGGACGTGAAAGTTATTTAAGTAAACTGGTCTTGGATAAGTTTCCTAGTTAAAATATTTTGGAAAATCACAAAACAAGTTTTAGGATCGATTATCAAAGTATTAGTATTTCTGACAAAGTAGGTCATTGCTCTATTTATATTACCGAAAATTCTTGTTATACGCTATATCTAATATTATACAGTTTTTTTGTGTTAAAATTGATATCATTTCTCAATTCGATGCATAAGACAACCTAATGTTTCAAATAATAAGCTATGATTTATGGGTACATAGGACAAAAATTTTGTAGAGTAATAAAGTAGTTTTCATTATGTAGTGTTTGTTCTTATCTTGATAATCTTCGTGACTCGTCATCTTACACGATATACAAATAATCAATAAGTTCAAATACATCAAGTCACTTAACATGTCTCTTATGATTTTATTTAACAGAATATACTTCGCAATTTGATAGTGCATTCAAACGCAATGTAGTAAAATGTTCATTAAACTATCTTTCCTGAATCATGGCTATTTTCATAACAAAGGAAAAATCTGTCTGGAATTATGAAAGTGCATTAATCAGGTATAAGTGGAAGCGCGGTCTAGTGGTTAAGGCGTTGGACTCATGATTCGAAGGTCGTGGGTTCGATCTCTGGACCGGGCGATGTGTTGTGTCCTAGAGCAAGACACTTAAGTTTACGTTGTTCCAGATCACTCAGCTGAAAAATAAATGAGTACCAGCAAAATGCTGGGGGTTAACCCTGCGATGGACCGGCGTCCCATTCAGGGGAGAGTCTTGTACTCTCAGTCGCTTATCGCCACCGAAACCGGGATAAGCTCCGGCCTGATGGGCCTAATGGCTCGGGACAGACTTTAAGTTTAAACTTTATTAATCAGGTATGGTCTATCTCTATCGTGAATGGACATTTATCAGGATGTGTTTATCATTTTTCGCCATCAAAGAATAACAAAATAAATATACAATATGTAAGTAAATAACATAATCGCTGACGTCATATTATTGTTATAGCAATACGGTATTGCACGACTGTAACGCGAATTAAAGTGCAAAACTGTGAAAATGAAACATATCTTCATAACATTATCCTTATATCTAGTGATCTAAACATTAAAATCAGTTCGAGATATTTTTTTGGGTATAATCAGAGTCAAATAAACTTTACATTACTTCTCTGTTATGATGCACCATTTTAATTGTTTTGAGACATGCGTATGGGTATCAATAGCTAGATCTTACATCAAATATGTCAGAAAATATGATCCACGTAATTAGATTCCGTTATTTATTCACGCTAATTAAGAATTATTATAATATAAAATGCTAAAGATGAACAACTTAGATTATGTCAGGTTATTTTGCTTCTAAGCGCACTCGTATTGAAAAACAATTTTTCCAAGGAAATGGTACAATAAATAAAGCGCCGTGGGAAATTATAGAAGGGATTAAAAAGTTTATTGACAGCTTGGATCTATTTCAAAATGAGGTTAATGATTACATCAAAGTGTTTCAGTCTAAAAATCTTTTGGAGATGGCAAGATTTCGAAGGCTATGATCCATTTCAATATGAAAGACCTTATTATCTAGTTAAATATGGTCCACTGTTTGTACAATAAGTAGAATGAACGAGAGCCATCTAAAAATAGCGGAATTTGTTCTCAGGCCTGGTGAAGGTGAGGAGTTGTAATCATGGGACCAAGAGACAACAGTCTATGAAATTTATATATACAGCATAGAAAAATTCCAATAATTTCTGCGTCGCTCACTTAGTCATTGCTGTTAATTTAATATTCGTCAATATTTACTTTTGGTTGAGATCTTGAATTTCTGCTGACCTATTTGCAACAGCATTGTCACATTATTTCAGCTGTAATGGTCATTTATATGCACTTGCTATTGATAGAAATGACTTCAAGCTTCTATTGCGGACAGGCATGCTGGATATAATTTTTAATATTTTTGAAAGAAGCTCATTAGTTATGAATACTGTTTATATGCATATTCCATGTGCAGCGCATATTTGCTCATACAGTAATACATCATAGGCAGGATAAGCAGGTATATTGTTTCATCAAAAAGACAAGTTGACAAAAGAAAACACGAAAGTTACAGCTTAAAATATAGACTTTCGTGGGAGTCAAAATTTAGGTATAAGTCGGAATATTTAGAAACTTGGGCCTGTATACTAAATAAATGTAAAGTATAATGTTTATGTCTATATACTGAAATGTTCATAGTGTTATTATTCCTTATTGTTGTATCTACATGTATATAGTTACTGTATGGCTGTACCTGTCTTCAATAAAACATACAGAAGCAATTGTATTGCAATTCCCATGAAGACAATGGGAGTTACGACCCTTGATGTGTATCAATTTTCTTGCAATATTACGTCATGTCTTACACAGGGATCACGTGGTCATTTGAGATACGCCGATCTCACATGGCTCAAAATCCTATCCTACATTAGCAGGTATGGAAGAAATATCGCCAAAGGTTAAATCAAATCAAAATATTTATTAAAAGAAAGAATTGTAAATATAAGAATGACATTTCGGCTCATGTTATTTCAAGTGGTAATGAAAGATAGTGTGGCGCGTGCCAAATGAAGGGCTTCGCATGCTGAATTTCCTGCGTAGTTATACTTGCTCTGGATTTATCAATTAGACGATTAAATATTATTTAAATAAGCTGGATTCTGTTATGTTTTCATAAAAAGTTCAGAAGAACTGGCGCCATGTCACTACTAACAAAACGACAATCAAACTCATCAACGAAATAGTTCTCAAAATTTAAATTAATTCAACCAAAACACTGTCAATAAATTGAAATTAATTATATTTTCCATTTTCTAACGTTTACACTTTCATTTAAAATATATTGGCTTTGAAAAGCAGAGGACTTTTTTCAGGCAAATAGTTCTCATGAAATTTACATACTGAAAATTTACGTATTGATACACCTGAATAAACAGCTGTTTCCTGTGACCCTACAACCTTTTAATTAAACCTTATTAAGGACCAAAGATCCTTGAGTGAGATTTATCAATCTTATATAACTAGCAGAGACAGATCTATTTCCCCCGTTTAGCATGTATATCCTTTTACCAATCAGAAGATATGTCGGATATGCCTTGTAACTTTTATGAGCTAGAAACGGCTACAGTTCAATGTGACAACAGCCACACTTCAGTTTATTCTTAGATTATGACTATGTCTTCCTTAAAAACAAAAGTAAAAAGAACAAGTATTTATTTCTCAATTAAACTTCAATCGGAAAAATGTTGCCATTTTTTCAAATAAATAAAATTCTAAACAGTAGTATTTTTAAGTTTTGTTTGTAAAAATTAATGTAAAAATTCTCAGTCTATGAAATATTAGCCAAGCAACTCAAAACATGTTCTTCTTTATACCAAAAATAAAAAATGATAAAAACTGTAACACAAATCATAGTGTATAAAATAACGGCCTCTTATGTAATAAATATAGAACGCAAATATGAACGATTAAGGCATTCGTTAGGAGGTTGTTAAGCGCATATTCCGTGTAGCAATATTTAAATATAGAATTGAAACTCATTTGCTTACAAATGTCATTAATTTAACAGCATTTTACAATGAAGTATCGAGAGTCTTCTTCTGAAAAACCTTGTTAGTGTTACAGTTAAATTGGACCTGAAGCGAAACTGTTATTCTGCACCTGATGAGTGTGGCGCTACCAAATCAAAACAAAGAAGTAGGTACAATCAATTTCTAAGTTTTGTACGTTTTCCTGAAAGAATGTTTACGATGTTCTTTTTACATCGTTACAGATCGAAATATCGTTTTTTTAATTCATGCGCATGTTTTAAAACGAAATTGGAAAATTCAAAAAAAGAAAAAAAATCAACGTAATAACAACTACACCAAAACGATTAATACAGCATCGCCATCCGAAATAACATTTGATTGAAATTTACACCTTCAAGAAGTTTCGCCATTCTCACGATATCTCAATTTGAGAAATTGTTTGGAATAGTTTAAGTTACAAAACGATATATTTAGATATGTATTGGTAAAATGATCTGCTTTTAATCATCATAAAATAATAACAAAGCTATATAAACCATAAATTTTGACATTATATTCTCTATCCGTGATGCAAGAAAAGTGCCATTTAATTGCTTTTATCATATTTTCAATGGCTTTATACAACCAGGAGAATATTATTCATGGAATCTGTTCATTTTATAATCATAACGTAACCTTAAAACATTTAAAAAGTTTACTAACCATTACTCGTATCAATACTATAAAAGGAAATTGATTTAATAGATAGAGATATTTCTGTAATGTTCGAGTCAAAGTGATATAAATTATAATTTCTCTACCGCTTCAGTCATAAAGATTACGTAATACAGATAACACTTGATAATAGTTGTCCTCAGAGTAGCATTCATTTTTGATTTACGAATTTAGGAATATCGGAATTTTTACCAAAATTTGATTTGTTATCAAATAGTTATATAGCTGTCTAACAAGTCTATCAAGGCAGTGCCCACAAAAGCCAAACAAAGTTTTATAACAAACGAGATAAATTTTGGTTGGATTGCATTGGTCTTGGCTCAAATGGTGAAGCTATCTTATAAATCGACATGTCTCAGCTCAACGGTTCTTGTTTCTAAATTGATGGTTTCCATTCCGGAAATTTAATTTCAAATTGCTTCCAATACAAATAGATCCTTTACTCTAAAGTTTACTACTAAGAGTTTGAAATATGTTTATTCGTTTCGTGTATTGTTTTGTTGAGCTTTTCTGTCATTGGATCGTGTTCTTTGTTGTGTTGGCTTTAACAAAGGGCATATTCAAGTTACATATTTCTTTGTACATTAGGTTATCGTTATCAAATATACTTTATATAGGTAGTACAATGTTGCTAATGATTAAGGGAACTTGTTTAATTTCCGATCTTGGTAAACTTTTTTGCACAAAGATTAATGACGCAAGAATCAATGACGTTGTTCTATAAGCTGATTGTTATAATCTTTCATATCAATATGTGTTTCTTCTTTTTTGTACAAAACAATAAATGGGCACACTGAGACTACTTATTATTAAACTTATATCTTAGAATGATGTTGAAATTAGTACCAAGTGCTCTGGTTATAGTAATAGATGGTCTTAATTTACACCAATTATCTACAACGAGCGGTCCACCAAACCCAGATTTAAATTTACTAAACAATAAACCAACAAGCTTACATGTATAATTTTTCCATAAAAATTAAGAAACATTTGAAATTTTTATCGTGATTTAAATCATTGAAAATTTTAGGAATAAGATAGAAGTTAGATAATATTTTGTATTATTACATCTTATGTAAAAATCTATCAATTTCATTGGATAAGAGCTATGTAACAATTTGTACTGTCACATAGCGCTGCGTGTAGGTGACAGTACTTTTGTTTGAGTCCCCCCATTTGACTGAATCACGTAAGCGCTTTAAACGAAACGTGTTTTCATATGTGTCTACGCAAGCGTCTTATTGTTATTAATAATACTACTAATAATATTTTATTGGAAAACTGAATTTACAGTGTTATCTAGTACATAATATCTTTACAGATATATATAAATGTAGGTTCATCTATACAGTGTTGTGATATATTATAATTACTTAAAGTAAATTCTATTTTATTTAAACATTATAATATGTATAAGGAATATAAAGATACAAACAATATATAATAATACTAATATATTGTAAAGTATAGAACAACCAGAAGCTTCTACCAAAAGTAATTGAGTTAACTTCTTAGAATTTATGCATTAAAGGGCCAGGCATTCTTTTTCATCACTAGGATTGATAATTTTTGTAATTATTTCTAGTGTTTCGTTTTCAGTTTTTGAGGATAAAGAACTCTCCTGAATATTAAAACATTGTAAAAACGGTTGTCTAAGGGTTATTGATATTGTTTACATTCGTCTGTAGAGACAACAACAAAAGATGTTTGCCGAGGCTGACAATGAGAATCTTGCCAATTTAATACAGTCTAAAGACTCTTCATCAACTATACTAACCATTAAGCGGGCCATGGATACGTATTGTAAATTTCTTAGCTCAAATAACTATAAATTTGAGATATTCCCGGCCGATAAATTGGATAAAAATTGATATAAACGTTACTAATACTAAAGTTGAAGGATGCATATATTGGTAAAATAAAACAAACAATCGATGTAATCAAATAAATATTACATTTCTGACAGGCTGACAGTACATAGTGTCACCTCTCGAAAAGCATTGTCAGCCTCGGCTATCGCCTCGGCAAACAATGCTTCCTCGAGGTAACACTATGTACTGTCAGCCTGTCAGAAATGTAACATTAATATATTGATGCACTGTGCTTCAAAGTACATTGTTTCAAGAAAGTACGATCCTACCAATACACAAAGGGTTGTGATCAGGGACCGTACACTGAAATAGAAGCATTACATGATGCCACCAGTAATAGTAATAAGTTATAAAAAGTTTTATATCATTATTTTCTCTATCTCATAACAAAGCATTACTAACAATTTCTTGGTGTTTTTTCTGTCAGTGGACAGTGATAAATAAAGTCAGAATAAGGTTTTACAACTTTATACCCACTTACCGAAGGTTTGTAAAGAACGTGTTCAATATAAATATGAAATATTGATACATACGAAAAATAATAATTTCAACCATATACACAAGGACACACTTCATATGAAAATACGTTATATTGAAGTATAATCAGGTTTAAACACCAGCAAATCATTTCTTTAATGTTATAAATATTTCATCGACTTTATTCGGAAATGAAACACATTTTTCTTTTAGTTCTGTTAGCCTGAAATTTAACTTGTCTATTAGTTACTGAAAACAATTCCATATTGATAATGGGAGAAGTCTTTATAGACATTATGTTTCTTGATTGTTGTAGCGGTTATTACTAGAGTTTGTTTTGAAATTGTCATGTTTATAAGTACAGGTCTGTTTAATAAGTTACGTCAACCCTAAATTTTCAAAAAAGAAACGTCACTCACTTCTGTAGAATCTTAAATAATTTATTTCCATTTTTACTGCAGTAGGTGTTACAAATAAAGATTACCTTTTCAGGCTCTAAATTGCGTAAACACAACGTAATATCCACTTGTTGAATAAAATAACATGATGTCAAGTGATTTTTAAAATTCGAACTGTTTAAATGTCAATTAAAATCCATAATATTAAACTATCTTCTTCAAACAGTTAAACACTTAAAATCAAATATATTTCTCCATTCAAAGATAAATATATTAGGAATAGTTGATCTTTGATGCAAATTTTATAAAACTGTTGGGTTGAAATTTAATTTTCAAATAATACTGGCAACTGCAAAAGTTCATCCTAGGCAGAATTATAAAAAGAATTTGAAGACTATATGGTAAAATTGAAATAAGGTCAGATTGATTATATATTTTTACTTTAAAAACATAAATGATTAATTTGCCCTGTGTGTATTTTTTATCATTTATTTTTTGTTAATTTTCTTTTCTAATTTTGGTTGTACGTTTATACTAGTACACCAATATATTGACACCAAATTTTATACAAACTCAAAATATATATTATAGGATAATCCTAGACTTAATTCTACTCTTTGAAAGTTCATGCAAAGAGTAGAATAAGATAACAAAAGCAAAGCACAAAGAACTGGTTGGGAGTATATGAAGACGAATAATGGTCGTCATCGAAGCAAAAGGAGCATCAACTAAATATAACTTTTAGTTATAACATTAACTCATACAATAATTCATCAAAACTCTTTAATTCTTCTTAAATACAGAAACAAGTTTGGTGACGTTTCTTTTTGGAAATCTGCGGGTGACATTTTGCACGGACATGTATGTGGCTCAAAGTGACATATCTGACATATATAAGACTCTATTCTCTCATTGAATGTTTGCTTGAACTGAATGTTTGTGTCATATCATCCCTGATGTGAAATAAGTTGACATATTTGCTGTGTTTGGTAATATAGTTTTTCAGCAAACAATCGGTATACACCATTGCTTGCTGATTTGTTTCTTTATTCTTATGAAGCAGAATTTATGCAGAACCTTGTTAAATCTGGAGAGAAGACTGTCGCCAAGACATTTATATATAGATGACGTTCTGTCTCTTAACAATTCTTAATTTGGAGACAAGTGAGCTTGAAATAAAAGACATGACTGATTCCTCAAGTTCTGCTTCATATGAATTATGACGTACACGAAAGGCTACATTTGAAACTTTATTACAAACGTGATGGCTTCAATTTTTCTATTGTCAATTTTACTTTTTATGCAGTAATATACCTGCTTCTCCTGCTTATGGTGTATTTGTTTCCCAATTATTACGCTATGGTAGAGCTTATTCCCACGACATTGACTTTGTACAACGAAGTAGGCTGCTTTCAAATAAATTGTTGCCTCAGGGATATTGCAAGCCTAGGCTTATCAAGGTCCTCAAAAAGTTTTATGGCCGTCATCACAGTATTGTTGATAAGTTTGATGCTTCTGTGTCTATGATTGCCCTGGATATATTTGACGTCTCATAGTTCCATGTTCCTTTCACACAATTTTGATTACACACGTGGCGGGTGTAGCTAGCTAAAGAGGAGGTGCTCTCCCTTCCGGAGCACCCGGCCTCACTTCTCTGGTGAAAGTTCACGTGTCTTACCTAACTTGTCAGTTCCAAAGTTTTTACTTTGCTTCTGGATTGTGATTCGGACATGGATTAGTATGTTTGTTTTTGATTGTTGATTACAACGAAAAAGATTTGGGACTACAGTATGGCCGAAGACTCGGCATGTTTTGTCACTGATATTTGAATGTTCAATATTCTTGTTCAGAAAACACACTCATACTAATCCTAGGGAATTTTTATCAAAAACAAACATACTAATCCATGTCCAAACAAATATCCAAAACAAAGTAAACACTGCTTAGTTAAACACGTGGAGTGAGGACGGGTGCTCCGGAAGAGTAAATACCTCCTGTTTAGCTGGCTGCAACCACCAAGAGTTCGATCAAAATAGGGAATAAGAGAAACATTTCGGGACGTAATATGTTTCTAAGTAAACTAGTGTTGGGTAAGCTTACTGGATAAAATACTTTAGAAATTCTATCACGAAAAATGATTTATGATCGATTATAAAAGTATGAGTATTTCTGCAAAACAGACAAAGTCAGCCATTGTCCTATTTATATTATGAACAATTTTAGTGATATACTATATGTCATATTTTTGGTAGTTTTTTGTGTTAAAATTGTCAACATATATCAATTTGATGCATAAGACAACCTCATGTTGTTTCAAATAAGCTATGATTTACGGGTAAATAGGACAGAGTTTTATATAAATTAGTTTTCATTTTGCAGTGTTTGTTCTTGTCTTGGTTATCTTCGTGACTTTGTCATCTTACACGATATACAAATAATCAATAATCAATTAGTACAAATACATCAAGTCACTTTACATGTCTCTTATCATTATATTTAACAGAATAGAATTCGAAATTTGATGGTGCATTCATACGCAATGTAGTAAAATGTTCAGTAAGCTTTCGTGAATCTAGGCTATTTTTATAACAAAAAAATCTGTCTGGAATTATGATTATTCATTAATCAGGTATGTTCTAATCTTTCTCGTGAATGGACATTTATCAGAATATGTTTATTTTTTTATTTTTTAATTTATCATGTTTCGCCATTAAAGAATAACAAAATAAATATACACGGTACAATTAAATCACATAATCACTGACGTCACATTATTGTTCTATCTATTGTACACGGCCTTAACATTTTCTACGTTGGAGTGCAAAACTATGAAAATGAAACATGTTTTATATAAAGGTTTAGCGGATTCCTTAGTCAAACTAAACACGTTGATTCTTCATTACTGGAACAGAAATAACATATCTGGTATCTTCAGAACATTATCTCTATATCTAGTGATTTAAACATGATTCTTTCTTCTGAGTACAAACCGAGTCAAATAAACTTTACACCACTCCTCTGTTATGACGCACCATTTTAATTATTTTGAGACATGCTTATGGATATCCATAGCTTGATCTGAAATCAACAAATCAGAGAATATTATCCACTTCATAAGATCATGTCTTGTATTCACGCTAATTGAAAAATTATTATAATATAAAAATGTTTTTAAGATATAAATCTCAGATTATCTCCATTTTTACTTTTAATTGTACTCGTATACCAAAACAATTTCATTAGTCCAAGGAAACGGTGCAATAAATTAAGCATCGGGGAAAACTAGAAGGGGTTAAAAAGTTTAATGGTGGCCTGGATCTATATCAAAATGAAAATGATGATGACATCAAAGTGTTTTAGTCGGAAATTTTTTTTAAAGATGACAAGATTTCGAAGGTTATCATCCATTTCAAGATGAAAGACCTTATGATCTTGTTATATATAATCCACTGTTTGTACAATAAGTATCATGAATATGAGCTATCCAAAAGTACCAGAATTTGTTCTAGGATCTGTAATAAGTCAAGGGTGGGGAGTTATAATCAGAGGTCCAAGAGACTATATATTACTTATACAATACTATGTGGAAAAATTCTAATAAGACATGCATCGCTCACCTGGAACGTTCTATAATCTGTATGGTCATTTATTGCCTCAACTTTGCTGTAAATGTGATAGTGTTTCTGATTAACTATTTGCAACAACATTGTAACATTATTTAGGTTGCATTTGATAGAAATGATAGGTATGCTGGATATAATTTTTTAATGTTTAGCATCAAAACGCCTTACTTGCCAAATTTCGTTTATATTGGCCGAAAATTAGACTTTAAAAACTTAGACTAAAAATACACCTTTTTTGCATATTGCGTAAATATTACACTAAGCTATCCCTCAAACGAAGTTGTATTGTGTGGCATAGAAGGACTACTAGGAGGTGTAAACTACAGCAAGGATGGAAACAACAAAAAACGAAACCATGGTTGTTATGACAATTCCATGGTGTATTCTTTATTATTTTTACTATTGATGATATTTTCTTGTAATCTATGTTATAATCCTTCTACATGCGTTATCTAAATTGCTGTGACTTTGGTGTTTTCTTGTGAGTACAAATGTACGTGATGGTGGTTTTTATTTATACGACTATATATGGTATGACATTTTCATGGCTGTTGCGGTTATATAATTGTGTTTGTGTGGTTGTTGTGATGTGGTATTTTCTGGTTTAATGAAGACTATGATAAGTTTTTGTTATTATATAATTTACGATTTGCTAACTGACTTTAATATGATTTCTGAATGGCTTGATGTTTACAAGAATCAAATGAGTGCAAAAATATCGTTGTTGATATTCATGTTATTTATGTAATCTGTTTTACAAATGATATTTCAGATAAAGTAATTTGCATCAACGTTGTCACTTTTTAAATGCTGAAATGGTCCTTTATATGCATTTGCTATTGATAGAAATGACTATTATCTTCTATTTCGGATAGGCTTGTTGAATATAATTTTTAATCTTTAGCATCAAAACGTCATTCATGCCATTTTGTTAAATTGTCCAAAAATTAGATTTTCAAAAACTAAGATTAAAAATACACTTTTTGCAGATTGCGTAAATATTACACAAACCTTTCACTTCAAACAAAGTTGCATTTTGTCGCAAAGAAGGACCACTAAACAACAAAATAGAAGATTTTATGGTGTATTCTTTACATTTTTTTATCTATGTGATAATATTATCTTGTAATCTATGTTAGGATCCTTCTACATGCGTTTTCTTAATTACTGTGACTATGATGTTTCTTTGTTTCCTATGAGTACAACTGCATGTGAGGATGCTTTTTATTTATACGACTATATATGTTATGACATTTTCATGGCTGTTGCGGTTATATAATTGTGTTTATGTGGTTGTTGTGATGTGGTGTTTTCTTGTTTAATGAAGACTATGATAATTTTTTGTTATTATATAATTAACGATTTGCTAATTGACTTTAGTATGATTTCTGAGTGCACCGACCTTTATGTTTACAAGGATTGAATGAGTGCAAAATATCAGAATTGATATTCATGTTAATTATGTAATCTGTTTTACAAAAGATATTTCAGATAAAGTAAAACTAGAAAGGGATTAATTGGATTTATAATATTATTATTATATAAATATTTTTTTTTCCTGATCTGTTCTACTGATGATTATGACTATCGCCAAGTTCATTTAGTTAATTTTATTGGCTGGTTCATGTCGTTTATTGGATCGGGTTTCTTGATTTTTATTTGCGTTAACCTGACACACTAGAGACTTTTAGGTTTAACATACTCAAAATAAAATTATTCGTTAAAAAAAAACCGCGTGAAACATACACTGATGTGAACTAACGTGTAAGAATATGACACAAAACTTTCTTTCTTTTTTGCATGCATGGACAGATGGTTCATAAATATGCGTTAAGGGCATTCGTTATTGTGTGCAATTTTTGGCTCCACGATCATGGAAGATGATGTGACAACATTTTAAAATATTATCTTGACAATTTGTAACTTACATCTTGTCGGACATTTTACATTTTTCGGGAAAATATTTCGATAATAACCAATACTGTTTATATTCACATTCCATGTATACGGCATATATTCATAGTTCGGTAAAATCGCTATATCAATATCCGTGCAAGTGCTCTTTATTACAGCTGTCATATTGTCATATACCAATTTATGAATGTATTTTATGATTAAATTCAAAAAATGGTATATGACAGAGCAGTAACTTTTTATTTTTTTATATAAAACGCAGACAATTAAAAACGCACATCTATTGTGGAGAGGCGTATAATAAAAACAAACAGACCAATCAATGTCCAAATCAAATCTTCAAGCGAAGTAAAAACTTTAAAACAAGTAAAGTAAGTTAAAAAGGTCAGATGCTACGGAATAGTGAGCACCTCCTGTTTAGTTAACTACATATATAAAAATTGACAAACTAGAAGCTTTTGGGTTTCAAATACGCAAAATACAATTATTCGCTAAAAGGAGTCTAAACGTTTATAAGCACAACAACACTTTTTGCATGCTTGGGCAGATGTTTCATAAATGTAGCAGGGACATTCGTTGTTGTCTGAAACTTTTGGTCTCATGATAATTAGGTATATGACGTGACAGTTGTTTTATAATATTACTTTGACAATATGTAACTTACATCTTTTCGGACATTTTGCATTTTTCTTCGGGAAATTATTTCGATAATAACCAATACCCACGGTTTATATTAATATTCCATGTATACAGTATATATTCATATTTCGGTTAAATCGCTATATCAATATCCGTGCAAGTACCCTCTATTACAATGTAGTAAGTTTCTATTGTTTTGATATGAAATGCTGACACTGCTAATTAAAAACGCCTATCTATTGTAGAGAGGTTTATACTATATCAAATATCCAAGCAAGCAAAATCAAACAAATTAATTTAAAAACGTGCACTTCCACCTAGGAAGTATGGTCGGATGCTACGGAATATTGAGCACTTCCTGTTTAGTTAACTGCATATATAGAAATTGACATACTAGAGGCTTTTGGGTTTCAAATGCACAAAATACCATAATTCGCTAAAAGGAATCTAAACATTAATAAGTACATGGAACAATACTTTTTGCATGCTTGGATAGATGGTTCATAAATATGTAGTAAGGATATTCGTAATTGTCTGCAATTTTTGGTCTCATGATAATGGAAGATGACGTGACAACATTTAAAATATTATCTTGACAATTTGTAACTTATATCTTGTCGGACATTTTGCATTTTACGGGAAAATATTTCGATAATAACCAATACTGTTTATATTCATATTCCATGTATACGGCATATATTCACAGTTCGGTAAAATCCGTGCAAGTACTCTTTATTACATACAGTAACTTTCTATTGTTTTAATATGATACGCAGACATTGTTAATTAAAAACGCACATCTTTGTAATGAGGTGTATAATAAAAAAACAAACAGTCCAACTAATGTCCAAATCAAATCTCCAAGCAAAGTAAAAACTTTGAAACAAACAAATTAAGTTAAACACGTGAACTTCTACCAGGGAAGTGAGTTCGGGTGCTACGGAATAGTGAGCACCTCCTGTTTAGTTAACTACATATATAGAAATTGCGAATGAAAGGACCATGCAACTATGGAACGGCAAATATATCCCGCACAGTATTGTGATGACTGAAATAAAACTTTTAAGAGCTTTAATAAGCCCAGGCTTCCAATATCCTCGAGTCAACAATTTATGTGTAAGCAGTTTTGTTCGTTGTACAAAGTCCCCGTAGTGGGAACAAGCACAGTGTATTGATTGTGGAACAAAATTGGGTAAAATGAACATGGAATTATGGGACGTCAAATATATCCATGGCAATCATAGACACAGAGACATTAAACTCATCAACAATACTGTGGTGACGGCCATAAAACTTTTTAAGAACCCTGATAAGCCTAGATTTGCAATATCAAACACAAACATATAGGTTCTTGTTTAAATCACAATCTAAAAAGCAAAGCTAAAGTTCGAAAAATAGCAAACTATGTTCAACACGGGAACTAATACCAGAAAGATATGCCATTTGTTAACTTATTGCAATAATTGAAGAAAATATCGTGATTCCATTACTACAAAATTCATTTTAAGTTCTATGTAAAATGTAAACAGTCATTCGGTTCCACAATCCTCTTCCGCTCAAGAAGACAAGATGTCAATAATAAAATCAGCACGTGCTCTCTAATAATGTTGTCTTTACCAACTGCATTTTCTGTTTCATTGATAAAATCGAAGCGAAAAAATATTAACAGGAAGTTGGCTGATACGTACGGAAACAAACTTGATACATCCGGTAGGCGATATGCACGCTTTGATATGGTTATTTTATTGATGATATGTCCAACGGACATGGGCATGTATAGGGAAACAGCATTGACCAGTCCGTTTGACATTTCATAAGGGATATTCATTCATGTACGATCGTCCACCCAATACATGGGTATTTTTAGTAATCGCAGTTAATACGTACACGTAAACAATACATGTATCCATGATAAAGACAAAACTGTGTTTTTAGACTTAAACGCCACTGATTCATAATGAATATTTAAATTAAATGTCACGCGGACAAGTCAATGGTTTTTTAATTTACTTATTGTATGTTTCATATGTAGTATTTAATTTGCACAAATCTTAGCAGTGGGGCCCCAAACGAGTATAGCTATCTTAAACCAACATAAATCCGTGATACGTGGCTTCAATATACATTGGCTATGTCTTGTTTTCTTATTATTTTAGCAAATTGTTCTCGGTTTAAATTGTTATTGCCAAATATTGCCAAATATTGCCAAATATTGCAACATGTTTGTCAGCCAAAATGCCTAAATCACATTATAAAAGCCAGTGATGAAAATCAGAAGTGTCGGGTAAACAATTGTAACAGGAAAGCGATCACACAGGAACTCAAACCAGGGACCTACCAAATACTAGCAAAGTCCTACCCTCTACCCCCCTCCCCCGATTTCGTTATCTTTAATCAAAACCAATTGGCCCCACCCTGTAACCAACCTGTTGGGCGATTACTTCTAGGGTTTGTAGGAGCACCTAACAGACAGTAAAATGCAGCAGTCAAAACGGGACTCGGACCAAAGAGCCCCCACAGCTAGCAGAGCGCTCTATCGATTGATCAAATCGGTAAACTACGAATTAGGTTAGTGTTACAATTATTGGACATTATCAAGCAATGTTTAAACTATATGTTTTAATAGTGTTAGCAAATGTATTTTTAAACGCGGTTTTGAAAATGCAAAAATGTGGTTTTCGTCGAGCAATATTCATTCGCGCGCGTGGTGGTGTATTGTTTGTAAAAATACCTGAAAATATTGTTGACTTGGCAAGTAATTTTAACACACACACACACACACACACACACACACACACACTGTAACTTTGGTTCCAAGCAATTAAACAAATGCATTAAAAGTAATTCTGGTAAAATATGAAACAATCTTTATTTAATCAAAGATAATAACATTCTTAATGATACAATAATATACTTGTGACCCGGAATTTATATTTATGCATCGCTTTGATTTTCTTTTTTCTTTTCTCATCAAAAGCCTTCTCTTAAAATAAAACAAAGATAATTGTTTTACGCTGTGTTATTACGAGATATTTAACCTACAGTAAAAAGAGAAATAACTTCCGTTATGATGTACTCGTATTTCAGTATTTCTTGAGTTAACAGTAAACTTCCTTTTTTCATTCGTGTAAATGGACCTTATGAATTACTTATTAATTGTATTTATTATGGCAGGCTCTATTGAAGAAAAAAGACTGTGTTATGGTAGGTATGGCAGGAAAAACAACCTTGACAAAATCGGAAACCAAATTTTTTCTCGGTTTTGCCAAAAGCTCGTGACGTTTCGATAAATGTGTAATAATTCTGACTTGATAACATTGTCATACACCTTTTTTAATTTTAACATACAATGCATTCAAAAAATGGTATTTGACAACATACTTGGTAAAATCGTTTTCTAACGGTTTTCTTGAGTTGCTCCCCCTATAATAATCAAAATTCAAATGATCCACACTTTACAGTTACTTAAGACAAGCAAAGGAAAATTTAATTATTGGTCTAAAACCCATCATATAAAAATGTATTTAGCTATATGATTGGATTATGTTTTACATGATGTGAATATACAGAGGTGATGCTATCTATAATGACAGATTTATTAAGTGTTGAAAGCGCTTACATGGAAAAAGGCACTTTGTTATTACTAGTATAAAAACAAGGCGGAAAAATCAAAGTGATGGGAAGATTAGACCGGAACTGGGAAAAAACAAAAATGGACAAATCGCATGTTACATCAAAGAGCTTTAATTTATAAATTCACTTTTAAAGAATGTATTGGTTACGGTTTGTTATCAAGGTGGTTTCCTTATCGAAATATTTAGTGGTTAATTACTTTGAATTTATATCAAATCGGCAGTAAATTGGTAAGTCGAGTAGAATATCGTATCAGTTTAGTATAGACAACTTAGGAGGAGTTCTCTGATCGTTGATTTTGACTTTATCGTAGCTATATGATCATTTCCTACAATCAGTTATTTCTAATAGAGAGGAGAGGATCTCTTTGATAGCTTACTTAGATTATGATCAGTCACTATGAACAATAATTTCGGACAATATTTAGAGAATCATTCTTTAACTAAAAGAGCAAGTTTATATCATTACTTTCAGTACTTAGTTAATTTGCATTAAGCTAAATGATTCTCGTGACAATTTGGGTAGGAGGATGAATTTTTATATCAGCTGGAGGAAGAATTGATCTACTTGCCAATGTGATCAAAGTGATTTCAAAGTGGAAAATAATGGTTTTTATAATTATTCTTAGGTGTATATATAGTATGTACGCAGTCAGCCTCCGATAGCAGTACCTGTATATAATAGCGTGTACAACGATTGAAAAGTTACACCAGCAACACTGTAATGAACCAAGGTGAAACATTTTATTTAATTGGATGTTAGGATTTCAGTTGAAAAATTTCATTAACATACTTCGAGATAATTGGATAACACTTTGAAATACTTTCTATAATTAGTTTTGAAAATAAATTTTGATTTGGAATGAAATATTCTCTATAAACAGGAACATAATTTAGTGGATGTTAGTTCTAGGGTAATCTACTGTATTGAAATATATCGGAACTTTGTGTGAATATTTGGAAAAACATGATTACGTGTTAAAATAACATCTTTACATATCAGATTAATTTAAGTAGAAAATTTGATTCACTGATTTCGTGAGAGTTGAACTTTACTTAATTGAACTTTATATCTTCGCTGTCAATAAAATTGATTAATTTGATGGTAAAGAATTTTTCTGAATCCCTATATACTTATAACTTCCGGCGAATTTATTTTATTGATTGTATAAAATACACAGAACGAACACTTTCAACAAATTAGTCCTTGTTTATTATAAACAGTTAATTTTATGTCATTACAAGTCGACAGTATAAAATTACTTACACTTGAAAACAAATAACCATTATACGTTTTGATTTTGACTAACGTATCTAAAGGAGAACCTGTCACGTATTTAAGTGTATATTTTTATTGTTACTTATTAATTAAGTAATTGAGTTTTTTCAATATAATTTTATTATAACTAAATAATTAAGATGGCAGAAAATGTTACCAGTGATTTATTGCATTCTCTCGTTCACACAATAATACCTGGGATGTCAGTCACAGAAAATGGAATTTTGGATTTTACCACTTCTAGTTTTGGGGATAATGAAACAATAAATGGAAGTACAGCCCGAGGCCCGCGGGATCGATACTCGCCACCGCCCTTAGAATGGACTGGTATGGTTCTCATCCCTCTATATACTTTAATATTCATTCTTGCAGTTGTAGGCAATGCGCTTGTGATTTTGACACTAATTCAAAACAAACGAATGCGAACAGTGACGAATGTTTTCCTTTTAAATTTGAGTATCAGTGACCTACTTTTAGCTGTATTATGTATGCCATTCACATTCATACCAGTTTTACTAAGGAACTTTATATTCGGAAGCACGATGTGTGTATTAATTCGCTATCTACAAGGTGAGTAACTCTACTTTATTTGAAGAAAAGTTTTTTTCGCTAGTTTGTAATTTTGCGAATTTAAAAAACTATGTTTTTTTTCATTGTGTAACCATTAATCATTAATCCGTCTGTTAGTACAAGATTGTATTTTGGTTCCCATTAGACTACCTACGTATAGGAATTCAATTCCATTTAATTTGTAACTTGCACAATGAAACAAACTAATGAAATAAATCAACAAAACGAATGAAAAAGAAGAACCAATGGGGTCGCTTCACTACGTGATACACCATAACGTTTTGTGGAACAATTATTTCCAGTGTATATGGGATTTACCAATACACGTTTTCCCGTAAAAAAGCCGTCTTTCCGGATAATCCCAACATAAAAGTTTTCCAAAACGTGCCGCACAACCTTAAGGGGTGTTGATCCACAGTAAAGCAGCAAATCGCATTGATTGTGACTTTCTGTACACGACATATTAGTAATTCGCCATGGCAGATTAGAAAAAAAATTAGTAGTGATTTTCTGTACACGGCAATATAGTAATTTGCCATGTCAGATTAGAAAAAATTACGCAATGTCCCCTGTACGTACATCAATGTACAATGTCCCTTATACGCTTTCGTACATCAATGTACAATGTCCCTTATACGCTTTCGTATGTAAGTCATCAACACAGCAAATTAAAAGGAAAATATTTTGTTTTTATTTCTGTAGTTATTTAAGTTAATTATAAGTGTTGCTGGTGATTGAAAAATTAATTATATATAAAAGACGCGGGAATTTCGCTAGCGTGATTTTTATTGCAATAGTGACTTACAATCTAATTAAACAGATTGATAAAACACAGTTTGATGATATGGTTAAGAAAACATACGTAGTGAATCAATTTAACTAATAACAGTTTTCTACGATTGTAATTGTAATGTACCGTAATCACTTTGTTTTAATTGTTTTCGAAATAGAATTTACAGATTGTAGAATCAAAATCTTGAAGTTTGTCACGATTGCTTTACGAATGTCCCGTAGAGATACAAAACAGCGAATTATTATCGCGTTGGTGTTTTTTTTTCGATTTCTTCTAAACATAATAATGATAAAAATATGTTTGTTTAATTCTAATTTGGCTAACGATGACGTCAGAAAATGTTAGAATAACGTCATTTATCGAGAATATGGCAGGCAATATCTACAAAATAAGCCGCTAAAGTTGAACTTCACATACAAGAAAAATGAATATGTTCTTATACACCAACAAGAAATTATACTTTCTTTTTAAGTTTATCTTCTTTAAAACTTACTTCCACTGATATTTATTGATCAATGGTTAATTAGTGTTGCCATGGTGACGCCACAGCCAATTCTAGATATGATCAGATGTCAGTACCAAACATTTTCATTCATTAACTGAGTCAGATATTCTTTGCGTTTTTAGTTTTATCATTATTCACCCTATATGTTTTTTCTTTCAAAGATTAATACTTTTTCTCGAACTGTGGTTGATAAAATTATGAATTCAGCATTGGAAGGGTTGCAAAATTAATAAATAAAACTTCATATTTAAAAACAAAAATACTTTTATTCATTCAAATAAGCAAAACAATCTTTTATTATTTTATTTTGTATGCTAGAAAAGGGTAACTATTCTAATTTTTATCATTATTTCGTTTGTATAAACATTACCAACGTAAGTCGCGATTTGGTTTTGTATGTCCTGTAAGAAGCAGTAGTAAAAAAAAACACCAATTGCTTATAACTGTGAAAACGGTTACGATAAAATAAAATTATTATGACGGGTTCATTTGATGTCTCCGACTAAAGGTAATGATTAATATTTAAAAATATTACTAAAAAAGTAACAATCATGAAGACTAGCTTTCAGCAAGCCCGTTTATTACTATTGTCGGCTTCGTTTTGCTTATTTTCTAAACACAAAACATTCCGGTTTTTTTAAATAATTTTAAGCATTTTGTTCAGACAATAACCAAAGGACGACATTTTGATGACGTTACACAGGTATTTCCAGTACATGAACACTTATGTCACCGTTGGTTCATTTATTTATATGTAAGACTCGACTAGTTGTATAAGATTAACATACAAAAACTTTAATCTTCTAATATTTTCGCTTTGCATGTCGTGTCTTTATGTTCCAGATTAGCCAATGTTTAACTGCGGCGAGGAACATTTCCAGTAAATGTACACTCCATACCACGGTATAGGTTGGTTCAAGAGGACTTGGTTGGTTGAAATATCTTAACGTACAAAGACTTTAATCTCCTCATAGCTGAGTTCTGTTGTTCCACATTGATCAATGTATAACTGCGGTGCGGCTAGTTTGATAATACCGTAGCCAATCCTTCGTTATTATAACCATCTTCATTCATTAACGGAATCCCAGACATATTATTACCTGTTGGTGATATAAGACATTCAGCCTGCTGACTTTCTTTATCAGCTTCTAGACAGTATTGATACTTTCTTGGAATCTTTGTTGACAAAGATGAAATGTCTTACCGACATATTGGCGATTGATTAATTCACGAAACTTGAATTCTGTTAGAAATTGAAATTTATTTTATATAAATGAAACAAGTCATGATTGATAACGTCAGTTTGTAAATAAAATGAACTACAAGACGGGTTATGATAAATTTGACTTGGATGTGAAATCATGTGCTTCGTTACGCTACAAATATATCCTGAAATATCATATATTATCCTACTCCTACCCTATTTATATTGATAATTGGTTGGTCTGATGGATTTTATTTTACGTCAAAACAACAATTTTTCAGCTATTCATGACTAGACGCTTTTATATTATTCCCAATGTTTAATTTCAAAACATGGTCACGTGGTATGTGACTTTTGTGCCAGTATTTTTTATTTGCTTTGTATTAGTACACACGTATGGCGACCTTTAGAATGTTTCCTAGTACTCTCACCCAAAACTGATGCAAGTAAACAGTGCAGACCAATCAGTCTATTATACTGGAAATGACTCAACTAGAAAGAAGGTGTTAAAATGCAACTATAAAAGATATGGTGTTCTGGAACTTGTATTTTATGGTGTCAATTATTTTGTTATATATGCTTGTGTTGCAAATACAAGACCAAACAAGAAAGAAGTAATGTAAGACAAATATCGAGTGAAAAAAACGAAATTTATGGTATTATTTCGCCTTCCTTGCCTAATTATTTCGTCTCGGTTTTTTTCCGTGACGCATTTGCTTTTTTGCACATATAATTCCTCATAACAATTGTTTTGCGTGGATTTCCTTTTTAGTTCTGATGTATTTTAAGTATCGCCTTTGTGCTAAATACTTAACATGAAAAGACACACAAAAAGAAGTTTGGTATAAAGTGATTCAGACTATGAGTTTATTCAGTTTGAGGTTATTTCTCTCAGAATTTGTAGGATATTCGTCCAATCTAATATACATTTTCAAAATGTTTTGATATATTAAATCAGAAAACAACTGTTTCATTTTTCCTGTTTTCTGTCGGACGGTCATTATGAATTTCTCAATAACCATCACCAAAACCGATGTTTTTCAAAAACCCAGGCTAAGAGTGATCATCTTAATTTGAAACCTTACACCTCCATTTGTTAATGTGTTATTGTATATTTTATTTTTTTTTTGTATTGGCATTGTCTATTTTCTAGCACATTCTGATGAACTAAATGCGCAATATTGTCTGTTTTGTATGCTCCTATTTCTCTATTACATAATATATTATACCTCATTAGAAAAATACGATGCTATCTGTAATTTGATTGGATCGTTGGATCATGTGATCAGGGTGGAGAAAACATCGTGTATCCCTCTAAAAACATCATATCCCACCTCTTCGGAACACACCGTGACGTCACAATGGTATGACGTCATCGATGGAGAATCGGTCTTGACGTTCTTAGATAGCGTTTGCCTCCGATGAGTTCCGATAGGAGAAAAAACAACGAATCGGCGAAGGATTGATGTTTTCAGACTGTCTTTTTTAAAATATTTTCTTTCTTTCTGTCTTTCTTATTGCCATGGTTATCTTTCGGTATAATAAATAATTTATTGCCTTTGTGTGAGGGAGATATGAACATTTGTTCATATCTCCCTCACACAAAGGCAATGAATGTATATTCTAACATGACCTGCGTTTTCCTTCTTATAAAACATGAAGAGAGACAGCCGTGGTATAACAAACGATATACCCATTACTGTTTCGTTTTAATGACGTACTCTCTTGCTTATCTTATGACGCCATGCTACGTGTCGTGAACAATGTTTGTGACGTAAGTTTCATTCATAAAATCATTTATGTCAATGGAGGTACAGTAGGAACGCCAACCCGGCTTTTTCCGAGAATTGTGTTTCGGTTTTACAATTTTTGTATCCTTCCGCCGTCTTGAAAATCGGGATTACTTTTTGACAAGTGTCTGATGGCCGAAAAAGTCCCCCGCCTTTAAACGAACGATTAAATATTATAAAATAAAGTTAAGCACTGTGTACCAGTGAACTATATGCCGGAATAACAAATATTTTGAAATTTGAGTTTAAATTTGATATAAAACATTAGTATTCACACAAAATAATCGATTTCTTGACGCCAATCGATGTCGCGACAGAAACACTAGGACATTTTTTGTCAATCTTCAAAACTTGGACACTTTTTGTGTAAAGAAAATTATCACTCGATCTTTTGTAAAACATACAATAACACATCCAAAATTAAATTCAACCTAAAATCTTTCTGGTGCATCAGGTGTAAATATCTTAACAAAGCGAAAATTTGGATGGTACATTTGGTTGTCAATGTAAACAAATATGGCTGCCCCCGCGATGATCGATATTCCAATGTCAAGTTGAAAATGACATTCCTACTTGTTTAAATTATATTCACGCGATACCGGTTGGGAGAATCATTAAGTCACATATTCAAACCACCATGTTTTACAAGTTTTCAATAAAAATCCTCAGACAAAGTAATATATAATCCAAACACTGATCGGTTCAGACCTAAATGTCAAACCCTGCATGCATACGGTATCAAGAGTTGTCTCTCTTTTATTGCATTTTCGCACACACACACACACACACACACTCTCTCTCTCTCTCTCTCTCTCTCTCTCTCTCTCTCTCTCTCTCTCTCTCTCTTTAGTGTGTGTGTGTGAGAGAGATGTTCATTCGAACATATTTTGAAACATCATAAGTCATAAAATAATCTCCACAATCAATGCAACCAGTATATTCTCCAAGGAGTCATCTATGCATAGTGGCCATATTACCACCATACATACTGAATCTTTAAATAACTGGGTCCAACTGAATGTTCACATAAATATTGTAATAAATACCCACTATCCTAATTCAGAGTAAATAACAATGAGTGGTGTATAAATTTTGCAAAACAGTATAACCTGCTATAAAGTCCACCTGTCTATAGCAACCAGTATGAAGTATCCCCAATGGATTTTACTGTATAATGACCTTCCATATAATTCCACCTGTCTAATGTGAATAAAGAGCACCCTTTACAGTCCCAAATGACTACTCAACTTGTGTATAAAGTCCACTTTTTCAATCAACTTTATTTTAATTTGTTTTATAATTTTAGTCTAAAAGTTTATGCAAAAAATTAACCAAGTACATTGTAATTAATATATTCTTAATGCATTAAAATTAGAAATATATAATTAATATATATATATTTGTTGCAAAATGTATAGTTGAGTTATAATAAGTAAAATTGAGGAATAAATTTGTGAAGTCCTTATTCTCATGCCAATGACTGAAGTCATTAAATCAGAAGGTATAACTAGTATTTGTTATTATAATAATAACTATATTAGCATAAAGCAAATTGCATGCTTGTAGCCTATTTAGAATATTGGATTAACTAGTCTTTGTTATTTAGTGGTAGTATGTTTACTATACCTTTTGTTAGCTCACCTGGCCGAAGGCCATGTGAGCTTATGGCATGGCGAGGCATGCGTCCGTGCGTGCGTCCGTCCGTCCGTGCGTGCGTCAGTAAACTTTAATCTTCTCCTCCTAAACTACTGGGCCAACTGAAACCAAATTTGCCATGGAAGGTCCTTGACAGAGTCTAACTATAGTTTGTTCAAATCATGGCGATCGAATATCCAAGATGGCCGCTGTTACTAAAAATAGACAAAACCTAAAAAAATCTTCTTCTGTTGAACCACTCATTGGAGGCAAAAACTGATGTGATATTTGGATTCTACATAGTCTTAACCTTTATGTTTGTTCATTTCATGAAATTTGGTTTAAAAATAGGTTACGCGTTTTTGCGTTTAATTTTGAAAAAAAATCGTAAAATATTTCTAAATTGTTATTACTTGACTATATGACCAGATAATGACATGGGGTTTTCAGTTTTGACATATTCTTGTAATTACCTTCAAAATGGTGTCAAGGTCAATTATGAAGGTCATGACCTAATTTTTTACTGTTCTAATATTATTTATTATCTTGAAAACTATAAACTTTTTGTATAGGCATGTATATTGGAATATTGTTGGTATTGATGTAACAATCATTTTGATATATAGATTAAGGTCATTGGTTCAAAGGTCAAGGTCACAGATGCGAAAGAATACTGAAATGGTTCATTATCTCGAAAACTATAAACTTTTTGTATAGGCATGTATATTAGAATGTTGTAGGTATTGATACAAAGATCATTTTGATGTATAGAAAAAGGTCATGGGTCTAAAGGTCAAGGTCATGGTTGCAAAACAATACCAAAAAGGTTCATTATCTCGAAAACTATGAACTTTTTGTATAGGCATGTATATTAGAATATTGTTGGTATTGATGCAATGATCATTTTAATATATAGATTATAGTCATTGGTTTGAAGGTCAAGGTCACAGATGCGAGTAGCAAGTTTCATAAATATCTAAATATCCATTGCTCCTTAAATGTAGTATTTGTTGGGTTTTTGTGCTGTAAACGGCCCAGGTGAGCGGTACAGGCCCTATTGGTCCTCTTGTTTTAATTAGTGACACCCTGCTTCTTAAGAAACAAGGACATTAGTCAAGTGTATACTGATAGATCAACTCTAACCATGTAATCAGATGTACAGTCCCTTAAGATTATAATGCCCCTTTCAAATATTTTCTATAATTAATCCTAAATAATTATTTTTAAAAATAAAAATAAAATAATTTTAACAAAATTTATAAAAGGGTATTTTAGAGGTATTATTTTAACTCATTTGTATACCAGTATCAACAATACATGTTTGAGGTGACCCTCTATATACAGTCCACCACTTTTGCTCAGTCCCCTGGGTGGTTTTTATACAAAGGTTATACTGTATACCAGATTTCAGGTTTGATGGATGACATGGTGTTGTTTTTGCTTGCCATAACCAAATCAAGTATTAACATATTTAAAATGTGCTGGCAGAAATGGACATAAACAGACCTAGCTATAGAAAAATTGAAACAAGTACATCTGTTGTCTTATTGCATTGGCTGCCCATGTGTGTATATTGGATGTGTGACCATTTATTCAGTAAAAATAAATTGTATCTACACATTGCATATGTATGGAGCTGTTTCAAAAGTTGACACCCTTGTCACCCCCCCCCCCCCTTTGCAATATTTTCAAAAACAATACTTGAGGAGAAAAAGAAGATTGTTTTACCTTGAACTCTTTTGGTGTTTGTATGGTTTATCTATTCAATTAGAAGTTTAACTATTTTTATGATATGTGGGAAGCATATGATGTCTCTCCCTTTCAGTCTTGAAGCAATAATAGAGTATGCAGTCAATGCCATTTGAGCATATGGGTTTTAAAAACTGGCTATATATCCATAAGTAGCATTTTAGTAAACAGATGGTTGTATTTTAAATTTGAGATTTAACTAGCCAGTCATATACTGTTTCAGTTTGGGTTTAGAAATTATTTTCCTCATTTGTTAGTTTGAATACCATATGCAAATGCACATTCTACTTTTATCTGCATACTGAAAACAAATGGAATATTGGGCATTGTGAAATGTGACAAGTTGAATAGGAGTTTGTTGACTTCTTAGATTATTAGGAGTGCAATTACTGACCTTCTAATCTTACATGGTTTTTGGTAATTTTATAATCAGTGTTCTCAAACTGGCAATTTAAGTGACATTGCCTCCTGTTTTTCACTTTTCAGTGGTTTTTATGGTGTGTTGCTAATTGATTGAACTTGAATGTTGCAAGTGTAAGCTTTTTAGCTACATATATTCCATTTTGTAGTGGAAGCTCAAGTAAACACATATTTAAATCAACTTGCATGACTCAAATGGCTATGTTCCTTGAAGTTTTAACCAATATCTCAGTACTGTATTGAGTGCTGTAACTTTCTTAAAAAAAACACAGAAATTTCTCCTTGAACTGAGATTTAATATTTTAGCTAAAAGGAAATCTTTATTAGGCCATGAAAGGCACATTATTTCAGTCTATCTGAAATATAAACACTAGACAACACCAAAATTAACAGATAATATTATATATTCTTACTAAATTATTTAACAAAATTATAATTTATTTTTATATTTAAACAATAATAGTTTATTGGCAAATGAGAATTTTAATTTTAATCAAATGGACTAAATTAGGGACAGTATAAATTTTCCAGACATTTAAATTTTGGAATATAGTATATATCTTCAATTTCAAGCGCTGGTTTACTTGACAAAAGCTTATCCAGCATTAATTGTTTAGGCAAACCCTTAATGGTTATATTAAAGTCTCTGTGTAATAATATTATTGCATTTACCTGCAGGAAATTTAACATGGGTTAGAGCCAATCTAGAGTGAAAAAGTATAGGCCTGTGACAGTGGCCAAGCCAAAGTACTTGTTCGGTGTTGTTAGGCTAGTGTTTGTACAGGGTATGTTTTCAAAGTAAAATGCACTCTCTGTCTTTGTCGGCTTAATATGAAAGAACAATTCACTCTCAACTTTACTGATTTAGTGACCAGGTGGTTAATATCAGCCTGTAATGACTGGAAATCACAAGGCAAAGGTTGCCACAGTTGAAAAGTGAAGGGCCTTCTGAAATCCTCTGGGGCTCAAATCGCATATCCTAAATAAACGGATTTATCTATTGCCATTAATTCCTCAATTCAACTAACACTTATAATACACCGTACGTGGTCAATCAACATAGATTTTGCGCGTGTGGTTGTCGTGTGGATTTTTAGTTTGTGAAATGAACGGTCGAAGCGGCATATTGCCGAGTTTTAACATGGAGACTGAAAGTAGGCCCTAAAATCCGGCAAATTCTATGAGAAGTCTGACGAAAAAGATGATAATTTTAACCTAAACTTACTTTATTTCAATCGTAAATGCCATTCTGCGTCTTCTGTGTGTCCAAACTAAATATAGAACACAGCTAGGAAGCAGTACTTACAAAATTTATAGGTCAAATTAGACGAAAAATGGACCCGACCCGTATCTAAGAATCCGGATTGACGGCGATTTTTCACCTTTAAAACTTGGACACTTTTTGTGTAAAGAAAATTATTTGATGAATTATATATCAAATTGTGCATTGCAAAAAGATCTTTCTTTTGATATAAAAATAATTCTGGTGCACGCGCGTTGTGATAAATGGGAAGGAATCTTGTGAAGAACAAATTTTTAAAATTTAGCCAGTGACTCGTTTTTATCACTGAATTAAGATATTTAAATGTAACCGGACTTGTAAAAAATAGCTACAGACGAGTTTCATGTATACTGATTTTTTTATGTTATAGCCCTGTTCATAACATCCGATGATATATTGAACACAATTCCCGATTTTGCCTCGTCCAAAGGTTCGCCATTTTTTGCCCAATTTTATCTCATTTTTGCAAGTTCACAAATTTTAATGAATCCCTACGCCAGCGGCTTTGGCGTTCCTACTGGTAATCTCAACAGCCGAATTTTTTCAATGGATTTTTTTCAAAAAGATAGTAAAATGTATAGTTTTGAAAACTTTACTCTTTCATTTGTTCATGTGTTTTCGTATATTCCTTTGTATTGGCTTTGTCTACTGACGCTGCCCATCTTACGTGATCATTCGACAGACAAGAACAATATAGTATGTTCTAAGTGTTAATATGATACTGTTGTCGGAAGGATAAATAAAGTAAAACGATAAAACACTAGTTAATGTTTTTGTTTTGAAAACATATAAAGAAAACTTGAAATGCTTCCTTATTGTATTATTGTGTTTTCCGGTCAAATTGTGTACATATAACACACCAATGCACTTAGAAAAAACACTATTAAGTTGCACTAGTCATTGTTGGTACAAAAAGAGCAAGTATAAAAGGACAGTATGGTGACCTTAAGAAAAATCATGAACAGATAAGACTTTAAAGGTCATCCTTAAATATTAAAATGAATAATGATGGGTTATTTTGAGTTTTACATCAGTATCATGAATATATTTTTGACTTTGATATTGCTTTTACAATGCGGATTTGGCATCCTAGTTAAAAACGCAAAGTTGAAAAACGTGAACTTGTAAATAGTTTGAGTCAATGGCATTACGCAAACATTAATATGATACGCAAATAAAATTCCTGCATCATACATGAATATAATTGAATCATACGTGGATATAATTGCATCATACGTGGACTGAATTGATGGTCAGTAACAACTAAAATGATTGAAATGAGATGTATGTATGAATAACATGATTGTAACAACCGGTCTCACTTCGCTGGAGGTATTTAATATGCACGTTTTCAAAGTTACTACTTTGTTTTGGGGATTTTGATGTGGACATGAACTTTTTGTTTTTGTAATTTTATTTACACATACATTTCTTTCAAAATACGTGTTGAGTAACCATGACCTTACATATATTTTGAGCAACAACGTTTTGTCCAGTGCTCGTCCAACTTCAGGGTTTGTGGTCTTATGTAGTCGAATATAATGACTTATTAGGATTGCGGCAATAGTATTATTGGTATTATGTGTAATTATTGTATTGATAGGCATACACAGATCCTCTTAGTGGTTTAACGGGTTAATTTAGTCATTTTAAATTAAAATTGCCATAGTCCAGTATGATTAAACTGAATACTTAATCAAAGCGTTAATTAATAAAATCTGCTAACAAAAGCTGCTACTTTAGATTCTAATTTCTATAAAATGAAGCACCTGCTCATTGAAGCTTTTATTGATGATCAGTTTATACAGTTTATATAGTAATTTGAATGCTAATGACGATATATTATCCTGAAAATTATACACCATGGTCAAGGAGGTTACTGAACCACGTTTTTTTCCAGATTTTTGCATATTTATGTTCAGCTTTTACATATTTATTTTGCAACGATCAGATATCTATGTCGTTGAACCATCTTAATTAAATTTAGAAAATCGGAACAAATTGTATCATGCTTCTGTTTTATTGCATTAATTATCACTGTACCATGATGGGATTAAAATGGCGGGAAATCGTGATACACAACAACAAATCTTAACTAAGGGTTACGTTACACCCACCTGGTGTTACAGCGCCAAGACTTTAATTGGGTTGTTAGCTCTACATAGAACAAAACTTCCATACATCTGACTACCGATATCTCTCTAAAATTAAAAATTCCTT
The DNA here is from genome assembly GCA_021292105.1 of Anadara kagoshimensis. NCBI lineage: Eukaryota > Metazoa > Mollusca > Bivalvia > Arcoida > Arcidae > Anadara > Anadara kagoshimensis. The sequence continues at coordinate 6,665,460 of CM037873.1, forward strand.
TTCTGTATTGTAAAAAGTAATTAATTAAAGGAAACGTTTATCGTTAACGGTGCAATTTTGTTAAAATGTTGCATTAATATCTATGTTGGCGACCATACAGCGGAACCTATGCTAATTATGAAGTATCTGGTATTAAACTATCAGGCACAAAGCAAAAGTAACCAGAATTTCACAGGCAAAATTGTAATTAATAAAACTTAAAATCACGTCTTGAAAACGCAAGTTCGTGATTACAATTTTCATTTCGTGTGTACTATTAAAATAATAAATATCCAGAGAAACCGTCACGCATTGTAACAACAATTTCGGATATAAAGAAACATCAATGTTTTTTAAAACAACAAAACACTTCGAAAATACCGACATTCTAAAACGTATATAACAATCACAGAGGAAATACCGAAACTCCAACATGCATTATAACACCAAACACTGCAAAACACAAATACCAACATGTTTTGCAAAACCAAACACTACGTAAAAACAGAAATGCAAACAAAAAACTACCTATTATTGCACTAATCAACAACAACAAAAAAAAAAAAAAAAAAGAAACGACATGGTGCATTGAAACAGCAGACACTGCGGAAATATCGAAACGCAAAACAGGCATTGAAACAACACAGAAACATCATTGAAGCAGTAAACATGTTAAAGCAACAGGTTTTCAATAATTAATCATTTGATTATCGATATAGTATCGCGATATCTAACATCATTAATTATACCATAATGACATCTGTGAATTAGATAATTTTATCATATTTTCATATTTCATAGGGCGTATTACATTTCTTATATCATCAATCTTATACCATGTGGATATTATTATTAATATCCAACAAGAATTAATCCCGTATTCTTTTATAGATAAGTTTTGGTATCATGAGCATTAACTGAATTAACCAAGTTGTCTTTTTTCTGTCTGATAATCTATGTCAAGTACGCGTGTTCAATGACCTAACGATATTAGTTTCAATTATATAACATATTTTATCATATACTTTGTAGTAAATACGTGATTTCTGCATGCTATGATACGGCTTAAATGACGTCATCCATATCACCGACCGCACGCGCACGGTCGAAAAAGCCGTATCACCGGTCTGATATCGATTTCAGACCGGCTACTCAGAACAAATAGATCTAATCACTATTTTAGTTAGAAAATTCTTCGATGGCATCCTTACGCCTTATAAATAAAGGTTGCCCGCGAAGGAATATTATGCGAATGGGATTATTTGGACGAATTCATTTAAACTAGTCTAAATAGTCTAATTGCCGCTAAGTTGAATTTTGTGTTATATTCTTGATAAATGTATATATTTAATGCATGTATTTGTTTTAAATGGTAAAAAATTTACGTTTATGATAAACAGAATAAAACATGGTGAAATCCATATCATATACCATATCAGATCTCGACCAATATCAAACGGATACAAAGCAATCGCTCTGTCCGTCTGTCCATATGCATGTTTGTCCCAATACAATCCGCGTCCCATCTTCCATGTCTATAGATTGATTTTGGTCAAAATTAGTAAAAATGTATACTAGCATGAGACGATGTATCGCATTACAAATATGTGTGCATAGGTCAAGGTAAAATCTTAGAAATAACCATTGGGCAAGGCTGAGTACGGGGTATTTGTCTCTCTGACTGCTTTAGTTGATCAAGCGCCCATCTAAGTTCGAAGCTTGATGTTTATGATATATATAATTATCTTGTTTTCCCCTATTACAAGTCTGATTGAGCGTTTGATTTCTTTTTTCCATTTGTCATTCACTAAATCATATTTAATTACATGACACTGACACGTTTACCTTGTTAAAGTAAACATCACCAATTATACAGGAGGTCTAAGGAAAGCGGATATAAAAACGGCTACTAATCAATTGATATCTATGTCAGTAGCGTCACTTCTTAACATTACTAAGAACATGGATTGTATTAATTAGAATACGTTATTTCGTAGTCAGATAAATTAGACAACCGGGAGAGATTTATCAATAACTTAGAGCAAAGCTACTACTGGATAGACTTGTTGAAAGTTTAACATTGAGCTAAAGAAAAATGTCTAATTTCGGCTTCCAAGTGGCTGAGATAAAGATAGTTTGTGGTAGAAAAATAGACAGAAAGCAACTGTTGAAAAGCAGCTTAAATAGAGTCAACGAGGGTCCGAAATGAGATGCCGATTCGGCACTAATTCGCTAGTTTCGTGTTAAACGTTTGACATATCTATATTGTACTGTTGTGGTATCTCTTGTAATTTACACCAATATACAGCTACTTGTTTGCGTTGATTATAAACTAATTAACACACGTTTATACTATTTCTGGTAATCTTATTATTGATAGATACCTTTCTGAATTTACACATTAATTAATTAAATATGATAATATTGTTCATTTGAAAGAGAAATTGAACACCGTGCGCCTGGCATCGATAAGTGAGGCAATGAGCTACATAGCTAATTTTGTTTAAGGGTAATATGAATATGGTTAAGCAAGTAGAACATGTCCATATTGTTTCCATATATATTAATCTGTTTTTGAATTTATGCCACTAGATATGTTACTTAGAAATAGATAATCACATATCTCTTTACAAACTCTGGCCCCTATGCACTAGATTAATCTTTTCTTCATTGATAAACCCTATTTATACATTATATGTTCTTTAACTTTATGGTTTCACTTCAGATTGAACTTTATAATCTACAAACTACATCATAGGCAATGTTTTATTAAATTATAATTTAATTTTGTATAACTAGTTGATTAAACTTCTTTTTATATAAATAACAGTGAAAATAAAAACGTGAATTAAACGCTTCGCTAATATAGTTTGTGGGAGGTTATTCAGGAATCATCACTCTCAGTCCGTGTAAAATTGTATCTTCTCTGATCCAAAACGACGAGGCGTGCTCGAACTAGGAACAAATATATACCACAATAAGACGACGTGTAGCATACAATATTTTGCATACAAGTCAAGGTCACAAGGTCAAAACAGGAGAGAGAGTAATTTGGCTCTAAAGAGACAGTTCAAGTTATGTTTTGTTTTCAACAACTGTAACAAGTCAATTTTACATAATAAATAATTAAGTGATCTGGTTCTGAAAAAAAACTTAATAGAGAACTATAAATAACAATGTTACTTTATAAACCAACCATCTCCATTTACACATGAGAAGGTAATCCATACAAAATACTAACGTTGTCACGTACATCATGTTTAATTGTTACGTAAAATAATATATCCCTTGTTTTATATTTGTAAATGAAAATCTAGTAATGGTTAAATTTTTAAATATGAAATCAATTTTGTTGACTGTTATTGACACTTAAATGGTAATGTAAAATTTTAAACTTTATAAATATTTTTAAAGTTTGATTTATTATAATTTTATGTTTTATTTAATGGTTTTCAGTAGAATATCCTATAACATTGTGTCAGTTTAAGTTATGCAACGTGCATTACATGCTTAAAATTATGTTAAACCAATTTAATTTTGACACTTTAAGTAAAATGCATGTTGATATGCAGTGTAGCATGTTATTAATTCGAAATGGCGACAAGAAATGCAGACCATATCATGCTTCTGTCTCGGTCTTTGATGTGCCAAATTGTCGGATGTGTCGATTATTAAAATGTACCTGTCATAAATGGAAGCGGTATATATTTCAAACAATAAGATATGTGTTGGTTTATATTTATGATTACGCGTAAAAGGATGGCGTCAATTGAAACAGCAAAATCTACCAGGGTTCGGTTTACTCCACTTTGTTAAAGTTCAAACGCCAAAGATAACCTTAATTTAATTTCAAGGTAAAATGTTTGGCAAAGTTTTCTACTAATGATTTTATATTGGCAGTGTAATGTTAAATAAATAAAAATGAAAAAAACATCATTGCCTTTGTTTTCTAAATGCCTAGATCTCTATAGTGATTAACAGGAAAACGTTAACTCATTTCCATGGGTACACGTTTTTCAGTTTTTCAAAACTTATCTGAATAATGAGTTGGTCAGAATGGATTAACGGAATGTATTACCTCAGTCAAGATTCCTTCATTTACATATATATCGTGGCGATGTGTCTAGAGCTGGTGAAAGGAACAAATGCCTGGAGAAAATCACCAATCTTTGGCAGCCAGCGAATTGACTTTCTTAAACAAGGAGTTATTAGATTGTAATTAGAACCCGGATGTTAAAAGGTGATCATGTGTGATCTGTAAATGTGCGCCCTAGACCCCACTTCTTTACCGAGGCTTACTGCATAAATACATGCATCGAATATACTATACACAACACACGACGTTAATCACTTGACTAATTGAATTATCAAACCCACAGACTGAAATTGCAATTCTAGTGGGAATTTAAAATTGAACATTGAAATTTTTCTCAAATGTTATTTGTGTTATAAAAAGAAATTATTCAGATACTATTCTGAGGATGTATGCCGTCTGTGTGTCTGCTTACCATTATGTATGGGTGTTTGTTTTCGCACAAAAATAGTTTCAGAATAACAGATATGTTAACATTATTTTGTATAGCTGATATCAATTTAATTGATAATGTAATCTTCAATAAATAAAAAGCACCAACGTTCCCATGACGATAAACAAGAGCCGTTGAAACCATTTCTCAGGGACCGAGTGCAGAACGCGGTCGTGACATATGTAGTGATAGGTGAAATGCATTTTCAGAATTGCTGCATAAAAACACGTACACCAAACAGAATAGTCTGACCTATTCTTGTTTTAAACAACATAAAGTTCTCGATAAATCTAACCTATATAAATGTAAAGTGTTGCACTTCTATCAAGAAAATCAAATTTATTCAGACAATTGAAAAGAGCACGAGAGTCTATCTGTTCTATCATTGATTTGTTTAATTAGTATATCTAACTGAAGCTACATTGTATCAAGCTAGTCATTAATATATATATATATATATATATATATGGAATCTATTTGGGTTTTGTTTATGAATGTCAGTAAGCTTCTGATCATGATTTAAATGAAGTCTTTGAAAGCGATATTTCACAATGAAATTTCTGAAATCAGGACCAAACTTGAGGATACAGTTGGCATCATTCTTATTTTTCCATAATAATCGTGCGAATACGTTCGTGTGAAAATGAATATAAAAATCTCACATTTTGTGATAATTCTTCATTAGGGATCACGCATTACCAGGTTTTCTTCATAAGTGGCCATCTGCTTTTGTTCACATGGCCGACTTGACCGCTGGCATCCACCAGTGAGCCGCGTTCAAAATTCAGCATACCTTACAGTTAAGGCTGGGATTACTATCACTATATGCTTTGGCTGTTCCGCGGCTGTATTATATGCTTATATGTTTCATGATGGATGAGATATATTGCTTTCTTAAACTTTCCGTCATTTCTTAATGATCATTCACAGGCAATGAAGTTAAGACCGCCACAATAATATTATACGAAGTCTAAGAACTGCTACAGTGATTTTTCGCACTGCCTTGTGCGTTATATATACAGCGTTTTAAAGAATCTTTGGCATCTTTTACTTTGTGTTGTTCTTGCCATAAGACAGGCAGAAACAGAGGGAGTAATTTAAAGTCATTTCTCAGTCTCATTAGAAGCAAAATGACGACAGTATATTTAGCTAATTGCCAGTTTTAAAATACTTTAGTGTAAATTAAAGTAATCCTTTTTAGCATTTGTTTTATAAATTACTTCCGAGATGTGTGTTTTGGAAGTTGTTTATAATGAATTAGTTCTATCATTTGTTGAGTCCTCTATGCCATTGTAACAACGTATGATTTATTGACGTTTTCTGTACAGTGTCAATTTTTCACCGTTTTTAATATATTTGCAAACATACTTTATGTAACATTTGTGCAAAAATCAATCAAGTATGCGAGATTTCCTATTACAGCGTGTTACGGTGATGTTGAGGCGAATTGATGTTTCCTCGCTTATTACATAAACTGTTCAGGAAACTTTTCAATTCCCTGACAGCTAAAGAGTGATGGGCTATCGACTCTAACATTGTATAGGCTTTTAAAGATTCCCCAGATTTGTTTCAATGAGAACAGTTCTTAGCAATGAAACTATAACAGTAGAGTTTGATGATCATTAATTTTATTAGACTTGAAGCAGATAGAACTAATTCTATAACATGATACATATTTGCAGAATCTACATCCCGTTTTTAATTTCCTCGAGACTTTGGGGTAAACATTATGATAGCTTGACCAGGCTTTATTGTAGAGGTTATACCGACAAGTTATATAACAACCGTCAATACTTTATCGGAAAATGACTGGTAAATCAATAAAAATAATTACGTAAGAGCCGGATACTTGATCCAACTCGGTAACTAATGTCATCCAATGACACTTCCTTCATTGATAAACGTGAAAATAAATGATCTCCAATCCAATTTGTCTATTGTGATTCCGAAAATTGCTATAAAAACCCTTCCATTTTTTTAGTGTATACAAATAAAGCATTGACAGTATGGAGTAAAATAAATTATTTGGTCAACATGGGAAAACTTGTAGAGGATAACTAAATTGAAGCATCTTAGGATACCACAACGGGTATTACTAAATTTATTTCATCATTTTGACTAGAATAGACAATTAGATTAAGGGATCTTATGCACAGGGCTGTCCAGTTTCATTAATTTTTTACTCTTTATTGTGACATTATCTATCATGCACAAGAGTTTTGTCTTTTCTGTCGCAATGGTAAAAGAAAGGTAGTCGTGTATATTCAATTTTACGAAGATACATTGTTAATACTGCGACAATATTTTGGTAAGAAATAGGTGCATCTTTTTATTTATTACTGTAGGAACCACTGTGACTGTGCCAGTGAAATTCTCTTTATATCCATAGAAAATCAAATAAATTTGAATAAAGTTTGATATTTTTCACTTACTTGTACCTAGTCGTAATAGGAAATCTGTATGCGCATCATTTTGGATTCAGAAGTATCATGTATTTGTATTCATCAACAATATTGTGATTACAACCTTAAATTGTTTTGAGTTGTAATATTCCTGAGTCACAATTTATTTGTAAGCAGCTTAAATACATGAAACAATTCTTTGAACGGTTTTGGGATAGATGACAAAGTGCAATTCAGCAGTATGCTATGAATACCTTTGTAATACCATTTCAGTTTACAATCAGTAATCCCAAACCGTGTACATTTAGGGTCTACTTAAAAGATGTCAATATTAGTTAGTAACTATTTGTCGATATTGGTCAAAACATTAAATCTGAAATAAACCGGAAGATGAGGAAATATATTCAATATTGTTAATAGATTCTGGATAGAGATAAAGTACTTTCATATTTATCACAACTAATACGAAATATATAAGAAATTGACATTTTGATAAGAAATCTATAAAGTCGACGAAGATCCCTTTCCGGTTATTTTATCTAATTATTTACAAGTTTATTTTCGCTAAATCGTATTTGGTTGTACCATCTCACAAAAAATATGAAGCTGACATTTATTAATACCAATGCTCACATATCCGACTCATCCTAGCTCTGCAAGAAGCGATGTCTGTGTTTTATATCCAGATTTTACCTACCATTGCCTATTCAAAGTTGAGTAATATAATAAGTGGTCCAAGCGTGTATTTGTCTTTAATTGTCTTGTCTCGTTTGGCTATTTTATTATACTAGTGTTTTAATGTGTTCTTCCTTGCGTTTGTTGTTGTCATGTACATGTTTTAAGTCACGGAATTCTTTTTCTATTGTAATAGATAAATATTATTATATCAACTAGGCATACATTACAGACAATGCAGATTTTACGAGAAATTTGTTTTCAATATTTAAAAAAATGTATTGTTGTAAAAATTTTAGAAAATTGCTATATAGTATTATGTCTCTAGGATAAACAAGACAATTACGTCACGAGTAGGTAACAGGTGTTTCCTAGAGTCAATGTAGCTACGTCAAAAATTATTATGCATTTCTAAAATCAAATCAAACTCTGAAATCAAAAGGAATTGTTGTTTTATTATACAATAAAAAAAACCTGAACTTCGATATGCCATATGGGTCCTTTTGTCATCGTCTGACTCATATTCTAAAAAAAGTTTTTGCTTTAGGTACTTTTGTAACGTCGAAATAAATTTTCATGGAGTGACAAAGGGTGCAGCATTAAATTAACTAAGCGATATCGCGAATAATTCAACATGTATTCCCTTACTAACTTAACCGGAAATACTTGTAGTCAAATTAGGAAGAATTACAATATCACATTAAAAAAAATATAGATTTTACAGACATGACTAATTGCAGTATATTACATATAACTTATCACAAAATTAGCGATGCATTATATTGATTCTATATCAATTAAGGCTTTGATCTTTTGAATTTCTTAAGCAGCCCATTCTACTGGGAAGAATGATAGTATTATACAAAATATATCCTGAAGTCAATATTTTCTTACTTTGTTGCTGTAAAATACGACTTTGGTGATAACCCAAAACAACATAAAACATGTCACAAAGAGCAAGTGAAATAACAAAGCTATGCATTATATAGAGGACTTATTTGAAAATATGACTTAAGAGATTAATTAACATGGACTGTTACCTATGGTAAATGATCGTTGATTACTTTTGATATAATGAGACGATCATGTTTTATACATTATAAACACGCTAGTGTTATGCTATATTTTCTTTTTTTCGATGATTTTAAGAATATAATACGTATTACTTTCTTTATCTTCAATGCCTATAACGAGTGATTAATTTGAGTTTGTAGTGCTGTTAACGTAGAGAAATAAATAATAAAAACTAAACTAAAGTAATACATAGTTTATTAGTTTGCTTTGCATTGTCATTGCCAAGTGTTTTATTTCTTCTATTTGAAATTTGATTTGAGCTAAAAGGGCATTGTTTAAGCATCTAACAGGTCTTAACATTTTAGTATTGTTGACTTTCAAAAAGTACATAGTTTAAAATAGTGATTATATATTGTTTCTGCTTTCGTTTATAGGTTTGTTCAATGCCAAACATGAACAGTTATGATATATGATATATTAAAGTTAAAATTGACATTACTTTACCAGCTAACAGGTCTCTGCTTGGGGAAAATCATAAAATAAATAGTTTTTAATCGTGATATTGTAAAATAATAACAGTACTCTACCCAACTAACACATTAACATCTTTGATTTAGGTGAACTGCGTTGTCAAAAATTATCATACATTTTACAAATCAAATGAAACTCTGAAATCAAAAGAAATAGTTCCTTTATAATACAATAAAAAAAATCTAAACTTCGATATGCCATATGAGTCCTTTTGTCATGGTCTGACTTATATGCTAAAATACTTTTTGCTTTAGGAAATAATGAAATGTTGAAATAAATGTTCGTCGAGTGATAAGGGTTGCAACATAAAATTATGTAAACTATATTGCGAGATACTTTTAACATATATTACTATACAAATTTACAGAAATATTTGTAGTCTAATTAGAAAAACCTTCAATACGAAAATAGTTTTTTTTTAATTTTATTGACATGCCTGATTATAGTATTTAAAATTATCACATAATTAGCGATGTATCAAATTGATTCTGTATCACTTAAGACATTGATATTTTGAATTTCTAAAGCAGTTCATTCTACAGGGAAGAGAAAATATTTCCTAAAGTCGATGTTTCTTATTTTGTTGCTGTAAAACTCGACTTTGGCAATAAACCCAAACAACATAAAAAACGTCACAAAAAGCAAGTGAAATAACAAAACTATGCATTATATACAGGGCTTATCTGAAAATTTGACTGAAGGGATTAATTAACGAAGAACGTTACCTATGGTTAATGATGTTTGATAACTTTTTATACAATAAGACGATCATGTTTTATACATTAAAATCACGCTAATGTTATACTTTAATGATCTCCTCGTTCAGTTATTTCTTATCAATGTTTTGAGAATATAATTTGTATTACTTTCCTTATCTATAAATACTTTATTCAGTGCATATAACAAGTCATTACTTTAAGGTTGTTGTGCCCCGTTAACGTCGAAAAATGTATAAATCTGGAGTTTCCATTGTATTGTTTTGTTGCCAAGTGTATTTGTTTTTGTTATTTTTTCTTCTGTTTGAAAATTGATTTGAACTAAGTGAACATTGCTTAAGCTACTTAATTAATTACTGATTAGGAATCGTATTCCGGAACTGCCGTCTAGTACTGTAACCTCAACAACTAAGTTATACTCCCTCATGCAAAGTATTTCCTTAGCTTAATTTTGTAAATTATATTTTGGTCCTTTGTAAATTTTTTCAACATCTTAATACAATTTTTGGTTTCATAAGTTTGGTCAAAGCACTACTGATGAGGAATTGTATTTCGAAACGGCCGTCTAGTGCTGTAAAATTAAAACTGGTATAATATGTAATTTAAACCCCTGGTGCCCCAAAGATTTCGTTAACTCAGTAGGCAATAATTGTGTATTACTGACAGAAATATATTTTTGTCGAAGTTTGCCGCTAGTAAAAAAAATTGAAATTCCTCAAAAACTAAAACATACTTCTTCATGAAAAGTATTTTCTAAGCTAAATTTAGTAAAATATATTTTGGTCCTTTGGGTATCTTTTCAACATCTTAATACAATTTTAGTTTCATAATTTTGATCCCAGCACTACTGATGCTATAAAAATATGTAATATTTTGGATTTCCAGTGCTGTTTAACGTCAAAACTTAAATAGTTTTAAATATTGATATATTTATTGAACTTAGACTGTTACTTAAGTAAATAACTTATCTTTGGTTTCAGTGCTGTTCAACGTCAAAAGAAAACAGATACGATATTTATTGTTTAAACTAAAAGGACATTACTTTATCAGCTAACAGGTTTTTGTCTGGGAAATGTCGAAAAATGAATAGTTTTGAATTATGATATTTTAATTGCTACTCAACTAATCCAATGACATCTGGGATTTTCGTGAACATTTAATATTTTTACTGGTTTCCTTTTTTGAAACACATTCTGGCTCACTTCAATTTTAACAAATATACGTATTTTACAGTCAGATAATACAGTATTTATTTTACCCCGTTTCCTTGATAAAACAGATTTGGAAATAATATAAAAAAGATAAGTCACATTGCGTTTTATGTAAATTCCAGAGTATGTTAACCAGTTAATAATGTATGTTATGTTTGGGTTTTGTTGTCAATGTTTTGATCACTTTTTACAAAATAAATAAAGTTTTTCTATTATATTTTGACTTTTTTAAATGTCAGTATTCGACACAAGCATTGCTTTCGCTTTACATTTGACTTTAAAATATTTTAAGATACCTATTGCTTTAAGTTCTATAATCCATAGAATATAGTGTATGAAAAATATTGTGTTATATATGTAAAATATATTTCATACGGTATGTTTGAATATATCAAAAACAAACATACTAATCCATATCCGAATCACAATCCAGAAGCAAAGTAAACACTTTGGAACTGACAAGTTAGGTTAGACACGTGAACTTCCACCAGGGAAGTGAAGCCGGGTGCTCCGGAAGGGTAAGCACCTCCTGTTTAGCTAGCTACACCCGTCACGTGTGTAATCAAAATTGTGTGAAAGGAACATGGAACTATGAGACGTCAAATATATCCAGGTCAATCCTGGACACAGAGACATCAAACTTATTAACAATACTGTGATGACGGCCAGAAAACTTTTTGAGGGCCTTGATAAACCTAGGCTTGCAATATCCCTGAGTTAACAATTTATTTGCAAGCAACCTACTTCGTTGTATATATACTAGCATTCAAATGTAGCGCACGAAAGATGCAATTTTGAACAATTAAATATTGCTTGTTTAGTGTGATTTTTCAATGCATTATTTTATGTCATTTTAGCTATACATCAGTCTATGAGAAACGTGATAACTTAAACTTATCTGTTGTCAACTTTCTTTTTTTATTAGCATTATACAGTTTTGTTTGCTTATGGTGTATCTGTGTCACAAAAACAAACATACTAATCTATGTCCGAGTGTGCAATTGATACGCTTTGACTTAATTATATAAAACGAAACAAGTTGCTTACAAACAAATTGTTGACTCGGGGATATTGCAAAACTAGGATGATTAGAGAACTCAAAAACGTTTGTTCATCAGAATATTGTTGACTAGTTTGATGTTTCTGTATTTAATAATGCACTGGATATATTTGACTTCCTATATCATATTTCCGTGTTTCTTTCAGTTTCAATTTAGATTTTACACGCGGAGGTAATGTTCCTGTCGTAGCACCCTGTCCCATTTCCCTGATGAAAGATATTAAAAAATGAAATTTTAACATTTTTTTACTTTGCTTTTGGGATTGCAATTAGAACATAAACGGTATTTGTGGTTAATCTATCAATCAACTGTCAAAACTCTATTACGTGAATATCTACAAAAAGCTTTAATAAATTTTTGTATATTTCCTGTAGATTCTGGTACAAATACAAAGTTAAAAAGATTGTCTAAATGCACACAATTCCTAAAGTGTCTTTTTCCGTTTTAAAAGTTAAATTGGAACAGTGCTAATGGCATATATAGGTTTTCTTTAAATCGTGAAACAGAAACGTCACCACTTTTTATTGTTTGATGAAGAAAGCTGCCTCAGCAGTCAACAACATGTTACTATTATCAATGTCTATTGCTTATGGCATATATAATTATAAGTTTTCCAATGTGGTGTTAAATCTGAAAGTAACACGAAATATGATCTATAAAATCGAAGATGAAGCAACTAAAGATACCTCAAATTTAATAGAAATGGTAAAATTACTGAGTAAAAAAGAAAATAAGGATATGTCATATTTTTTTTTTGGAATTAAAGTTGTGTGTGGTATATATGCTTATTTTTCTGATTTTGTTACCACGGATATGTTTGATTCCCCATGGTCACACATTTCTTTCATTCTCAATTTTAATTACGTGTATACACTTTGCGGGTGTAGCTAGCGAAACTGGAGGCGCTTACCCTTCCGGAGCAACCGGTCTTACGTCCCTGGCGGAAGTATATGTGTTAAACTTAATTTGTCAGTTTTTAGGATTTTAATTTGGCTGGGGATTGTGACTTTGACATTGATTAGTATTTTGTAAATGGTCGATTTAGCTTGGTGTGTTCTTAATAGGCGTTAATATTGTCAAGTAATATACAACCACATTATACACGTGTTGGTTCATGTGAATTCGTTTTAGGTCATAGGAATGACCTAATTCTCACTGTTACAATGGCATTATCTGTTTGTAGTAAACTAAATTATTAATACAGTTGTAAAGTCGTTATATTGATAACAATTTTGTGGGTTTATGTTTTAGTATGTGGCAGTTCACCCAATGGTCAGTAGAATGGTCAGTCAATGATACATCAAAAAGTATTGGACAGAAAAGTAAAATAAAGGGAAGCAAGACTGACCAGTCCGCTTGACCTTCCATTAGTAATACGCGTGTATTCATATACGGCTATTCATCCAATGGATGTAAAGTACATGGATTAGGACTCGTAGTTAATACATAAACAAAACATAAGGTACACGAATTAAGCACCTGTACACAAATGAACTGGTACACAATGAATATTAAGTTGAAGATCAGGCGGACAGATCGAGCTTGTTTGACTGCAGCTGAAGATTATTAACATTTATGACAGTAAATCAAACATCACATCACTTGGACAATATAACTAGGAGTACAATACACTAAACGATGCTTAATGAAGCTGAATGTATTTCACGGTTGTTTAGATAAGCTAATTATCCATGTTGTAAACCTAATTTCTAGCGATGGACATCATGCCAATTAAAGTAAACTAGCATCCTGACCACACCACATGTAACTTATTATTAACATATAGGGAAAAACAAATTGACAAAATGGGTTTATTAACAACTTTTACAAGTTAATAAGAATTATTTCTTATATTAAATATACAAAAAACAACTAACAACATGACAGCATGACCATTATTGTTCATGAAATAAATTATGTAAAACAAATATGGTATGACAGCTTGAAATAATGAGTTTATTTACAACTTCGTTATTAGTTAATGGTTATAACTAGAACGTATAAAGAAGATAGGTGGATTGATTTAACATGACACGTAATCCACGTGGAAGCTTATGGGATTAGTGATAGTGGTGTTACGAGCACCTACCCATGTTCGTCAGGTTACAAATAAGGTTTTTAGGTTAACATTACCATTTTATGATTTACATTAACAAATTATGATCGATCTGTAATAATGGGTCAAGATTTTATGTGGTCAGAATTTTGGCGGGGAACACTTAAAATAACAAAAACAAGAATTTCAGCTATTATATCTGAAAATGGCAAAAGTAATGCCAATGAGATGAGCCATGAGAAATCTTGGTTATAAACAAGACATCTTATTTCGGGGATCTACGGTTTGACAGTCTACAGTTAAATTTAACTATAGCGTGTCACCAATGTACACATGCATTTTGACAGTCTACAGTTAAATTTTACCGGCGACGCAGATCGTGTTGATAATTGATCAATTGAAACAAAGGGGTTCTATGTCATAACACTAACCGTAATCCATACTTGTGAAATATTAAGTCATTCATAAACAAAGCGATCCATATACAATCACAAATTTCAAATGCAAGGTAAAACTTCAAAATCAAACATAAAGAGGAAAATAAAGTAAACTTTTACAATGGAAGGCAGGGCACGTGCTTTGGAAAGGTAAACATCTTCTATCTAGGTAGCTACACCTGCAACGTGTAAAATTAAAACTCAGGAACGAGATTGTGATTGTGACAGAATTTTTTTTTACTCTAATTTACATTTCAAATTATGGAGCATATTCATTTTTGTCGGCCCAATAGGCCTAAGCCCCTTTTTCAGAGTTTGTTTTAAATTAAAATGAAGAAATATGCATTTTACCAAGACGATAATATCAATAATTAATATATTATCTGTTTATTTTTGGATTTTTTTGCTCTCCCCAAAACTACTTTTAGGATACAGTTTAACCTACCTTAAAGGCCACCTCTATGTAAGGACCACCTGCTTATTAAGGTCAGTAGATTTATATTCCAATTCTTTATTAGTATTTTCTGTATTTAAAGGCAACCTCTCATTTTTAATTGTTCTATTTGATGACTTTTACAGACACGTTTGACTGTATGTCTTAAAATTTTCATTTTGGTTTGCCCTCCCGGAGCACCCGACCTCACTTGCCTCGTGGAAGTTTACGTGTTTAACCTTATTATAATCTGTTTCAAAGCTCCTATATTAGCTTTGGGATTGTGTTATGAACATGAATAAGTGTTTGACTTTTTATTCATACAACATTGCGAGACCATGATGTTATATTAAATTGTCCTAGATTTAAAGTACATGAAACTGTTTTAACTGATCCGATAATATAATTGTTTTAACTCTTAGCCTAGATTTGTGTTTGTACCACATTAATATTTCATATCGATCACCATGATATTTCAGTATAAATTGTAAAACCAGATTACTGTTCTCGGAAGTATTGGTATGGATAATACTTCGATAAACATAATATAATTTAGAAAAAGGAAATAACCTAATTGCCTTAATATGTCTACAGCAAATAAAGCTAAGGTGATTATGATAAAGATACAATGCATTTTGTTACTATTATAAAAAATATAATTTACAACTGAATATGTAGAGAGAAAAACTAGACTGATAATTTTTTTCTTAGAACTGTTATTTACAGCTTATTACACAAGAAGGTAAATGCTCTCTGATTTGCAACAAATTGTTAATGCATAGCTTATACTTTAATTATTGTGACTTTCCTTTCGTTTTCATTATTTAAAAATGACAAATCAAGTGTCCTTCGGAAGAGACCTTAAAACCAATATTCCGTGTAAGCTTGGCACCTAATAAAATATTTGGACATATAGACAGGGTGATTCCAATATACTCCTCTTCACTTCGATTGCTTGATAGAGCGTTTGCTCCGTATGTGGGAGGTCAGTGGCTCGAGCGCCAGTCGGTAGTCAACCAAGACTTACATTTTCATGAGCACACTGCAAAGGTAGAAACGAGGTTCAGTTAATCAACTTTTTAACAAAATATTAAATATTAAAAGTTATATATATTAAAAGTTCAATATTGTTCCATAGATTTGCTGTTTAAATGCATATAATTAATGAGAATATTATATCGTAAAAGAAACGATTACAATTACTTCTCATAAATAAAAACATTTTAAACAAAAGGAATTTGTCTTATAAATGTTAAAGAATCATTGTTCATACGTAATATGCCTCAAAATAAAAAATTACCCTGGATATATTTGACGTCCCATAGTTTCATGTTCTTTTCACTCTCAATTTTCATAACACACATGACCTAGCTTAACAGGAGATGCTCACTTTTAAGTAACATAAGGCCTCACTTCCATAATGGCAGTTCTCGTGTTAAACTTATTTGTCAGTTTTAACTATGCTTAGGAATTGTGATTTGGACATGGGTTGGAAAGTTTGTATAATTGAATCTTAATTACAATACTTCATAATGTTATTTTTCCATCAAATTTACTTTCGATTAAAACCAGTGTTTTCCATCTTAATGTAGCTGGATATTATGTGGTATTTTTCAAAAAAGCATCATTTACTGTAAAATTGCCTGACAAGATAGTTATTTTTATTTACAGTTTTTATTTCTTTAACTTTTGGATGCAAATCAATTCCGCAACACCAGGCAATAGATTATGCCGTTACATTATGGACATCGTTGTTGAGAATCATGAACTAGGTGTAATGATAAAGAAACAGTATCAGCAAAACATGTATAACTGATTAACCTAAACTATACAACAGACAACGTAACAAAGAACACTTTTAAAATACAACTGTATGTAGAACACAAGACAAGACGAGACAAAGAAGAACATGTGTCAGTTTAAAAATGTATTATTTCTTTATTTATGAAATCTACAAACACAGTAAAAAACATACCAATCCTTGTCCCAATTACAATTCCAGAACAAATTAAAGACTTTGAAACTGACAAGTTAGGTTAAAAGCGTAAACTTTCACCGGAGAAGTGAGTCTGGATGCCCCGGAAGACTAAATGACTCTTTTTTAAAATGAAAAATTGCGACAGTTTCTATAATTTTCTTATTATTTTCTTTAGAATCATCAAAATTTTACCACCTATTTAGTGTTTAATTAAGAAATGTCATTTTTCCGACTTCATTATATAGGTAGTTAAAGTAATAATGAAAAAAAACTTTAATAAAATGTATATGCACAGAAGAACCACAGTTTTAAATATTAGCGTAATTGATTACATTCTCTAAAACAACATTCACATTGAGTGTAGCATTTTGTACTTTTTCAATCAATCAACTTTATCACTACAGAAATAAATTCTTCATTGAGCCTTTTCCCTTTTCGGAATTTCTTAAATTTTGAGTTATCGCTTGAGAAGAAAAATATGCATTCTGAAGTTTGTGGGATAATGACATATATTGATGTTTATAGCAATGTTGTTATATTTTCAAAGTAAATAAATCCCGACAATGAGAAATGTTTATGGATATTTCATTACTTTATGTCTACTCTATGCAATTTACCCATTTGTGTTGAAAACTGTTGATTATTTATTACTTTTGTCTGTTATTTACGTCTGCATTCCAAATTCATAACATTTGTATAATTGACTTTCCTATTACTTACTTCATGTACTGTAAACTTATTCAATTTCGCGTGTATGTATTTTGGTGGTATAGGAAATTAGACATATCCGCGTAGTATAATTTTCGCGTTGTTATAAATATCACTATAGCACAATAAGCATAATATAATTTTCGCTTAGTATTGATTTTGGCGCAAAAAAAACCCCGCAAAATAAGCGAAAATTAGTACACCGCGAAAATAAATATGTTTACAGTATATCCTATCAAACACAAATGTTATACACCAAATAGTCATGATGATAGGTCTACCATTATTTGGAAACGACTGCCAATTTACACCTTTGAATTTGATGAATGTTTTATTCTTTAAATAGCGAAATGACACATAAAGTATTACAGCTATAGAATTGTAAATCGCTTGATTTACTCGTGTACTAATTGATATATATATGTCCACATTTTCTTTAAACCGAAACATTGGTCGCCAGACAATGTGGTTAGTTACAGTATCGTTAAATATTTTAAAAACTAAACCTAAAGTATCTCAGTCTATCCCTAACCCTGACTATTATGGCACACAAACATGTAATTGCGTAATTGAAACAAAACGATTGTAGGTGTAATTTAAATTAAATATTTATGTATGTTAAAGTAAAACGTTGTTACCAAAAAAACTTTATACCAGTGACAAAATATACATCATTTAGATACAACTTTGATAAGTAAGATGTGGGAAAGTAGAACAGAGATCAGATTCTGTCATAACATTTCACCCCTTATAACGCATTGATATTATATTTAACACTGTCAGAACATCAACTATGATAGAAAACATACTTTATGAATAATATCATGCGATCTAAAGATGTCAGTTTGACAAATCTGATCAAAACAAGACCTCGGTTTGTTGAGTTGTTAATCAACAAGACGAGCATTTACCGTGATGATAGCGTCAATTAACCATAACTTAAAAATTATGTTTTTCATATTTTCCGATAAACGACTTAATTTTTAAAAGTCATTGAATTTAATATTTTCCATCCTTGAGTACGTGCAATTCAACTCGTACCTACATACTCAGTAACTAGATGGTGTGCTATAATTGATTGATTCACCACGCTATAATCACGGTGGTGGATTTAGATAGCGACGGATCTACTTACATAACAATGATTGAAATTTATTTTATTCTTATCTGACCAATTAAAACAATCGTTCTTATGTCAAAATACCATCCAAGTCCAACTTTATATTTTATAACGAAATGTAATACATGTATATCTACTTCTTGGCGTTTTTCTATCACGTGTAATTTTGTTTATTTATTTATTTATTTATTTATTTTATTTTGGTGTCTTATGGGATGCGTATGTGGCTGTCCTGACTGACTGCTTGATCTTTTGGATGCACTTGACCTCATTTTCCTTGAACAGGTTCGCGTATTTCCCTTAGTTTGTCAGTTTCAGAGTTTTTACTTTGCTTTTTATTGTGATTAGGACATGAACCGGTAGGATTTTGTTTTAATATCTACCAGTTGAACAGTACTGTTGAAATAATTTGCTGTTAAAACTATAAAGACATTTTAAATATGTTGCAGTAAAATGCCAAAGTTCGTCCAGTGAAGGAAGATAGATAAAATTACCATCTCCTATCTTCACAGTTTTGGATAGGTGTAAATATTATAAAAAATGCATCTGGATTACCCATTTGTGACAGCTCTGTATATAAATATTAATCAAATAGGCATTTTTATACTTCATGGTTCAATGCAATTATCTTTTAAAGCTAGGCATCATTATTATATGCGTTTATGTATATCTCGCATTTATAGATTTAATGCCATTATATATCGTATATGTATTTATAATATGTCTATGTTAACTGAACCAAAAACAATTTGATACGCTAATAAATTTTATTGACAATAATCTCATGTGATTTTTATTTGATATAAGTATTTCATGAAGAAATGGTTAAGTAAGAAGGGAATTGATGAACTTATAATGAACACGAAAAACATCATTATATTACAACATTTATTAGTTTCCTTAATAATTTTTGCAAAATTCGCCATTTTTCAGCCGTCTATCACATTATATAATATAACAAGTACAAACCTAATATATACTGTAAATTTATCTATAAATGAGATTTTCTGCATAAATCAAAAATTAATCTCGCTGTTTTATGTGTCTTTGATAATGTTATTTTGTTGAAATTAATCAGAATTATTTACTCATATTCATCGTCTATGTCTGAAACATTACAGAACATTCCGTAAAACCAAATTACGGATGCTAATGTTAAGCATTGGCAACATATTTTGGTACTCTATGGTTTTCTGTTGCAATATTTCGTTTCTATCACTTTTAGTTTTATCCAAGTGTTGCATAAGAAGGGGTATTTATGTCACATTTTTGTGATATAGTTGCGTATTCCTTCACGTCTTGGACAGTGATCGAGTCATGTCAAACTGAAAAATAAATGACCAGACAATTACTAAGACAACAGGAATACAATGAATAAGAAAATGCATACATAATGAATTGTTAAAACACTGGTTACATGTGAACTATAAACCACTACTAGATAAGTTGATAAAATATTATAGATTGGTGCTATACTAAATCATTATCAGTAACTCTGACACAAATGTTGACAGTCGTAAAAGATGGCCTTTAGTCCTATTCAGATAAAGTCTATTCTACGTCTGGCATCAAACAAAATGCGGACTCTTGAACGTTCTACTAAAGAATTATTTCAACATCCTGCTTCTAATACTTTATCTCATGTAAAAAGTATAAACCAATCAAAAACAAACATACTAATCCCTTTCCGAATCACAATCCAGAAGCAAAGTAAAAACTTTGGAACCAACAAGTTAGGTTAGACACGTGAACTTCCACCAGGGAAGTGAAGCCGGGTGCTCCGGAAGGGTAAGCACCTCCTGTTTAGCTAGCTACACCCGTCACGTGTGTAATCAAAATTGTGTGAAAGGAACATGAAACTATGAGACGTCAAATATATCCAAGGCAATCCTGGACACAGAGACATCAAACTTATTAACAATACTGTGATGACGGCCATATAACTTTTTGAGGGCCTTGATAAGCCAAGGCTTCCAATATCCCTGAGTCAACAATTTATTTGCAAGCAGCCTACTTCGTTGTACAAAGTCCCCGTAGTGGGAACAAGCTCTACCATAGCGTATTAATTGGGAAACAAATACACCATAAGCAGGAGAAGCAGGTATATTGCTGCATAAAAAAGGAAAGTTGACAATAGAAAAATTGAAGTCATCACGTTTGTCATAAAGTTTCAAATGTAGCCTTTCCTGTGCGTCATAATTCAGGTATAAGTCTAAATATGAAGCAGAACATCAGTCGTGTCTTTTATTTCAAGCTCACTAGGATAGATGGCATTTACATAGTCTCCAAATTAAGGATTGTTAAGAGACAGAACGTCATCTATATATCTGTATGTTGAGTTGAATGATTTGGCGACAGTTTTCTCTCCAGATTTAACAAGGTTCTGCATAAATTCTGCTTCATAAGAATAAAGAAACAAATCAGCAAGCAATGGTGCACAGTTTGTACCCATTGGTATACCGATTGTTTGCTGAAAAACTATATTACCAAACACAATAAATATGTTATCTATCAAAAACTCCAACATTTTGTTGATGGTATCTTCAGTATATTTTCGTTGGGAATCCGTATGGTGCTTGACAAAATAACCAGAATCCCTGTTCAGCACCAGATATTTGTATCTTGGCTTACCGTTTTTGTAGAAGAAAGACAAGTAATAATTTCTTTAAGACGTTCTTTCAATTTAGAATGAGGGATTGTGGTGTATAGTGTAGAAAAATCAAATGTTTTTATACTTTTTACACGAGATAAAGTATTAGAAGCAAGATGTTCAAGTAATTCTTTAGAATTTTTGAGAATCCACATTTGGTTGATTCCAGATGTAGAATATACTTTTTCTGAATAAGACTGAAGGCCATCTTTGACGATTGTCAAAATTTGTGTTAGAGTTACCGATAATGATTTAGTAGTACATTTAGATGAGCCTGCTATATATCTTTCCTTGTATGGATTTTTATGGAGTTTAGGAATCCAATACAAGTAAGGAAGATCAAGATCTTCCTCTTTAAGATTGATACCGAAAGACTCGAGAACTCCCCTATGGTTGGAAAGAACTTCATCTTTGGTAAAATCAGTTCTAGAATATGCAGGGTTATTTGATATACCGTCTAAACCAAGCAAACATATTTGATTTTCATACACAATAAACTACTATCTCTTATTCTTAATTAATAGGATGTCTTAAACAAACTATTCACTTGTCTTTCTTTTACAAAAACGGTAAGCCAAAAATACATATATCTAGTGCTGAACATGGATTCTGGTTGTTTCGTCATATGGATACCAAACATAAATATACTTAATATACTGTCAACAAAATATTAAAAGTTTTTAATAGACAATATAATTGTGTTTGGAATTATAATTTTCTACCAAAGAATCAGTATACCAGTGGGCATAAACTATGCACTATTGCTTGTTGGTTTGTTTCTTTATTCTTATGGAGTAGAAGTTATGCAGAATATTATTTAATCAGGGGAGAAATCATTCAATTCAAAAAGCAGATATATAGATGACATTCTATCTTTTTTCAATCCTAAATTTCGAGACTATGTAAATGCTATTTATCTTATTGTGCTGGAAATAAAAGATAAAAAGATACGACTGATTCTTTAACTTTTCATATTGAGACTTATACCTTTATTATGGCGGTCACGAAAAGCTATATATGAAGCTGTAGGACAATCGTGATGTCTTCAATACTTCCAAACAAAATCCAAAAGCAAATAAAAAATTTTCAAACTGACAGATAAGGTTAAACAAATAGACTTCCACAAGGAAGTTAGGCTTGGTCCTCGGGAAGGGTAAGCACATCCTGTCACCACTTGTGTAACAACATTAAGTGAACGGAACATGAAACTATGGGTCAAACACTCCATTACCCAATCACAATTCCTAAAGCAAAATGAAATGTTTGATACTGGCAATTAAGTTAAACACGAGAACTTCCAATAGGAAAGTGACACCACATGCTTCGGGAAAGTAAATACTTCATTTTTTAAGATAAAAAAGATAAATGGTTTCTATGACTTTGTCATTATTTACTACTAAATTGATCAAAATTTTACTACTCATGTTCTATTAAGATCTAAGTCATTTTTATGACTTCACTATATAAGTAGTTAATGTAATTATGAAAGAAAAGTTTTGTTAAATTGTATATGCACAGAAGAACCATACTGTTAAGTAATAACTCAATTGCCTACTCTCTCTAACACAACATTCACATAGACATTAATTTAAAACAATAGCATTTTGTACTTTTTCAATCAATCAACTTCTTCATTAACCCTTTTTCCTTTTCGAGATTTCTCACAGTTTGAGGTACTATTTTCGAAGAAAAACATGCATCCTGAAGCTTGTGAGATAATGAGATAAATTGATGTTTATAGCACTGTTGTTATATTTTCAAAGTAAATAAATTCCGCAAATGAAAGATTTTTATGGATATTTTGTTACTTCATGTCTACATAATGCAATTTACCTATTTGTGTTGAAAACTGGTGATTATTTATGTCTGTTGTCTGCTATTAATGTCTGTTTTCCACCACAATGTTTGTATAATTGGCTTTTCTATTATTTCAGTTAATAGATATATTATCAAACACATACATATCGGTTCATTTGCGAAACCATATTCTGAAAACAAAATTGATTCAATTGTATTGATTTCCAAATAGTCGTGATGATCAGCCTGATATAATCAAAACAAACATACTAAGCCATGTCCGAATCACAATTCAGAAGCAAAGTAAAAACTTTGGAACTGATAAGTAAGGCTAGACACGTGAACTTCCACTAGGGAAGTGAGGCCGGCTGCTCCGGAAGGGTAAGCACCTCATGTTTAGCTAGCTATACCCGTAATGTGTGCAATCAAAATTATGAGAAAGGAACAAGGAACTATGGGACGTCAAATATATCCAGGTTAATCTTGGACACAGAGACATCAAACAACAATACAGCGAAACTACTGTTAAGTTACACCTTTCGTGGCTGTTTAAAGCAATGCAAATTCTAACAACTATCTTTGAACGAATTGTCTAATTTGGTCGTGAAGTAGCCAAGATGTCGTTAAACTGCAGCATTGGTCGTAAGCCAAGTTGTTAGGTTACCATATTTTCAAATATAACATGTATGTCCGTTTATTTCTATATTACAAAAACATGTGATTACTTTAATGAATTTAAATTAAAATATATACGTATTTTGAAATCAAATTTTCTTTTAAAATATTGTTTCTAACGCTTTTTAATGTCAGAAATATAAATCATTTAGACACATCCATGATTAGCACGATGTGAGAAAGTAGAACAGAAAACAGAAACTGTCATAACATTTCACCCCATTTTACGCATTTATATTATATTTAACACTGTCAGAACATCAGCTATGATAGAAAACATACTTTATGGATATTATCATGCGATCTTAAGATGTCAGTTTGACAAATATTATCAAAACAAGACCTCGGTTTGTTGGGCTGTTAATCAACAAGGAGAGCAGTTACCGTGATGATAGCGTCAATTAACTAATGAATTATGCTTTTCATGTTTTCCGATAATCGACTTAATTTTCAGAGCCATTGAATGTTTTCCATCCTTTAGCGTGTACAATTCGTACCTTTAACAATAAATCTATATGCTCAGTTACTAGATGGCCTGCTATATATTTGGTATTATGCCTTGGACTTGAACAGTTATGATTTTGTTTTATTTCTACAAAATGTTGGTGTTTTTGAAAGACAGTATATTTGTTGTGTTTTGTAACAGCAATTTTCTATTTCTGGCAAAAAATTTCTATACCAATGGGCATAACCAGTGCACCATTGCTTGCTCATTTGTGTCTGTATTCTTTTTATTACACACATGGCGGATGTAGCTAATTACACAGAGGTGCTTTCCCTCCCGGCTGCACTTCCCTGGTGGGATTTACGTGTTTCAAACCTTTTACTTTGCATCTATATTTTGATCTGGACATGGATTAATATGTTTGCTTTTATTCTACTGTTTAAACATTTTACTTGATATGTTTTAAGTAAAATCAAAAGCTCGTCAGATAAAGGAAAATATGTGAAAGCTACCATTCCCTATCTTTACAGCTGTTGATCTATAATTATATCTATTATTCCAAACAAAAATATACAGAAGATACCATCAACAAAATGTTGGAGTTTGTGATAGATAACATATTTGTTGTGTTTGGTAATATAGTTTTTCAGCAAACAATCGGTATATCAATGGGTACAAACTGTGCACCATTGCTTGCTGATTTGTTTCTTTATTCTTATGAAGCAGAATTTATGCAGAACCTTGTTAAATCTGGAGAGAAAACTGTCGCCAAATCATTCAACTCAACATACAAATATATAGATCACGTTCTGTCTCTTAACAATCCTAAATTTGGAGACTTTGTAAATGTCATCTATCCTAGTGAGCTTGAAATAAAAGACACGACTGATTCCTCAAGTTCTGCTTCATATTTAGACTTATACCTGAATTATGACGCCCACGAAAGCTACATTTGAAACTTTATGACAAATGTGATGACTTCAATTTTTCTATTGTCAACGTTCCTTTTCTATGCAGCAATATACCTGCTTCTCCTGCTTAAGATGTATTTGTTTCCCAATTAATACGCTATGGAACAGCCTGTTCCCACTACGGGGACTTTGTACAACGAAGTAGGCTGCTTGCAAATAAATTGTTGACTCAGGGATATTGTAAGCTTAGGCTTATCAAGGCCCTCAAAAAGTTATATGGCCGTCATCATAGTGTTGTTGATAAGTTTGACGTCTTTGTGTCTAGGATTGTCCTGGATATATTTGACGTCCTATCGTTCCATGTTTCTTTCACACAATTTTGATTACACACGTGGCGGGTGTAGCTAGCTAAACAGGAGGTGCTTACCCTTCCGGAGCACCCGGCCTCACTTCCGTGATGGAAGTTAACGTGTCTAACCTAACTTGTCAGTTCCAAAGTGTTAACTTTGCTTCTGAATTGTGATTCGGACATGAATTAGTATGTTTGTTTTTGATAGAATATCCATCTGGAATACCTATTGCAGACAGCTTTCTCTCTATTTATATATTATCTATATATTAAATTATTCACAAATAGGTATTTATTATAATTTATGGTTCAAAGAAATAATCTTTTATAGCTAGGCATCATTATTGTATGTGTTTATGTATTTATCAAGTTTATAGCTTAAATGCAGATTATATATCAGATATATTCATTATATTCCTATCTTTACTGAACCAAAACAATTTTATACGTTAATAATTCCATTGACGCTCTTCTCGTACAAGTTTTATTTGATATAAGCATTTGTTGAAGAAAATGGTTAATTAAAAAAGGAATTGATGAATTTATAATGAACACCAAAAAGATAATCATATAGCAACTTTTATTATTTCTTTTTTGATTTTTTGAAATTCGTCATTTGTTTCAGACTTTTAATCACGTTATATAATGTAACGAGTTTAAAACGTATATACCTGTAAATGAAATGAGATTTTACGCGTAAATCAAAAATTAATCTAGACTAGTTTTTTGTGTTTCTTGATAAAAAAAATAAATGCTGAACTGTTTTGAATTATTTACTCATCTACCAATTTTAAGACACTTAATGCAATATGGTTTAATTATTTCTTTTCGATTATCTTTCTGAATACTATGCTGGAATAGTAAAGGGGTTGATAATACACGCAGCGGGTGTTCCTAGCTTAATGCAAAATGCCCTCTCTTCCGAACCCCCACTTTCCTGGTTGAAGTCTGCTTGTTTTAACTTAATTTGCTATTTTTTAAGTTCTTACTCTGCTTTAACATTGTGATTTAGACATGCATTTTTATGTTTGTTTCTTTTCTCATTGAGTTCCAAGTTCTCTAAAGTTATGACTTTAAAAGCCTTTTCCCCAGTTGTCCCTTATCTATGATTTAATGCTACCTTTAGGAAAATGAATTTTATTTTTCTTTAGCCATTAAGACATCATTTACACACCTAACGAGTGATAGCTTAGACTTTTTACTGATGTACAAAAAAATTAAAAGGCATTACTTGATGCAAAAACAATTGTCTGCTCTTTTTAGTGTTGTTTTTATCTTTTAGATATATCAAGCGTTTTTTATCTTGAGAACATATTTTTCTTACAACAAAAATCGTAAATACTGTAAACATTTTGTTGTCAGTTATACGAATAAACAATGTTTCTCCTGTAGTTGTTTGATGAGAATAACAGATAATGTTAGAAAAACAACGTATAGGTGCATTCCATGGCGGTTTTGGTGCTATTATGATAATATTGCCTTTCTACAAGTTAACGAGTTACTTATTTTGTTATGCTTTGCTGATGGTTTATTTCTCTCTTGTCAATTATACAAAATAAACGAATGTCTTTGTGTCTAATTGTATCCAACCATTTCTCAACATTTCACACATATGGTTAAAATACCATCCTTCAATGCGCCTTCCGATGTTCCTTTTTATGCCTCCAACCCCCTAAGAAAGACCATATAGTTGCCGTTTTATCGGTTCTTTCATCCGTTCGTTTGTCCATTAGTCCGTCCGTTTGTTTGTTGGTCTGTCAGTCATAATTTTGTAATATAATAATAATAATAAAGAATGACACATTAATTGTTAGGTAGATCTTTATAAGGAGAAGTGTAGTGTACAATAACCATAACTCTATTTTCCATAATTTAGTTATTTCCCTTTGTTATTTTTCATACATGAAATTTTGTCCGGAGCACAACACAAAAACTGTAAACGGTATTAATATGAAACTTCATTGCTAGATAATTCTTGATAAGGAAAATTGCATTGTACAAGAACCGTTACTACTCTATTTTGCATGATTTAGTAGTATTGTGCTTTGTTGTTTTTATACACATTCAGTGTCCTTTCAGTGTTTCACATAAAGCTCTGAAAGATGACAGAATTATAACCAATGTCAGTTAGCATAATTATAGGTTGTGCTGGACATTGCTAAATACAAGTTTTAACACAAAAAACTGAATGAATTATTTATAGGTTTTTTCAGTTTTTTTATCACATCTATACAAAGAGAGCCTTGGTGGCGGAAAAGGGATAAAGCAGCGCCTAGCAATTACAGGCTGATCCTTGTATTAGAAAGTTTTAAGTTTGCATAACGAAGGTCAAGGATGTTTTTCAAGACCTACAGGTATAACATATCGGAACTGACGACCCGATATATGTGACAAAATCTTGACAGGGACGTAAAAGTGTTAATTCAATATACTCTCCAACTTCTATAAAAAGGCGACGGAACTCGCATCAAAGCCTCGCCAGTTGTCAAGGAAATTTTACGTTAAAGAAATATTTTATGATAGTTAGTCATATGTTTATTTACGAATGAGATAATAAGTATACCTCTTATAGAAGATTAAGAAAGGCCTAATGATTTAATTGAACATGACATATTATCTACACCAAAGCTCCAGGGATTGCATTAACGACGTTACAATACCCACAGATTTACTTCCTGGTTCTTACAACATCACCACTTACATAGACATAATAACATTTATGATGTGTGAAAAGTTACCAATATTGTATCCTATCATCATGGGAAACAAATAGATCAATGCTGTTGTTTCATAAATAGTTAATCCAGGGTAACAGGTCGGAAAAAAGTTATCTGATTATTTGTAATGTATATGAGCTAAATATAGATGGGTCAATCTTTTAGTTGCTATTTCCTCTTTTATAACCTATTTATAGACTGCTAATGTTGTAATATCACGTTGACCAAATGATAAATAATTTAACAAATACTTACTTTATTAATGGTTTCCAATGATGCTCACTAAGCTTTATATAGACAAATTAACAATTATGATGTGTTAAAAGTTACTAATATTGTAAAAGTAATTATCATGGGAAACAATAGATCAATACTGTTGTTTCATAAATACTTAATCCAGGGTAACAGGTCGGAAAAATATAATGTATATAAGCTAAATATAGATGGGTCAATCTTTCAGTTGCTATTTCCTCTTTTATAAGCTGTTTATAGACTGGTTATGTCGTAGTATCACGTTGACCAAATGATAAATAATTTAACATGTACTTAATTTATCACTGGGGCCCAATGATGCCAACTAAGTTTCTTCAGTGTCTGTATTTTACGACAGCATGTAAGTAAATATTTGCTATCTGTGGGAAAATATTTTATCTTGCGGTTGCATTATAGCACATTTCGGCCGCAAGTAAATAAACACAGTCGCATCATCATTATATTTAATTTGCTGTCGCAACTTATCACCTATGTTTCCTATAGTTTTTATAACTTGTTTCTCAATTGCAGGTTTATCAGGGTCCTCAAATAGTTTTAATGTCGTCATCACAGTATTGTTGATAAGTTTAATGTCTCTGTACAGATGTCCTGGGTATGTTTGACGCCCCATTTTCTTTCAATCAATTTTGATTACACACGTGCCGAATGTAGCTAGCTAAACATGAGGTACTTACCCTTCCTGAGCACCCGGCCTCACATCCCTGATTGAATTTCACGTGTTTAACAAGTCAGTTTCAAATTTTTACTTTGCTTCTGGATTGTTATTTTGACATAGATCGGTATGTTTGTTTTTGATTGATAGCTTTTTATACGTTTTTTCTATCACAAACTTCTATATCTATAGTTATGAAATGTCCCCTAGTTACCCAGCCCTGACCTTGACATATTCCCGGTGTTTTATGGATAATTTCTCGCAACATATTTATCAAAAGCAAGTAGAACTAAATTATATATTCATTATTGTTTTACGTAATGTTAAAATTATATCCGTCGGTGACCATTTATCAAATTTTAAACCATTAATATTATTAAAACATAATTTCAATTTCATAAAGTACTTCAGTAACATAAGATTCATTAATTAACGTGACTTGCATCACAGTTTTCGATAAGCCGATATCTTTAGGGAAAAGCAATATCCAAACTATGAATATTGCAGAAAATTGATTGCTTTATCAATATGATAAATACTAAATGATAAGATGTGACAGATAAATAACAGATTTTACATCATATGAATTTTACATTTTTTAATTTTGATTTGTATTGAGTAATATAGCCTCTTCATCGCAAGCAATAATAGCTATATTTAAACACTTGTTGATGTCTCCGAGCAATCGAGACAGTACGCATATTTATATACAAGATTCTGGAGTAATATATACCGTTGTCATATTTTGTAAGTAAAATTATATCGAATTTAATCTATATATTACCAGTAAAAATTTTACATCACTAGACGGCCGTCTCGGGATACATTTCCTCATCAGTAGTGCTTGGATCAAAATTGTGAAATCAATATTTTTTAAATTTATTTATTCTATATTTGCCATCTTGGACATATATATGAGTTACGTGTAAACATCTAATTGTTTGATTATCTCTATGTACACTTAAAACTGAACTACAATGAATCATTTATTGTTTACTATGACTGTACTCTATTCTTGTCACATGCCAAAGTCCTGTAACAGATGTAAATCACTCATGGGCATAATGTAACATACCTTTGTCTAGGTTTTGTTATTGCGTCATATAATAGTGTAAAACAGAATAGCAATCAGACACAACCATACAGACCCATGTCCAAACCTCAATCCCAAGACTGAGCAAAGCAAAAACTGAGAACTTAATTAACTTTAGCTAATCAAGTTCAACACGTGAAGACAGTGAGGATGGCTCCTCTGGAAGGTTAATAAACTTCTGTCTAGCTAGCCAATTCCATCACGAGTGGAATCAAATTGGGAATGAAAGTAACATTAAACTATTGGCGTGGAAAATACCCAGGCTAATTGTTCATACAGGTACCCTATAAGTATTAAAAATATTGCAACGACTGCAATAAAGCCTTTAGTGAGTAACGTCTGCATGTGATATATCTCCAGGTTAGTATAATGTCAAATGACCTCTTGTTGATATCACAAAAAAATCATCGAAAGTGTAAATGTTTTCTGCCATTGATCGGATTTTGATCGGTTCTTAACTTTGTTTTTTCGTTTAGACGTTGAATATATCGCAAAACCGAAATATGTTAGATAAAAGTATATATTCACATAAACTGTTATATATTTGAAAATCAAAGTTACAAAATTGAACCAAACTAAAAAGCGTAGTTGCTATTTTATCATGATACCAAAATGCAGCGTATATAACAGAGCACACTATTTGTCTTTTAACCGATTACAGTCTTCTCTAAACTCTACAACATATCTTACTTAACCTAAACCATTTAAGTATGCATCCCTCATTTCGAATCTCTTGGTGCAGCATCAGTTGTCCGCTCATCAATCAGTTAAACACTAAACAATCAATATAAGACAACAAACCATACAGACAGTTGTTTTATATAGATTTGTCTTAAGGAAGATATATCAAACTCGCCATAAAATCCCGCTATACTCTGTATATAGTTAAATGGATGATTAACGACTAACAAACCATACACATTCAAATTAATATAACAAATCATAGTGGTGGTTTAACTATTTATTAAAAAAATATATGTGAATACGACTTTGAGCAATAACTCTAACCCATACCATTTTTCCGACAACGACATTTCGAGTTATGTTTATGCAGGCGGTAATTTTTAAAAAGTTTCCTAGCAAACAGCAAGACCATAACAATATGTTTTGCTTACTTGGGCCAACAGTTTGGAAGTGCTTTTGTGACCATGATCGTCTGTGCGCTTTACGTCGTTCGTCATGCTTCAACGTTTTACATTTTAATCCTTTCCTAAACCCCTGTTTTATATTTGTTTATATTAATGTTATATTGCTCAATGTCTACAGGCTGCTTTTTGTTATGCTGTACGACTGTAATTATTCTTGTCTACCGTTTATTTGCTAGGTGACCAAACTCAAGGACACCATTAATCCATTTTACCATTATAGCAGATTATGCGCTTATGTATAGAGAACCACTCCTAACAACATTATTAAAAACAGATAATGTCATAACGTTTCAACATAAACATTTTCAACCATCTTCTTTCTCGTATAATTTAATTTTAGACCATGATAATCACATAAGCTTGTTATGATACAGAGCTAACTGTATAGATAGAAGATGTCAAACTGACAAACTTCGTCACAATAAAACATTAGATATTTCGTTGTTACTCTAAATACATGGTTTCAGAGACCTTGAAAGTAGCTTTAACTCAATCTGATGGGGTTCAGATTGATAACCGATTCAAAATATTTCTAATTCTTTTGTTTTCTTCTGTCTTTGCCTGTTCTATTTTAACTAAAAAGGGGGAAATTAGACTTTTCGGCGTTAAGATATTTTTATGCATCTGGTCCATCAAACCCCTGTACATTTATTTTCAGTATTGTCTCCATTTTGTTATTCAAAACTTAAATGTTGTGAACACGTAACTATGTAACATGTAACCAATTAAGCAATACTAATGAAGTTAAATTAAAAGTTTAAGTTTGTGTAGTAAGATAAAAACTAACGTCATTATTTAAATCCTACTATTTTGTTTCATGGTTAATTCAGTAACGCTAATTACATTTTGACATGCTATCAAATTAGTTTTTTTTATAAATGAAGCATTAAGTATCAATGTAATTTTTAAAAGAATATTTTTGCAGTGCCGTTAATGCTTAGTAGAGGGGGGTGCAAACTTCCCTATTTCTGAAGAATTGGTTAGTTTCGTTTTCCATATGGAAGTTAAACCAACCAAAAAGTTTGTATATAAAGATGGAAACTTTTATCTCTAATCGTTGAGTATGCGATGTGCATATACAGTACAGACCTGTTGAAAGTTTTAACACTAAACTTACGAATTAGTACCAAATCAGAAATTCAGATTGGCCCCTGGTTCCAAGTATCTGGACTTCTGTTGCCTATATCTTTTAGCTTTTTGATCACAAGTTTTCCTTATCCCCAACACTCGGCAGTAGAGTTTCGATTCCATTTTGTCAGTTAATGTTAAACTTTCGACTGGTCTGTACTATGCAATATACAACATCTGGATAATACACTACAAATAACTATAAACGTTTTATACACTGATATGTATATCTTATACGTTACGGTTCAAGGAAATTATCTTTTATAGTCTATCATCAGTGTACGTGTGTTTTTTACGTTTGTAATTTTGATTTACACCAGTAAATCTCAAATGCGTGATCATTATGATACTTTGGGAACTGATCCAGGTAACCTGTTTGAAACGCTAATAATTTCATGTTTTTTCTGCCTTGTGCGATTTGTATTTAATAAATTCATTACAATAAACAATTTAGTAAATAAATAATGATAAAATTGTTCTTGATATAAATGGTATCTTGCTTTAAAGTTGTTTCCATTTCTCCAATATAACTGGAACAGAACTTCAATAATATAAGCTGTAATTGAGTTCTGGAATCGACGAGCACCATTTTCTTTCTCGATAAAGCAATTTTAAAATTAGTCATTATAACTTGTTACACTGCATGTGTTTATTCAATTACTCAATATGTTGGTAATTTAATGCTCTGTTCGCCCTAAATTGATAAATTTGCGATTAAAACCATATTGCAAGCGAAAATGAAAATATTTTGAAAAATCTAAATTGAAAATAAGATATAAACGGCTTTCTAATGCTGTAAAATCAACACAGATATAATATGTAATACAAGTTAACATACTTATTCTTAGTTCATGTATTCAAATAACAGTCCAAAAACATTTAGTCAAACCTGTGTATAAAGGCTATGAAATAAGAAAATATACATTAATGGGCAAATGAACCTAATATAAAGGTTCAAATAACACGAATAAACAGGAATTGGGATGAAACTTTGCTGGACTTTAAAAGCAGGCGGTCTTACTATAGTGGTGACTTTTAAGCTTAAAACAGATTCTATTGTATATGTATGAAAACAATTAATTTTCTTGTATATTACCGTACTTATTTACAAATAGAAAACTCAATCAACATAAGCTGATGTCCACATTATTCTTTACGTGTCTACACCATCTACAAGATAGCTATAGTACAGATCTGTCCAAAGTTCAACACCGAGTTAACGCAAAGTTCAGCTGCCAAGTGGCCAAACTATGGATAACTAATAACTGAAACGCTATTAAGATCTATATACAGTAGCTGCCGAAAATCTATTCTAATATAAGTAAAAAGGGCCCCGAGATAAGCTATCGATTCGGTATTTATTCGTTCGTTTGGTGATAATTTTTAGACAGGCCTGTACTGTGTATCAACAACTATAAATAAGGCATATATTTAAATAGAATGAACCCAGGGTTAATAAGAAGAGACTGATAACTATGTTGTACAATATATATCAAGGTTATCCCAAAACTATCACGTTTCCAAAGTAAATGAAATTCTGCAGTATATCTGAAATGAACAATGTTTGACTCCGACGTGTCTCAGTACAAAAAGGGTAACCAGCTAGAGAACGTTTCATCTTGATAATTTTCATATTGAATTTTTCCGAAATAGATCAAGTCTCAGTGAATGAAATATCCAGTATGTATCTGTAGTTAATTTGGAATTGAATTTGCATAAATAATGTTGCAATCTATGTTCGACATGCCTATTTTGATAAGAAAAGATCAGCTGGGATATATTTACAATTTTCAAATCTTACTTGGTATAACAACGCTAGTTATTCAATCCCGGATAAAGATGTTATTGTTTATTTCTGTATTTACGCATTTTTTAAAGTCATGCAATGGTTTTGTGTATATATCCTTCTTGTTGGGATTGCTACATCAGCTCAGTTGGTAAAGTGCTCAAACTGTTTGTGGGAGGTCGGGATCTGACCAAGACTTGAAAATAGCTAATGGCTGTTCTTTCTAAAACACCAATTAATCAATCATAATATAAAAACCTTGTGTTTTATTCCTGGCATTTTTGCTTGATTTGGTGTTATTTTTATGTTAAATTGGGCTAATGAATTACCTCGTATTAATATATAGAGGATCTTGCATGAGTGTTCATGTAATATTGAATTTATTAAACGAGTTGAATATTTTTTATGCAACGAGCCTTGGCGAGTTGCATAAAACATTATTCAACGTGTTTAATAAATTCAATATTGCATAATCACGATAAATGCAAGATTCTATTTATTATATAATCCCATAAAAAACGAATTTTTCGTAGATTTAAAACGTGTCTTCTCATTATAAGAAAACAGCTGATTGACCGAAACACAACAATTTCACGTAAATGTGTACATGCGCCAGAAGTAATCCTGCTGAAATATTAAAAGTAAACATCAGTCTGTCCGCAGGATACAAAAACCAAACAAACATTTTCAATTTACATATGTACAATGTATCTTCTTTTTAGAAAAAAAGTACAAAAGTATCAGCTTAAAACAAACAACTGTGAACTAGGTCAATTGTGTGACGTCACTGAAATGACTTTTATGCTTTTATGACGTCACACTCATTCAATACGATTTTTATTGTATGACCGTATTACATGGGTTATTGAGTAGATTATATAATAAATTTGCATATTTACTCATCTGAACTTATCAACGTGGTTTCGAAATAACGGTAATTTTTCATTTCTTTAACTTTGTACTTATGTAATGTAAGCACTGCCAATAGCGACAGGTGTTCAAAAATGTAATACAAGCATACAGCGGCATCGGTATGTTACTTTAGCGCAGAATAAGTGTCTGCTGCTTTGAGGATTAGTCACGGGTGATCGGTAATTATTTCTCTATTTTTTCCTTGCTAAAGGTACACTTAGTCTTCAAACTAACTGACGTAAAACGACTTTAATCAAATCAAACCAGAAAGGGCTGTTAACCTTCATAAGTGAAAAAATAACAAATCGTATTGTTTTTAAATCTGTCGTTGGTTGTACAGAGTTGTTTTTTCAATCTGTGCTGAATTATTACAAGAAATTGCCTGTCAAGTTGAAATGTTTTGCCTTGAGGAAAAATCTTAAACATTCAAATCTTAATCAATCTTGGAACTCCTTTCAAAGCTTTTATAAAATAACATTTTTGGTTTTTAACCAGCCGCAGAAAAACTTTGTTTTTAAAATTTTGAAATTGAAAACGGAAAATCAAAGATAGCATCTGAAATTGATAATGAGATACTTCAAATGAAATTCATTTTCTTTTTACAACAAAAGAAGAATTCTTCCTTCATTATCCCCCTTTACTAGTTTTATTTTCTTGCCTTGTAATCCCATGTTACCGATAAACGATTTTAATAGAACTCTTTTATATGTTTATCAATCTTAGCAACTTAAGCAGTTGCTGCATAGCCTACAATATGCTTTCGGCTAAGGCACTATACTCCCCAAGACAATACTATAGTAGCACAGGTATATATTAATTACATAGTATACCAGTTACGTGTTTGTAGTTACTATTTATAAAATGTTCCTGTCTACTAAAGTTTAAGTGATTATGACGGTTCCTTTGTTACTATGGCAAGATCTTGGTTTTTTGTTTTAAAGCGTCCGTGGTTCTTTAGTTATGAAGTGGCTGTGGTTGTTATGGTTAGCTGCTTAACCTAAGATTACGTGCAAATCCAAGGTTCCGAGGACTTTGAATCAAACGGGAAAATATTTTGTTAATTTCAACTTTATTATGTCATTTACAATGTTAAAGTTGAATGTTAAATAAAAATAAAAACAAATCTAAGGTTTTGATAAACCCAACAGTATCTTATTACCATACTTGACCTTACGCTTATAGTTAAGTTCATGGACACTCTGAATGTTATCTTTTACACATATTAACTACATTTCAATATTTTTTGTGTATGATCATTGGTTTGTTTCCATAATACAAAATTGATATGTCTGGGCACACACGTATGTGTCAGTTGTCGGTCAAATTGGTCTTTAATTCTGTCACTGTCGATTCAAATCCAGTTAATATGGTACAAGACTAATTTCGAATATTATATTTATAGCATATTAAGCAAACTTATCTTTAGTTGAAATTTATTATTTCCTATGTCTAATAGCATTATCGAAATATTATTACAGAAGTCTAAGGTTAAGTCATTTACAAATTATTGGATCTGATATCTGATAGAATTTTCCTAGGATTTACTTTCAAGGTAGTTGGAAGTCGGTGGACACAAGGAAATATTATTTACTGATGTATCTTTAAATCGCGATTAAAAAACAAATCAAAACCATACATTTTTAATGTTTTATTGTGATATGTTTCGTGTTACTATGAATTTTTCTAGCCTTATTTTTGCCGGATACATTTTTTATCGATCGATATTTTTAATTAGAATTGCAATATGGTAACTATTCCCTAGGTAAAAAGAACCAACAGTTCAATTCAGCCTTTTATGAAAAAAAACAATTCAAATCCTTAGTTCTGACGGGTTCAGAATTTCTTGGGAAATCTCTTTTTAATGTATACGTCACAGTATATATAGATTAAATTCCCCGTTGTCATTTTAAATATTATTTCAGAAATTTATCTACTTTTTAAATCACAGTATAAATTCCTCTGGCACTCCAAGACCATTAAATTATTCCGTAATAATTGTCTACCACTCTGTAATATATCTTGTAATTTTTATAAAATAAAGATGCCAAGATATATTCTAATTATTTTCTGTAAAAACATCTGTTTTTCCTCCTCTTGTAACTCTTTCATCATTCACCCTCCATTATCAAGATTACAATATTCTTGATAAAATCACTGTAAAAGCAACTAATGCAATTCATATATTTCATTAAAACATAATGCAGTTACCGGTGACACGCAATCTAAATAGTCAACAAGACCAACCCAGAGAGACCTTATTCCAATTTAAGCTTGTATCGAGTTTGATGCTTGATGCACAATTCAGTATTTTCCATTGTAGAAAGAAATAACTGAATCAAGAACACGAGACAACACAAGACATGTAAGAAACAACTTAACAAGAAAAAACTGAAGTACGACACATATTGAGATTACCGGTTATAAAATTAAAAACTTCCGACGGACTTTTAAGTAAATACCAAGGGATGTGTCTATAACACTATTATAGGGACCTCTCCCATTGCACTAATTTTTTAACAAGTGAATCAGTTTGGGTCATTTTTATGTAATTATAATTTATTCAAGAATCATTCATATCTTGCAAACATAATATAAAGTTTATTTTATTGTTTAATAACATTGACATTACAATAATAAGTCCCTGATCGAGCTTGTTAATGATTATTCCGGATTCCTCAGATGGTTCGCGCACCATTTGGTTTGTATTTTATTATGACTTGCGTTTTTCCGTCTTCATTTAAATGAAGCAACTTGATGGTCCAGTGTGATTTATTTGTTAAGCCAACAAATACAACTTGTATCTCTCTTGTCTCTTAACACGACTATATTGAGACACACTGTTCGATCCATGTAAAAGTTATGAAATTTTAGTTGACAATTTGAACATCATAGCTAAAAACAAGATGTTTGACTTTTTTACAACCGACATTTATCAACAATGACAAAGGAAGGTAATGTAGTAGAAATAGGAACATAAAATTAATTTCACAGGGTTAATCGAATTCATCAGATACACGTGGAATGAGAAACACTTGTTTGTACGGAAATCATTCATAATAAATTGTTTACACTGCAGCCAGGGTAACAGTAAAAATCAAAAACAAATATACCAATGTGTGACAAAAATCACAACCAAAAAGCAAAGTAAAAACTTTGAAACTGATATACAAACACATTAATTTTCATCAATTAAGTGAGGCCGGTAACTCCGAAAGGATAAGTACCTTAAGTTTAGCTAGTTACACCCACATGTGTCATCAAAATTTAGAATGAAAAAAACGTTGAACTATGGAACGTGAAATATTTGGATGTATAGACAGCATGCTTAACAACAATATTGACGACTATAAAGATTTTGAGGGCTTTGATAAGCATATGCTTACAATCTGTTATAACAAAAGCCATAAAAAGTTATAAGCATAATTATACACTTTTATGATCATATTAAGATGTTCAATAAAACGAGTTGGATTTAAAAATATCTTAAAGAAAGTTTATCTTTCTTAGAACAAATAACTTTACAGGGAGAGTCAATAAAGAAATAGTTATTGGAATATAAATTATGAATGTATAATATTAAGTTCTTTTAAAGCGTTTTTGTTTCAAACAGTAAATCAATGCATTTTATCCAGAGGGCAATGGTTATAGAATTTATACTTTAAACATCACATCAAAGAGTCATTTCTTACTATGAGCAAGGTATTGATTTAGCATTTTTTCACTATCTATCATTGCAAAACTTGACTTTGATGTTGTACATGCAACAAGTTGTTATTCATTCAAATGAATTTCTATCATCCATATGGCATCTTTTATTGCCTAATAATGCATATATTTAGCAAGTTTATGTGTCATATTGTAAATAAAACATTGTGTTTTATGAGTAGCTATGTAGTTTTGTCCAATACTGTAGCATACATATTTGAACCATGTTTGAAGTAACAGAAATATAAAAATTGTAGATTATCACTGTTAGAACCGACAAGAATTGTTTCTAGTGTACTTTGGCGTTTTTATATGAATTTATTTTTATGGTGGACATACTCGTACTAAAATGTTGCCCTGATGTCTAATAAACTTGTAGAAATCCAAGAAAAATCTATTGACTTAATGCAAATGAAAAATAAGAACAGACCTCATAGTCTTTTAAAAATATATGTACTTTTAGCATTAACAGTTTCATAACATATTATTTAGTTATAAAAAATACGACCGATTCCTCTGCTTTATATTCAGACTTATACCTGAATTATGGCGCCAAAGACAGGCTACATTTGAAACTTAATGACAAACGTGATGACTTCAATTTTTCTATTGTCAAATTCCTTTTCTATGCAGCAATATACCTGCTTATGTTGTAGGTGTATTTTTGTCTTAATTAACACGCTGTGTTAGAGCTTGTTCCCACAACGGGACTTTGCACAACAAAACAGGCTGCTTGCAAATAAATTGTTGACTAGGGGATATTGCAAGTCTAGGCCCTAGAAAGTTTTATGGCCGTCATCACAGTACTGTTGATGTTTGATATCTCTGTGTCCAGGATATATTTGGCATGATATGATTTTTACACTTTTATTCATTAACGTAGGTTTCTCTAATCTTTAACTTGCACTTGGCTTTTAAATAACTTGATTGTGTCATGTCTTTGATGTCATGATATTCACCATTCATTTGTCTATATTTGTTATTATCAAACTTTAACACGTGGTAAGTTGCTCTTTTAGAGCATGCATTAATAGTTTAAATAATACGAAAATTTACACTGTATTTTATAAATACATGCATATATTTGTTATTCATGCTATTATATGATAACCATTATGTATTTGTGTTTGTCTAAAATATAGTTAACAAAACAACACCTTTCGACATCTTCACATCAAAATTAGTTTAACATGAAAGAATTAAAAGATTCTAAATTACATATTATGTCAGTTTTAATTTCACCGCACTAGACAGCCGTTTCAGAATACAATTCCTCATCAGTACTGCTTGGACTAAAATTATGAAACCAAAACTTTTTTAGAAATGAGCTAACCATCAAGGAAGAAAATCGCAACAGGTATATTAAACATTGTTTTTATTGTTTACCAATTACAGATCTCCCTAATTTATCGTTTACACCAATCTTGTAGAATTATCACATTGTTAGAAGTTTCTTGTGTTAATTTACAGCAAACTGTAAAAATAAAAATAAACAGTGGAAGAAAATGTGCTATCGAGTTCTTGCATTGACCCAAATAACATAAGTTTGGTTTGTACTTTCAAATGATTAATCTTGCAAAATTTAATTAATCTCTGAAGCCGTACATATGGGGTTGTATTCTTTATTGCATTTTCATTGAATTTTAAAAGACATACAAGAGTAAGATCACCAAAGGCAAAATGAACAAGTGTGCCGGAATTAATTTAACTTGCTTTGGTATTACCATAGTAATTGCATAACATAGCAATTTGAATTTAATACAACATGGTAAAATGTATTTGAAACTAGATATTTGAGAGTGCTTCTTTATTAATTGTTATATGTGTTTACTTCTTCGTTTGATTTTTTGTGATGAATATCACATGTCCAAATCAAAATCCAGTAAAACTTTACAAATAAATCATGACTCGGTGGATATTGCAAACCTAGACTTTTTAAGGCACTCAAATCTTTAAGTAGCCACCTTCAAAATTATGTTGATATGTATGATGTCTTTGTATCAAAAATTAACTTAAATATTTGTGACGACACATGTTTTAGTGCTACTTTTAATCTCAATTTTGATTTAACATGTGGCGGGTGTAGCTAGCTAGCAGGGCGATGCTTAAGCTTTTGGATCACCCGGTCTCAATTTCTTGGTAGTGGTTCACTCTTTCAATTCATTTTTTTCTGTCACAATCCCATTATTCCATATATGTTTTAAAGAATTGTCTAACTCATGATTTAAAAAAACAAACGATTTTTATCCGAAAACATAATCTGTATTTTTGTTCGTCAGGAAGTGTTTAAGACGTTATATTTTAATTTCGGTTTAGACATGGATTTCCGATATGTGTAAAATATCAGTTTTCCTCGAGTCGAGATAAAATTATGAATACTTCATACATAGCGGACGGAAACGAACTAAGCATGTTTTTAATATTTTTCTTAATATGTGTTTGATGCAATCAGAATTTTAAATCTTCCTTAGTTTTAGTTTTCATGCATTTTGTACTTATCATTGATGCCTGTCACGTTTTCTAAAATATAACCATATGCAAAAATTAGGAAATGCATACACAAGCCTACAAAATTACTCTAATTAAAGATTTGATAAAAACAACACAAAGTCAATTCTATAGATTGTTAACGTAATGTTATCCCTAGACAAATTGATTTACAGATTTCCAATGTCGTCTACGTCTTTTACTCCAATAAACTTGCGTTTTTCTTGTATGGAAATGAGGACTTGCTGGTTATTAACACAAATTCAATAGGGTTTGTTCTGTATATAACAGTTAATTGTATTAAGGTATATATATATGGTCACCATAAAAACCATTATAGACGTTGTATGCAGTATACAAAGGAGGCTAGGACATTGCTTTAATTACAAAAGGAACATTAGTATTAGGAATAAGTGATTCTAAATGAAATTAATGATAAATTATTGTATAAAAGTCGTACTTCTGTAGATGTGCGAAGATTTATTATATTTTAGGGTACATATTGTACTTTCGCTAATGTAAAATAGTAACCCCTAACATTTATATTATGTTATATATATGTGTACCTAGGTCGAATAAATGATGTGTCATTAATTTGAATTGAATATTCATCAATAGCAATGATGGTCGAAACACAAAACATTTTGTTTATTTTGTACAATGTTATGTGTTGTCTGAGATGATATTCTAGAAAGAGAAAAATATGTCAATGTGCAAGAAAATAGAATTCGGGGTTTTGGTAAATTGTTTAAAGACTCACCAAGAACTGTGTCCACATTAGAAAATTGATGCAGTTGAATCTATATATGTTCAGGAATCAATTCTTAATTAAGTGTCCATGGCTGATGGGCTAGGCTAATTTGTATAAATGAATGATAATTGAATGTTTATTACTTTGCTTCAATTAAAAATTTATTAAAGTAAATAAGAGACCTAATAAACATAAGATATAAGATATAAATTATGCTGTTAATATAAACACTTTCATTATGAATTAAAGAGAAACTCATACCTTTTTACTGTAACTATCTCGATACTTTGTTTTTATGTTAGATTGTTAAAAGTGAGTACGTCCTCTGTAGTAAGTTCAGTTGGTCAGGCACATATTATGATGTTCGTGATGCTTCAAAAATGATGTGATGTTATCACATGACAATTGGACAGTTCAATTACTTTAGTAATGATTTCTGTTGTCTAAATTGTATTGTCTGAATGGATACGAACACGAATGCTAGGAATTCATACGTCAAAATTGACAATCTAGATTTTATCGTTCAATATTTGAAAATTGATTGACAATTTTTTGACAAATGATAAGAAATTTACTATATAACATGTAAAACTCCGATATAACAAGTTTCTAACCGGATGATCTTTACATTAGATGTGTGAATGAGAGGTATACTGAAATATGTAATAAAATGTACATGTTCGATTGATGATATCAATGTGTTATATTAAAGTAGCATTATAAGCATAGTATTTGTGAATGTGTTATTCATCTGCTGTTCAAAAGTCACGATATGCAAAGGATTGTTTTATACATTTTTGCGCATAGTAACAAGTTTGTATTATTTGCTTAAATAAGTTCCCAAACACACAATACATGTCAAGTGCAAACATTTTTTGTTAGACTATACTTGAGAGTTATTCTTTGAATTAATATATTTTTCCTCAAATTAAACCCTATACCAATATTTTGTATTAAATTTCACTTCACACTGTCTGAAGTGTCTTAAATATCGAATGAATATTTCGAAAACGTTAGTGCTATCTTCATCCGCATATTCAAAGATTGTGTTGTCCAGTGACATACTGATTGGAAAACCATCACAATAATACAAGAAATAAGTATCCTAATGTGCTCATAATCAATGGAACTGTTTGCTGTTCTACTGAAAATGTCACAGAGATTTAAGTATTCTGGGAATATACATGTAAAACATCTATAATTGTTCACTATATATGTCTTGCTTTCTCATCATTGATTATTACATTGTCTATTTCACTAGATGCAATTTGCATCTGTTGGCACGATTTCAGTCTTATCGACGAAGTTAAAGTGCTCTTACAGTGAACGTTTAGTCCATTATCGTTCTATTTTCACAACGACCCTTCAAGAGATACTTTAAATAAGAGTCATCTAAAAGTCAAAAGACTTTGATTTGAATGTAATTCGAATTAAAAAAAATGACATAATTTTATTCTAGAAATAATATTAGTTTCAATCTATACTCCGATAGTAAAAGCTTAAATTGATGCCACATAACAGAAGTTTCTTGTAAAGTTTTTTTTTATATTACTACATGTACACACATTTTCGATATAAGATGTTTCCTTCATTTATATGTCAAACATATTTGTCTTCGCTGTTTTTTATTTGAAAACTTCATGAAATTGTCAGTTTCAAAGATTTTACTTTGCATTTAAATTGTGATTAGGACATGGATTAACATGTTTTTTATTTTTATATACATAAAATATA
This sequence comes from Anadara kagoshimensis, assembly GCA_021292105.1. Lineage (NCBI taxonomy): Eukaryota > Metazoa > Mollusca > Bivalvia > Arcoida > Arcidae > Anadara > Anadara kagoshimensis. Next base: position 6,709,520 of record CM037873.1, read on the forward strand.
TACTTTAAAAGTATATTTATATTGACATTATTACGCCACTGGCCAAATGTGAAGTAGGTGCTCTGTATTGATTGTTATCGCCGTTATGTGTGATATATCAGTTGCAATTTTGAAGCTAATGTACTAAGGTATACTCCCTTATGCAAAGTTTTTCCTTAGTAAAATTTGGTAAAAGTATTTTGGTTCTTTGATTCTTTTCAACATCTTGAAAACAATTTTGGTTTTATAATTTTGATCCAAGAACTACTGATGAGGAATTGAATTCCGAAACGTCGTCTAGTGCTGTAAAATTAAAACTTTATTATATGTAATTGACCCACATGCACTTTAATTTCTTTATCATTTGGTTTTCGAGTAATATATCCATCGAGGGGCTCATGATTGATCAATTGTAGTCAAGAGGACAAGTACTTATATACACCGTATCTTCATTTTCCGAATATGAATTTCATAATGCACTTGTTTGTTATAAAAAATTAAAGAGACCAAATGTGTATATGATATAAAACCAAGCACTTGTTTATTTAAGCTATCTTACTATCATTAATTATTATTAAATTCGTTTTATGGTAACTATAATGCTAATCTAGCTACATTTGTATTATATTTTGAACTTCATTTGACACCTACTGATCCATATTTAGTCTACGGATTATATGTTCTCATCCTCAACTGTCAAATCTATCTTTAATTACAATCAGACATATATTTCAATAAGTATCATAATCGCTGAACACATTGTTTACTATGCGCTTTTATGTAATTTGCGTTATCCTCTTATTCGATCGTAAGTAGAATGGTAGAAAGGCAAGACACAACTTTAATTAAAGGATATGTTACATCTACCAGGTGTTACTTTACTAATGCCTAACACGCTTCCATACATATTGTTTTCTAGATTTATTTTGTTATAATAAAAAACCATACTAATTCATGTCCAAGTCAAAATCCAAAAGTAAAAAAAACTTTTAAACTGACAAATTAGGCTAAATATATAAACTTTCACAATAAAAGAGAAAAAGCAGGAAGTGGAATTTCGAGACAATGTTCATCTATTCTTTCATAACATGCTAATATATATCTTTTTCTCCTTTATAAAACACCTTTAAATGTAGTGCTAGAGGTATAAAGTCCTTGCAAACGAATTCATCCTGACCGACTAGGTGAAAATATCTGAAACCTGAAATTAAAAACGTTTCGAACCATTTTTCCGAAGTATTTTCCGCTAAACTTTACATTTTCTTTTTATTCAATTTGACACAAATGGAATTTACAATAAAAGCTTAGCCTAAAACAAATTAAACAAGCTATCCAGTTTCTTTATGCTGTTTTAATCTCATTGAAGAAAACATTTTCCTATTATGTCATGCATTAATTTAACAAAGTAGATTGTACTCTAACATAATATATTAAAAATTAAGTTGCCATGCACTTTAATGATTCCCTTCATGATTTAAATATGTGAATTGTATCATCATAAAGAAAAGAATAAGGTATGTCTAGACTGCATGTGAAAGCGAATTATTCATTAAGTGGCAGATTGTGGAGATTAAATGAACAAAAAATATTAAAGTTTCTATTTTCGTATATTGTTTATTATAACATATTTGGAGTTAAGTTGATTACTTAGGGAAAAGTTCATAATAAAGCATTACAATTTTTAATAATAAATCGAACTACAACTAGAAGCTCTTCATTTGAGGATATTAATGGAAGTGCAGATAAAGCTAACGCATTGCATGATTGACATTTAATGACTAGTAAATTTGCACTTTAGTTATTAAGCACCGAATATCATTGATACGGAAAACACATTGAATAGAAAAAAGAAATTTGGAAGTGACAACTTGGTAATCGCCAATGTAACAGAAAACTAAAAAAAATAGCAGTTTATCAAGGAACCAAGATATAAGAGATAACGCATATTTGAGAACACTAAAGTAAAAACTCAATTGAAATATCCAAACTAATCTTATATGAATTTATTATGGTGTTCAAAATTCTAACGACCATTTTGGGCGAGAAACTTGAATAAAGAAAAACAATAACAAATACAAAAAAACCCATTTAATTGAAAGCAGAAACGTTGACGTAGTAAACGCCTTTTATCTGCCGGAAAACCTCACTATTACGACCAAGGTAATAGTATATATGTTTAACGACAAAATGTATTAGACAGTCTCCGAAAAATAACACAAGTCAATGCGTACATAGAAACAAAAAGCTAATAAAGATGAAAATACCAATACATGTTACATATGAGATATAGCCGAATAATAGTGTACCACTGAAAAGCCACAACGTGTCTTGTTGTTACCAATTGAAAAACAACAAAAAACAAAAACGTTCACAGCAAAAACAAAACAAGACATAAACACGACTTTTTTTAAAACACCAGCCGAATAATAGTGTACCACTGAAAAGCTACAACGTGTCTTGTTGTTACCAATTGAAAAACAACAAAAAACAAAAACGTTCACAGCAAAAACAAAACAAGACATAAACACGACTTTTTTTAAAACAAAAATAACGATTCAAAAATCACATGTCCTAAAGCAATGTGCGAGACAAAAAACAAAATATACATACTATCAAGCAAATCCTCTACAAAATACTAACAGGAAATCAAATATAACAAAATAAAAACGTAAACAAAGACAGTTCGATAACCTTATAACACCTCAGGAGACATACAAACTATATAGTTGCAGCATACACACCATTATCAATTAACACCAAAACATCAATGGATCTTGTTAGAAAGAAATATTATTGCAAAAGCATCAAAGAAAAAGCTTGGAGAGACAAACAGACCAAGGAGCAATGAACACGACAAAAAAATCTATATCGATTCAAGAAGAAGAATAAAAAAGAAATATGATAAATACCACCAGACAGTAAATAGTTCATTGACTTATGATATAACATCCCGCAGTCTTGATAGCATCATTGATTAAATCAGGTTGACGGAAGTTTCCTGAAAACGATATTATATCATAATTATATTATCATTACCAAATTTATGAAACCTATCTCCTATCTTATATCATCATTGTATGTAAATGAAATATTGCTTTAGTATCAAACAAGAATGTATCAACTTTACTTATGCAATATTCTATACCGCATGCTCAAAGGTTTGGATGGTAAAATGAAATTATAGTTGGCATTGCAACCGTAACGACATTATCTTTTATGATTGATTTATTTAAAGAGTTACATCATCAACGATATTTTTATTACAACAACTTTAAAAATGTATTTTACAGATTAAATAGCTTATAAAACTCAGACATACATATGTATTTTAAATACTTTAAGTTTAAATATTGTTTATATATATATATTCGTATGTTCAAAACTGTCTATAAAGACCACCCAATGACACCAGTTAAAGTGGTCTTTTTGGGGTGTAGTCCTAATTTAAAGTCAAATAACATGACTGAAGACTATTTGTGATAAAACTGCACTGGTCTTCAGATGGACTTTATATATTGGCGACTCCTTTAAGGCAGGTTTGACTGTATTAACAAAATACAACATATTTCAGCAACTATAGTAGTACGCACAATACTTCAAATGTTAATGATTAACAAAATTAGATAACCTCCGTGGATTTATGAGTTTTTGAATAGCTATTAATTCAAGTAGAATTGAATTACTATGTAGCATACTAAATGATTTACGCCTGTATTATTGCCAATTTCTATATGCGGGATATAAACTGATCAACACACAGTAAAAAGATTCTGGTAATGGTAGTGATTATAGATCAGCTTTTTGAACTCAACAATTAATTGAATAATGTCTATCAAAATTAAAGTTTCCATATGCATTTATACGCATACGTTGAGCACAATTTTACGCCTGACATTGATAGGCGCGATAATGCCGAAATGTTGCAAGTACGCTAGTCAATAAAGATAAGCTGTAGATTTTTTATTTCACTGAGGTTCAAAATAAGACCAGATATCTAATTACACCTAACAAATCGATTCTGTTTTCATCCTTTTTATTCCTGACACAATTATATTTATATTTATTGAAAGTTTATTTGTGACAATCCATAATCAGATATATATCAGACAAAGACAAATATTGCATTTTTCTACAAACAATGTAGAGTTGCTGGTTTTTTTATTGAACAAAACACAAAAATGCCGGCTTTGTTTAAAACCACAATCCCAAAAGCAAATAAAAACTTTGAAAACTGACAAATTAAGTTAAACACAGTATTATTCCTGGCATTTCAATAAGGATGTTATTTCAATTCGCCGAAAGATTAAGGTTTGCTTCATGGTAAACAAGCAACAAACATATCATATCTGACACCAAACAATAAGAACATAATGTTCATAAAACGTAAATCTGTCAAACAGTTTAGACTATAAACATTTATAATTTGTTATCTAGTGGTATAATGTGTTTTTGTATTTATTCAATAAATACTTTCTTCTGACAAATACAAATTCCCTATTAGCATTGCATTACATTTCTAAAAAAAGATAATATTAGTCAGTTCGAGTTGAAAACATGCCATCTAAAATTGTCGGTACGTGATTTACGTCAGACGATTCGCGCAAACGACTGCTGAGTTTTCAAGTTTGTCATATGAGTGTTCACACTATTTATTTGGGGATTTTCATTTGTAGATAGTAAAATCGTTAGTGTCCAAATATGACAATGAGATAAAATGCGTCGGTAAATTCAAATAGAACCCAAGTTTTGATCTCTATTATACAAGTGCAATATTGCAAATACTTCCTTCGTAAATTAGAAAAAAAACCACTTCATTCAGTAAAACAAATAAACAAAATAGATTGATATTTGTTGCAACCTTACAATTGTTTTCTCTTAAATTAGATTATTTATATCAACAAGAACTTAAGAAGTCATTTAAATAATATTTAAATCTATCCTGATGCCGCCATTTTGTCTGCTTCCTCATACAAATAAGTGATATTTCCGACAAACACATATACTACACTAACAAAATAAAAATATATTAACGTTATTTTGTTGTTGTGACGTCTGTAGCTGTAAGCTAATAACAACAACGTACTAGATTTATAATATAGTTAATGAAGAAATAATCCAATCCCTAATATTTGATTAATCTGAAAAGGATAAACACATTATTAAATAAGAATATAAAAGTAACTGCATACATAATCATTTGGTGTATCTTTTTTTCTTGAAGGAATTTTGCAATATATTATCATGCAATGAATTAGTTATGCAGCACAAACAAAATGACATTAGAGAGCCTGAGACGTCTCGCTCTGTAAAAAGGTCTCCTGCTAGCACTACGGGGACTAGACTAGCAGTTAATATTTGTGCCCCAAGGATTATTCTTCAGGATATTAACCTAACTTGTCAGCTCCAAAGTGTTTACTTTGCTTCTGGATTGTGATTCGGATGTGGATTAGTGTATTTGCTTTTGATTATATTATTTGTTCTTATTATCAAATATACCAAAATTACGATAAATTGACATGCTAATTTACCCATTGTTTTTGATAATTCATTGAATGTTGCTTAAAACAGTTTCTACAACTACAGTATGTTGAAAGTTCTTAAAACTTGCATATCACAAGTTATCGATATTCATATCACAATCCCAGATTAAAAGCATTATAAAAACTGGCAAATTTAGTTCATAACACGTGAACTTCCGCACAGGAAGTGTAGACGAGTGCTTCGGAAGGATAAACACCTCCTGCTCAGCAAACAAAACATATCAGATTAAAAGTACAGTAAAACCTTTGAAAACTGGTACTGGCAGATACATTTAAAAACATGAAGTACCGCCAGGAAAATAAGACCGGGTTATTTGAACGGGTAGCCCTTTCATTTGTGTAAGTTACAACCGCTTAGTGTATTATCAATGAAATGATTGTGAAACTATTGGACGTATCGAACATATCCAGGACAATTTGGACAAAGAGAAATCATACTTAACAACAATTAAGTGATGACGGTCATAAAACTTTAAATCATAATATTTTTATCAATATTCCAGTGTGTACAGTAAATAGTAACCTATAAGGCTATAATGGCTATGGTATCATCTTACCATACGTGTCTGTGCCTATATTAAGGTGTGATATTGTGATAGATACATTGCTAATTTCAGACTAACTTAATATATTCTTTAACATACAATGTACTTGGTGTACCTTACTCTCACATAATTAATGTAACAAAGCGAGGCTTCCTATTACAGCGTGTTATCGAGATACTTTTTTGTACATAATGTTGGGAAATGACCACTTGGGTAAGGTTAAGTAACGTATCAAATCCATATCATTCCAATTGGCTATTCGAAAAAGTAAGGCTTTGTTATTTTTTCTTTTAGTTCGTAAGGGTTGATCAGATCATTTTTCTGTTCCGTCGAATTTCCATTATATTTATCTAATGCATTGCTACATTATCTTGCTGCATATCTGTATCTTTGGCAAATAGTTGAATCTGAACCGATACTATTATGTTACATCGTTATAAAATATAATGCCACAATCAATGTTTTTTGCTAGCTTGAAACGTATATTTCAAAAAAATCTAAATAAATAATAATAATTGAATTATTTTATCTTTTTGGATAATATATACATGTATGGTATTGTTAGTTTATTATTATGAAAATAAGACTATTTTCAATTCTTAAAAATACATCAACCACTGGTTGTAAAATAAGCAATATGGTTCCGGAGTTCCACGTTACTATAACCACACCAAGTGATAATTCAATATCACAATGTTATCGACAAAAGTTTTATCCCCACAACACAATGACATCATAATTGATGCAAAAAGAAAAATGGAATTACTTTTCTAACTACCACTCCAAATACGTATTCGTGTGCTATAAAGTAATATGGACATTTGTAAGGGTTAGGTTTAGTTTGTGGGTGTCGTTTCGATAATTTTATTTTTTTTGACGTAACTGTTTATCCCGTTGCCAAGTACATCTTGACACTTAAGGTTTCATTCTCCTATCATATAGGTACTTTACATGCATGATATCCTACTGCGTTATTGAATAATTAATAACTTATAGTTTTTGGACATCAGAAACATTTTTCAGTCCTACTCCTTTTTTCCTTTATTTCAAATAACTTGAAATATACCCCAAAGGCATATGAAGATGAATAATGAAATTGTAATTTCTGAATTTGTTGAGTATCTAATTTCCGTATCAAGTTCAATGAGCCTGGGTAAAAATAACAGGAGGTGCTTATCTTTTATGAGCATCTAGCCTCACTAACCTGGTTGAAGTGAATGTGTTTAACTTAACTGGGGAGTTTTAAAATATTTACTTTGCTTTGGGATTGTGATTTTCAAATGGACCAGTATGATTGTTTTGAATTAGTAATATATCAGGCTGTTGGTAATTTGACTTTAATTTGAGATCCTCACTCTATGCCAAAATCATAACGAGATATGACAAATTAATCATCCAAAATTACAAGGTGTTAATTATAGAAACAGCGCAAAACAGTCCACAGATCCAAATAATATTACACATTTTATTGAGCCATGTCAAATTAAGTAATCTCCAACTCGGATCGGCAATCGAATCTTTAATTTTTATTCTATAATTCACAACAAAAGTTTCATCAAGTTCAATTTTTTTATGAATAAACTATCGACACTATGCAGGAACATAAATGATTTAGCATTGGAAACTTGCAGTGTGTTTACTAATAACATCAGCACAAAATAATTCTCAGATTCAAACGCTGTTAGCAATACTATTGCTAGGTTGGACACAATAACAAAACGATTAAGCAAAATAGGGAACGTCCTCCCAATGGTTTTAAAATTGGTTTCAAGCCACTTTTGTGTTGAGCAATTAATTCCAATGCATCATATAACGTTGAAGATTTTAACTGTCATGTTGTTTTTCGTAAAATGTTGTTTTGGTTGGAAATTTAGAATAGTTTGTAGAAGATTTTATCTTTTTCCGACATTTTATATTGGGTAATTAATAAACTGTGCTCTCAATATGTGTATTTTTATTCCATTTATCTATGTGGTTGCTCGGATAATTGAAAACACATGATTTTAATCAGACAATTCTTTATCACGTGTGTAAGATTGTTAAATACAACTATATTTAATCAGTCAAATGAAAGAAAAGGAAGAGTCTATTTTGAAATTTACTTACGCGTTCCGAAAGATAAAAAAGAAACGCTACAGTCAAATTTCTGTATATTTTCCAAACTTTTCATCTTGGAAAATAATGTAAAACAGGAATTATTGAGACACGACCATCCTGTATGTCTTGTCCGTGTTATATAATACATTATCGTGTTCGTTATATACGTCATGGTAATAAAATGTGGTATAAATAGCAGACGGTAGTTTGCAGTAGACAAAACGTTATTTAACAATAGCCAACACAACCAAGACCACGAATTAACAAGAGAAAGAAAAAATGATAAAATACATTAAATTCACGTCCTTTATAATAAAACCCTAACTTTGATCGGACACTGGATTTAATAACAAAGTGTGTATCAGGTGATGTGGATATAGTACTATTACTTATTTTTAATTTAACCCCAAATGACCATCTAGTACAAAGTAACTAGCAACATTTGCAAGGACAAAGGATATAAAGTTTGAAGGTTGTATATGTTTCTTCAGTATTATATATAAATATTATTAATACCACTAAACAACATTTTATCAGTAAATTGAGTTTTATTACCAATGGTTGCAATATTTTTTTTCAGTTCGTATACCTATTAAGTAAGGCTTTGAAAAATCTTATATTACCAGTTGCGTAAGTCAAATTACAATTTTATTACAAACTTTGAGGAGTGCTCAAATTATCTCATCAAAAAAGATTATGGGATTGAGATAATCAAGTTTTTTGTTTTGCTTAAGAAGACGTGACGAGAGTCAAAAATGCAATCTTTTACACTAAAACATGTCAAATACCAATTTATTGATTTTAAAGTTTTGATGATTGCTTTGTTTTTTTTCCTTTTTCCTTTCTTTCTTGTGAACATGTTGGTTGCTCTTACATTGCGAGGTCCATTAATTACATTCCTTTCTAAGCCACGACTCTCTTTGTTAAAGTAAATCTATGGTCTTTATTATAATCGAGCTTTAAGTCGGAAAGAAAAACTATCAATGTTATCAATATTTGTCTGCTCTTTGCCTTTTTACCCTCCCGTTCCTTAAGTCCTTTTCTTGTTGCTTTTATATACATTTAGATGTTTAAAGTTTAACATTTTACTCAATGGATTTGAAGTTTTTTCTCCACAATGTATCAATCCAGTACATGTGAGTAATAATTTTTTATTCAAAGTTTAAAAACAAATCAGTTTAAATTGGCGTATCTATTTTATTTACAACATAAATCAACATATATCTAACGATTATCGCAATGGTTCCGGTCTTATATTGCTATAAGATAATTTTGATGTATTTTTATTTTCTTTCTGAGAAAAATATTTTGCTTTACAAAAATGTTTCAACATAGATATCTTTCACTGTCAGTTATTCAAAAAACCTTAGTTTTTCATTTAGTTTTTTTATTTGACGAGAGTAAAAGATAGAGATAAGATTAATGACACGGCGTGTTTATATAACTTATGTTATATGTGCATAATGTTGTCGTTATGATCTGTTATCATTGTAAAAGGTACCGAATTAATCATTTCTGTTACGCTTTGATAAGAGTTTTATCATCATGTGAATGGAAACATTTCCAGTCACCCAAACAATATAAATGAATTACATTTTTCTGTATTGATATTTCTATTTGTGCACATATTGTCAAATTGAGTTGAATTTGAATGTTTGTTCACAACTTTCAATGTATCTTATGTTTATTATGGAATGTGGAATGACAAATGCATTCTATATTTATATTATATCCTATTATATCAATTTGATTTATGTCTAGCGTTTTCATTGATACCTTAAAATTTGTATTCTATCTGATGTGAACAAGTGCAATGTATTAAAATCGAACGTAAACATCCCTGCCAATGATATATGCTAACAGACTTAAATCGTTGTTCATATCAATAATATTAATAGTGGCCTGAGTGGTAAATTATTACCATAAAAGGTGCACTGAGATTGCAGGCATTATTGGAGTGGTAAGTAATACCGTCCGTAAATAAATAATAGTATACTGAGTACAATCTATTAATAGAAAACATGTACATGTATGTTTTTGTTTCCATAATAAAATTGTGTGGTTGTGATTTAGATTATTTCTTTTTGTATGTGTTTTGCTGTCAGATGTATTTCTTTCCATTTCTGAATTGGTACGTAAAGTAATTCCAAAAATGGCACACGGCAGATGTTTTATGAATTAGAATTTGTTGAGCGTGTATTTTATTGCATTTATTACACCAGATGAGGCAGATGCCGTCTATGGTTGCAGAGGCAATTCTAATAGTTATATATAACTTCAGTCCGCTTTTAAAAAATAACAAACAAAAAACGCAGACTAACTATTATTTATGTTTTCAAGCTAATCGTGCTTTGTATAACACGCCAAGGATATCTTGTAGTTATAATGATGGATATGACCACAATTCAGATAAATCTATGATCAATATTATCAAAGAATTTTTTCTCCGTTATTCCACTGACGAATTGACTTTGTGTTTTGTGGCGTTTATGAAGTGATAAACGACGGAAAGCACGCGTAAATCGCATAATCGTTGCAGAAATGCTTTACTTTCCTATAAAAACTTTTAAACGACACATACAACTAAGTCAATTCTTATATTTACAGTTATTAAAAAACATCAGATTCAGTAGTTGATACAACTAAACTTCTACTGTTTAGGGGCCTGAATTTGCTCAAACACATAAATCAGTTCATAATTCATTTACATTCATGAACTATGAATGTATTTAAGCAGACGGATAGTTTGGTTTTGTTTTGGATTATATTTTTTCGTTTGGTATTCCTCTAGTGTCACATGTGTTTTAATTCCGAACTAAATTGTACAAGAAGTAATTCTTAAAATCACACACGGCGGATGTTCTTTGCAATTCAAAATTGACCAATGTGTTCCTATTTTATTTATCATACAAGTCAAGGCAAACGCTTTTGTCAGAGGAGGCAATTCTAATAGGTAGTGAACATTCGCAAAATAATATGCTAAACTTATAACTTCAGTCCACTTGAAAATTAAAAAACACATACTTTCCAATTGTAAATCATGTGTGCATAAGCGACAAGGATGTCTTGTAGTTGTAATGATGAATGAGATAGAACGCAATTCAGATAAATCTATGATTAGTATGCAACATTTTTCCACTTAAGTATAGACATAGTATTTTGTGTCGTTTATGAGGTAATAAACGAGAGCAAAACACGCGTAAATTACATAATATTTGCAGAATTGCGCGTGCTTCATTCTCGTATATCAACCAATAAACGTCACGCAAAAAAACTTAGTCAATTCTTATGCTTGCAATGTTAACAAACAAAAAATAAAAACACAAATACATATATTCATAAAACCAGTGATTTTATTTTTTAATGTTCGATAGCTATACATATGCTGTTTCGGAACCTACATTTGTTCAAACAAACCAAACAGTTCTGAGAGAATTTGTTTCACATTTATAAAAGAAGAACAAGTTTTACATCCGAATATTTTAGTTAAAAGAACAATTGCCAAATGTTGAATTGTTCACCATCCCTGTCAAGTGTAGTGTTTTAACAGTAGATAGGCCAAAACCGTTTCCGTGTAGAAACCGGTAAATATAGTCAAACACATGCACCTCAAACAAGGGAAGTAAGGGCTGGTACTCTGAACGGGTAGGCACACCCTGTTCAACTATTTACATCCGCCTAGTGTGATTTCAAAATTGAGAACTCAAAAAACATGAAAATATATGATGTAAAATATATTCATAGTAATTTTAAGTTCCGAGGTATCATACTCTTCAACAAAATTGTGATGACGGCCATAAAACTTTTGGCATTAATAACCTAACGCTTGCTAGATAGACAATTACGTAAACTAATTATTTGTAGGCAGTTTCTTCGTTATAAAGTTCCTGAAGTAAGCACAATTTTTACTACATCATATTTATTGTTAAACAAATACACCAGAAGCAGCAGAATAAAGAGACAAATCAGCTGACAAAGGTGCACAGTTTGTGATCGTTGGTATACCGATTGTTTGTTGAAAAACTATAATGCCAAAAACAATAAATAAGTTGTTTTTCAAAAACTCTTACATTTTGTCGATATTATCTTCATTATGTTTAGTATCGTCACAAAATAACCAAAATCCCTGTTCAGCACTAGATTTTTAATCTTGGTTTGGCGATTTTGAAAACAAAAAATGACAAGTGAAAAAATTGTTTAATGCATTCTGTCAATTAAAAGTAAGGAATAATAGTGTAAGGTTTAGAGAAAAAGCTATGGTTTTATTACTTATTTACACCAAATAAAGAAAGAATTAAAAGCAAGATGTTTAAGTAATTGTTTAGAAATGTTTAGAATTAACATTTGGTTGATATATGTATATGTAGAATAGACTTTATCTGAATATGACTTAAGACCCTGTTTGGTGACTATCATGTTTGTGTTACGACTACTGATAATGATTTAATATAAAGTATTTATAATAACACGAGACAATAAAGAACATATCACAAGCAACCTATTATTTCAACAGTGCCATTCCTTATATAATTCTTGCTAGTAAACAATATTGCCACCCACGCAATTTTTGGTCATGAATTGATTAACTTTTTAGTTGGTATACCCTAGTTTTATGTGGTGGTCATTTCGTGATGTGTTGATTACAATGACACTACAAAAACTAATTTGTCCAAAAACGAACGAAACAAATGAAGCCAATCATGTGGAAATATTGCATGAAATAGGAAACAAGTTTGACAGATATATAATAGTGTTTGAAATAATACTAGAAGTGAAGTAAGATACACTATACAATGCTTAATGAAGTTGGGTGCGTTTATCGGTTGTTTAGTTCAGCTCATTATATCTTTTGTAAATCAAATTACTTGCTATTTATATCAAGCCCTAATTACTAGTGATTCATACCAAGTCAACTACCACATATTTAAGTATATAACTGCAAGAAATAATGTTCTGAAAAAAAATTTTGATGTACTGAGACCTAAGTCAATAGTGTTTACCACATAATGTATCAACACTGTTTGATTAAAGGTATTCATCTAGTAGGTTAGTTTACAAAAAAACTTAATTACAACTATATGACAATAAATGTTAGTCGTATAAAAGAGAGAAAAAAAGAGAATTCATACCGAGCCACTTCACATAAGGTGTATACAATATCAAAAGAAAAATTAAATACATGTATTGACTTTGAGTTAAAAAGAGAAATTAGTATACAACTGCGTTAGTTGTTAGTTTTAATCCTATCCTATCCTAGTCATTGAAAGATGGGTGCATTAATAAAACATGGCTCCCAATACACATGTGACTTTTTGAGGTGTAACAACCCACGCCATATATCGGTATCTAGGTTACAATTGACGTTTTATGATAAATGACCACATTAACAAAAAATGATCAGTTATAATTGACTATAACTTAAAGCATACAATATTATTTCCGCAAGATTTTAAAATACCAAATGCTAGTCAGGATATTTTGCGTAATTAAGCACGTTTTGTATATTGAAATATTAATTTATTTTTGAACATGGCGGTAGGATCTAGCTAGACATGATGAGATGATGATAAGTCTTCCCGAGCATCCGGCCTCACTTTGCTGGTGAAAGTGAACATGGTTTTATTTTAATATGTCAATTATCATTAAGATTTTACTTTGGTTTTTTGGTTTGTGAGTTGAAAATTGGTCGGTATGTTTCTGTTTGATTTAATAAACGTCATTTTAAAAAGTGTCATATTATTTCCTTATGCACGATTCTCATTTTGGATCTCTATACAGATTTATTACAGACGATTTGAATAAACAGAACTTTGTGAATATGATCATTTATTTTCTAATATGCAATTATCAGGTTTTTTGTGAATTAAATATTATCATCATTGTCATTTATTCAGATAAAAAGGATTACTTTGCGATTTCGAAGCTTTGTCTTCAAAGGGAATCTTAATATATTGTAGGGATAAACGTCAAAAGACATCCTTTAACACATATTAATATCACTTATCCACTTTCTATGGACATCAGACATAGCTATAAGTGACTGTTATTGCCATTAAATTATTGTTACAGTAAGTTTATTGTCACTGGGATATTTATAAGCAGTGCTAGCTATGTGCTTGCCTTTTTTGTTTTCTTTGGATGTTTAACCATATACTTGTGTTTTTCTGTCATGCCGTAAAAATGTATTTCAGTGGCAAAGTGATTCCTTCTACATTATGTTAATTATAAATATAATCTTTATATTATATATATAATCTTTTCAACATCTTGAAAGCAATTTTGGTTTCATAATTTCGGTCCGAGCACTACTGATGAGGAATTGTATTCCGAAACGGCCGTCTAATGCTGTTAAATTAATATGTGAAATAAATAGGTTATTAAACTAGTAATGGTTTAATGCCATCCGTGGCATTTTATATGAAGGAGGGTTGTTGTTGTTGTTGTTGTTAAGACAAAAATGGGTCATGTTTTGTTTTACAGCGGCAGAACAACGCGTCTTATAAGTTTTCTCATGGTGGCAATTGATTATTCATAATAGATAAAAATTCCCATCATAGTTGAAATTATACTTCTCGAAAAGCTGTTTAAACGAGATTTTGACATTAACGTTAAGATGTAATTATAAAAATATAATCAATGCTTAATTCTTGCCGATTGTTTGGCATTCTGTTATTAAAATGAAAAATTATCTTCGTTTTCAATAATGAAAACAATATTTCTAATATATATATATATATATTTGTAATCTTCAAGAATCGTCTACAAGGTGCATAGCGTCAACAAAATTTAGACAGTATTAATAATTTCCATGTCGTTTTTGTAAAACCTTTCGAAATAGAAGTTTTAAATAGGGTATATCTCATTTTTGTGTGCCTAGTTTCAAAAGTTGAGATGTATTTTGAAAACATGGATATTTAAATTAAGGAATAATACATTTTGTTAAAGGTCGTGCTGAAAAATTGTTTAAATGATATTTGGCCATTTAAAAAATATAAACCAACCACATAAATATCGATCCATGTTCAAACGATTCTGCTAAATGCAAAGTAAAACGTATAGTTTCCAGTTTGCTTTTGGAAGTAATATATAAATAGCAGGGCGAATACGGCATTTATTATCGCCAAACAAAATATAGCCGTTTGCAGCAATTCACATATAAACTTTTTTAGATTTATTATATATATTTATACTTATCACAGTGACGACAGGTGAGCGTCGCTTTAACATGGTCTAAATCTAATACATCCCATGTACCTATTTATTTCCAACTGATTCTATGCTCAACCGTATTGAATGTACATAGCGCCTATAAATTTTAATAACTAAACATGAATTTAACAATATAACATTAGGACATTGACTTTTACAACGTTGTGGTTTGATTAACATACATGTATTGCTTGTATGAAATGAAATATGTTTATTATTGCAAAACTTGGTGCAGAAATCTGACATATGATACTCTATAGACTCACAAAATGAATGTTTGACTAAGTGTCATTGTTTTGTAAACATATTGATGTAACGGTTTGTCAGTTCTCTTTCTAAGACGTAATAAATATATATCCCTTTGAATAAACTTGAAATTTATCATGTGCGTTTAATTGAAACTGTTGTTATTACTGCTGTATGAATCTATTATCCAAATAGTCTTGTTTAATAGATTAACAGTTTAGATCATAATATTAAATTATATTTTCATCCCGTCATCGATGTTTTTAACAAATAATTATTCAATGTACATGTTGGTGTTGAAAAAGTGAGACATTTAAGGATACCATTGTATTGTTTATACCTTTTGTTGGTGTGGCGTATACTCGGTTGCTTTTGAATAAAACTAAATATGCAGACCAAACAGAAATAGTCTGAATACTCTTAAATAAATCACAAGTTAAAATTAAGATAAAAAGTGTTATTTTTATTGCATAAGTGGATTTGTTGATTACTAAACATGTTTCAGTTTTATTTTTTAGTATTTTGTTTGACCACCTGTGGTGTTATACAATTCTTCGATTCTCATAGGCATGTGGTTATAAAGAATTATAAGTATTGTAAACATATGCGAACAATGACTAGTCTCTATCGTTCCTATAGGCTAATATCTCGGGGAAAACTAAATATTTAACTGATGAATATAGTTTGAAATTGCTTTCTATATAAAAGTATTAACGCCAAGTCATAAGATGTGACGCGTCATATAATACCTCATATAGATTTTACATTAATTGTTTTATTTGCATTGAGTAATATAGCCTCTTCGTCTGAGGCAATATCAGCTATATTAGAACACTAGTTGACTTCTTGGGGAAATCATACCGGTAAACGTATTGATAAATACATTAGTCGTAGGGCTCATATTTTGTATTGTCATATAACTTTCAGTAAAATTATATCGAAACTTAATCGACTCAGACATATGCATTAGCAGAGTGTATCTAGACATCAGATATGTTTGATTATCACTATTAAGGTGTAATTGTTAGGTAAATTACAATTGACGGGATATGTGTTAAGTTCATTAATTTATATTCTATTCTTGTCACATACGAGAAAGCAGCAACAGATGGTAAATAACTCATGGGTATCATGTCATATGACTAGATGTTGCTTACGATAGCTGTTCGTCATATAGGTCTAATTATCAATACCTCATGGGTATAATCTCATATGGCTTGATGTGGCTTTCGATAACTGTTCCGCATATAGGTCTAATTATCAATAACATCAGCAGTACATATGCTTTAAATAGAAGTACATAATTATATATTGTGAATCAACTTTCCACGGAATTCCAAGCAGATTGAAATAAAAGTAATCGTTAGGAAATCAAATGATTTCAGTTCACACCTCTCAGCAAATAACGTCACAATATTGAGTGAGTTAAAAAAGGTTTTTAACGTTAGCAGACATAAACGTATTTATTTCTTGCTGGGAAAGTACATTATTATTTCATAGATAATTCAAGGTAAAATTGTAGTGACCAAACCAAAAACATTCATAAGAATCCATATTCAAACCACAATCCCAAAGAAAAGTAAACACCTTGAAACTGGCAAATTAGGTTTTAACATGTGAACTGCTAACAGGATGTGTAGGACAGATATTCAAAAAGTTGTATGGCTGTCATTTCAGTATTGTTGATAAGTTTGATGTCTCTGTGTCCATGATTGCCCTTAATATATTTGACGTCACCTAGTTCCATGTTCTGTTCACAAAATTTTTAATACACAAGAGACGGGTAGGAAGTGCTTACCCTCCGGAGTACCCGGCCTCCCTTCCCTAGTGGAAGTTCACGTGTCTAACATGACTTGTCAGTTCCAAAGTTTTTACTTTGCTGCTGGATTTTGATTCGGAGTTAAATAAGTATGTTTGTTTTTTATAGCTATCCATCTCACGTGTGTAATCAATTGGGGATGGAACAGTGATTTGTATATTAAGACATTATAAAATGACAAATTATCTTGTCGCAGGAACTAATAGACATTGGCATTAATAAGAGCATCACTACAAACCTTTAAACAATCAAGTTTTTAAATGACAGAAGTAAACTTCACCTTATTTACTATATCTGTCGGAAGTCAAACATTTTATCATCGATCATTTAAATATGTTTGTTTTTGTCGTGTTTGTTTGTTCAATTTTACTTTGTGTTTCAGCTGTAAATTGCCTCTTCTGTAATCAAAGTTCCAACTCCACTACAGCTATACAAATCGCATCTATTCTTATCAAAGTGTCTTATTCCATTTACTTTAGTTTAATCATAAAATACATTCAAAAATCGGTATATGACAAAAGGAAATGAAAGAAGGATGATATATATGTCTTTGGTTTTATTGTGTTCACCATTCCAACCGAAAGAAGATAGTATGGCCTTGACTATGTAGAAGGCAACTGCGATGTTTATAAGTTATTCGTTAAATTTTGCTTAGATTAGGTTTGTAGTCGTAAATACTGTATATATCTGAAGTGATGATTTTGGTGCGATACAAGCTCATAATGAATCATATTTGTCACTCGTAAAAAGATCAGTATCATTTATACTGAACATGAATGATAATAAGACATGCTGATAAATAAAGAAATAAAGTATAAATCATTGTGATACTAACTGCACTTTTGCTGTTAGTTACAATACATCATTCCCTTTTTCTGTAACCAGCATTTGTTTTTTTTCTTAGTTCTTACTCTTAAATAGATACCATTCTGTAAGTTATGGCATGGATATTTATATTAAGAAGCGATTTAAATGATTAATATATCCGGTGATAGTGAAAAATTATTTTAAATGAAAATGAAAAATATATCTTTATAACGTCATTGGTTATCGCAATGTCTTCACAGCTCAAGATGATTGAAATACATTACATGAATGTGACAAGAAGGGTTTTTTACGACAATATATAACACTTTCTCTATCATCGAATAAATAAATAAATATTATAATCTTAACATCACTGATTACGTAACAGGCACAAGAAAAGGTTCTTTGTTCATCTTTCGAAATGCTAAATCAGCTTCTTTTAGATAAGATATATATAACAAATGGAATAGAGGTAAATGCAAACCAAAATTTAACTTAATATTAAGGTGATACAGGGTCATCATACAATTTTATGACGACCACTATACAACATTTAGGGGTCTAGAAAAGCCTTGGTTTGCAATATTTCTGTTTCAACAATTTATTTGTAAGCAGCTAAATTCGTTTTTTGTAAGTTCTTTTACGAGGGAGTTCAAAAAGTTCATACAACGGGGTATATATTGCCGCAACAAACCATACATTTTATTATTATTATTCAATATAGTCCCCATTTACCCCAATGCACTTCGCCCACTTTTCTTTCAGACTGTCTTTACCTTTGAAATAGAAGTCTTCTGTTTGGTCCTAAAACCATGTCTCTGTGGCAGCCTTAAGTCCATCATCATGAGGAAATCTAATTCCCCGTAGATGGGATTTCAAATTTCTAAATAAGAAATAATCACTGGGTGCCAAATCGGGACTGTAGGGTGGATGATTAAGTTGTTCGAACTTGCATTCACGAATCGCTGCTTGTGCATTCCTTGACTTGTGCACAGGAGCATTTTCGTGAAGAAGCAATACCCCTCGACTCAACTTTCCTCTCCTTTTTAATTTAATAGCAGCTTTCAGCTGCTTCATTAAATCGGCATAGTAAGCCCCAGTGATTGAGATTCCAGCAGGTTTATAATTGATTTACAGAACACCCTTAGAATCCCAAAACACAGTGACCATGAATCTGTCAGCTGATAGTTGGGTTTTGAATTTCTTTGGTGGGGGTGAGCCAGGGTGCTTCCATTGCATAAACTCTTTTTTGGTTTCTGGGTCCCAATGGATCCATGTTTCATCACAAGTTACAAAACGTAAATGGAAGTTCTCCGGGTTATCATTATTAATGCCAAGAAGCTCCCGACTTGACTGGAGTCTTTGGAAGCGATCCTGCACATTAAGGTTTCTACGGACCCATCTTGATACATCCCAAGATGCTCGTAGATAACCGTGTATACACTTCCATGTGAAATGTCACACTACCTAGCTATACCATCAATCCTTATTCGACGATCATTCAGTGAGGTGCGCCCACGTTCGTCTAAATTCAGCTGACCATTTTGCCACCGTGGAATAGGCGGGACTACTGTCACCGTACACCACGGTCATTCGCCGGTGAATTTCTTTGGCATTTTATCCCTCTACTGTGAAGAACTTTATTACTGCCCTAACCTCAATATTTTGATTTTTCATCATTGCTTGACGGTCACCAACTTTAAATGCTTTTGAGAATTACACAAATATGTTGTGACAAATAAAGTTGATATGGCGGAATGTTGTGTTGTCTAAATAAGTAAAGAAAATGTATGTTACGCTTGGCTGAATACGTTGTTCTATGAACTTTCTGACTTCCCCGTGTATTAAAAACAAGCTCTACCGTAGCGTAATTATTTTGAAACAAATTCTAAAAAAGCAGACGGAGGAAGCAGATGTGTTGCTGAATAGAAAAGGGAAGTTAGCCCGTTTGTCATTAAGGTTCAAATTCGGTTCTAGGTGGCGTAATAATTGAATTATGAATTACGTCGAGAATGTAAAATTCACTGATTACATAATAGGTACAAAAACCGTTTTTCATCGTTCAAAATGCTAAATCAGCTTCTGTCAAATAAAATATAGGGATCGAGGTTTAATGCAAACCAAATCTATAGCCAGTATTTTAACATGATTTATATTTATGTGCATCAATAATCCGAATGTTTATGTATTCCATTATGACATAGGTGTCCATGTTTCAATATATTGTATGACGTTATCCATTACGCTCTGTTATCTGTCTGACCCGACAAAGTGTGTCTAGTAGCCATTAACTATGTTTCATTTTCTATATTATTTCTAGTTAAGACTTCAAGTTAGGTCTAATTATCAGTTTACTAACAATATATTTTCATTGATGCTTACAGAAACCATTTTTGTATATATCTATCATTTTAATGTTTTGTTGCAGCATGAATTGTTCGTTCATCAATCAGTTAAACACCGAGCTCAGTGAGCTATCAATATTAGACAACAAAGCAAACACTCGGTTGTTTTATATAGATTTATCTTAAGGAAAATATATCAAACAAGCCATAACATTTGCTTAAATTACAGATTCAGCCATATATAGTAAAATGGACAATAAACATCTAACAAACAACACACCTTAAAATTAATATAATACTAGCAACAAATGGTATTGTTGGTTTTCTATCAATTATATACACATTATTATTATAACCAATCCTTTTTCACGTTTCGTGTGTAGTCGACAGTTTGAGAAATTTTTATTTAGCGATTAATTGCAAAATTTAAACAATGCTTTCTAATTGATGATGAATTAAAGTATTTTGTTCTTGGTTTTAAAGTTATTTTTACTAAATCTAATTAAATTCTCAGCACAAAAAGTAATCTAACTATAAAATAAATTATGGGAATTCTATTAGTTAAATCCTACAACTTTCTTTAAGAATTTGTTGTAATTAATTAAGTTAGTTTTAAATGAATTCAATTCTGTGTCATCCTTGTGATATTTCGATATACAATATTTCCATTTTTCTCTTTTTTCCGGTAAGGTTCTTATTAAAATAGTGTATCGTCAGAAAAAGCCGTAGAAATCGGCAAGACTAGACTTACTACCTTATTGCAAAAAGACTATACAAAGGAATTCAGACAACAATCGAAGTATTTTGTGTTGTTATATGTCTTTTGAAAATAAAAAAGAATATTTTCATGTTAACGTGTTTAGTTTGCCAGTTTTCATAGTTTTTGCCTTGGAATTGTGATTTGGACATGGATTGGTATAAA
The DNA here is from genome assembly GCA_021292105.1 of Anadara kagoshimensis. NCBI lineage: Eukaryota > Metazoa > Mollusca > Bivalvia > Arcoida > Arcidae > Anadara > Anadara kagoshimensis. The sequence goes on from CM037873.1 coordinate 6,731,029, forward strand.
CATTTTTATTAATAAACCAAACTGTAAATTTGTACACAATATATTTGAAAAATTGCTTTTAGGTTTATTTAGTTTTGCGCATATTCAAATCTGTTTATAATGTTGAAAAATAGATACTCAACCAAAAAGTTCGTTTAGTAAAAAAGATAAAACTTTCATCGTCTATATAGCACAAGTATTTGATGTGCAAATGTATTATACAGCATCCATCTGGAATTACCTTCTGCAAACAACTAAATATCTATCATATAGATAGGTATATCTTATACTTTACGGTTCAAAGAAATTATCTTTTATAGTCTATCATCAATAGATATAAGTTTGGGACGTCTTTTACGTATGTATCTTAAATTTACTCCGGTAAATATTATTAAATACGTGATGATACTTTGTGAACTGAACCAGTTAACCTGTTTGATACGCTTGTAATTTTTGTTATGATTTTGATGTCTTTCTGTTGCGTACAATTTAAAATTCATATGTTCAATTGAAAAGTTTTGTCAGAAAAGTAATAAAACCATGAATACTTCGTCGTTCAGTATTGAAAACATATTAATAAGTACATTTAAGAGAACTAAAATCATTTAAAATAAGTTATAATAGTAATTAGATAATATACTAAGTATCAAAATATATCTAATATTTGAATTCTAAAAGAAGAATAAATCGACAATTAATCATTTTTGACACTAATCTTTTTTCTTCTTATAAATAACTTAAATCCAAATAATTCGTTAAGCTGCATGCGTGTACCAAATCGGTTGAAACGTTAATGTTATCGTCTGATCCTTCATGATTGAAACAATATGCGTAGAAATAAATTTACATAGAGTAAGTGTATTTTGGTAAAGGGAACGACATATAAAGAAGAAAGAAGAATCTTGGATATTAACATAACTTTAATAATTATATGCGATATGTGTGATTGAAATACCTTTGAAAAATCAAATTTTTATAATCTGAAGAGAGTCCATGGCAAGCTACTAGTGCCTCTAACAAGATGAACATGATTTTAAGCGCCAAAATGAAAATAATTATATATGCCTTAAAGTCCTATAACTTAATAAAGCTTACCATTACAAGCATCATTTAATAATGCTTCCCACTACAATGGTCTCCTTGGTCGTTTTTATAAAAGGTATTATTAAGTAAAAACAACATTAACGAACTAACAAAATCATAACATGGTTCATTTTCTGCCGGGAGATGCATAAAATCCTGGGTGATAAAAGTGTAATTTAAAGAATTAAGAAATTGAATCTTAGGTTTTAAGTAGCATAAAGCAGTACAAGGTTATAAAATACCTCTAGTTATGGCAATGAACCAGAAACAACCTTGCTGTAATGAATAAAAACCAAACTCGAAAAGGTTGCTGATCTTTTACACTTTAAAATGTAAAATCACAATTGCGCTTTCTTGTCACTTTTGTTAAAACTGTGTTTTTCAAGATATTGCCTGTCAAATTGAAAGGCTTTGCCCTAAGAAAAATAAAAATAATTAAAATCGGAATTAATTCGGAAGCCTCTTTGTCAACAAGTTTCATCAATACAGCAATTCTCAATGATTGCATTCAGAGCAAATTTAACGACGGAGATTGCAAAACAATTTAATTGAAAATAAAACTAGCATAAAATTAGGCTGCTTTTTAATCCTATTTTTTCCTGAATCAAAAGAGTTTTTGTTCCAAAACAATATTTTATCACGATATTAATAAAATATAAAGACAAAATTATCAATGAAAGTTTTTTAAGGATATGATTTATTATGCTTTCACATGACGGATGTAACTTGCATCAATTCCAATTTTTAAAACCTTTTAATTTCCTTTATAATTCATAACTTTCTATATAAATTGTGATTCGGACATGAATTGATTAGTATGTTTGTTTTTGATTTCTATTGATAAATCGTGTTTAAACACAACAACAGAATGCACGCTATTTGATTTTTAATATATCGGCTTTAACATATTTCGATAATAGTTCTAGGCTTCTCAAATCTTCTCGAATATATATTCTATCAAACTAACTACTGAGATTCGTATGCTTTGTTAGTAACTGAGCTTCGAGAATGTCTTGGTATGATCTTCACACATAATTGTTCCTATGTATACTTACGCCAGTATATTTTTATCGCCATAATGTGAAAACGATATGTCTGGTCCCAGAGTCTTCCTTATAGGTTGTCAGACAAGGCCTTTACCATCAGTTGAAACAACAAATCCCGTCATTTTTACGATGAATATTATGTTTACTTATTTATTTACTTCCGGTCTCGCTTTCTGATGAAGTTCAAGTGTTCAACCTAATTTGCCAGTCTCAAAGTTTTAACTTTGCCTTTGGATTATGATATAGAAATCCATTGGCGTGTTTTTTTTAAAATTCACACGGTATAATATTTCTAATTGGACAATTGAAATAATTTGAGATTTCGTATAATGTATTATTCTTGTACTGTGTAACTTGCCACAAGATTTCCAACTTTCATTTTACCATAACAAAAAGAAAAACATCTAACTTTCTAAGTTTATAATATATTTTTATTTTTATTTGTTTGTAACGTATACGAGAACAAGGCGTCACAAGCAGATTCTTCCATGCAAAGAATAACAAAAAACTTACCAATCGAAATGATTATAACAGTGAATAGCGTGTTTCACTAAATCTGTCAGTTCCAAAACTTTTACTTTGCTTTTTGTGATTTGGATAAAGATTGATATGTTTCTTTTTGACTGATACTGATGACAATATGTTAGAATGTGCAGAAGTTAAATCATCATCTTTAATGCCAAATTGTGTTCAAAATCTTAAAGGAAACTAAAGCTCTCCTTAAACGATATGTCACTGCAATATACATGATACTCAAGAGGTCTACAGTTCTACATTTCCTGTATAAATACCAAAATATATTTTTCTGTTTAATATTTACATTTTTCTTTCTGACTTAGAATTATTTCAAAGCATAAAGCTATTCAGGCTTAAAGTATTGAGTCGTTTACTGTCAATGTATAATTTCTTGTTTTAATTAATTGTTTCTAATGTCTGTAAGGCTTACACAGAGATACGATGAAAAAATCTATTAATGCAAGTTTAGAGGCTAGAAGTTTTCATTAATAAATTAAAATCTTGCAATGCATGAATACGTATTATTACAAAAATTGAAATTTTTTTCAAATAATAAATTTAGTTTGCCTGAAGAAACCGTTCGTTATTTGACTGGTAAAAGAAACTTAATAATAACATGTCCATAATGTATGCTTTAACGTTTAAAAAAATAATAATGTATTAAAAGAGTAGCATAAATATTGACAAACTGAATTCGGCGACGTTAATGATAAATGAATCTTTTATGGGCCAATTTTTTTTTTATTTTATATATTTTCCTATCATCTTATTTGTTCTATTTTATTTCAACATAACATAACCTTGCAATTTCTTTCAAATTCATTACGATATTTATTAAGTAATAAAATACAATCTATATTGGGTAACAGGAAATATAACTAGGGTAAATAGTTTGTTTGATAGTTAAACACGTAAAGCGATGCACCAAAATGTACTGTTATAAATGAAATAAAATGCAAGCGGTTTAGTCTTTTTCTACACAATGATTGATGTATGGAAAAACATACAACGTCAATGTGCTGTCTGAAGAATTAGTCGTATTTATTCAATCAATGATACTTGTTAGCTTCCTTAAAGCGCAGTGCATCTGTGATATATATGGCCAAACACCTTGATATCTGTAATAAAAAATCTTCATTTAACAAAACGTATCATATAGTCCTCGTATGTTTATGGACGAATATACAAAGGTGATTAATGGGACATAATGTCCAGTGGTGTGGTTGATCATTATGGGTCTTGTTGCAACTTTCATTATATTTATATTATATATAAACTCCTACTAAAACTCCTAGGAGGATAAAATTGATATCCAATCATGATTGTAGTTATTCCATTCAAGTATAATATACAAACCAAAATTCTATACCTATGAGACCCGAGTGCATTTGAATGTTTAACAACATAAACAGTATATAAAAATATGTATAATATGTTCAGAGTTGTATGTACAACTTTCTTAGACAATCAAGTTTGACAGCTTATGTAACGGTGATTTGTTTTGTGCTACATAAACTACATAAAAATAAAATGTTTCTTAGGACAGGTCCTCTTATTCCTCTTTAAATTTTCCGTTAATGCATGTCGATATAAGCGCTACATAGATAAATAATACTGATTTTAGAAATTCCAATGGGGTTTTTTGTTTATTTACCACGTAAAATATTCAAATATTCGCCAATTTATGGAGAAGATATATGTGATATAGAGGACTTAAAGATAAAGTTATTCTTTGATACATACCAAATAACATATATAATCCCCAAGTTACCAACTATTTTGCATTTTATATCAAAACATTTAAATAAATCATGATCAATGTTATATTAAAGCAGGGTCCTTAGTGACATTAGGCAAAAGGCTATTGTAAACAACACTAGAATTATATTTTTATCATCTTAGAACATACACTTGTTTGAAAAGAACTCGGAAAAACAGAACCAATGATGTTGTAATCATTGCTATGGCGACATCAGCAGGATACTACAGCCATGGCTACTTTTTCATCATTTTGGAGCCTTCGAGAATTTTATACCTCAATTTTATTACAAGTCATCAGTGCAAAAATACAGTATGTATGGTTTGCTCGGGGACCTTTCCTTCTCATCTGAAAACACTATGAAAATCCTATCTTCAAATACTATGCAAATGCTTATTTGCGATATTTTGCCTTGATTGAATTCCACGAATTTAATATTTGCTGTGGTGGTATATGTTTGATGGTTCTGTCTACTTTAGCATATCTTTCTGATAATAATGTTTCAAATTAAAACGTTTCAGCATGATAAGTAGTACCCTAAACAATTACGTAATGCTTTATTTTGTCGCTTTAATGAAAGAACAAACAAAACCATCAGGTATCGCCTGTATCAGTTTCCGTTGGGAAATGTATACGTCACAGTATATGCATATTTGACTCCCTGATGTCATTTTCAAATATGGTTTTAAAAGTAAACATTTGCCAATCCTAGAGCACTGATTTATTCCGTATTAAGTTTGTTTCTTTTCGTTATTCATCTGGTAATCACTATATGTTAAAGACGCCAAGATATATGTTCATAATTGTCTGCTGAAACAGCTTCTTTTCTTTCTATTACCGTATTCAAAGCTTCATCACAAAGTTGTTCCTTCCTAATATAATAAATAGATCGAATAGTTTTTTGTTTTTGTTCTTTTATTTAATGATTTTATAGTGCGATATGATATTAAAAAAACATAGATACCAATCCATGTCCAAGTCATGCGGCCAGCATGAATTTGCGATTTCCGGACACCAATAAATTAAGAATAATAAGTCATTTTGCAAAATAAAGTCGTCAGCAAACAATCAATCTTTTAACGTAACTGTCTGTTCAATGACGTCGCTTGAAGAACTGAGATTAGTTTCTTTTTTGTGTACGGCATCAAAATCTTTAAACTAGACCTGAAAACACTGTACGTAACTCTGATGTGCGAATGGAATCCGCGACTTCTGTTGCCCTCTGGTTACAACACTTAAGGGGTTACTTACTTTGTGCAACAATCCAGAGATAAGTTTATAAACTAAGATCAAATGGCATTTTGCCTTCTTGTTTGTTTATTTGCTAAAAGTCACAATCCAGATCAAATAAAACATAAATGTACAATTTTATGTCAAAATATGTGATGTCAATAATTGACATTTAAATTAATTTTATTATAGTGTGTGTGTGTGTGAATTAGAATTTACAGACTTCCGTGTATTCATTTGCGTGATAAGGAACAATTTAATGAATGTAACATAATGTTGATTTCCAGTCAGGTTCATTACTGGTCTTTTTCTGATCTTGTATTCTCATCTTGTTATATCTTCATTACTATATATAGAACTGTACAATTGACCCTGACTTATCAGTGTTAATGTAAGCTTTTGTAGTTTTTATAACACATTTCCTAGATGGTATAAAAAGTGTCTGGTCTCTTTTTAATGTGTCAACATTTTAAAGATAAGCGGCAATTTATGTTACACAATCCTATAGTTTAGGTGATACGCTATAGTAGAGCTTCTTCTCGCTATAATAACTTTATACAATGAAGCAATCTGCTTACAAACTAATTGCTGATTCAATGATAGTACAAGTCTGTCAACCCTATTTTATGACCATTATCAAATTTTCTTGATAAGTATTATGTCTCCGTATCCAAAATTATTTTGGATATATTTGTTGTCCGTAGGTCCATGTTTTTTGCATTCTCAATTTTGATATCACACATTGTGGGTGGAACTAGCGCGACAGATGACGCTTGTCCTTCGGAAATATGCTTTATGAGATTGTGATTTTTGAATCGGTCGGTATTCTTGTGTTTGATGTAAGTGAAATGATTTTGAAGAGATTTTTTGTTAATCAAGTACCTCTTACCATATAATCAGATAATGATTTTGTATATCTAAATTATAATTCAGTCGGTTGAAAAGATTTACGATAAATAGAACCTTATCAGTTTGAAACTTTCTTAGAGTGTGTTGATGCGCCAAGAACTGTCTGTAATGGTATCAAAATTTCTAAACTTGCAACAATTGCATTGTGATTGTATCAATTTTAAATATTTTCATTCGAGAAATATATTTTAAACTTTTTAATAAATATTTCAAGAATACTGTTATCAAAAACTGAGAAAACAATTAAACTATTGTACAAATATGAGTTGTTAAGTTTTAATTTTTCTTTTTTTCTTTTTTGATTTACTTATAATTGTCAGAAATGTTCTATTTTCTTAATTTGCTGCTAGTTAAAATTTAAAATTTCTTAAAAACCTAAAAATCATACTTCCTCATGCAAAGTACTTCCTTAGTTAAAATTGGTAAAATATATTTTGGTCCTTTTGGGTATTTTTTTAAATCTTAAGAAAGATCGTTTCACAATTTAAGTCCAACCACTACTAATGAGAAATTGTATTCCGAAACGACCGTCTAGTGCTTTAACATTAAAACTGGTATAATATGGAATACATTAATTTATTTATTCAAACCAACATACTAAATTTTACTGCGATCTTGGTCTCAAACTAGATTAATATTTTTATTTTTTGGAAAAATATAATGTTATATATACTTGATGGCTTATTATTGTAGACTGTTAATCGTGCTTTTGGATTTGATTATATTCATTCTGGTGCTTTACCATTTTCTTCAATCTTAGGCGATAAAATAAGGTTCCAGTTCTTTTTTGGCGTATATGTCAGTCACGCAATTCTTCAATTAAGTCTAGACCATGAAAATTTACATTATAAGTTACAATATACAGATCTGAAGAATCTTGATAAGGATGGCATTTGGTTTGTCCTTTCATCAGTTTATTGTTTAAGCAAATGACACTGATGCAGTAACTTCTAGCATGTAAGTTGTATGTTCATCTTAACTGTTCTTAACTGGTTTATGTTTTGCTGTTTTTTATTGGCAAATTAGACATTTTTTAGTATACAAATAGATGACACAAATTGTAAGAAGTGTTCCACATGACAAAACATAATCCGTTTTCAGGAATAAAAATTATCTTTAGATATGTACATCAATAATTAACCTCTCTGTGACACATTCAGTTTCCTGGGGCAACACATGTAGCTTGTTACAAAATACTAGGGACAATGGTCCAGTAACACGTGGTAAAATTCAGAAGTCTACTATTGTCTGTACATTACTTTGATTATAAAATTATCTTATTATCTTGCGAGATAATGCCGTGTGGAATGATGTTAGAAATAAGTTCCAGTTGATGAAGATTAAGAAGTCTAACTACATTAAGTCAATTACAAGTTTCAATTAAGTGTATAAATTTTCACATTACCAGTATACAGTATTCGAAATCATCTATAAGATGACTAACATTTTGTTGTTAAAATCCACAGAATTTCTTATTGTCCAAGGGTCCATGTTCTTTTTATTCTAATTTCTGACATTACACCCTGTGGGTGTAGCTAACTAAACGGGAGGTGCAACCGGCCTCACTTTGCTGGAGGAAGTCCACGTGTTTAACTTTCAGGTTTTCGAAGTTATAACTTTGTTATGTGGTTGTTATTTGACCATGGATTAGTATGTTTATTTTTTAATAGTGGTACCGGTGTCACTTCCATGAACTACAACTAAAAGATTTTTTTTCATTTTACTTATTCGTTACTTTTGAATGCATCTATATTAATGAAATTCAAAACAACTGGATAAGGAATTAAACGAAGTCAACAAAATTAAAATACACGTACAAAACAAGCATTGTAATTTTAAAACATTTATCTATATTATAAATTTGCAACCAAACTTACCTGTTTTGTAATTTCATTTTCACCATTATGTATGTATGCTTTTTGCTTTGATAATTACCTGATTGTTCTTTTTCTTTGATGTCTGATATTCAATATATTAATTTATAAAGTGGCTACTTTATACCGAACATATGTCTGATGAATTGCTCTTTTGGGTTTTAGTTTTAATCTGTCGAGTCCTACTGTACATCTATCACGTATCTAATCAGTAAGTGTTTCAATCAATAATTAATGAAAAAAACATTAAATCTGCCAACGTCCCAAATCAAAAGTTATGAAAATTACGGACCATTACATTCAAATATTCTATTAAAAGTAAATTGTGATACGTTTATATCTGCAAGATTGTAAATCCAGTAGTTACATCTTTATCTGATACAAGATTTTATTATATTAATGACGACACCATTTGACAGGTGTATTGTGACGGGTTTATTTTTGTCCGCAAAACTTAAATCCACTGTTATTTTTTCATGTCACATTGACACGTTTGACTAAAACGTCCTTATAACTGATTCTGTAACCATCAAAAATTTATTATCATGATAACAGGAGGTGCTTACCCTTCCGGAGCACCCAACCTCACTTACATGGTGGAAGTTCACTTGTCTAACCTGACTTGTCAGTTCTAAAGTTTTTACTTTGCTCCTGGATTGTGATAACGGCATGGAAAAGTATGTTTGTTTTTGATAATTATAATTTTAATATTGTCATATAAATTTTTGAATATTTCGTTCAGAAAATTCAAAAAATTATAATATGACAATATGAAGAATAGCGTTTATTAACATACTATTCCATATTAAAATCACAATTCAAAATACAAAGTAAAAACTTTATTTCCCGGGTTTTTTTTAAAATCATTATAGCATCACATATTTTCGGTTGATTTGACCTTGTGAAAGAATAGAATAGCCAGCCGAAAAAAACCAATTCGTACTAGCTTTGATATTGATCCATATTACATTGATCACTTTTTGCTTTTAATTTTTTATCTAAAGAAATTTAATTAATTTATGAAGCCGTTAATATGAGCAGGAATTACTGATCGTAAACATCATAGGATTTCAGTAAATATGCATGATTTGATCACCTGGGGCTAGAGCAAATACATTTCATTGACAGTTCCCAAGTGCAGCGACAAAAATAAATTCTTCCGCGATATTACCATAGTTTCCATTATTTAAATTTTAATCCACTACAATATGCACTGTCAATGTTGTTGATACAATGTTTTAAAATACGTAATGTGTTTACTTGGTAATATTTTACTATTCGTAGTAATTTTACTTAAAGGTGTTCATTATTATAAATTCAAAACAGCATTTTTTCATTTAAATTTATAAACTTTATTTTGAAATTAGTTACGTTCAATGCATAAGAAGTGCGATTGTTTTATCGAATTTATTTAAACTATAGAATGACGTTACTAAGAGTGACAAATGCACCGAATGCAGGAATGACGAGATTGGTCAAGCCAAGTCAAAGTTTGGATCCTTTCCATTGAAATGAATCTCCCAATTGACGTACAAAGAAAATGTCGCGCCCGGTAACGTTCCACTATTATGACTGCAGACATTGTGTATAAAGCCACTCAGATCATGAAGTTGTACCTCGATCATGGCTTCTTTTCTTTGAAATTATCATTTACAATAATCTTTAAAATTAATCGTGATGAATTACACAATATTCATTAACACTCAAAACTGCTGATAAAATGCCACACGCAATAATTGGAAGAATCATGCGTTAACATGAGAATTCACAATATCCGATAGCGTGTGGCTAAGGCATTTTACGAGCAAATTAAATGAATTTTTACGCCCACACGCCTTAAAGCAACTTTCCTGCACTCCTCTAAGAGCTTATTTTCCGAGTACAGTCTTCCAGTTCAAACTTGTTTGAAGCGTTCATCGTTTAAGATTAATACACAGGTACATCAAAGGTCGACCTTTTGTGCTGGAATCAAGATCTGACGCCTAACTTCGCTTTTTCGTCTGTTATGGGATTCAGAATTTTCAAATCAGTTTTTAACCCAGGAATTACCCCCTCGTTTACCTGCTTTGTACCCGTGACATCGTACCCTATTACCCTATTACCTATGGTGTCGTTGTTACATTTGCGCAATGAACATCATAACAGTCCTAATAAAGGCCTTATGTGCAACAAGCACGAAGAGGACTAAGTAAGTAAGTAAGTACATCATAACACTTACATATCTCAAACGTACATAAAATATTATTCATATTCACATACAACCTGAGAATAAAATAATTGAATCGCGTCGAATCCATATTTAGTAGTATTGACCGTACGCGTGTACTTTTGTAATTAAAAAAACAATACAGAATGTATGTATAGACATTTTTACAGCGGCTGATGAATGTAAATAAAACGTATCCTTGGCTCAACCCAATAAAACGAGTACCTTTATATAATGCTATATGAAGTTTGTGAGATACTAGTTGGGCGTTAGGTTAATTGGGATAAATAAGGAAAGATTGATTAAATGATTATCAGAATCCAACTTTGATTACACCAGGTTTGTGATCTGATGACCAATGGACGTTACTCAAAGCAAACAGTGTAAATCCGACTAACCTTAAAAGTGCACATGTTCTTTTAATCATAGGTATGTAAGCATAAGATTTCCCGGGAGATTAAATAATGAAAACTTAGAATCAGATGTAACAGACTATGGAAAATTAAATCCGGACTATTTATTTGACATTTCCCCTTTATTTATATATGATATTATCAGAAGTTCTATTTCTAGTAAGTCCTATTTTCCCTCGGCATATATATTTGATCTCTTATTTTGTGATTTTCTAATTTTCAATCATTTTAATTTGATTAATGTTCGATTTTTTCCGGAGTTCGTATTTAAGATTTAGGAAACATAATCTTATGTTATCTTATTAATAATGTAATAACAAATTTTATGATAGGAAGAACAGAGAATGTCTGAATGTCTGAAGACCATAAGTATTTTGTAATTCCCCAGACAAATGGGTAACGAGATTTACATTGCAATTTTATTCTGACTACTTTTTTCTTGTTATAGGTAATCAAAAACAAACATACTAATCCATTTCCGAATCACAATCCAGAAGCAAAGTAAAAACTTTGGAACTCACAAGTTAGGTTAGACACGTGAACTTCCACCAGGGAAGTGAGGCCGGGTGCTCCGGAAGGTAAATAAGAACTTTTACCTTGTAGCACAAATTGAATGGCATTTTTTTTTTTTTTTTTTGGTAACAATTATTTACATTTATATGACAAACATGAACTGGAAGTTTCAGCCACATGGCGTCAGAAGACCAACCTTCCGAAAATTACGATATTAAATTAGGAAGAGAAAATGTCCCTATATGAAATTAATCTGTCTCATGTTCCAAAAAAGGGATATCTCTTATCTAAATGTTTCGTATAAGCTCTGACAGAAGACGTGCTTGCATATCTATACACAATTATCAAAGTTACCTTCGATACTGTTGAAACAAGGTTTATAATGCATGAAGAGGAGTGACAGATGATTAGGAACATCAGTAATGAATCTTGTACAGGAGGAGCTCAATCAGTAATAGTAGTTTACATTACGTCTGATATCAACATAATTAAGCAAAAATGTTTGAAAACGTTTTAATGAACCAAAACCATCACTTTAAGCTTACCACCTCCGGTGTTAACTGTTCGATCACTATACCGTCCTTAATAATTCTTAGCGTTTGTCATAGGCAATAGACAAAGGACCTCCTAGACTTTATGTTAGGCAGTTTATAAGCGAAAAACAAACATAGCATAACAAAAACATGTCAACAATCACAGTATTATTGGTTTCTATAATGTTTTAGGTAGATTACGATTTTTTGTGTTTTAGTTCAGCAGCTCTAATAATCCAGTAAACGTAACATGTTAATTGATCATGTCAGACATATCTGTTTTGATTCTCGTATTTCCTAACAAATAATGTGATATTATCGTTTGACGGCTGGACAGTTCAATTACTATAGTAATAGTTTTCGTGGTCAGTATTATATTGTTTGAATGAATATCAAGAGGAATGCTAGAAAATCATACGTCAGAATTGACAAGCCTAGATTGTATCGCTTACTATGAAGATTGATTGACAATTTCTAGGAAAAATGATAAGGGATCTACTGTATAACGCACGCAAAAACATCGTAATAACATGGTACTGGACGCTTGATTGTCGTGTTATACAGATGTATAAGAAGAAAATTAAAAACCTATAAAATACGTATATTATAGATCGATTATTGACATGTGATGTATATAGAAGGTTTTACATGAGTTTTATTAATTCAATAACGCTGTATGAATCAAACATTGTGTCTTGTATAGTTCTAAAAAATAAAATAAAAACAAACATAAAAATACATTTTCAAACCACACTACCAAAGCAAAGTTTAACTTCGAGTCTAGCATATTTGGTTATACATGTTAACATCTACCAAGGAAGTGAGGTCGGTTAGGTGAGCACCTCCTGATTAGCTACGTGTGCTATCAAAATTGGAAATGGAAGAGCATGGAACTATGTGACGTAAAATACATCCAGGACAATTTTGGATCCAGAGACATCATACTTATCAACAATATAGTTATAACGACCATAATCTTATTGAGGGTCTTTATAAGCCTAGGCTCAAGAAAACTTATAAGTGCAGTGAAAACTATGTTCACAATTGTATACAAAATAATCAAAATACCGCCAATATTTACGGTCATAGTCGATATGACGTTATTTACACATAGCGACACCCGGGATATGTCAGTAGCACAGAGGGGAATAGGGCGATATTACACAAGTGTATTATGAGCATCAAGACAATTTTTTATTACATTACTTTTTGATTAGATTATACAATGATAAAACAAACATCTTGGTATAAATTACTTTCTAACATATGAACTTAATATTTCCCAATTATTGAATGAAATAGTACAAAACTATTGTTGTAACACCTGAATATTGTCGACAAAGTCAGATAGTCCGAGCTACGTGGAACAAATATCTATTTTTAGGATTTTAGGTAAAAATCAAACTGAATTATAGACAAAATTTAAAATTCAAAAATTAAAAAGATTTTTAAATGAAATTCCAAATATTAGAACGGAATGATAATAATGTTTTATGAGAAGAGTAATTTAAATATTAAATTCTGACGGCATTCGTGAGCACATTGTCGTGTAACTATTGGGAGATGTCCATTTGGTTTCATTTTCATTCCGTTTTGTCCGTTTTGTAATTTGCATCATGAAACATTTTAGTTATATCGTAATTGCATTTTTTTCAAGGTTAAGGTTAGGAAACGTGTGGTAAAACCTCAGGCACATGACTATACAACACGAGATAACAGGATGAGTGTGTTCTCAAATAAGATAAATCACATCATTATATCTTGCTTGCTAGAGTTTTAAAAACTATATTTACCCAGAGACGACATATGAAGTGTCCTTTTTGTGCTTACTGTGTGATGTCAGTTAGTTAAACATCCTTGAGCGGGCTTTAACAATAACAATTAGATGTAAGATAGGTGTGCATTGATAAGGAAATTTCCTAGACTGGATGATTATCGAGCACTTCAAAAATCATTAGCATTGCAGAAATTTCTACATTAAAGATGAAGATGAAGAAACATATTTGTTGGATTTAAACTCCTGTACATGTTCTTAATTTCACGGGTTCAAATTTTTTAGGTTTAGTAATTTCCAAGCTTTTCGCGAGATGCATTATTTGCGGGTTTATGACACTTACTATACGATCGAAACTATTATTTTATTTTACACGTGGAACAAATCTTGCTACTACAACCTCAGTGAATAGGAAACAGAGTTCTTAAAATTGTTTGATGGTACAAAACTATTGCTATTAAGGTCAACAAAATAGGAGATATTCATCTGGTCGGTGATCAGAAAATACCAATAACAAGCAACTTGTCACGCCTAGTCTATCAAGTCACCCAAACAGCGCAATATGTTTGAAAAATAAAATAAAATCATTATAACAACTAGTAATAAATGAGCAATTAAAACACTTTTGAACCTAAATAGAGATATGATAACGAACAGGTATTAATTACTATTGTACTGTTGTTATAATTATATATTTGTAATTTGATTCTAATTTCGGTTACAAGAGACACAAGTCAAGACATAACTTAAAATATTTTAGAAGTAAAAGCTTTATGTTCACAGGGCTGTTTACACATAATTGCATGATATATTAAATAGATAGGAATACAAGATCATAGTTAGTGTATGTTTCCAGACAGACAAATTTTCAGTGACGCTTTGATTTTAAAGCACTTACAACAAAACTGCAAAACTGCGAAACTCACTAACGATATTTTTATTTTTGTTACAAGTATTATAATTTTGACACAATATGATAACTGTGATATCAGGTTTACAAATATCCACTTTATACTTTTTCTACCCTGAGTTAATGAAAAGTCTTATTTTTGCAAATTTTGAAGTGTTTATATTATGAATTACAAGTGCATTTATTTGCTTAAGAGCCCTTTTGTTGTAAAAAAGGAAACTCGTGATTCCAATTTAATTTGGCAGACAGTAAAGTAGACAATCGTGTTGAGTGATTTACATCTTGAGGTGATTCTAGAGAACATTAAATATATCAAGTGTAAAAATCAGTTTTCTTTGTATACGTTATATAATAAACAAATATGTGTATAAATTTTAGCCAAGACAAGAATATATTCCATCGGCGGACGACGCATTTACTGTATTCCAATGTTAATAATAAAATGTCTGGGACTCTAATATGTCCATAATGAAGTAAATTGTTTGATGCTTTACTTTAAATGTCATAGGGATGTTTGAATGTTTCTTATTACATGTAAAAATGTATATGTAATTATCCTATCAATTTTCATATCTTCTTTCACTCTCTATCTCTCTCTGTCATCACCCTTGTAAATAAATTGTCTAGCCTACTTGACATAATTTGCATTTGTTGGCACAATTTCTCTTGTAGGGAAAACTGGTAGTGTTCTTACATTGGAATTAAGTGTATAGTTGTTCTTTTTTAAAATCGAACGTACTTGCAATTAAGATTCTTCAAATAATCACAATAGTCTTTTTCGGCATCAATTTTGTAAGTTTTGGTAAGTAACATAATGAAACGAATTCAAATGTAAATGGATAACCGTACAAATGACTTCAAGATGTGTCAAACAAACCTGATTTAAAATGAAAATAGGATTTTACTTATAAAAAACAAATTGAACTCACTTGATTAATTCCTTAAGAAACCTACCTAATGCTTTTTTCATAGAAATTAAATTATTTCATCTAACGGTATTGACATTGTCCCCGATGATCGTCTTGTCCGATTAAATTTAAATCAACTTAAGTCCTATGCGATCGTACAAATACACCCATGGGTATACCTCTCTATAGATACAGGGAATGTGATATGGTACTGTCATATATCAGTACCATTTTAATGTATTTAATGATTAAATTAAAAGATGGTATATGACATTACTTTGAAATCAAATTACATATGTGGCAAAGGACAGATCTAGAGCAGCCACAATCTACTACCACGTAGTAAAAAAAATTTGTAAATAGATATCGGTCAATGGTAATGAAGCAACCTTGTTGATTACAACCGAGCACGATCGATGCCAAAATAGCTAGTTACCATTCTACCTGTCAATCTATCGAGTGGTCACTTAATTTAAAACGCCCCTGGCTAAAATTCACACATTTAACTTAATTTGTTTCACTTTGCTTTTTTTGGAATTGGATTTGAACAAGGACCGGTATGTTTGTGTTTGATTTGATTACTAATGCATTCTGTACTACTGACTTTTACCATGCATTTCAATATTGCATGTGATCACTGCAGTAGGTCAGTTGATAACATCAAATAAAAAAGCCCTGTGTCACGGTAGACGCGGAACGATAACGAACCGAACGGTATACTGCCATCAGCGCAAAATACAGGCAACATTTCTGCACCTTCGCATATATAAGTGAAATGTTCTTGATTGCGACGTTTAACACATTAGTCAACTTAATAAATTGCATGTTTGTTGAAAATTCAAAGCTACATAAACACCCTAGTACGATGTATATAGACAATGCTGTTTTGGACATTTATTTTTTAACTCTTTTCATGTGGTTCCATTTTTGTATAATGTGCCCTTCGTTAGCGTTGTTTTTTTTTAGAATATTCATATCTTTTTATGCGATAGAAATCTAAAAGATTTTTAAAACATTTTTTATACTCAATGCAAGAAAGTGGATAATACTGGACTTGGTTTTAATTTTGCCTAATTGTGTGTCTTCTAAACATTACTTTATTATAAACTGCTGGCAAGACAGAAACCTAAGAAGAATCATAGCACAATCACGGACTCTATCCTATATCAGGTTGTAAATTGACTGCCTGATAACCTATTTTACACTTATTGTAAGTCTATTTGAAAAACCAACCAAAAAAGAAAACTCGTCTAATTTCCCAGACCTGTTACATTTCATTATTATTGATAAGGAAGATTTTATTGAATTTATAAGAATTAGGCTTAAACCTATGTCAAATATGATTATGTATATTTCTTCTCTCTTGAAACAACTTAATCGGGGATTTAATGATGTTTAAAAGAGCTACTCAATTAAGTGGATAGAAATAAGATTTTAAGATAATCAAATTTCACACAATGATCACTTGTTACCTTCTTAAACTTAGAATCTAATTCAGCGTATGCTTATGTCATCTACCACTGTTTTTAATTCTTATCTCTAATTTATTTTTTAAGAAAGTGATATATGTCAATATATTCACTTTTAGTTGGCACTCTTTTCTCTTTTGTGTTATGATTATGCTATTATATCTGTATTAAGTGCATGGCTGTTGCTTTTGTAAATCCAAAAATCAGGTTATATTTTGAAGTCCTAAGTTGAATTATAATTTCTTATACCCAATGCTGTCCTTAATTTGATTATCTATCAGGTCAACCAATAAATATGCTTTATTGACTCAATTATTTGGTGTGACCCTTTACCTAAAACAACGATACACTACAAAACAACGAAATTAAAGATACCTTGCCGGGTTTAGGTTCCATTGAACAGAATAATAACTATTGTGTCCTTTAACATAAAACTATTCTTGTTTTTAAATGTTAGTATAAACGGACCATTTTACAAGCTGTGTTCTTCTTGTGTTGTCAAATGGCATCAACTGTTTTTTTTAAGATAAGGTCTTTTTAAACGAATGTCTCCTCACTTTTGACGGACCATATTTGACAGATATAAAATTCAAACAAATAATGATAAATCTCTGCACAAGCAATTGGTCCCATCAACACCACTGTTAGAATTATCAACATTTGTGATTTTAAAAAAATTTGCCAAATTTTGCCAAAAGTTACAGTCTTCAGCGGTATTCGAACTAACACCCTACTGAACCATTTTGACATATATTTATTGCACTCCTAAGTCGCAAGCTTTTCTAAAATATCGTGTATTGTTATCGTGGCTATATCACTGAGAGACCTTGGCGTGATTTGAATGCCATTTACATTGACAAATCTACATCAAAATTATTTTTCTTCCAAACATAGTTTAAATGATTGTTTCATTTCTATTATGTTTTAAATACAAACGTTTGACCTTCACCTCTTTTAAAGATGTAAATATAATTATTTTGGTATAGTTTTATTCATAGAAAATATTTTAAAGGATTTTTGTTATCACAAAAAAAGATAAAATAGATTTACTATTGGTCACATATCGCTTGTGTTATATAATTCCACTGATATAAAACTAGGCTATAATTAGACAATTTATATTCATTTATTATATAGAGACGTTTGACCCTACTCGTCAGAATAAAATGGTTTTGCAGTTAAAGCATATCAAATGCAGCGTGTTTCATTAAAACAGAGCATTAATAAATCGTCTTGTTATATACATCTATTTATATGTATTGAAGAAATGAGCAATCAATTGCATAAATCAAGTGCCAAAGTCTAGGATGTATGTACATGTGTATATCTTTATACATGTCGATATGTGTAAACTGTGTCTTGAAAATTATTACTAAACCTGGGGTTTTTTTTGCAGCTCTGAGCGGCCGTTTACTATTCTTTGTTTTGGTTACACTGAATTAGAGTATAATATAAAATCCTAAGATATTTCATTAAAAGGAAAAAGAAAACAATTAACAACCTTATTTTGGATTTATACGAGCACTCATTTCAAAAGAACCTTCCAAGATACTAGAAATTCTAATTAATGTTTTGCCAAGATGAAAATTACACAGAGACTGAATTAGTAAAATCCATATTAACGAGCGAGTTAACAGTAGACAAATAAATGACATAGTTTATATAAGTGCAAATCATTTGCCCATTAAATTAAACCTTTAGATTCTCAGCACGTGAGTGTCATGTTATAAGAAATGATCGCGAAGTCTCTACTTTTATAATAAAACGAACTTTTGTAGTACTTTTATAAGTGGTAGTTTATAAGACAGGAAATGGTTTGGAAATGGAATAAAATAACACAGAACCGTAATAAACAGCTAGGTTACCATCTATTGTTAGAGTTGTTTAAATACATTCATTGAGAGTTGTGTGTTAACAAGTTCTAGTAACGTTATAATGTTCTCGCACTACATAACAAGACTATGTTAACCCATGTAGTCATACAAGCTGGAATATCTGTCTTTACATGATCTATCCAATTCATGAAAGCAGTTAACGTTATGAATCCACCTTCAAACATTGCCAATGATACTGATAGCTTAGAAATATTTTGAAAAAAAATTATTGTTCTGTAAAATAAAATTTGATTATTGCAACATAATCTAAACGATACACTGGTGAGTATAACAACCACCGTTTTTGACATGTTCATCAGATAGTCAATTTGATACTTTAGTATAATTTTTTTTACAGTATACAATATTAGTCCTAGATATTTCGTGTCCTGTTTCAATGTTGGCAGCTGAATGCAGACACTTACTTGGAAACAACTTATGTCGTCTAATCATACAAAACATCAGTCAGTCGTTGAAGATATATATGTCAAGTATATCATCAGTGTTCTATATCATTGTGCCAAACAAACTCTTGCAGATTGTATTTTAGGCATCAAATGTGCTGAAATTGCACTTTGATAAGGTGTGACTTCGTAAATACATTGAACTTCTTAAAAACGTCAGATAAATTACTTTTGATTATTTTTATTCTTCAGATACACCGACTGATCGGTATCTGCACAAATAATGGCGTAGGTGTGAATATAAACACATAAAATGTTTATCAGATTGTAGGAATTATGAGCCACGTCCTAATAAAGGGAATAAACATGCAAAGTTCTATACAACTCCAGTAATACGTAGCTTTATTTTTATCAATTTGACAGCCATTTATCAATAGTATGGTCTTTTGGGTATCTTTTCAACATCTTGAAAAAAATTTGGTTTCACAATTTTGGTCTAAGCACTACTAATGAAAACCTGTATTCTAAAACAGCCGTCTAGTGTTGTAAAATTAAAACTGGTATAATATGTAATATACAATAAGAATACAGAAATGAAATTTGAACATTGTGTTGGCACCGCTGTGCTTGTGAATTGTAACTTACTATCCAAAATCAAAGCAGCGGTTAAAATTTGAAATTTCTCAAAAACTAAGTATACTCCCTCATGCAAAGTATTTCCTTAGCTTAATTTGGTAAAATATATGTTGGTCCTTTTGGGTAGCTTTTCAACCTCTTCAAAATAATTTTAGTTTCATGATTTTGGTCCAAGATGAGGAATTGTATCCGAAACGACCGTCCAGTGCTATAAATATAAAATGGTATAATATGTAATTCTCATTAAAGTGGAAACGAGGAATCTTTCTATGACAAAAAGAAATACATGTGTACATTACAAGAAAAATAGAATTATGGAGAATTCAATATTTGTCACTTTGGATCAATCTTGATATACATACAAGTACTCTCAGATGAAATGGTCAAACAGGTCATTTACCTGGTAATGATTTCAATGTAGTGAGAAGTGGACCAAAATTACGTCAAACTAATGTCAAGAACACCTATGCAATTTCACAAGAGAATTTGATTTTTCAAACAATTAAAAGAAGAAAATATGTGAAGGACACGTTGGTAATTCCTACCAAATAAAACCCCACTCTTCAATTAAAGGACAACGATTCTATAATATCGTGTCTGATAGTGTGGAATTATTCCCAACATTAGACGTTAGAAAAAACGCTAAGAGATATTTTAAGACTAACGAATTTCAATTAAATGATGGCTGAGATACTAATGTACCTAGATTTCTGTTATACTGTCTCCTTCAATGTTATGTTAAAGTTAATGGCTGTAAGAATTCTTTTAAATTAATCAATTTAAGTTTTAGATATTTACTAAAGTAGAATTAATATCACATATTTATATTCGTATTATAAGACGCAATTTTTTCCCTTAATTTGGAATTCATGAAGAAAACCGGGACACTAAAAACATAGTACTTTTATATTCATGAACTATGTCAATCTTAATATCTTAAAGAATATCTAGGTTAATATGACGATAGGTTGATATCAAAATAAAGAGGAAAAATGTACTGTTGAAGCATTTAAGTGCTCTACTCCTTATTTCTAAGAAAAAATATAATGCATGTGTAGGTAAATTTGTAGTTTGTAATTATCGTTTCAGATAGGTTTGTAATACACATCATTTCATTGACATGTTAATCCGGGGATCATAGGTGACCACGAAAACAAACAAAATGGGACACCACAAATAATTTCACAATACACATCTATTACGTGTGATAGAGACGTGATCTTCTGACGAGCACTGTACATTATAGAATGGTTAATATATCCTCATTTTAATTTGGTATAAACATATCCATTTAGAACATTCTGTGTTAATTAAAAATTTTAGTTTCTGATTACTGACTAATCAAAAAAGGGAAAGACCAAGATCGTACCAAACCCCTTTAACTACACCACTCGGCATAATGTTTCGATAATGTAATTACACTTATAAACCACGCATTTGAGCTCCAGTTTTTTCATTAGGTGGCACTCGGGTGCCATTTTGGTCAAACATGATATTGAGAGTAACATTTTTCTGTTAAGATAAATTATATCTTATACCATGTAATACTGTCATCTGATGTAATATGAGTATGGTTCATCCAGCTCAAATCAAATTTTATTGCTGTATTTCCACAGAAACATGGATTATATACCTGAAGGTTGTACTCTCCATATGCAAAACTGATTATTTATTATATTATATAAACTTGAATAGGTAGCTAGTATCAATCTAAGTTTATCGCGCTAGTTATGTTATATAATGGGTACTCAGTATCATTTACTTAATTAATTTTTATTTTGCACTTTAATGTGCAAATTAAAATTTTATGTTGGATGTACCTTATACGAAATGACATTTTATATTCAGAACATTTTGAAACAGCTGAATGAGCTGATATTAATTTCAATGATAAGTCGTATTCAATTTTAGGTCATCTGATCGATAAGTTTAAGGTAACCTAAGAAATCATTCTCTGTCGGTGTGCGTTGTGAATATTGTATATACAAATTTTCAACATCTACAAACCAGTAAAACAGTGATTGTAAAATTTTACATAGAGGTTCCTTGCCAAAGCCCTTTAAAGTTTGCGAAATTGATTGACCTTGACATATATTTAAGGTTACAATTACCTAAAGTAGTAACACTTCAACAAACTTATTATGAGGATGTACCCTATATGGAATACAATTTCATTCTGTATTTGACATTCAAAACACTTTGCAACATCTTATATCATTTTTAATGATTATTCGTATTCGTTTTGGGTCATTAGCTCAAGTTAACCTTTTGTCGGTCGTGCGGCGTAAAGTTTTAAACATTTTAACTGAATAACACAGTCGCCTTGGCTAAAACACTTTTATGACTGCAAAAATGACTTTGACATACATTCGAAGTCAAAATACCTAAAGAAATAAAACTTTGAAACATTTCCTCTTCGTAAACCAATAAGCCTATAAGTTTGAAATTTCAATTTATGGTAATGGAACTTAATATGCATTATAAAAAATGGATTAGAAATAGTATTGTTAGTGACTAATATTGCTCTAATATTTATATTTTCAGGTGTTTCCGTGGGAACAAGTTGTTTTACACTGGTTGCAATTTCGTTAGAGAGATATTTTGCAATATGCAGGCCATTACACTCCAGAAAATGGCAAACTTTATCACATGCATACAAGATACTGGTCGTCTGCTGGGCACTGGCGTTTATAGTCATGATTCCTATTGGCGTCTATACCAAATACATACCATTACCGAAAGGAAACGCCCGTTGCACTGAATTCTGGGATAACAAGACGTGGGAAAAGATCTATGCTATTCTGATAGTTTTGATATTGTTGCTCTTCCCTGTTATAATTATGTCTATAGCGTATGGTCTATATCAATGACTCTATGGACAGGGATGAAACTGATGCACAGAGTGAAAAGGTAATATTGTCTTTCAGTTTTACAATTGTAAATGAACTTATGGATTTGAATTATTTCACAAGATTCGCGGTATTTTGTATGCAACAAAATTTTAAGCCTCCATAGTAACTTTTCATTTATTGGTTACCATAAACAGCTAGAAATGTCGATGCAACGTAAAACAGTATCTAATTAATCAATCATTAATTGTTATTGAGTGGATATCCGTAATTTGGTGTTTGTAAGATGTTTTTAAAAATTGTTAATATTCTATATCTTGGCTAAAATCAGAATTGAAGTGGAATAATGATGTTTGAATCCAACTTGAGTCAAGATTCTTTCACTTACGAGTATATGGATATAGTCAGCTCTGGAATAGAAAACCAGAGTACTTAAAAGTTCTCTTAGTAGGATTGATCCCAGTGGGATTCGAGCCTAGGTGGTAAGAGGCTGTGATCAATGAGCACGCTTTAAAAAGTTCAGCCTCCAAAAGTTGGGAGTAGAAATGAATACTTCATTTTCAAATTATGCAATATTGCACGATCACGTTCTAAAAAGTTTTGCACAACAACAAACAAATAGGTAACAACAAGCAATGCACAGGAACTAAATACAACTAAATCTTTATTTATGTTGTATATGCGACATTTCCGGGGTTAGGTTATATAAATTATTTCTAACAAAGATACTTTAGAATGGGTTTTATCAATATTAGTATTATTGTTATTGAGTATTAGATCGGAATAATTTTATTCAATTCTCAAAGCCCCTGAAAAAAAGGTCAGACCTAATTTTAATCATTTTGTATCGCATTCAATGTCAGAAAAAAAAAACTTGAGCATCTGTAGCTTGTGGCTTACAAACATGAAACGATCTCAAAATGTGTTATAAATATGATTCATTGACAAAAGTGAAAATCTGTAAATAAGGTGCTTCTGGCGTAACAAATCCATCATTGTAAGACTGAATTCGGATTATGAAAAAACAACAAACGAAAAAAATGATCGATTACAAAAGGTGACACGTGCTTGACTTAAAACTGACGTCCGTTTTCTAGGACAGTGAGCACGAAGTTTTGTTACATTGTAACGCGTATTATATTGACAGTCTTAAACTTATTCTTACTCTGGATATGAAATTGTATTGCACAATGAATTAGCTGAGTCAAGATGATTAATTATCATACCTTATTAGAAAAATACGTTACTATCTGTAATTTGATTGGATCGTTGGATCATGTGATCAGGGTAGAGAAAACATCGTGTATCCCTCTGAAAACATCACGTTACTATCTGTAATTTGATTGGATCGTTGGATCATGTGATCAGGGTAGAGAAAACATCGTGTATCCCTCTGAAAACATCATATTATCTCAACCCTTTGGAACACACCGTGACGTCACAATGATATGACGTCATCGATAGAGAATCGGTCACGACGTTTTAGCGTTTGCCTCCGATGATTTCCAATATGAGAAAAAGCATTGAATTGGAGAAAGACTGATCTTTTGAAATATTTTTCTTTCTGTCTTTCTTATTATCATGGCTATCTTTCGGTATAATGAACAATTTATTGCCCTTGAGTGAGGAAGATATGAACATTTGTTAATATCTCCCTCACTCAAAGGCAATAAATGTATATTGTAAAACGTACAATGACATTTTGTCAAAATAGTATCTGTCAAACTACCTTCATATCAATTTAAGCAATATTAGTATTAGATATTATTTCAGAATATGATTTAATTTGGCAATAACAAAAATACCATAATTCAATATACATAGAACAACTTTGACAGTTACAGTTTCCTCACTGTTTGATTTATACATTATTATCAGCACTCAGAGGAACTCATCAACCTTCATCAAGCGAACTGCCAAACTTTCCTAGGTGAAATTCGAATCTAGACTGCGACCCAATTAGATATTGCTACAGAAGTAGCCTTACTTGTTGAACTCACCTTTTTCCAGTTTTCACAGTATTGATACTCTGCAACTTCTGATCGATTACAAAAGGCGACATATGCTCGTGAATTTTCCTCTTTATGTTGTTCTGTCACAACCAATCGATATATCATACAAAACAGATGACAGGAACACCTCCAATACAATAGCTATTTGATTTTTATTCCTACAAGTAGCCATAATTTTTGACCGGGAAGCATTTTAGAACCTTCATTAGCACCGTTTATAATTAAAATGTTGTTTTGTTAGTTTACCTTTAACTGCTTATACCTAGGTACTAGAAGCCCAAGGGATATATGACTTGATAAGGGTAATCTCTCTCACTCAATGGCAATAAATTGTTTATTATACCGAAACGAAAGATCATCGTGGTAATGAAAAAAAGTTGTTCATTTTTAGGTTATGGTGTGTTCCGAAGTGGTCGAATATGATGTTTTTAGAGTGAAACATTATGCTTTCTTCACCGTGATCACATGATCCATCGATCCAATCAAATTACAGATCGTATAGTTTTTAATTAGGTTTAATTATATATTTTATGACAATTAAAATAAGCTGAATACGATTGAAATGACAGATCACGTAGTTTTAGTTACAGTTTGCTTTTATCAGATACTTACTTTACTATTTATATTTAATTTCAGAAGCAGTAAACGGATCCAGTAGCATGACTCGGGAAGAATCAACAAGTTTTCTTAAAGAATGCGACACAAGTTCATATCCCAGCAGTGATGGATACAGTGCTAAGACAGTGGCGCCAGTAAAATCATATGCGCCTTTGAAGACAATGAATTCAGTTCATAACTGCAAGTCAAAAAGGCGCTTTGATGTACAGCGTGGGATGAGACAGTCAAACAGCGAAAAAAGTAGAGCAGCTAAAAAGAGGGTGATAAAAATGCTTTTTGCTGTGGTATACGAGTTTTTTCTTTGTTGGACACCATTATATATAATCCAAACGTGGATTATTTTGGATGCGGTGAGTGCCAGGAAGATGTTAACAAATGATTTAATATCATTTATCAATTTATTAGCCTATGTTTCTTCTTGCTGCAATCCCATTACGTACTGTTTTATGAATAGAAACTTCAGACAGGCCTTTATATCTGTGTTTCGCTGCAATCGTACTCGTCATATTTTCCGCGGGAAAAGCGAGTTCTCGTACTCTGGTAACTATCCTTCAATGTCACGAACAGTCATGAGTCGTGTTGCCTCGGAGGACAAAATGCAGGACTGTTCAGATAAGCATGAATCTGATGCAATGTGAGTAAAATTGATATGAGACTCAAATAGTTGAACCTAAACTACAATTAATTTGTTATCTGATTTCAAAGTCTAGCATCAAAACCACAGTTTAAATTGTATTGCCTTAACAACCAATTCAGTAATAATGCAAAGCGCTATAACTACATAGCCAAGGGCAAATGACCCAAAAACCCCGATTCATCATGAAACAGCTCCGAGCTCGAGAAATATATCATTTACCAATATAGCTAGAACCGTTTTAAAAATATATAATCTGAAACTGCCGTCTTAGTGCTTTAAAAGAAACACTGGCTTAGTATGTAATATATAGTATTTTTAGGAAGCTTGCAAAATATTTTAAAATGCGACCCTTTTTCGTTATATAACATAAACAAACCAATATCGCTAAGCTTTATGTACAATGTGTTTACAGTCTGTTGGATTTTTAACTCCATAAAATCCGTCAGATTTGCACCAAAAGGTTATTGTTGTTGCGTAAAAGCATTATAGCTAAACTATATTTATAAAATACTTTTAACTTAAAACAATGCCAGAAATTAAGTAATTTAGACAAATTAACCATGACATAATGTTAAAGAGTCTGTGTGTAATTTCGATTGAACACTTGATCTTTAAGTGTTACTTAACTTTAATAGTCATGTAATGTACATTTAGTGTTGTTTCATATTGATATGTACTAAACTGTATCTTGTTCTAAAGTTGTATTAATTCTGATAAATGATAATACATATATTTTATGACATGTAGTACAAATGTAATTATGTAGATCCTTGTACATAAGTTTAAAAAGTTAAAAATAAAATTTCTTGTTTTTTAATTATTTGTATTATTATTCTTTACAATCTTCTATCATGTAATGAAGACGAGGTTTGTTAGTCGCAATAGAATGTTTCCTTTGTATCCTGATATGAAAGTGTTCCTTGCAATTTGACAAGATTTGTCAGAAAACATACGTTGTCGTTTGTTACGTACGGTAACGTCATTTGATTATGGTTTCTTACAACGCCTATTTTGTGTATGCGCTTGAAAATTGTTAACCTTTTAGAACCAATTGGGGCTTTTTATATGAATATAAAAAAACGAATCGGTACTTGTGTGATTATTATTAGATTTTGTCCATCAGAAATATTACACATGAAATAAACTTGTTTATAGCTACACATACCTGACTAGCTCTTGTAACTAAAAACGCCAAACAACAACTGAACGAAAAAAGACAATACACGCATATAATGGGACCAAACTTTAAATAAGTACTTGATCGTATAACAATGTAGATTTTCTAAATATGACTTAATTATGTATTGAACATGGAGTCCGACAATGACATTAAAATTAAGGTAATGCTCAGCTTATCTCGTGCCATATTAAACTGTCTGAATAAAAAAATAATCAATCAACAACAAACATACCAGTCATCCAGGATGTCATCCTACATACTTGAAACAATCTGAGCAGCAACATGAACCAATCGCTTCTTTCATATGACCAGTTGTAATCGTAGGTTTTCTTAAAAGAGAAGAGATTTATAACCGGAAATATATGCTTATTCAACCAAAGAAATCATAATGGCAAAAAACAAGACGAAAAAAGGGCACAAACATAATGGACAATTGACATGGGATAAATACTGTTGCAAAAAATGATACAATCAAGGGGAAATATGATTTCCATAGTAACAGAAGATATGCACTTGTAATGAATTTCAAATATTAGTTAAATACATCGCAAATGGTTGTGTTAAAAGAGTTGAGAGTACATTCGCTATAAGATTGACCTTGATGAAAGCAAGGAATAATCTTTAACAAAGTTCACTAGTATTTTTATTTCCCTTGTGTCAGATCTCGGTAATTAATTGTAACTAAAAGGAGTGTGACACCATGTCATTCTTTGTATACCACAAGACCTAAATATAACGACATTGCTCGATATACTGGATTGATGACAGGCGAAATAAAGTCATTAGTCATGCTTTGACTGTATTAGTACTTTTTCTCAATGACTGATTTTGTTAATCATATTGTTGAGTACGAACTACAGTATGTGACTCGTTGACATGTAAGGGGATAGAGAGGTAAAAAATAAAATTATGCCCTTATTACCAATTGAATAAATAACACAAAAATGAAAATAATAATTCTGTAAACATTTTATTTTTTATAGAAAAAAACAAGACTAAAATGTCAACTAATAAGTCTGAAGACGTTAGCAAAACTAACCAATATCTCATTTTGAAAATGTTTTTTTCTACAGATAGAATTCAAAATTGTGAAATAAAAGTTTTATTGACATTAGCCCAGCAGAATAAGTAGTTGTAGGTTAATACTCTAGATAATGCTTATCATGACCTACTGCTCTATCATTGCTTTACAATACAAACCAAAATGTCGCTGGTCGTATCTAGCCAATTTAAAGACATCTGCACACGCTGGTATTTCCTTTTTCACTAACGATTTGTTTGTTCGACTAAAACTTATGTGTTTATCATATATTCTGTTGTGAGTTCGAGTCCCGCTCAGACCACATGTTTGTTATGTATGCCTGCGGCTTACTGACTCGTTGAGTTGAGTTGGCACCTTAAAGTCGCACTGAGTGCGCGCTGGTACAAAGCAGACCATAAAACACACACGAACTTGTTTATAGATTAATCCATAAAGATTAACAAAGTAGTTCTCGTAGCGAATAGCTGAAAAATTGGTGATGCGAAGTTAAGCAAGACTCAACAAACAACAACAAATATTTTGTTTGTAAGTATCCTTACATTTCATTACCAGGAAATATATTTATTTATGATTGTCTAAGCCTTTAGACCAATGTTCAGAATACAGTGATTTAAATAATCCTCTGTAACAGACTTCAAGGGCCTATTTAATGCGCTGGAAATTGGTTAACATTATCAATGATGATATTTCAGTACATTCGTTATTCTATTTCAATCCATCTTCTCTTCTATAAGCTAAAACTACTTGGTTTGACAGCGAAAATTATCTAACACTTATACCTGTTTACCCCAAATCATTTCCACCAATAACGAACCTAATACAGCAACGGCATGTTCATTAAGAACTCTGATGATATAAGACTATGTAGTGCGTGGTATCTTTGGTACAAAAGCTTTAATTTCACGTGGTTTATATACAGACTGCAATCTTATTTAATTTTTTTATCAAGCGAGTATCAAAAGACTTAAGTGAGATAAATTATTTTCTATATTGTACTTGACATTTGCTTAATAAATTAACTATTATAAGACGTAAATAACGTTTAATACATATACATGTACTTATTATAATTAATACATTGTACACCTGGGGTTACCATGGCTTATTTAGTGTACACTACATACCTGCCAGACGTTTTACACAGAGGTAATGGAAAAGCAACGAAACTCAGCTACCGAGTGGCTGACATTGGATAGCTTCTGATCGAAAAGCTCCCGAGAGATAGACTGCAGCTGTTGTCGACATGTAGCTCACCACGAGAGGATCCAAATAAACCGCTGATTGGTCATCTATTCGTTTACCTGGTAATAAACTTTCGAAAGACCTGTAATGTACTTTATAATAGTTTATAGAGGGATTTAATTTTATAAAAACCCAATGTACGTGATTTAGGTATTACCTCCACTGACAAGGTGCCCAAATTATTATTATTTTACATAGTTGTATCCCAGATTATTATAAGTAGCTGGATTTTTTTATAGAGGAGAAGCAATTTAATCTTTGTCTTGTGAATTTAGTTGAAGAGTACTACAACACTAGAACTGGGCACTGCCAAATTACAATTTTTTCGAGATCTTCGAAAGCCGAAGAAGTTAAAACAGTCAATAAGGCCAACAGTACATAAATTGATTAATAAAAGGTGTTTAGCGTATCAATTAAGACTATATTACTTATACTAAGACATCACCAGATATGTTAAATTGAAGAAACTTATACCTTTGCAGTGCAGTGATTTTTTTTGCATGCCACCTCTGCTGTGACATGGGTCATCGGTTTTCATAGTATCTTCCAAAGGGCTTGTCTACAGTTACACACTGAGATTACGAGAATATTGAAGGATCCCCGGCTTCCGAATGACCGAGATATCGAAAATCTGATTAAATATAGACAAAGAGGGGTAATTATGAGCTGTCGAATCAGTACTTTTTTCTATAGCTTAGTGCTTAAACCCTTTTGATAAACATGTTGTTCTATATATATATATATATATTTACTACTGTAGGTAGTCTCTGTCTGTGATAGTGAAATATTTTTATATCTATAGAAAATCAAATAAATTTGAATAAAGTTTGATATTTTTCATTTACTTGTACCTAGTCTGTATACGCATCCGCGATTGTCATAAAGTATGTCTGTATAGACATTAGAAAGAAAAATGTTGGCGTTATGGGGATTTTACATGGCGAAAATGACGATGTTTACACCGGAAGTGATGTCCTTGATGACGTTTTACGTCTTTTGCGCAACAGAATCCGCCATTTGCCTGGTTTTCAACATATTAAATTCCCATAGTGCCAACGTTTTACCCTGTGTAGATATATTCTGGGCTAATCGCGGATGCGCATACAGATTTTCTGTTACGAATAGGTACAAGTAAGTAAAAAATATCGATCTTTATTCAAATTCATTTGATTTTCTATGGATATTTCACTGTCACAAACATAGTGGTTGTTACATTAGTATGTTGTATTGCCATAATAGTCTGTTGTTTGTTCCAAGTTGCAGCAACTATTGTCAAATACTTGTTTTATCTACATACTGCTTTCGTCTTATTGCATTTTCTCTAACGCTTAATGTGTATGTTCTTTTTCTTTAATTAAAATTTTTCAAATTTTTGACAATTCCACAAAAAGTATATTAAAACGAAAATGTTGAACATAAGTGCTAAAGAATTGCCTCCATTTTTGAAAACTGTTTTAAGTAGGATTTATTTGCGTAAGTATTAATTGGGTATTGCAAACATCTATTAATAGGATCTGCAGTTTCTTTCATATCAATTGATATTCCACATCCAAGACGATTTAAAATAGAGATGACGCGGTTTCTCAATTGGAGAAAGTTAATTCTAATCAAATGAAAATTTATTTGAACCCTTATACAATCTGTGTCTTATATATGTGCTATTTCTTTATCATGAAAAACATATTTTACTTTTTTACTCTCTCTCTCTCTGTATGTGTTGTGTGTGTTTAAAAGTGCTTGGTTTTGGTGATGGCAATTTTCATTTTCCCACATCGTAAAATTTTAAAATTGTTAATTGTCCAATAAAAATAAAACAAAAGTGTAACGGTTATATATCCTTAGTATGAAAGATATGGTTATAGTCACAAAGAGACCATTAAAAAATTACATAAATGATTTAAATTTAATTAAACTATTGTTTCAGGTTTATTGTAAATCCTGAGCATTCAACCATATTTAATGTATTTATATAATACTCAAAAGAAAAATAAAATGTTTTTCATAATGTTATGTTTACGTCAACAAAGAATATTTATTCACATTTTGACCTATTAAGAACCCTGATGTACTGATGAATTATAACAAAATGTGACACAAATGACAAATTGTGATTACCATCAGGAATACTAGGTCCAATGAAAAATAAAAAATTAAAAAATTAAAAACTAAACAAAACAATAAAATAGCGTCTGGAAGGTATTACATATGTAATATAAAAAAAAACAATTACATTACTCACCTTTTATCTGAAAAGATTTAAAAAGCCACACAAATTTAAAATTGAAGATAGTGAGATAACATGGCCTGAAATTAGCTCTCAAAACCAGAAATTTTGAGCTCTTTGCATTAAAAAGGATTAAAATTATACCTGAAAACCAGAGAAATTGAGCTCTTTAGATTTAGAAGGTTGCAATAAGCCATCAAAACCAGAGATGCTGAGCGTTTGAATTTACAAAGGTTGAATAAAAAACAAACATACCAATCCATGTGCAAAGCAAAATAAAACTATGAAGCTGGCAAATTAGGCTAAACTAGAGAAGTGAGGTCGGGTGCTCCGGAAAAATAGCCACTCCTGTTAAGCTAGCTACACAAGTCATGCGTGTAATAATAATTTGGAATAAAAGGAACGTGGAACTATTGGACGTCAAATATATCCAGGGTAATTTCAAATATAGAGACAGTTTTAACAGCAATATTGTGATGACGGCCATGAAAAGTTTTAAAGGCCTTGATAAGCTTGGAATATCCTTGCGTCAACAATAAGTTGTAAGCAGCTTCGTTGTATAAAGTTTCCGTTGTGAGAACAAGCTCTACTATAGCGTAATAATTGTGAAACAAATGCAACATAAGCAGGAGATCAGAAGAAGCAGGTGTATTACTGCATAGAAAAGGAAAGATGAAAATAGTAAAAATTTCAAGTCACACTTTTTAACACAGTTTCAATTGAAGCTTTTTGTTGTCATAATTGAGGTTTAAGTCTAAATATGAAGCAAAATTTGAGGAATCAGTTTATTTTTTATTTTAAGTTTACTTGAATAAATGGAATCCACATAATCTCAAAATTAAGGATTATTGATAGATACAACGTAATCTATATATCTGTATTTGGAGTTGAATGATTTGGCGACAGACTTCTTTCCAAATTTAAGAATGCTCTGCATAGATTCTTC
This sequence comes from Anadara kagoshimensis, assembly GCA_021292105.1. Taxonomy (NCBI): domain Eukaryota; kingdom Metazoa; phylum Mollusca; class Bivalvia; order Arcoida; family Arcidae; genus Anadara; species Anadara kagoshimensis. The sequence continues at coordinate 6,763,815 of CM037873.1, forward strand.
TTCGTAAGAATACAGATAAAAATCAGCAAGCAATGGTGCATAGTTCGTGCCAATTGATATACAGATTGTTTGTTGGAAAATTACCAGACACAACCAATATGTTGTCTTTTTAAAACCCTCAGATTTGTTGATGGTATTTTCAGTATATTTTTGTTTGGAATATTTCTCAAAACCAGATATGTTGAGCTTTTTTAATTATCAAGGTTTAAAATGAGCTCTTAAAACCCGGAATTGGTGATTGTTTGTAGGAATAACAATACTTTAAAAAGGTTAATAAAAAGTGAATATATTATCTGTGTACTTGATTCTTGGCAATCAAAAATTATTTTTATATTATTTGATTTATTCCATTTCTCCACGTATATAGACTGACATTGTCTTAACTGCATTTAGTTTTGCACGTAGGCGTCAACATGGGAAATTTCACATTTTAATTTTTATAATTATATTTCGGTTTTACATTATTTCATACTACATTATGTTTATTTGATATCTCAACCAGGAAACGTTTTACATTAAAATGAATCTAAATTTTCAAAAAATAGTGACAATAAATTTGTTGAGTTTGATTAAAAAATTATAAAGCCTAGTGAATGCTATGGATAGGTAATACGTTGCATCATACACTCTTTTTTATCAAGAAATTGATTGGCAGAAGTGTCTTATTTGTACATTACACTTATATTTCAAAGCTAACTTTTGGGTTTTTACTTTGGCATTTACAATTCTATATAATAAATAGATTTTAGTATTGCAGTAGTAAAAACAAACAAAGAAACGAAATATATAAGGTAACAAGTTGACTTTTAATTTCAAAATTCTGATATACAAAGAAACTTAGTTTGGTTTCGCAATTTTGGTCAAAGCACTACTGATGTGGAATTGTATTCCGAAATGGCCTTCTATTGCTGTATATGTAACACTGGTATAGCATGTAATGGTCCAATGATCCGTGAAATAGATTAATTGGTTATGAAGTGCGGGAACAAAGCTCACTTAAAATGTCAAAGTATGATTACATTTTAATAAAAGGTAACAACTTTTATTTAGCGTACCATTTAAGTTTTCTATTAGAATGACCATCAAGCGACCATGAAATAATTTGCGTTTATTGCTTAAATAATCAGCATTTTTCTTGATTTCCGCCAACTTAATCTAATCCCATTCAAATGGGGACAGTCCAATATTCTACTTTATATTCAAAGCACTAATGAATTCCCTATTTTTGGAATTAGCTCTATTCTTCTTCTATTACAGTAATATTAACTACCAAAGTACTATAGTACAAACCTGTCGAAAGTTTAACACTGAATCAACAAAAAAGATTTAAGCTTAGTGGTCGAGTTGCCGACACATAGATAGCGAGTGGCCGATAAGCGTCTTAGAGATAGATATCAGCTGCCGAAAAGCTGTCATGGAATAGCTAACGAGAGGCCAGGATCGGCTAGCACCGTTTCGTTAGATAAGTGTTAAACTTTCCACAGGTTTGTACTATATGTCCATCGTTATTTACTATTACTGTTGGTCACTATTCCGATCACTCAAGTTTGAGGTATGTCTAATAAAATGTCCACAGTTATTAAGAACTACAAGTTTTGACCATTATTCTGACCACTTCATTTGGATCATATTTACATATTGGTTAAATAGACTAAATTGTCCAGAAATGAAAAGTAAATTGATTTTATGTCATTAAGTCAAGAATTTCCTCCTCGATAAAATTGAATTATTAACACTAATATATTGCGTTATATCCAAACACAGTTCTAAATGTACTCTATCAGAATGATGCACTGGTTGAAAAATTCTTATCAAGTTGTTTCCGTAGACAGAAAATTTCGTAGTAAAATAATTATACTCAAAAGCTTTAATTACTGTCGCAATTCTGGCATTGAGTAATACACGATCTCAAAATAAAGGTCACTGAATATTCATACCCTTGCAAAAATATAGTTTTAGGCCAACTCCTAAAAAAGAGTTTTTGGTTTTTTTCCGTTTCATAGGAATTGTTGAATCATCTTGTCTATCTAGCTGTATAGCTACACCGCCATGTGTGAAATCATAATTTGAGAATGAAAGGAACATGGATCTGAAAAAAATTAGTCTCATTTTTTCAGTTCATTGTATTTGGTTAAAAAAACAGTCACGGTATTTCATGAACGTGCGTGAAACTGAATAATCAAAAACAATCACATTAATCCAAATAGCAATGCAAAGCAAAGTAAAAAAAAAACTTTGAAAAAATTACAAAGTCAAACGCGTGACGTGGCCCTCCACCACGGTAGTGAGGCCAGGTGCTCCGGAAAATTAGAAGCATACATCCTTAATTCAAATTTTGTACATCGTATGAGTTTATACTTTTTCATGTTTTTGTGTCTAACCGTCTAGAAATTTATTTTTCTTATTAAATAATGTGATTTGAATACTTCTCACTTCTAACGGCTTGAACAATGAACGATCCTGGCCTTTGTGAAAATAACCGGAATAATAAAGGAATTTTTGAAAGAAATAATACTTTGTGTGTGTAACCATATGAACTGGATTGTTTTGCATTCAATTTGTATTACCGCCAACGTTAGTGAAATCTTTAATAATCTTGAAACGCCACAATGTTTCTTCTTTTAAATCTAAACACATTTTAATCACGACATGTCCTTTTGCATTCTTAAGAGTAATTCGTGATCCAGACATAACGTGATACATGTTGAGTGTGCAATTTTAAGCTTTTTACAAACGAAAGAAATTTGACGAATAATTTTCTTAAGGCAGACAAGTTAAAATACGTGTTTTATAAATTAAAACCAGTAATGAACGATATGAAATAGTGTAGGAAACTGTTCTTGTAGATACTAAAATACGATGTCTACTTGAACCACATTAAAATTCCTGTCACTTGATATTGACATGATCAATGGTGTTAATCCTTACGCTATATAGTGCATAGGTTTCATATATATATTTTTGCGTACCATAAGCAATCACATTATATTGTATGAAGTTTCAAAAATTATTGTGGGTATTTTGACTTTTTATAGCTCCATGGTCCTTAAATTGTTAATAAAAAAAACATACTAACCCATGTCCGCATCACAATCCAGAAGCAAAGTAAAATCTTTGGAACTGAATGCTTAGGTTAGACACGTGAACTTTCATCAGGGAAGTGAGGCCGGGTGCTCCGGAAGGGTAAACGCCTCCTGTTTAGCTAGCTACACCCGCCACGTGTGTAATCAAAATTGTTTGAAAGGAACATGGAATTATGGGACGTCAAATATATCCATAGCAATCCTGGACACAGCAACATCAAACTTATCAACAATAATGTGATGACGGCCATAAAACTTTTTGAGGGCCTTGATAAGTCTAGGTCTGCAATATCCCCGAGTCAACAATTTAATTGCAAGCAGACTGCTTCGTTGTACAAAGTCTCCGTAGTGGGAACAAGCTCTACCATAGCGTATTAAGCTGGAAACAAATACACCATAAGCAGGAGAATAAGGTGTATTGCAGCAAAGAAAAAGAAAGTCGACAATAGAAAAAACATAAAGTCATCGCGTTTGTCATAAAATTTCAAATGTAGCCTTTCTTGGACGTCATAATTCAGGTATAAGTCTAAATATGAAACAAAACTTGAGGTATCAGTCGTGTCCTTTATTTCAAGCTCACTAGGATAGATGACATTCACAAAGTCTCCAAATTTAGGATTGATAAGAGACGGAACGTCATTTATACATCTGTATGTTGAGTTGAATGATTTGGCGAGTCTTTTCTAAAGATATAACAAGGTTGTGCATGAATTCTGCTTCATTAAAATAAAGAAACAAATCAGCAAGCAACGGTGTACAGTTTGTACCCATTGGTATACCGGTTTATTGCTGAAAAACTATATTACAAAACACAATTTAGTTCTAGTATATACATGGTTATGTGATATACTATCTAAACCAAGCTCCTTTGATTTCACAAGTGGCGGGTGTAGCTAGCTAGATAGGAGGTGCCTATCTTCCGCCTTAGTTTGTCAGTTTTTTTTAAATTCTTACTGTAAGCGACTCTTTGGATTGTAGTTACATTTGCATTTCAAACAGCCATGCCAAAAGAAATTTCAAATACCCATCGGCCAAGGATTACTGTCAATATAATATTTCAATAAAAAAGAATAATGGTTCTGCATCAATTTGTTTATACCATTTTTTTAACCGATGAATAAATATATCTTGGTTGTTTATGTATCAAATGGCTTTGTATTTATAGTTATGGAGGTCATTTTCCGAACCAAATTTTGTTCAATTCGGTCTGACTGTTTCAGATATTTTTTTTTCAAAACATTGCCTTTAGACAGCGACGCTTCAAAACGATATATATGCTAAGTGGCTATATATCTAATTTCTAAATCGCAAATTTTAAACAAATCGGACGTTATGACTTTACTGGTTTTCGTTTGTTTGTTTGTTTGTTTAATAGTTGTATCGTCTACCGTAGATTATGGGCGGTTATACTGGGCTTAATTTGGTAACTGCATCAACCAAGAATCTTCCACAAAATAAATTCTATTTATCCTTGCAGTCTCAAAACAGAAATAGATTTAAATTTCATTTACAAAATTTGCAAAGTAAATTGTCTATGTAACATATCCTGTTAAATATATTAAGAATTGAACTGCACTTTTTACGTTGTTATCAGGGTATAACAACGTGAAAATTATCACAAATTGTGTAAAACCGCGTAGCGTAGCGAAGCAATTTTACGCAATTTGTGATAATTTTCACGTTGTTATACCCTGATAACGTTAACAACGTAAAAAGTGCAATTCAATTCTTATAATTGCAAACCAACCCTGTAATTTGGTTGAATGAACAGTGTGTTAAACAAAACCTGAAACCAACTATTGGCATGGAATTAATGTTTTCTTGGATGAATCAATGTTTTACCACCTATGGATTGGGTATGGGATGAGGGATTCTGTCACCGGTGGAAGCTGTCTGGGCTGATCAGGGACATTTGGAGATGGTAAACAAGCGATACGGGTGAATTTTAGATTGGAATATAGTATGTTATCAATTTTATTAAATTATTATTGGCAGGCCTACCACTTTCATTATCATTAAGATTCAGTTCAGGCCCAACAATCTGACTTATCTGCACACTTGCATTGCCTTCCTCAAAATATTTACCCTGATCCCCGGCTATACATTGTTACGACAGCTTGTTAGTGCCACTTTGTAATCTGATTTTTTTAAAAATCGTAACTACGAATTTTAAAATCATACCTACGATTTTAAAAATCGCACCTACGATTTAAGAAAAAAAATTCAGATAACAAAGTGGCACGAACAAGCTTTCGTACAATATCGTGGGGAAAAATGTCTTTGCTTTCAAAAGGATGCGCATGTGATGAATTTCAAACGAAACACCCCGCACTGAGGTTTAGCATCCGAGAATACCATGGTGCGTGTCATATTGCTTATACTTAGGCCTATAGACACGTAAAATGCTTGGTGACGATAAAATGTCGATTTTGAAAAATATTTCATAAATATACAACCTCAAATGTAAATTATTAAAAATATCGGTGAAAAAAAATTAGAACATGTTTGAATTAATTTGTCAAAATTTTAATTTCTAAAATAAGTTGAAGTATTTTAATGTTTCTATGTGAAATCGTTCCCGATCTCCCCGTTTGTTTACAATCTTAAAATGGCTGTTATTAATAGAATTCAGAGATGGGTAATCCCCGAAACAGGCCCAAAGTAGTTCCGGTAGAAAACGTTGTTATTTGGAAATAACACCGTGTTTTTGCAAGACAACAACTAATGAAAGTGCTCTAAATTGTGTAACAACGCGAAGTTTGTAATTATATAGCTATAAGTCTTTTCTATGTATCAAAATACAATTAAATTAGTTTATGCATATTTTTATTCTATTTAGAGTAACGATAGTCACCTTGGATTTCAGATGGCCAAATACGAGATGGTTGTGTTGAACAAAATGATATAGCTATATCACACATGGACCTTCCTTACCAAATTTGGTTTCAGATAAAAAAGTCCTCTTTGCTATGTTAATACCAGAGTAAGTTATATAATTACAACTAGAGATAAGAAACCAAAAACAAACATACCAATCAAAAACCGGGTACTCCAAAAGGTGGGCGCATTACTTGTTTAGCAAGCTACACCCATCACGTGTGAAAGTGAGTGAAATTAAACACAACAGATAAGTAACAAACACAGTTACAAACAAGAATTCGTTTTATAACCGCGCAAAATAGTTTGAAAGGGGTATATAGTCAAAACCAAACATACTAACCCATGTCCAAATCACAATCCAGAAGCAAAGTAAAAACTTTGGAACTGACAAGTTAGGTTAGACACGTGAACTTCCACCAGGGAAAATGAGGCCGGGTGCTCCGGAAGGGTAAGCGCCTCCTGTTAAGCTAGCTACACCCGCCACGTATGTAATCAAAATTATGTGAAAGGAACATGGAACTATGAGACGTCAAATATATCCAGGGCAATCCTGGACACAGAGACATCAAACTTATCAACAATACTGTGATGACGGCCATAAAACTTTTTGAGGGCCTAGGCTTGCAATATCCCCGAGTCAACAATTTATTTGCAAGCAGCCTACTTCGTTGTATAGGAATCACCATGTCTGTCTGTCCGTCTGATCATGTAAAATCGTGTCCGGATCATATATCATAATTGCTTTGGTCGACTTCATAAAACTTCACATGGTTCAAAGGTGTGCAGTGACCTTGAACCAAGGTCATTTCTAAAAAAGGTGAAAATATTAAATGTCTTGCTTGCAAGAGACAGGTATAATTATTCTTTTAATTTCACGATAATCAGTTAAGTGGTAAACTGATTGAATTATGAAAAATCATTTAAATGCAACCTGGGAAATAAGTAAATTGACGCAAGGCTTCAATTCAAAATTATCGGAGATTAAATCGCCTTCAAAATCAAGTCACAACACCCCAGGAGAAAAGTTTATTGTATTGGTCCTTATTGAAATAGTCACACTAACATTTAGGATAAAATGACTATAAAGAAACCCCGTTGGAAATAAACAAAACTAAATGTAAAAGCTATAAACGCAGTGCAAAAAGTTGTAAAATATTTATTCCGTCGATTTGAATTTTTTCTTAGAGAACGGAAAGCACTAACGAAAAGCTAGACTAGAACTAATATTTCACTAGCCCTACGGAACAGCGCTGTGGTAGTCGTCAGCGGAAATACATGCAGTGGCTAAAACCTTCACTGCTCACTGACTATGGTAACGCTACGTTACGTTTGCAGCAAGGGTTTAACTTCACCGCTACAGCTTCTAAACAGAATAGCAGGGGTAAATCACTGCTACAAGTCTTTCTAGATGCTGAAACATTATTATCACACAAATATATCGGTCCAAATCAGTCTTAAACACAACGTAATTTAAAATAAAAAAGGACAAATTAAGTTTTCTAACACGTAGACTTACGAAAAATTGTAATTATGAAATATACTAGTATTCGCTAAACGATAAAAGAATTAGTTTATCATTTGCATCAGATATATCATCAATGATCGGATTTCGAAGTAAAAATAGTGTTGCAATGATTTAAGTATAGAGAACACTTTTTCCGATGATTTGTATGCGGAATTTACATGTTTGAAACAAAAGTTTTACAATGTTTGTTTTTATTATGGTAAAAGTTGGATGTTTTAGAAGAACAAAAAACATAAATTATAAATTTAAAAAAAATACAATATTGAGACACAGTTAAAACACATGTACGAGAGTCTTCTATTTTTAGACAAAAACGCCGATTCTTTTTACGCAAACGTACACAGTGAGATCACATAAATGCATATATGAACCAAACAAACAGTAGAAATAAGAAAATAGTCGTCTTTATTCAAATTATTACTAAACCTGCAGTAGACGGCTAACTAAGAACAAATTCATCATCAGTAGCGCTCGGATTAAAATCGAGGTATCGAAACATGTTAAAATAAGAAAAATAGAAGACCCCAAAAAGCAGAAAGAATAGAACTTGCAACGTTGATGCAGCTACAAAATTGATGCAATTTGTATACACTGAGAATTTGGTCGACATATATTCCTGTCATCTACTGTCATTTATAATAAACACGGTCTAGTATAGATTTGATCTTCCAGATTATATGAAAGTTAAATCTTCTAAAATTAGAAAGCTAGAAATATCGGGTTTCTATGTGACATCTATCAAAACCTTTATAATTGCGTCAAAAATTTGTTACAAAATAAATGTCTCAAAACATACTACTTCACTTGTAATATTAATTTAATTTCGATATCTGTTGTTTTGAGAGATTTTTTAATCAATAAAATTAATCAAGGGATTTTGAAAATTAGATTGCCTACAATTTTATAAATTGGTTTTGTTTTGATTCTTTGTGCTAACTTATTCCTCGTTTTTACATTAAATTTAGACGTTAATATTCTACTCAAATTACATGTTTTCAGTTGAATTATCGGAGACGCCAAATAGTCTAAAGTATATTTTAGGTATATTGTTTAGAGAAAGTAATAATCTAAATTTATCATGGCTTTCTGTTCCAAAAACAATGTTATTTCCGCTGAATAATTAAAATTAACTAGCAAAACTACTTTATAAAGGCAATGTATCTTTAAAAATGTAATAAAACAATTCTAAAAGCACACCTTATTTAATAAAAAATCATAGAATGCTTCCCATTGTCGTATTTATTTGATCCTTTTACTCTGAGGATGGTCACTGGGAAATCTTCAAGACATATATAGATTTTGTGATACGTAGCCTGACCTTGTCGTGTTGCGACTGAATCTTCATCTTGCAATTTAGATAGCGTGAAGCTTCTATTAGGACCTCCGTTTAATTTACTACAGAGAAGACAGGAAACCTTCAAGACAAAACAAAACAATACATTTACACTAGTTTCAAAACCAAATGGACAAATGATCCACAGAATGTCATTGTGCAAATGTGCTGCAAATGATACTAAAATGAAAAAATATCGAATACGGGTGATAATATAAACATACCGCCTTTGGCCCTGGTGTTATATTATATTATCCCACGGGGGAAAAATTTCTGAGTGGGATAATCCGCTATAATACCCAGAACCAAAGGTGGCATGGTTTTTTTTATTATATTCCATGTCACTATAACCCTGTACTTATTTCAGCTCTGTTTATGGCTCATGAATATACCTCTAGGAATGCACCTTGTATTTATTACAAACAAACCAGCAGTTTTTGCAAAGTAAAAAGGCAATTTAATGATTCAAATTCACAAGTTAAAGATAAAACAAACTTCAGTCAAATTTAAAGATAAAGGAGGAGTATGGCTTGTAGACCCGTAGCCTTGCTTTTTCAAATTTGCAACAACTGATGAGAAAATTTCATTGGATGATCTAAACGAAACGTCATTTTTAAGTTCAATTTTACAATTATCTTTAAGATGACGTGATATACCGTATTTAAACAGAACAATTGAGTTCTTTTTTATTTGGTCGCCGCCTTTCTTTCTAATGGATGCATAAAAAGGCCTAGGTTGTGATCCTTCGTAAAAAATTCAAATTTAACCGGTTTCCCCTTTGACTGCAAAAATTCCCTAACTAACTTTACATTTCTTAATATGGTCCTTTTAGTTTCAACGCTGTCTTTTTCTATGATAATTTTTTTATGTCACCGTCTGAAATACTGACAAACGCCATTGTTTGACAGCTGTTTGTCAACAAATGTCGTCTGTTGCAGTTTCCGGAAATACTAAATGTCGAAATGGAAACGAATGGAACTTGTTAAATTACGGGCGCACGCGAGGGCGGTAATGTTTTCATTAACACCCGTCGTCAATATTACCATACCGTCGTTAAGGAGGGGTGTGACTTCATTAAAATTACCACTTCAGTTATTAGAATTCATAAAATTATACCAGATTAACTCCCTGTGTTTGACCAATAACAATCCGAGAAATTTACATGAAATATAATAATACACGTTAGTGTTATGTATTGTTCAGTGCAGTAGTTTTGTATTATGTTTATCAGTATAATATCTTATTTTTCTTATTAAAAGTTACATTCGGTCACGTAGATGTGATAGTTTTTGGTTTTCTATAGTACTTATCCTTTCAAAACAGGAGGTACCTACCATTCTGGAGTACCCGGCACCACTTGCCTGATTAAAATTCATGTGTTTAAAGGAATTTTTCATTTTTCAAATCCTGAACATGCAAACATACAGACCCTTCAGGCGTCTCCCTAATCAAGTTACAAAAAAAATTGAAAAGATTTCGTTTACCTCAATGTCAGAACAATGTAAAAACTTAATAACTAACAACTGTATATATGTATCTATGGTCATATTTATTATTTACTTTTCCGGAGCACCCGGTCTCTCCTGGTGGCAGTTCATGTCTGTCTTCAAAGTTTTTACCTTGCTTATGGCTTGTAATTTGAACATTGGTAGGTATGTTTCAGTTTAATTCGTGTGTAACTGCCGGTTAATAAATTTAACATGTATATGTCAATTTTGTGACTCAAATATACACAAAACCGAAGAAAGATACAACCAAAACACAATTGGGCTGTTTTATAAAGATAACATGATAAGAAAGTGGATTGTGTTAATATTTTCTTGAAATATCTTCTTGATATAGGTAACAAGTACTTCGCTATAGCAACGAAGTCAAATTAGTCATGAATAAAAACATAAATCTGAATCTGATTAAGACTCTTACTTTGGATATGCATGACAGTATCAGATACAATCGCATATTTGTATATAGTGATGTAAATCAATATAAAGGTATGGTAACAGCTAACGCAACTAAAACCAAGTCCACATGCAAGAACACAGCCAAATATAGCTTTAAGCGAAAAAACACATTGTGTTGATAGTATTTACCATTTTGGAGATTCACCGTTTTAAATCTCAAGTCGTGTTGTTATTTTGCTATTTTAAAGCCCCAAACCTTTCATTTATTGAACAATAATTGCATACTGCATGAAAACTCAATTCAAAAATTAAAATTCTGATGGATCTAACGAAACAGCGAAAACAAACACCCCAATCCATGTCTAAATATTATCCCAAAGCAAAGAAAAAAAATCTTGATATCGGCAAATTAACCTCCACAAGGAAAGTGAGACAGGGTGCTCTGGAAAGGTAAAACACCCAATGTTTAGCTAGCTTCACTCGTCACGTGTATAGTAATTCTTGAGAAGGAAAGCAATCATGGACGCCAAATATATTCATGGTAAGTTTGGGTACATAGCTATCATGCCAACAAGTCATATTTTCATGTGTAAAAATATTCATGTTGGGTCATTTACACAAAGAAGCAAAATGCTTCTTGAAAAAAAGCCAGATCATAACCATTGTTAATTCTCAAACACAAAAGGTTTTGTATGACGGAAGCAATTTGCTATATAATCAGTGACAGTGACATGTATATTTTTGGTAATTTAAAAATTGCTGTAGTTCAAATTTTATTTCGAAACAATGCATAATAAGTTTCAAAATGTTTCAAAAAGTAGCCATCCCGAAAAAGTGTTACAATTATCACGTTCAAGTACATGAGTACTTGTAAAATATTTATGGTCACTTCCAGTCCTAACAAAAACATGTTCTCCCGCCTTTACTGCCGTAACTACCGTGTTAGTTACTTGTGCGTCATCATTGTCGGACGCATTGGAAATAGAATATCCTATTTCTCTTCCATTTTTAACAAGAGTTGTTACTTGGTTTCTATCCTGTCTTGTAGCAGTTGTCCATGTAAACACATAGTAACCTGACAAAGGAGCTATAAAAACCCCGTCTGTAGGGTCGTAATTGTGGCCGTAATCGCTGATTTCTTCATCGAACACAATTCCCTGTCCAGCACCTAAATGAGTCAAGTCATGTGTCAACCTTGCTGAAAACGCAACTTTGTCATTCGATTGTCTCTTATTTCCTGTAAATTATAAAAATGTATATCATTTGTCTGTACAACAAAGATGGTACAAACTGTCAGAATGCGTAATGAATCGATATAGAAATCAAACAACATAACGAAACAAGGCTTATCAAGACAAATAAATTGTTGATCCAAGGGATATTGCAAGCCTAGACCTATCAGGGTCCTCCAAACGTTTTATGGCCCTCATCACTATATTGTAAAACAGTATTATGTTAGTGTACTCAAAATCATTTTGGATATATTTGATGTCTCATAGTACTGTTTTCAACTTTCAATCCACAAATACCCCGTGTAGTAAGCTAAAAGGCGGTGCTTGCCCTTCCGGAGCACCCCGTCGCACTACAACAACTTATCATAACGAAGCAATCTGCTTACAAAAAAGTGTTTACCCAGTGGTATTGCAAGCCTAGGCTTATCAGGAGCATCAAAACGTTTTTTGATCGTCATCACAGTATTGTTGATAATCAAAAACAAATATGTTAATCTATTCCAAAATCACAATCAAGAGGCATAATGCCTCTATGTCCAGGATTGCCCTGGATATATATTACGTCCAATAGTTCCTTCATTCAAGTTATGGTTAAAAACTTGGCGGATGTAGCTAGCTAAAATGAGGTGATTACCCTTCCTGGACACCCGGTCTCATGTCCCTGGTGGAAGTTCACATGTTTCACATAATTTGTAAGTTTCAAAGTTGATAGTTTGATTTGGAATTGTGATTCGGACATGGATTATTTTGTTTGTCTTTGATTGAATTTAAAAATGGACTGATAAATTTGACTTTAATTTATACACTTTTTAATTACTTTTTGTCAATACGTTGTCTGTTGTGATAAATAATACATTGCGAAATATTCTTTTTTACGTGATGGATACTATACTGAATGTTATCATTTGAAGAAAATCTTTTTACATATATACAGCATGACTGATATTTATTGAGAATTTCCAAAATCATATTTTTTGCAATTATTCAATAATAAAAGAGTGCGAACTAAAACGTTGGTAACAATTAAAGAACACTTCTACAAATATATCACAATTGTTCTTAAATAAGAGTTACTTCCCTTTCCTGTCGTATTCTAGCTAGATTAGCAAATTTTGTGACTATGGCTAACAACATATATTTGATGTCTTTTACAAGGAATATTTTAGCCGGATGGCACGACTCATCAAGTGAATATATATATTTCTTTCAACTGCATACATGGTTGTCCGGAAGGTATTAGACTTCAGTATTAGAAAGGGGCTGGTTGACCAAGAAAACTGACAAATATGATCTTACTGAAACGGGGAAGGTTCATTATCAGACTGATAAAATTTTAAAGATCCAGAGCTTAAAACTGGACAAACTTAAGATATTAAGATATAGTGTTAACTTCTGTATACAAAATCTGAAATGACACTTTTCAAGAAGGAATATTACCCTAATCGTCATCTACAGCAGTTATATGGAGGATTAGACCCAAAATGGAGATTAATTGAGTTCAAATGCAAAACTAAATCTAAATACTAATTTCTAAGAAAGTTTATTTGATAAAGGTACCAATCCATGCGAAACCAAGTTTTGAAACACTGTACCCTGTCAAAATGAGCCTATATTTTACAAACTAAGAGGACGGTAATATATAATTAAAAACAATCTTACAAGTACATGTCCGAATCACAATCAGGAAGCGAAGTAAAAACTTCAAAAATGACAAATTAGGTTGAGCACATGAACTTCCACCAGGGAAGCGAGGCCAGGTGCTGCGGAACGATATAATCACCACTAGATTAGCTAGCAGCTCATATGTAATCAAAATTAAGTGAAAGGAAAATGTAACTATGGGACGTCAAATATATCCAGGGCAATTCTCGACACAAATTATTTTATATTTCATTTATCCAAATGATTTTGTTTATGGAAACATTATAGTTTTCAGAAAGTTCATATTAATAATGATTTTTCATTATACACAATTCTCAATAACTAAAGGAATTCTTGTTATCAAACTCACTTTCAATAGCACCGACATGTGGTTGTTCCTTCAGATATGTTATTTCGTTGATCAGATATTTGACATTGGATTTCCAGCTATCCCGTTCTTCTTCCAATTGTTTTATCTTCGTCTCCATAGCTCGTTGTTTTTCATCCAGATTTTTAAATTTTGTTTTCAAGGCAGACAAAGTTATAATGTCACCAGAGACATAACTTAGTACCACACCTAATGCGGTAAATGTAGTAACAAACAAAGTGTAAATATTCATTTCTGGCTTGTATGCGATTTAGAAACAATGGTTTAGTGTACACTATTTATAGCAGTTATAAGGACGTAGTCAGTAACGAGTAGATAACAGTATAAGAAATTATTGGCCAACTTAAATACCATCGAAATTCAACCTTTTAACACAGATATCACTATATTAGCATGCATGGAATCAAATCCATGAGACGGCAAGATAAGGAAACTCTTTATTTGTAGAATTTAAACCCATTCAGAAAATGCAATACAATTAAAAAATAAAATAGAACTAAATACCAATCAAGGAATATTAACAAGGGTTAACCAAGGGAAAACCAAACAACATTAATATCAAACAAGTATGAAAATGACATTGATAGTCTGACTTGCACGCCACAATGCATATAAATTGAAACTATTGAAATAAAAAGTTGTGATAATATGTTCTAAATATTAAGTTATTATGCAATCCGATAAATTTAACATCTCATTTGAAGTGTACATCTATTCGGTCGCTATTCTGTTGATATAGAAAATACATTAAGGTTGTAGTAATTGGCAATTTTGATTATTGATACATAATATAACCAAACTTTTAGTTGTACAGTAGTTCATTTATTAAATTACATATTATACTTGTTCTTATTTACAGCACTAGCCGGTCGTTTTGGAATACAATTCCTCATCAGTAGTGCTTGGACCAAAATTTAGAAACCAAAACTGTTTTCGAGATGTTGAAAAAATATCCAAAGGAACAAATATATTTTACCAAATTTAGCTAAGGAAATACTTTGCAGGAGTGATAATACCTTAGTATTTTAACTCACAGCAAATTAAAACAATAGACTAAGTATATTTCTTATAATATTTTATAATTATTTCCTACTGAGTTTGTGATATCTTCGGGGTAACCGAGATACCGGCTCAGTGGTTTAAATTAGATATTATATCAGCTCTAGTTTTACAACACTAGGACCAAAATCATAAAACCAAAATAGTTGAAAAGAGATTTAGAATATTAACATATCAATGTTATATTGGATGACAAAGGTTAAGAAAAATAGTTCCGACCGCAAAACGTGGATTTTACTGTCGCAAAATGAGTTCTACCTGGCGACGCTTGCGACAGTAAAATCCACGTTTTACTGTCGGAAGACAGTAAAATCCACGTTTTACTGTCGGAACTCTTCAGATGTAACATAGTTATCTCCATGCTAATGCAATTAAAAAAAAATAATGCTAAAATTATTTGAATAAATGAAGATGTCCGATGCTACAGTTAGACATTGTTTATTACAGGCGCATCGATGTACACCTGTATCGTTACGACACAAATATAGTTCTATCACTAAAGCAATGATATCCATGGTATAATAATTATATTTTTCAAAATACAGATGCCGAATAAATATCAAAATCTAAATATAAAATCTTTGTTTACAACGATAAATTATATCATTACGTTTTGTTAACAAAACGTGTGTACCGGCATGTAGGAATACATGACGTAATCGTAGCCTAGACAGCACGCGACGTCATAACTCCGAACGCATATTTTATTGCGGTCGGGGTCCAATCAAAATCCTGTTTACAAAATCTTTGCACAAGAATGGCAAATTATTTGAACATCGGCCTGCAAACTGGTGTCGGGTGTGGCAGAAGGGTACGCATTTCCTGTCTAGGTGCAACTCTCACAACATAAAAAATAAGTAACAAGTTTTGAAAAAACATTTGATGGACCAGAAACACATCTACAAAAATAAAAAAATACCTTATCATGTCCTATTTGATTGAAATGTTCATTTAGTATAAAGTGCATCTCAAAGATTCTAGATCACAAAAGCACATTCAATATCATTGCCAGTGTAAAATATATACATGTATGTTTGAATGCCTTCTGATCCCCTCCGAATAATAACGACAAGGCTAGAAAGCGTCGAGAAAACAGTGCACTGACATATTAAACGGCCCACATAGTTCACAATATAGCTATAAGATCTAATTTGTGTAGTCTTAAATGAGATATTCAAACAATAAAAGACCATGACAAGAAAAAAAGAAACATACTGCATATGAAAATCGCTTCCTTTTAGCATTAATGGAATATGATTTCTGTACTTAAATGTGTCAGTTTAAACCAAAAGACCTAACTAACGATAACAACTACGCATGTGTCACCTTTTATTCTCGATCCATGTTTACTGTAAAAAGAAAGGTAAGTTATAGAGAATCTATTCGGAGTTTCTGACCGAGATAAGGGAATTCTAATTGAGTGGCCAGATGTTTTCATCTCCGCCTAGTTTGAGATAAATTATCTGACTACAAGATTGGAATTTCCTTACCTCGGTCTGAGACGAGTAATTTATTTAATTTCTCGCATGTAGATTCTAATTGTAGTCTATAGACAATGGGATTACCTAACCACAAAGCAAAGATTTTTAATTTACGTCATTGTTTCAAAGTTTGATAATGCAAAAAGAATTTTCAATTTCTCAATTTATTAAATCAATTTAGATCACCCTAGCTACTCCAAACTATCAAGCAGTTCTTGAACTGCACTAACCTACGTGAATAGTAAACTCTTCGTTACGTAGATATTGATATTGACATAGATGTTTGTTTCAGAGCTAATGAAATTGTATCATTTAATATTGCCTAAATTTTGTATGTGTTTTGTAGTTATTGACCGAATTTTGATTTAAATAACTTTAAAGTCACTATTGTTGAAACAGTAGTTCCTATTGTCTCCTACACGTGCTCACGTCGGGTGTGATATTGAAACAATATCGTACCATCTATCCCGTGAGATTAATCTGTCACATATGCGAAAATATTTTTTACGAATATGGATTGTATAGGAAGGTCTTGTTCTGCTGCGATGTTTTATCCATGCTACATTTTTATGTTATTACCTAATGAATACTGAATTCGCTGAAAGTACTTTGTAGTGTTGTTGTTTAGTAAGACTTCATTTCATCATGACCTTTAGGAGGGAGCTTTATATATTTAAAAATGTTTATTGAGGGGTACTTGTAATAATAACCTTTAAACCTGTTTATTTCATTTGCTGTACCATTGTACTAGTTAAGAGTACCTGCCTGTGATCATGACATGTACTTTTGAAAACGGTCTGCTTTCTTCGCCTGTAACAAATTAAAAAGCGCGTTAGAATACTAGAATGCTTCAGAACGTCCAATTCTTCATTTCATACTGTAGTATATGCCCTATCTACGAAATACAATTATTTAAGACAAATATGAAAGTTATGCGTTTTTAGATTGTGGATTTTTAGGTGACAGTTTGAAGTAAATGTAAATTAATCCTGATTTTCGTTTACTTTCATTTGTTACAATCACGAGCGACATAACCTCGGATTTTTTTAAAATAAAAAAAACGGTACACTAATTAAAACAATTTAGAAGCTGCATATCTTTTTATTGTAACATAAACATGTTATCACAGAAACTTTATTCTATAAGAATCCAATGCTCATATTTTATATATTATTAAACCAGTTGAACGAACTAGTATTGGTATAAAATATCAACTGTATAGAATATATATCTTGACACCACGCTTCATCGATGGATTACTGGAATATTGGAGATCAAGTCAATTTCAGGTGTCGGCAAGGGGAATTACCTCCTCCATCCTTCTTTCATTTGCCATTTTGATTTTACACGCGGAGGACATAGCTAGGTAATTCTCAAAAGCCCTGACTTCGCTTATTTACTTCACTTTCGAGTCAACCGGGTATAAATGCATGACATGAGTACATTGAAGTGCATCAGATATAATTAAAAAGTACTTTTGGGGGATGCATACCATCCAATTTACTTAATAATCATTGGTCGATAAGAATAAAAAACAAACATACTAATCCATTTCCGAATCACAATCCAGAAGCAAAGCAACTTTGGAACTTTGGAACCGACAAGCTAGGTTAGACACGTGAACTTCCACCAGGGAAGTGAGGCCGGGTGATCCGGAAGGGTAAGCACCTCCTGTTTAGCTAGCTACACCCGCCACGTGTGTAATCAAAATTGTGTGAAAGGAACATGGAACCATGAGACGTCAAATATATCCAAGGCAATCCTGGACACAGAGACATCAAACTTATCAACAATACTGTGATGACAGCCAACATTTCGATGGTAAAAATAAGCCACTATTTTACCATACAATGAAAAGCATCCTTTGCATGATGTGTAATATATTAAAATCAAACAAAAATTTAAGTTTAAGAAAACATTTGATATTTTTGACATTGTTATTGGTATTATGTTTCCAAACGATATGCTGCAGCAAAGTACAATTATTCAAGAAATCTCGTCAATTATTAAAAAAAACAAATAATTGGTACTAACCCAAATCATTTTGCAAGGTCCAAGTAGTTCACAAGTATACCGACTCATTTGCGATTCATCATCCCAAAAGCAAAGTGAAAATTTTGATAACTGCCAAACGAAGTAGAACACATAACGTCTATTAGGGAAGAGAGCACCTGTTTAGCTAGGTACACAGTCACGTGTGAAAACAAACTTTAACAAAAAAAAGAAACGTTGAACTATGAAACATCAAATATGGCCAAGAAAATTTTGGAACAAACTTGTCATTAATTTTGAGATAACGGCTATTTAACTTTCTGAGGACCTTGATACACTGAAGATTGCAATATCCCTGCGTCAACAAATTATTTTTGGGTAGCTTCTCTCACACAGCGTATTAACCATGAAACACCTGAAGAGGAAGAGGCAAGTACATTGCTAAATAGAAATTTTGAAAACTTGCAAACAAAAGGAAAACACAAAGAAATGGATTTAACAATTGAAGTCATCATATTCGTCTCCTATTTGCTACAATGTAATTACACATGTATTTCACAATGTGATCCAAGTCAAAATTTAGGCAGAACTTAACTAATCAGTCGAAGTGGAATTCCTTTACCTAAAGCTCAGTAGGATAGGGTAGCTCCAAAATTGGAATTATGAAATAGAACGTTATCTGTATATCTGTTTGTGGGGTTGAATTATTTGGCAACACTAGTCTCTCCAGGTTTAACCAGTTTATGCAAATTTTCGATCAAAAGAAACAAATCAGCAAGCATTAGTGTCCAGTATGTGTGCTAATTGCTATACAGATGATTCGGTGATTTGTTGGAAAATAATCTTGTTAAACATTAAATATGTTGCCTATCAAAAACTAACATTTTCCTGAAGGCATCTTCAGTATATGTTCGTTTACATCGGCATATCTTGACAAAATACCCAGACTGATATTTTGGCTTACCTTGCTAACCTTATTTGTTCAAGAACAATAAAAATGAATGGTTTGTTTTATATGTTTTGAACTAAAAGCAGGAATATTAGTGTAAAGTGTAGAAGAGTAGCAAGTTTTTTTTACACTTTTTTATAGAGACAAAGTATTGGAATAAAAACAAACATACTAATTCATATCCAAATCACAATCCCAAAGCAAATTAAAAAAACTTTGAACTCGCAAATTAAGTAAAATGTTTCGGTTGTGTAACTGTTTAACTTGCTATATCCGCCAGTTGTGAAATCGTAATTGATAATGAAAGAAACATACCGAGAGGAAATTTGGGAACAAAAGACATTGTTGTGACGGTCATAAATCTTTTTGAGGGTTTTGATAAGTTGGGCTCGCCAAAACAACTCAGATGTTCATGCTGTCCTTTAATTTTTTTAGAATCCACAATTGGTCAAAACAAGGTGTCGAATAGACTCTATATGAATAAGACGGAAGACTGGTTTGACTCGTAGACAAAACGTGTGTCAAAATTACTGACACTGATTTTATAGAAGAAATTGACATTTATAAGAAATTAAAATTGCTTTCCTCTATCAGATTTTTTAGATGTTTTTCCCAGAAAGATTTAACGTATTTAAGAGCATATTAGTAACAAATTATTTCCCGTTGCAATTAGTGAGAAATTAAACTGTAAATTGACTGGACTATATTTGCTTTTCGTTAACATTTTAAATAAAAAAAAATGCAATATTAAAATATTCATTATCTAGTAGCAAAAATAAAACAATCAATAAATAATGAAAAGAATATTGAATTATTTTGTTTTAATTTTGAACTACCTGGACAGAGAAATTACAGCTACCTGTACAGTATGAGCCAAGCTAACAACTTGCAAGATGCAAAGAAAAATCTTATTTTAGGCGATAACCATTTACAGAAGCGTGGCTTCTTAATACTGAGTATCTTTATGATATATGTCGCCTTCCTTTAGGATTGTTTGTTTTAATAGAAAAGTTTTTGCGACCAGTTGGGGTGTTTGGTTGATTTCTCTCGTGTTCAAGTATCGTTATTGTCGAATATATGCAGATACATATGATAGCAATCTTATGAAATGGTATACAATTTTCAACGGTAAATTTCTTCATAAAAGTTTGTTCAAGATATTACAGTTTATTACACCTTATGTAAAAATCTAGCAATTTCATTGGATAAGAGCTATGTAACAATTTGTACTGTCACATAAAATTTATAATGTCACATAGCAACGCGCGTGACTATGTGACAGTACGTTTGTTCGAGTCGCCTCCCTTCACTGGATCACATCAGCGCTTTGAACAAAACATGTTTTCAGTTGTATCTACGGCAAGCGTCTCATTGTTATTGATATTGTTTACATTCGTCTGTAACAACAACGGTCGGATGATGTTTGTCGAGGTTGACAATGACTTTCTTGGCAATTTGTTAGAGTCTAAAGACTCTGCATAAACTAAGCGGACCATTAAGCGGACCGTGGATATGTTTCTTAAATTTCTTGGCTCAAATGACTGTGGATTTGAGGCATTCCCGGTCGATAAATTGGATGAAAATCGGTTAAGCATTACAAAAGACGAAGGATGCACATCATGTATTGGTAAAATAAAACAAACATTCGGTGTAATAAAATAAATATTACATTTCTGACAGGGTGCCAGTACATATTGTCATCTCTCGAAAAGCATTGTCAGCGTCGGCACACAATGCTTCCTCGAGGTGACAATATGTACTGGCACCCTGTCAGAAATGTAATATTTATATAATGTGCCTAATGTTGGCTAAGAAGTACTCGCAAACCGTTTCAACCATGTTTATTGTGTATTCGTTTAACGCTTCCGAAAACAGATACCGACAACCTTACTGTTTAACTGAACTTTCGTGCCTACACTGTGAGTCTATGCCCTTACAAAATCCCAAAGCAAAGTAGAAACTGACAAATTAAGTTAAACATGTTTAAACATTCAAGTTAATACCTCTTACAAACGGAAAAATATTGTTGAAACCTTTATCAGCAACCCAGAGAACAACCTGGCTAATCTTAGGGTCCTTGAGTATTGAAGAAACGTTAAGTACAACATTTAAACTGGTCAATTTTCATTTCAATATTAAATCTATCTGCTTTGATTTAGTCGGTTGAGGTATTTCAAGCTATTCCTCATATAATAAATGTGGATTTTGGTAACGAAGACTTGCTGTATTTAGAAATTTATTTCGTAAAAATAAAACATACTAGTACATATCAAAATGTTTCAAATAGAAGCCATCCCGAACAGGTGTTGCAATTGTCATGTTCAATTACATGTGAATTTGGCATGTACCATCGATCACTACCGGTTCTAACATAAGCATGTTCGCCTGCATTCATAGCCGTAACTACCGTATTTGACACTTGTGCGTCATCATTGTCAGAAGCATCGGCTATGGAATATCCTATTTCTCTTCCATTTTTAACGAGTGTTGTTATTTGGTTTCTGTCATCTCTGGTAGCAGTTGTCCATGTAAATACATAGTAACCTGATAAAGGAGCTGTAAAAATCCCGTCTGTAGGGTTGTAATTGTTCCCGTAATCGCTGATTTCTTCATCGAATACAATCCCCTGTCCCGTACCTAAATGACTCAGGTCATGTGTTAATCTAGCTGAAAACGCAACTTTGTCGTTAGATTGTCTTCTTTTTCCTGTAAATTATAAAAGAGCAATTCTTTAATCTATACACCATAGGTGACAAATGGCAGATACTAATTTGAAATTTAAAAAAAATAGTACCTAAAACAAGAAAGCATCTAATCATTTTGCTACCAATCAAAAATCAAACATACCAATCCATGTCCAAATCACAATCCCAAAAACTTTTAAACTGGCAAATTGGAGTCGTTGAGATTCAAGAACTCTTTACAGCTCAATTTGCATTGATCTCATAATATTGCAAAATAAAGTACAGTTCTGTTTCATAATTTGAATTAAACCTAAATTATGATACTCGCGTAAGGCTACATTTGTAGCTATTTTCTTTTGTCGACTTTTCTATGCAGCAATATACCTGCTACTCCTGCTTATAATGCATTTGTTTCATAAGTATTATATTTGAATTATCCAATAACTTCTGATTTTGTTATCTGGCGACTGCTTCCTTATTGCTGTTATAGTTATAAAAGATGTATACTAGACCCTTGTTCCTACGACACAAATTAACCAGACATGAAGGTTAACAGTTTTATTCTCAGTCTTTTCGCCGTGTTGGGTGAGGTATATGTTTCAGGTGAAAACATTACTTTGTCTAGCTTGGGAAGACATTTTAAAATTATGGAAACCATGATGAGACAAATGGAAGAAGACAGAGATAGCTTGAAATCAACCGTCAATAATATGGCCAACGAAATATTGTATCTGAAGGAACAACTGACAACCGGTGTTATTGAAAGTGAGTATTAAAATAAGTTTGTAACACATATCTGACAATATAGCATTAGTGTTGTTATTGAAGATAAACATGCAGTCCGTATTCATATCACAGTTCAGAAACAAAGAAAAAAAATAAACTGATAGGGTTAAATTAGGTCAAACACACGTGAACTTCCACAACGGCAGTGATGCCAGGTGCTCCGGAAGGATCAGAACTTCCTGTTTAGCTATGTTTATCCGCGATATGTGTAATCAAAACACATGTTGAGATTGAAAAGAACACGGAACTGCCGGGCGTCAAATATATGCAAGAAAATATTGGATACAGAGACATGCCTGTCAACTAAAAATGTTGACTACCCTAACAGTTTTTGAGGGCCATGATAATCCTTCGCTTGCAATATTTGAGTGTCAATAATTTAGTTGTAATCAAAAACAAACATACTAATCCATGTCCGAATCACAGTAACTAGTTTACTTCGTTGTATAAATCCCCGTAGTGGAAACTAGCAATACATAACCTAAATACAATTAATATGCGACCTTTTCACAAACTTATCACTATATTAAGCAGTTTTGATACCAAGACCATCAGACGATAAGATAAGGAAACTCTTTCATTGGCGAAATTGAAAACGAATAAGGAAAGACAATTCAACCTTTTAACATCAATATCTTCAGTAGGTATTGAATCAAGCTAATTAGAGGGTACTATAGGAAAATTCTTCATTGGCGAAAATATTTACCCAATAGGCAATACAGATGACAAAAGGTAAAATACAGAAAGTATAGAATCCTATGTCCAAATCACAATAAAAAATCAAAATAAAAATAATTTAAAACTGGCGAATTGAGATGAACTTTTATTGGTAAGTAACGACGGGTGCTTCGATAGGATAAGCACCTCCTGTTTACCCAGCCACATCCGCCACGTGTGTAAAATTTGAGTGAAAGTAATATGGCATCAAACTTATCAATAATACTGTGATGATTGCCATAAACCTTTATAAGGGCCCTGTAAGCCTAAGCTTGCAATATCCCTTGGTCAACATTTTATTTTAGCGGCTTGATTCGTTGTATAAAGTTCCCGTAGTGGGAACAAGCTCTACTCTAGCGTAATTATTGTGAACCAAATACACTAAAAGCAGGAGAAGCAAGTATATTGTCGCACAGAAAAGGAGATGTGACAATAGAAAAGTTGAAGTCATCACGTACGGCATACAGTTTAAAATGTAGCGATGGACGTCATAATTCATGTCGAATATGGTAATTAAGCATTCATACAATGGCATTGTTTTTATCAGTACAGTTACTCGTGGCAGTAAGATAGAATTGGAAAAAAAGACATAGTTTATGGTGGAAAATGTTTGTTTTTGAGATGTTTATTTGGTCGGTCAATACACATAAATAATAAAGTAAAATGTTCTAGAAAATATTTTATTAACATAACCAACACTAAACAATAACCACCCAAACAGCTTGTCAATCTAGATTGATATTTTCGGTCAATACACATAAATAATAAAGTAAAATGTTCTAGAAAATATTTTATTAACATAACCAACACTAAACAATAACCACCCAAACAGCTTGTCAATCTAGATTGATATTTTCATCCAGTGTAAAGTGCATTTTAAACAATCTAGATCTCTTAGCATTGCACATTCAGCACCAATGTATGCAAAATATATGTACTTTAACATGTATAAAATGCTTTCTGACCCCTTCAAATAAATAACATAAAACAATATGTTCACATTTAATATAGGCCACATTATTTTAACTAAACCTTAATTATCTTAGTTAAAGTATTGAATCGGGGAAAGGGCATTAAAGGAAAACTAACTAAAAGGGGTAAATTGTATATGATAATGACACGTGTATGTCACATGTACTGTTATCTATTATATATTTCCTTTACGACATATGTCTTTGTTAGCAACTTATGTGTATTAAAAGCTAGAAGTACGTCTATGGTTATTGGCGAAACTATGTGTTCTATATTTCAAATTCCCCTTTCGTAAATAAAATCTTTGTGATTGGACAGTGAAATTTATTCCTTTAACTAAACTGGGTCAGTTCAAAATAAGATAAGTACATATTATTCAGATACAAATTGCTATCTTATATATTAATTGAGCTTTATTTTATATACAATTAGTATTATGTCCACCATGTTTGGTTGCAGTCAAGTCAATGTACCGTTTGGCCTCAGACAAATTGCAACAGAATATATTTTGTTACTAATATATACATGAAATGTTAATGGCAAAAAATCCACAAAATTCTGAGTAGGAGAAAGTTTAAATTTCTTATGAGAGATTTCTATAGGCAAAAGATATAATCTTATAAAACAGGTGGGGTTTCAGTCCGATTATCATATCTTTTTTTCTATTTAAAGGTCACCGGTCACCAAATTTCTCAATTTTGTATTTTGCATTCCTATGGGTAGAATAGTCAATATCGATGTGTCTGACGGTTTCCCACGCCTTACATTTACCTGTAATACACTAAACCCTTACCTAAACGAACTGCTAATACTCGGTAGTTTCCGACACCGCTCGTAACTTTCCGGCGACCTAATTGATGACGTACATGGTGTTAAGCTGCTGAGGAAAGACACATAACCTATATATGTATCCATATATTACATGTGGGTTTGTGTGGTGTTTTGAAGGCTTTTAAAGTTTGATTTCAAGTCAAAATGATATATTTTGTGAAGTTTGGATATAATAAAATCACAATGACCGATGAACATGTTTTTTCCACAAAGTTCAGAACAAATTAAAGCCAGATTTACACAAGTCCTTCGTGCAGCTTTTTAATTGTTTTGAATGTATTCAGATTAAACATAACGAGATTAGTCAGGGACATAAGAGCGACATAATCATTGAAGACAATTCAAATTATTATGAATGAATTCAGTCAAATATATAGATTTTAAACAATTTAATTTTCAAAATTAATTTAATTCCGTTTTTCAATCAGTTCACCAATTCACACATTCAAACAGAGACGTAAGTCTTGTTCAAATTAACCAATCTAATTTACCTTTAATTTATTCGATTTTCAGAATCCATCAAAAATGACAAATAACAAGTACCGGTATATCATAAAGATATACGCACGTGTCAGTTAATGTTGCATATTGTAAGGTAAACTCTGTTAATTACAGGTGGTAGATGTCTACTTCTAAACAGGGTGTTTCCTAATGTAGCATATTGATAATCTCTTAATTACTGGTATGTGAGGGGGTGTAAATCACACTTTGAACGATATTAATTTATTGTGAATAAATGAAAGAAAGTTTCACTCGAGTTTTGAGTCCTTAGTTAGTCGAGCGTAATCCCAATGGTATCACATTTTGATGACGTTCTTTTCATTTCATTAAAATTAAGCGTAATAAAGTTATTATATGATTTTTTTTATTTATTTTATCATGGAAACAATGATGATGATGATGATGATTATTAAACTTACTGCAAATAAGGAATAGGAAGCTATTAAATTGAAATTGTTTTCATATTTAAGTAGTACTGGGGTGAAATATTTTATTTGAGAGACAATAAGAAATTATTTTTTAAACCTTTATTTTGACATTTTCGTTGTACAAAAAACTACAGGTCTCGGACCCAGATTCCACCCGAAAACCTGTTTTTTTTATTCATTACATGGGTAAATAATAATAATAATAATAACAAATCTTTGATTTTAATCTAAAAAGGAATTGAAAATGGAACAATTTTTAAAACAAATATGAATTAAAATCAATTTGAGGTCATAATATATCTGTACTAGAGCGAAGAAAAGATTTTTTAAATAAAAAACAAAAATTTGGGTTCTCTTTATTATTCCTTATGATAAATAGATATAAATAAATAAATAACTTATTTAATTAATTCATTAATTAGTTAATCAGAGATACGTAAAGATAATTAAAATGATATTAAATATTAATAAAAATAAATGGGAACAATATTTTAAATAAAAACCGGAAATTTTGAGTTCTTTAATGATTTGTTGTGATAAATAAATACATACATACATAAATAACTCAAAGAGATATGTAAAGATAATAAAAATGATATTAAATATTAATGAAAATTAATGTGAACAATACTTTAAATAAAAAACGGAAATTTTGGGTCCTTTAATTATTTGTTGTGATAAATAAATAAATAAATGAATAAATGAATAAATAAATAAATAAATTTAAAAAGAAATGTAAAATTATCTTTTGTAAAAGCATTAGTAAATAGTATATCATACTTAGAGCAAACACAAATATAGTTTTTTCTTTCTTTACTTCTTATTATTATGTTTATTTTTTATTTATTTTTTTCTGCTGAAGGAAACTGAAATACCCAATGCTAAAAAATAAAAAATATATGAAAACACTAGAAGTTATTTCCGATAAATCTGGGTAATAAATGCAGTTCACTATACAAGCTTCATTTACTAAATAGCTGGGATAACACCTTCTGCGTCACTTCCGGTTTTGTGCCCTTTTACTACCAAAGGGAGATAATACAGTTTTTCAACAGTTTCAGGACTTTAATTTACGCTGTAGAAAAGGACAGAAATGATTAAAAAATGTTATTTGTGGCTAAATCGACTTTTTATGATGTAATCTTTCGGAAAATAGTACTAATAAAAATTCGGTTTTTGGTGACCGGTGACCTTTAAACACAATGTGAAGCATATATAACGTGATAACTTCAATTTTTCTATTGTCAATTTTCCTTTTCTATGCAGCAATATACCTGCTTCTCCTGCTTATGGTGTATTTGTTTCCCAATATTTTTTGACTCGGGGATATTGCAAGCCTAGGCTTATCAAGGCCCTCTAAAAGTTTTATGACCGTCATCACAGTATTGTTTATAAGTTTGATGTTTCTGTGTCCAGGATTGACCTGGAAATCTTTGACATCTCATAGTTTCATGTTCCTTTCACACAATTTTGATAACATGATAACATACGTGGCAGGTGTAGCTAGTTCATGTGTCTAACCTTACTTGTCAGTTCCAAAGTTTTTACTTTGCTTCTGGATTGTGATTCGGACATGGATTAGTATGTTTGCTTTTAATTATATGTTATCCAAAATATCAAACAAACTGATATTTTAAGTGAAGCATCATATGTGTATAATATATGTCTTGGCACAACTTTATATCGCTTTTGGATATAACATGCCCGGGTAGCTACTTTCAGGTGACAGCTTTAAACTGAACAATTATGATTGTTGTTTGTGGTGATAGAACTTTCAATTTCTCATTTTATACATTATTAGCTCAGACTTTATACCATATTTATATTGATTAACATTTGTTGTTTCATGATTGGCTATTACCACATCGCTGTATTATCTTGAATTACATAAAAGTATTATTTGTGGTAAATTAAGTTTATTACCAGATAGAGGGCGAGGATTATTTAAACTGTGTGTTCAACAGGTCACTTTATCTATATAAACAACGTTTATCTCTAACTGTAATCATCATTTGTTGTTCACAACCGTTTGACTTACTTTGATCACCATGAAGACTTTTCTGATCTTGTGTTTTGTTTTTGGTATTACATGTACTTTACAGAGCGATGATGTTACTCGTACTGTGTCAAGCCTAACAGAAAAAATTGAACGCATGGAAAATAGATTTAATGAAATGGAAAAGAACCAGAACAAATGCCAGTCTACTGTAGGAAAGATGGAAAGTGAAATCTCTTATCTAAAAGAGAAACTAAGGGAATCAGATCAAGCTGCCAGTACGTTTTACACACTTTTAAAGTCATATGCATATTTACCTGGGCTTTTCCAAACTCTAAAATTCAATAATTAAGTTTCAATCGCAAGATTTGCAACTGTAACTACTAAACGAAAAACAAACATACCAGTCCATGTTCAAATCACAAAACTTAGCTAGCAAATCAAGTTTAACATGTGCACCTGGAAAGTGAGACCAGGTACTTATGAAGGATAAGCATCTCCTAGTTAGCTAACTATACCATATCCAGGTCTATTAATTTGGAAATCATAATTATTTTTGCTATATCATAAAATTGCTTTGTTGTTATTTCAGGACAGAAACGATCAGCCGATCCTAACCATGTAGCATTTTCCACAAGACTCTCGCATAACGTTGCTAGTCTTGGTAAACAGCAGACTATTGTTTTTGATGTTAAGATTACAGACACTGGTAGAAACTACGATAATTATACAGGGACATTCTCTCCCCCTGTAGCCGGCACGTATGCGTTTATCTGGACAGCGGCTACTAGATACGGACATTATCAAGAAACCGAATTGGTGAGAAATGGCAATCCAGTCGCGTTTGCTGTGACGGATAGTCCTGGGGATTATACATCAACGACAAATAGCGTAATATTACATCTAAATGTCGATGAAAAAGTCTGGATCAGAACAGGGACCTTAAATTCAAATCATAGATTAGACGAAAATCATCTCAACACATTTTCTGGCTGGCTGATATTTGCTGATTAGTCGTTTTAAACCAAACATTGTAACGATCTTCCATTATATATAGTCAATGTATTAATACATAGAATAAAAAAGTAATTCATCTTTTGTAATGATTTTAATGTTGTTTCAAGCACAAACAAACAGACTATGTTAAAGTTGGTTTAGGGGTTTTAATCCATCACTGTTCCAATTTTTTATGGCAAGCTAATTTAGTTCGAGGTACTTACCCTAATAAAGCACTCAGTCTAATTTTCCTGGCCTCAGTTTGCGTGTTTAACCTGATTTGCCAGTTTTAAAGTTTTTACTTCGCTTCTGGAGTTTGATTTTGATTGGGACATGGATTAGGGGTTTTGGTTTGGACACGGAGTGGTATGTTTGTATTTTTATTTATACACTCTTTAAATAAATAAACTACTGCATTCTAACAACGTCATAGAGATAATGGATAATTAAGTGCTGTAATTCCTATTAATTTTTCTGATGACTATTTAGCGTTTCTTTTCCTAAATTATAACGACAATATGGGACAGCTTACTTTGGCAGGGACCGATACAAATCATGTCCAGCTTTGGTCAATGGATTTATGTTTTTTAACTACGTTTGTCAATAAAGTTATTCATAGAAATGACGTAAATTAGACAGTAAGCACGCCGGTCCGTGTCCAAATTACATTCCCAAAATCAAAGCTCGTTCTTGACAGGAAAATATTCATCGGAGTTTGGGATATCTCTGTTTTTCACTGTTAACGGTGTAAGATTCTTTTAACCAGGTTAAAACATTCATTCAATGTCTATTTATGACCAGCTGTGTAGTCCATTGATTATGCTAAAAGCAACGGATATTTTCAATAACATTTGGGTTGACATTTCAACAAATTGTGCGTAATTTAAAAAAACACTACGTGGTTTGTCAAAGTGACCGAGTTTCTTAAGATAATATTGATAGAAAGGGTTATAAAAAAGTTTGTGACCGAATTACATGTAGATATCACTGAAGGAAAGGGTTTTGAAAAATATTTGACTGACTGAATGATACAGATAATGCGTCAATCCAGTAAAACTAATCACATTTCTGTTTATTCAAATGGCTTCTTGTCAACCTAATAACGATTCTACTATAGTCTGAATGCGATGCAATAATGTAGTTCTCTATAGCACAGACTAGTCGAAACTTTTACACTCAACTAACGAAAGTCGAAACTCGACTACCTAGCGATCTAGATTAATAGAATCTGTCACCTGTTTGTGACCGATACCGGTTGATCTCAGGTGTTGTGATGTAACATGTATCCCAATCGAGGCTCTGCCGAGATTGGGATATGTTACATCACAGCACCCGAGACTGAGACCAACCGGTATCGGTCACAAACAGGTGATAGATTCTATTTCTCGTACCATTTAGGTGTTTATAACTTCGATACGTACAAAACAAAACACGTTCCTTCATGGGGCCTCTTGCATTCCTTTAGGCACCTAATGCATTGTACAAATCCGCCCTTTGAAAATAATCCCATCGACAACTCTTCAAAATTTTAAAATATCATTGATTTGTATTCAATGCAAATAAAATACAACTCTGACAATGAAATATTTTGAATAAAAAGTAAAATAAAACACATATGTGAAAAATAAATAAAGAAACGCTTTGTTTTGATGACGTCAAGCACAATGATTGGATACGTCATCTGATTGTTCAATATGTCGTGTGAGGCAGTACCAGACAAACTGGACAAGACAGAAAAATCTAGCACTGGTGTGCGCGTAAGATTTTTCTGTCCGAGGTACGAGAAAGAAAAATCTAGAACTGGTGTGCGCGTAAGATTTTTCTGTCCGAGGTACGAGAAAAAGATAGCTAGTAGCCGTAAAACTGTCGAGATATAAAGCGGCTGCAGATCGAGGGGTGAGATAAGCTGTCGATTTGGCAACAATTCGTTAGCTTAATGTTAAACTTTCGACAGGTCTGTACTGTATGTATATGTTTTAATTGCTGATAGATAAGTCGGAAAATAGTTTCACCCTGCCAACATTTGACATTTCTTATGTTATTTAAAAAAGTAATACACTTTTATTTTATTGATTTAAATAAAACGCGTGGAAATGGTAAGTTTTGAAAACGATTAGCTCTTAAAAACACCAACGGGCTTGTCTGTTTGTCAGCTTCGCACTAAATGTAAACTATAATTGAAATGTCGCAGTGTACAGATAAGGAATATATATGTTGATTATTGAATGTCTAGATCATGATAAAGTCGGTAAGTAACAGACGAGATGTTTACATCACTCTTCATATGTTCAACGATGTCAAATAACCATTGAAATAAAATGCATGTAGCTTGTGTATTTGTAATGATGGTTGTTGTTACTTGGAATATTTTTTTAGACTTAAGATAATTTGATTAAAGAAAAAACACTGTCTTACATATGTTCAAAATGTTTTAAAATGTTCTGTTATGTATAATGTCAAAAATTACACGTATTCGGTGACATTATACACAGACATTACACTATTAATTATAAGGCCAACTTCAACGCGAAATGCTTTTCTTACATGCAATAGATCTATAAAAGACACCTTCGACTGGCTAGTAAAAAACTGATAAAATATATCACAATCACAGAGAGCGGGATGTCTTTTAACATTTAAGACTATAGACAACTGAAGTACAATGACTGCAAATAAAATGTTTATTTATAGAAGCTCTCTGCAAAACTAGATTAAAAATGATCCATTATAAATACATCTATAGCATTTACTTCAACCACAACGTCATACGGAAAAGATGTTTTTACCTTGTACAAACGACACATGTTAAAGCTTTATGGTCAACATATGGTGGACACTTCAGGGAGCCACAAGATGTCACGACGCCATAAAACACATGGCCATCTTGGTTTGCTGTACCACCTTCCAGAAACTCGGGCGTCTCATGCATACAGGTGAATGTTGATCCACGCTTGTTGATGTAATAATTGGATGTTAGGTAACCATGGTATTGTTCGGTCCATCCATTATAACATTGGTTACGACCTGGGATCATCAGATACTGAGAAGCGCCTTCACTGTTGCAGACGGCACAGGGAACATCTTGGTCGGCAGAACTTGGTCCAAAAAAGTTATCATTGACGTATTCACTACCAAACATAATGTCGGGATAATTACTAGCTTGCTTGGATCCAAATATAGGATCATGTGGTAAACAAACTGGTTCTACAGCACTTCCGGGATTGTTATAAGCACCGCCGGCAGCCAAACCTGGAAATATTCCAAATAAGATATGATGTCAAACATCAAAACTGCATGTAAAATATATTATCAGTTTATAAACGCTATCGCCTGTTATACTAGTCCGACTAATCAGCCTACTAAACCCCCATTTTAATTTTTCGACTTGTTGTGAGCTTGTGGTCTGACAGCGTCCATTATTGAATTCTTGAAATTTCTGGCGAAAACGGCAGAAATGAAAACACGCGTCGATAACTTCCAGTATTTACTTACCTCGCCCTTGCTGACAACATGGAACATTTCCCAAAACATTATTCTACCGATCCATGCTTAACTTTTAATTAAAATCCGTCGATATCGGTAGAAATGCAAGGTTTTCTGATGTCTCTTCAGCTCTCCGTCACTTTGGCATCGTGAAGACATTAGTAATTTGCATTGACCAATCAGATCGCGCGTTGCATTTGGATGGTGAAACTAGCAATTCTATCTTTAGAAAACACGTGGCGTGTCTTTTCTCGACAGCTTATGTTTCTGTCCGATGGCGACCATATATCAAACTTCCTTATTAAGGCTTTCCTATCGATACAGTAAAACATGTCTTTAAAGGCCACCAAGGGAACCAGCAAAAGTGGCATTTATATACAGGTTCAAATAATATGAATTAGGAACATTTGTGATACAATTCTACTGGCCTTTATAAGCAGGTGGCCCTTATATAGAGGTGACCTTTCAGGTAGGTTGGACTGTTTATTGTAATAGTTCATAGAAATAATTGTAGGATGATACTTAATTTTATAATACACGAGTCGAGTATTTTGTTCTGGTGGTCTTTGTGTATTTTCATGATTTCATTTGAGCGGTCTTGGGCTATTTTTATTATTTGTTCTATAGCGGTCTTGGAAGCATTCTAATTATCAATTCTGAAAACACTAAATAATGTGTACTGCTTACCTGTATAAATAAGAGTATTGTTTGCATTTCCAGGACAGTTTTTCCGACCCCAAACAGTATATAATACACCTGTAAGTGAAAATAAATTTATTTCAGTTCTTGATATATCTCTATATAAGAAATTATCTATAGTCAAACCTGTCTATAAAGGCCACCCAAGGGAACTATTAAAAATGGACTTTATGGGTAGGTGGCTCTTTTACAGTTTAAAAAATATGAATATAGAGCATATCATATATCAAATTTTTATGAAATTCAAGATATTACATCACAATTGGGATATTTATAAGCAGGTGATCCTTATATAGAGATGGTCTTTAACACATGTTTGACTGTATATATTGTGACGTAAGTATTTATCCACAAAATTCAACATATGGCAAAATCATGGTCAGTTTGTTAATTTGCATAGCGGCCATATTGGATTCATGATATGGTTGAAATATAAATGACTTTATATAGACCAGTGATGATAAACCTGTCCTGTACAAGTTTTCTCGAGAAGTATGATAAAATTTGCTGATACATACTTTAACTGTACACCGCCTAGCATTGTTTGGGTGGTAACAACATAAATTTACTTAACTAAAAAACCGGCCCTTTCAAATTAAAAATCCGAAGCGTGTTATGGTTGAGTTCTCATTATAAAACATGTTAATTTAATTCAAAATCTACATTTTCTGCAAATTCGAAGCACAATTTCAATTCTAAAACTAAAGATCTTACTTGATTTGCTGATGGCACCGGTGACTACGGAAATTTTACTACTAGAATATAATGCCCTTCTTCTGTAAAGATTTAACAATTTTCGGCCCGGGTAAGTTAAAAAATGGATACTTTGAGTTACCGGCATCACGTTTGAATGGCGGCGCGTTCAAAACTTTGCTCATGAATATTAATGAATCACGGTCACGTGATTCTGAGCTCATGAATAAATTGATCACCATTGTGCCATATGAATATTGGAAGTGTTTAATGACAATATTATAATAATTTAAACAATCTTTCCGACTTAGCTTAAAACGTATTGATAATTAATGATAGACGGAATCGGTATTTAAAGGTGTGGCCATGATTGCAGCCACTCCTTCGTAGGGCTTTTGTAATTTTCCACTTTGGAATGATATAATTAACAAAATGGTTTTCGATGTGTAGTTATACGTACTTTTCTCGGTCCCTAACCCCCCTATAGTATTTAAAGATGAAAAAATTAAAACTAGAACTGAGTGATGCTGGCTTATACAACCCGTGTAGGTTTTGTCATTTGGCCATGACCCTTAACGTATGCGATACATGGTCTCATTTTGTTTTACTTTTGTGTCAAATTTGATCAGAATTCATCCTTAGACAGGAAGATATGGAGCAGACACGGTATTGGACGGCTAGACAGACGGATGGACGGACGGACGGACAGGTTGATTCCTATTATTATTATTATGCCTTATATAACTTAACAGTTAAACAAACTGGTCTTTAATACTAACCTGTCACCGTAGAATGTCTTGTTGATAAGAGATTGTTGTACTTCCCTGTGATATCAACCAGTTTAGTTTTCAAGTCGTTCACTTCCGCTTTAAGTGTATTCAATTCGGATTCTACATGGTTTGGGTCGTTAATCAAAAGTCTTTTTGGCTTCAACTGTTCGGCCGTAGTAGCAATTGTCACCAAGCTCAATGAAGCCACGATAGTTATGTATAGATACATTGCTCTCATTTTAACTTTTGAACCTACATAGGCATGGAAGATTGTTGTTATATTATCAGGATAAGATAAGATTCAACTCAAGTAATTCAGTGCGCACCAGGATTGTTCAAATCCTATAGTGTTTGATGAATTGGTATTACAATAATTTACACTGCATGCAGCTCTTAATTTGAAATTTGACAAAATGTTTACAAAGCCAATGCAACCAAAACACAACAATTATAAATGTAACAGAACGCAATACTCAATTCTTTAAGTTAAATTCAATTAACTCGTGTTTTAATTGATCTGTGACTAAAAAAGCATATTCAATAAAACCGATATGGTTATGTATAGAATACTTATACTTTTAGGCATTTTATCCATTCAATTAATTGAATAAGTCATTCAATGCGTTCTATCACTAAAGTCAATCCGTATTCATGAATTAAGTGAATAAAACTTTAATGAAATTGGAATTAATCAAAAACAAACATACTAATCCATGTCCAAATCAAAAACCTAAAAATAAAAAAAAACTTAGAAACTGATAAATTAGAAAAGGAGGCTACAATGAAACAACTTTTATTTTTATTTTGCTTATAATGTATCTGCTGAGGGGGGATAAACTAGCTAGTTTTAATCAAAACGATTTTGGCCATTGCGTTAAGTTTTTAGTTATTGACGAAACAAAATTGTGACAGAACGTTTTTGAATTATCCTTGTTTGCTGACATTGAAGTACAACAACAACTTGTAGGTCATGGTCACAAACGTTAGGGGTGCAATTTAGTTTGTATACACCATACAACCTTGTTTTAAAATAATTATTTTGTTTCAAAACTACAAATTTTGATTAATAATTTTGATGGGATAGCCTGTCAATTTTTTCCTCAAATTAGCAATGTTTCAGCGGTAACCTAGATAACAAATGTGTTTCTATAACAAGGTTGCGTGCCCTAATGTAATAACTTATATCAAATTAGATTCTTTGATGAAATTTATGTCATCAAAAGAAATTATACTATCCAGATAACTGAAGTTCGAATATGTCATGTCCCAATACTGTAATGAAATAGAAGATAATGAACAACAATATCACACTATTCTATAATGTAATGTAGATTACCTAATGTATAAAAATAACTATCATGTGTTTTATAGCATGTACTCACGAACATACAACCAAAGTGATAACAACTAAGTGCTAACATTTTAGAAGTGTTTACAAACTTTTTAAAATTCAAAATCTAATTTCTTAGATTACCATTTATTGACAAGTTTTTTCCTGTTTACACATAAATACAATAATGGTGATGGAAATTCCATGTTACAGTTTCATTGTGTTGGTGTCTTACTTAATAAATGGGATAATGTTTGTAGCATTAAAAGTTTGAGTTAACTTCGTAAGCTCCAACAAGTTTAACAAATAAAGGTGACTTTTACAAACAATTCTGGTCTATCAAACATATAGACAAGTGTCAAATATTTTGACTCCTTAACAACCGCTTACAGGAAAACTGCATGATTGCGACCCTCTGTTGGGATAAAAATAAGAAGTGTACACAATGACTGGCTTATTTGAACTTAAATTGCAATGCAAGGCCTTTGTGATCTAACTGACAGCAACTATTTATTTGTTTAAAGACACCACTATACAGGCAATGCAAAGCAGTATGTTTCAAATGGTAGCTTTAAGATACCTACCTTTGGAAGTCTGATATTGACCTTTATCAATAGGTCCTGTAACAGTCACACTATCCGCTATCACTAGAAGGGGGTAATACCGGAATAATTGCGAAATTCCGGAATAGTAAGACACTTTCCGTAATCTTTGCGAAAATCCGGAATGTTTGGATCAATTCCGGAATTTTAGTCCAAATCCGAAATAATCGGACAAAATCCGGAATAATTGGTCAAAATCCGGAATAATAAGAATATTTTTACGGTAAATTTTACGGATTCTAAAAATTCCGGCAAGTGTCTGATTATTACGGTAACTTGCCTGATTATTCCGGTAAAAGACTGATTATTACGGTAAAAATCTAATTATTCCGGAAAATGTCCAATTATTACGGTAAAAATTTTTAAAAAATTATTATTTTTTAGAAAATTTCCCGTAATAATTGGACATTTGCCGGAATAAACAGACACTTACCGTAATTTTTAGACTACGGAAAACTTACCGTAACAAAATAGTCCAATTATTCCGGATTTTGCCTGATTATTCCGGATTTTGCCTGATTATTCCAGATTTTACCGGTTTATTCCAGACTTTACCTGATTATTCCGGATCAATTTGGTTTATTCCGGATTTGGTCTGATTATTCCGGATTTTCGCAATTATTCCGGTAAAACCCCCTTCTAGTGTATGGTTTGCAAGAATGTCACATTTACAGAATTAAATAAGAAATTGCTATATTGCTATCCTTTGTCAAACTGTCATCACACTAAACAGCTAGTGGTCTATTAACAGGCTTATGTGAGTCTAATTTTATCAAACAGTAAATCAACCAACTAGCATTTTGTAATTATTAAAATGTTTAAACAGGACTACATACATAGTGCTTTTTCCCTCTTTTATCTATATTATTTTTTTTCATATTAAGACAAATCTGAAAAATGCCATGTTTGCTTACATGCACCATATACATAGAAATAAAACATAACTTCATTACTGATTTATTTATTATTTACTTGTCAAATTCTTTTTTTCCATCGAAAATAAATCTAATTACACTCTAAGCCATATGTTTTGCTCTCTCTCTCTCTCTCTCTCTCTCTCTCACACACACACACACACTTACACACGATTCAAGCTTACATTTGCCAGGTGATTATATAATTATATAAAAATAAGTTAAATAGTGCCATTTTTAAAGTATTTAAAGTAACTCTTAGTTCATTAGTGACTGTATGAAACTTTTTTTGTACCCAATAACTGTTGATAAATTGTTCCTATTCCTACAACAAATACCAGTAGATGGAGTTGGAGAAACATTACCTGCATATGCTGGTTAACATTGTAGTGGAA
Source organism: Anadara kagoshimensis (assembly GCA_021292105.1). Taxonomy (NCBI): domain Eukaryota; kingdom Metazoa; phylum Mollusca; class Bivalvia; order Arcoida; family Arcidae; genus Anadara; species Anadara kagoshimensis. Next base: position 6,802,076 of record CM037873.1, read on the forward strand.
ACATCTTATCATGTGTTATAAAGATTATTGTATTGAGCACAAAACTAAAAGGAGGGATATAAAAGGACCACAAGTTGAACTAACAACTTTAAGCATTTTAAACTAGTGGTTTGATGACTGATCTACACAGACTATTTGTACATGGTGTTCAAAAATTATATGTTCATAGCATATTTGAACTGCATATGAACTCTTCAAAGAAAACTGCCTGTCTTATTTCAAATTCAGAGTAACACTTCAGTAACTAACTTGTTTTCTTCAACACCATCAGGATAACCCAAACATCATTATAAGGAACAATTTAAATCTATTGCTAAAAATTTAAACTTTTGCATAACTCAATGTCACTGTCATAATTTAAGTCCATTCATTTAAATATATCAAATATTCAATACATCTACATGTATATAGATCCTTATTGTGCACTGGAAACAAAATGATGATGAAACATATTACCATATAAATTACATGTATAACACTTCCTTACAACATATCCAGTAAATAAATCTTATGTTTTTTCATTGTCAAAAACTTATTTTGATTAAAAAAACATCTTAGAATGGCTTGTATACATGGATATGAAATGTACAATTATAAACATATAATGTGTATGTCGAATGTCTTTTTCAAATAAACCATATATATGATGCTATCATCTGAGATTACCATTTGTTACATGGTCATTTTTTATAATTTTAATTTCAAAACACTGCTTAAAATCCATGCATGTTTGCTGAATTATTGAATTATTACTGTAATTCGATTGAATGTATTTATTTTATCCAATATTATTCTCTAAATGCATAATAAATTGTTCTGCAAATGGTCTTCATGATTTACTCTTCCTGCTAGTACCATCAGCTAGGCCGGCCAGCCGGCCAGCCAGCTAGCCAGAGGTGATAGTCATATAATGATGTTACTTAGAGAAAAGACTGAGTTGTATCAGTGGTATGACTTGTAACGTTGTTAAATCAGCTAGTACTGCCTGTAATATAAAATTGTTGACAGTATTGGTCAGTTGTATCTTTTATCATATGTCTATATGTTTAATTATACTGTAACAGGTGGGCGGAAACACCTAAAAATACACTTTCTCATTGAGCTTCCAGCTGAGGATTCAATTCGGCCCTCCCTGGGTGAAGCCAAGTGTTTTACCACAAGACTAAAAGATCTGACAGTAAATCACTCTAATAAAACTACTATATACAGCACTACAACACAAGGACTAGCTCAGCCCCACTTCATTATGAATAAAAATCATGAAAATCTTTAGATCTGTATAAAACAAATCTCATTTGAAAATATCAAGAAGAAATTGGGACAAGATTGCTGATGGCACTGATGATAACATAAAAAGCAACATGGTAGCACTTGCCAAGTGTGACAAATACATAAGAAGTCATCATTCCTTTTTGATACTAGTATAAGGGGCCTCAGTGGCCGAGTCTAAAGACTTACAGATCAACTCTTACCATCCAGGATAAAATCTAACTCTGAACAGATCCTAGTGTTAGAAAGTTTGTCAGTTGGCTTGCTGAATATGTCATAGGTTTTCTACAGATACTCTGATTTCCTCCACCATCCCAGAACTGACTGCCTCAATGTAAGTAAAGAATCTTACTGGGAATAAAGCACCATAAAACTTCATTCTACACTGTTTCTTATATACCTACCTCTGCTGCATTATAAGACTGCACTTTTAACAGATTTGTCTTTCTAAAGGAAAATATTGCCACTGCCAAAACTGAAATTAGAGAAATAAATGCTGAAATTATCTGGAAATTTCAAAAGTATACAAGTTCATTAAACATTCAAAACAGTCAGAAAATTAATGTACAGGATATTTATCAGTTAATGCTCATATATGATATTTACATTTTTGTTTTCAAATAAAAAAAAATTACCAACTAATTTGTAATGATTTGTTTGTAGATGTATATCATGGTATTTCTGTCATAAATGAGGTTCATTGGCATCTGCAGAAACAATAAAATGTTTATTCTCACCATATTTCTATCATCAGGAATTTGTTGGGGGATTTTTAATTCTAAAAATAACAATAAAATTAGCATTAAGTTTTCCAGAATTTTTTTGAATTGAGTACTGATTCACTGATGACATTTTATTGCATCATACTCAAGAAAAACTAGACCTACCACATAATTGGTAAATTCCTCTGGTGTATTGAATTTGAATTATTGCTTGCAGTTGTAGACTTTATAATTATTAAAAAACCCTGTAAGTTTTTTTTTATGTCTATACACTGACTTACCTGACAACATTTCTAGAGAGTTGTATGCTAAAATTCTGTCCCATAACAGTAAAACTTGATCACTTGATAAATAACCTGAAAATGCTCGCACCAACCATTTAAATGCAATTTTCAGTCTGAAAATCAGATAAAATTAGATTATTAGCCACAATATTTTTTGTACTTCTTCCGTATGGTTATAAAGTATTGTCAAAAATTGAATATTCAATGTGAAAGTTTTAAAAATATAAAAAAATTGATTAAAAAATGGAAAAAATAATGAAATTTAGTAGGTGCTTATGATGTTAGTATGATTCGTATAAAATGTGTAGAGGTATAGGACTTTAACCAGCACCACCAACTTACATTGCAAAACAAAATGCATTTGAAAAAGAGAAAAAATCAAATAAAACAAATAAAAAATACAATAAACAAAAATATAAATTGCACTGCTTCAAATAGATGTCACTATCACATTTTTTATTCAGTTACTAAAACAATCTATTTTTATGGTATTTTCCAATTTACAGTATTTATCAGTTTACATTATTTCTCAATTTATTTTTTTTAGTAATTTTAGTTAACATTTTTTTATTAAGCACCTGATCATTAATAGATACATTTTAATAATGTTTTTATTACATTGAGACATCTTTACTTATTACAAACAACACTATTATAATCTTTTGAAAACTGAAAGTATTTGTACTTACGGCTGACATCCAACACTTTTAAGATGAAAAAACAATTCAGGTTCATGTGTCTGTAGTAGTGTTTCAAACAACAAACTTAGAGCCACAATGCCCTAAAATTAAACACAACATATAAATTACTGTCTAAATGTAACAATAGGTTTAAAATTTTTCTCCTACAAAATCCCATATGTGTGGGTTGGAGTGGAGTTTTACACCCTAGTCAAGATTCTTTCCCTTTTATCAAAGCATTCTGAAATGGCAGATGAAACCAGAGTGCCCAGAGAAAACCACAAAAGCAAATTGATCCATGCATGTAAAGATGGAGAAATTTTTGTTTTAATTTTTACAGGGTTCGTACAGACATTTGGACTCCAAATTTAAGGACTTTTTAGGGTCTTTTCAGGGTCTTATTTGCAAAATTAAGGCCTATAATCAAAGGGACAATTTAAGAAAAAAAGATATTGGTGCAAAGCCAATTAAATCAATAAATCAATAAAACAATAATTTACATGTCCATTGTAATGACACTTGAAGTAGAGGTTGAAGTTGGGCATTTGGTTGGGCCAGGTACCTTTAAGTTTAAATTGCCCATTTCAACATAACTTATTAATTAATTATTTATTAATATCAGTCCATTTGCAACCACTTAATATCGAAATACAAACAACCAACTGGCCAAATTCAAGGGCTTTTTAGGGCCTTCTGGATAAATTCAAGGGCTTTTTAGGGTCGAACTTGTTTTTAGGGTCTTTTTAGGGCAAACCTCAAAATTTAAGGACTTTTCAAGGCCTGTATGAACCCGTTTTATAACTTCTACATATGTTTTATAACTTCTACATATATTTACCAACAAGTTATATAACAAAGTTGTTATCACATCCCTGTTTTTCTACAGTTTGTTAAAACTTTGCTAAATTAAAAAAGTGTATTTTGACAAACATGTCCTTTTATTGTGTCTGACTAAAATATTGTCACAAAACAGAATGTGTCAAAACATTGAACCATTCTGTATGCTTGCAATATAATACATGTGTAAATCAACATGATAAATTCATAAAAACTTATATATTATGGTTGAATAATATGAAAGTCATATCAAATGTATCTGATTTGTAACTGCAATTTTAGGCTAGCCTCCAAATTTTGATTCCCTCATAAGATATTGTTTATAATACTGTTTGTACCACTTGAAATGTGTATTAAACATTTCCTAGAAAATTCAGAAAATTTATATAAATGAACTTTTAAATCATTATCTTACTTGAACTCAGTAATAGTAGTTACTGGAAAAATTACTATGTACATCCTTTATAATACTAGAATATCTGTTTAGAACTTAAAGAAAAAATATTCATGGTATTGGGATTTATCATTCATGAAAAAATTCATGAAATGGAAGATCCTTCTGCATATATATGTCAAAAAGCATCACTTTTGGTATAATTATGGCATATCTTAAACATATAAAATTCTTTTGCCAGGAACACATTTTTTGCACGAGAATATTCTATAGAGGATTTGAATGATAATATCCTGTTACAATAAGACAAACTTAACTTCACAATACCAATTTTTATTCAAGTTAATAGAATATTTATAAGGAAACTTCAATGTTACAAATTTAGTAACACTGACAGTACTCAATATTCATGACAATCATACATCAACAGGTCACATGATCCAAAAGACTAATATGAATGTTTATTTGAACCTTTTTTATTCACTTACTTGTGGATGTGATGATATGCTGTGTAGCCGGAAAAAATATCTCATATACATCTCACGGAAAACATAATAAAGTGTAATAGGCTCGTTGTACAGGTAACACAAGGGTGCCACTAAAAAATAAAACAATAAAACTAAATTAGGCTTTGTCTGAAGTTGCAAGCAACCTCGAAAATAAGTCGCTCCAGCCCAACTTTTGTCCGGTGCAATATAGGTCTGGGGTCCCCTTTTATATGATATATGAGTTAGTTATAACATGGTGATGAAGAATATATATGGGTTATGGGCAGTTATTTTAATAATGTAGGAAATATTGACTGGGTTTAAAAAATGGTCTGGTCCAAAATAGGTCCTGGGTCCAAAATTTTGTCATATATGGATTACATGTTTCACCCCAATCAAGAATAAATATATAGATTATAGGTGATTGTCATTATGATAAAAAAGTGATTTTTAGGGTCCAAATTGGTCCCAACCCAAACTGGTCTAAGGTCAATTAATATGTCTTAGTTGGATTGGCCATGTTACAACATTGAAGAATATATATAGTTTATGGTAGTAATCCTAACACACGTTTTATTAAAGGTTAAAAATTTGATAAATTGCCCACTTAGGTCTGGGTATTTGTTTCCATAACATTGCAGACAGTCATAAAAGTAAACAGGTCTATTCCATATATCACAGTACATTTGTAGACAGATTGAAGTTTATAGCTCTTGTGGTCTTTGAGAAAAACTATGGACCAAAAATTTTACGGAAAAAAAAGAAACAGTACAATAACAATAAGCCGCTCCTGAACTTCATTACGGGGCAACTTTATAATACAAATCGCAAGGAAAACATAATGCAATACGTTTTTTGTAAACTAAAAACACAGGAGTCACTAAAAAAAAGAATCAAGAACATTAGTTGACCAAAATCTGATATAGAATTAGGAAACTTGATGGACCAAAATCACACACAGAATTCTGATCTCAACGCCCAAAATCAGACAGAATTTAGAACTCCTGATAGACCAAAATCAGACACTGAATTGAGAGTCCTGGTGGACAAAAACCTAAGACACAGAATTAAGAATCCTGATAACCAAAATCAGACACAGAATGGAAAGTCTCAATGAACCAAAATCAGACACAGAATAGAAAGTCTCAATGGACCAAAATCAGACAAAGAATGGAAAGTCTCAATGGCCAAAAATCGGACACAGAATGGAAAGTCTCAATGGCAAAAATCAGACACAGAATGGAAAGTCTCAATGAACCAAAATCAGACACAGAATTGAAAGTCTCAATGGACCAAAATCAGACACAGAATGGAAAGTCTCAATGGCCAAAAATCGGACACAGAATTGAAAGTCTCAATGGACCAAAATCAGACAACGAATTGAGAATCACAATGGCCAAAAAATCAGAATCTCCATGGACCAAAATAAGTCATAGAATTGAAATACTTAATGGCCTTAAATCAGACTTTCCATGGACCAAAATTAAACACAGAATTAAGAATCTGGAGGGACCAAAATTAAATGCAGAGTTAAGAAGATGGACCACAATCATGATCAGACACAGAATTAAGAATCTAGAAGGACTAAAATCAGACTCTCCATGAACCAAAATCAAACGCATAACTATGAATCTTAATGGCCCAAAATGGGACGAAGAATTTAGAAATCTGATAGACCAAAATCAAACACAGAATTATGAATCTTAATGGCCCAAAATCAGACACAGTCTTTAGAATTCTGATAGACAAAAAATCATACACAGAATTGAGAATCATGAAGTAAATTTTATCAATAGATGAGAATGATTCCGAGTCTCACAAACATCAAACATCAGATTTAAGAGTCTGAATGATAGTGGTCAATAACCACACTTGTTTTGTCAGACAGCTGTCAAACTGAAAATGATCCTTCAGAAATATGTGTGGGAAATAACGTCAGATGTCAGATATATCAAATATATTAATGGTGTTGTTTTTCCATCCTTTGGAAAAGACTGACATAAATAGACGTATGGTTTCCTGCATTAGGTCTGACGTGTCTGCAGAACTTTATAAATTTAAAAGCTGACCAAACAAATCACTGTGTATTTATTACATAATTTCCAATACAGCATCTTCATAAATACAGACATCATGAAATGGTTGCAGCCCTTAAGTCTATAAACATGATAGAAGACACAATGGCCCAACAACCAAGATGTAAAATTTCTTAATCTGTGACTCATGTCAAGAGTAGCAAACCTCAACCTAAACCAATAATAGCTATTTTATTAACAGTGAACATATTAAAACTGTTTATCATCAGCTGAAATTGTTGTGATCATTTGAATAGGATGACAGAGCAAAAACCTTTCTGTGTGCAGCCATATAATTAGCTATTTACTTTTGCATTTATCTAACACCATTTGAAATGTTTATAACTTATCTCCCTGACATTCTGAGATTTCTATGTCTTCACTAAAGTCTTTATTATAAATGTACCAAAAACTATGTAAAAAGTACAATGTTGGCATTTTTAACCAATTATGTCACCATAGAAGTGATATTGTGTTCTCATAACATATGACTAGCTTGTGTGTAACCCTATGCTAAAATAGACAAATCTTACAATTGTGGGATTTATGGAGAATAATAGAATTTACTGCTGCAGTTCTGAACCTAAAAGGGGGAAGGAGATTTCTTTATTTTCCAGGCTGAAGCTTGCCCCAAATCTGCCTCCCCCATTGAGATTTCTATGCCCCCACTGCAAAACAGGGGTTGGTTCTTTTTTCACATATGCAATATATTCCTGTTTTGTGAAACTTTTATCATAAAAACACCCAAACTATGCAAGAAAGTCAAATAATGGCATTTTCAACCAACAACATCACAATTGAAGTAATATTGAGAATGTGTAGCTTGTCTTTACCCTAGGGTATGACAGAAAAATCTTACACAGGTAAAACACAATTTTCTTGTCTGATATAAAAAAATACCTGTTCATTAGAACCAGTGTTTGAGGTAACTTTGTTTCATATTTTAACCAAAATCTCTCTGTATAAAAACCACCTGTCTTTATTTCTAAGGTCAATGAGTGGTTTTTATAGACAGATTTTACTGTATCACAACAATAAATTTGTGATCTTATGATATGTCATTAACATTTCTAATTAAGGTTCCAACAGATGAAATAATTAATACGGTTGTTTATGTGATAAATAAACAACTTAGCTGCAAGAATATAACTGCAATTATCTCATTGCACAACAAATAAAATTCTGAAAATCATACATTTCTAAAAAAAATTTATAAAACCCCTGCCCAATTCATTAAGCTATTTTGTGTGATGCGTGGGTAAAGTAAAACCACATTTTATTCCAGCTATTATCAAGGGATAACATACAAATCATCATATCACATACATTTCAAACCCACAGTTAATATGGTGTATGGCATGGTGATCATTATAAAATTAAAAACCATACATGTCTGTATATCTGCCCTCATAAAGTTGCTATAAACCTTAATGAAGTCATATTTCATCTAAATAGAATCATCGATGACATATTGACAAAAATAAATTCTTCATAGCAGCAGTCATCTTATTTAACAATTCCTCTGGTGCTTAAATCAACAGTTATTCTGATATAAAAACTGGTGATTAATCAAGACAGAAAAAAAAGAATTACATCACATATCATACCAAATTGATCTGCCTTACTTGTACTAATACAAAATGTAGAAAAACTGGGAAATCTGTAAAAATCTCAAAGTATGAAAAACAAAGAAAAGCTAAGAAATCTTAAAATATCTAAAACATGAGAAATGTGGTTTTAACCAAATTGAATATTTTCCGGCATTTTGAAATAATATCCATCAGACATTAAATTAAACCATATTACAAGACATGCACATTTATCAATTTAGACCATTGTGTGGAAATGCAACAAATTTATCATCTAATCAACTAGAAGAATTTTCAGTTTTATTTTCATTTCATTAAAACAATACAGTGAAATATCAGATATAACACATCAATGATCAAATAGATTCAACAACAAATTCCACTTTCCAGCGACTAGTATCTGCACCATTACCAAGATAATAAACATTACAAATACATTCATCAGTAACGCAAACAGCCAACACAGTAGTAAAAATTTACATTCCAAGATTAAAACCATAGTTTTAACTTTATATGCTGCATACATATAATGCTAGCTATCTGGAGTTCATGTTTTATCTTGATATTGAGTGTATATTTATTAAAGGGATGGTGTCGTTATATGGGGGATTATAAATAAAATCATGATAGTGATCACAGAGCAGAGGAGTCCAGACTGTCAAGAGAATTAAGCTTCAATTAATCATATTTGATTAATAAATTAAATTGATAAATAAATAAAAGTCTAATGTTTGCATTCAATGTATTGTAGCTGTAATTCTGTAATTATTAAGTAATCAATGTAACTCCATTTGGGATTTTATGAATACATAAATGTACACATGTTCAAGTATGACATTTTCCAAAAACAAAAAACAAGCCAAAAAAACAAAATTAATTCACGGTATAGCATGGATATACTGAAGACAGATGCTTATGACAACACTTGGGATAATCTTTTTCCTTTGAGCGATATGTAGGAGGTCATGGGTTTAAACCCCAGCTGGGGTATGACCAAAACTTGAAAATAAGTACAGTGACTGTTCTTTCCCCAAGCACTCAACATTTAGAAACGAAAGTCACAGGGTCCTTCTTAGAGACCTTAAAACCAGATGCCCCCTGGCATGTTTAAGAACCCTCCATACACATTGCCCTGAGCGCATTAAAAAAGGTAAAACATTCTGCCACTTCACCTATAGATGGTGACGTCTTGATATATAAGCAGTACATTCTTGACTGTGATGTAAAACCCCATTAATCAATCAATCAATCAATCTTCCATTGAGTGTATTCCACCATTAAAAGTGTATAATTCCAAGGACATGTTTAGGTACAAACACTGTAGGTGACCTTTCAAGGAACACTAGCAATGTCAACAAGAGTACTGCCAATGGTATAGTATAAAGTCATGAATGTTACATAATTTTACCCAAAAGCTATCAAATCACTTGATAATAACTGAACATAGGAATGATAGAATGTATACGGAAGGAGAACACCACTAGGCAGAACAAGATACAACTACTTAAACTGCTGCCATTATACTGTTGATAAAGATTCCAATGATGACAGAATACAAAAGAACATAAAATATTTTAGCAGTTAAACAAAAACTAAGGTCCAAGTCTATAATATGTCTTGTTCTGTTAAGTAGTCTGGGAGGAGTGGGCTGGATACAAAATCAATTTCCAAGGGACACAACTCTTGAGAAATCTGGATAAAGTTACCTTCTCTTCTGGTGCAAACAATGTTATATTATCCTGGTTATCATACATATATAAAGTTTGGTAAAAATCATGTCTTCAACAATATTGGAAAAGGCCAGACCTTGATGGATATCATGTCTTCAACAATGTTGGAAAAGGCTAGACCAAAAAGTGTATAATTCCAAGGACATGTTTAGGTACAAACACTGTAGGTGACCTTTCAAGGAACACTAGCAATGTCAACAAGAGTACTGCCAATGGTATAGTATAAAGTCATGAATGTTACATAATTTTACCCAAAAGATGTCAAATGGACTGGACTGTAGTGCTTAATATAAAGACTAAAGGCAAAAATATGAAGGTGAAAAACAAGGTCATGGCATTGAACTTTGACGTTGACCACAACTGAAGGTTTTTGCAACATTCATGAAAACCAAATTTTGTTACCGTTACATACATTCTTTAATATAATCTGATCCTGGGGCATAAACTGCACCCCTATTCATCCTCAAAATCCCAGAAAAATCCATTCAGGATCATGATCATGATCACTAGTGTTTTGGATATAATTAGTTAGACAGACAGATGGATGGTGAGTAACATAACTAGATGCATCTATTTCTTTCAAATGGCACAATATATGTACACAGTGTATAATGAACAGGGTGAAAACATCTGATGTAGCTGGTACAGTTTGACAGCACGTCACAGCAGGATTGCTAGATTGTAATTGTTGGCAAAAGCTAATCAGAACATTGCTGCCACTGCATTGCTTCAAAGCTATCAAATCAATTGATAATAACTGAACATAGGAATGATAGAATGTATACAGAACGAGAACACCACTAGGCAGAACAAGATACAACTACTTAAACTGCTGCCATTAAACTGTTGATAAAGATTCCAATGATGACAGAATACAAAAGAACATAAAATATTTTAGCAGTTAAACAAAAACTAAGGTCCAAGTCTATAATATGTCCTGTTCTGTTAAGTAGTCTGGGAGGAGTGGGCTGGATACAAAATCAATTTCCAAGGGACACAACTTTTGAGAAATCTGGATAAAGTTACCTTCTCTTCTGGTGCAAACAATGTTATATTATCCTGGTTATCATACATATATAAAGTTTGGTAAAAATAATGGCTTCAACAATGTTGGAAAAGGCCAGACCTACATGGACAGGCATCATGTCTTCAACAATGTTGGTAAAGGCTAGACCAATTATTATGGACAATACCCTACTGTAATATGCCATGATCCGAGAAACAGGTTCATGTTTTAAAGAGACTGTTCTTTCAAATATATAATCACTGATTGTACAAGAAAATAGTTGCTCTAATATAGAGTTTGACAACTTCAGTTAACTGTGAATTGAAAAGAAATATTGCTTTTAGCATGAACACATAAAATTCATATCTGCTTTACAGGAACATATTTACAACTTCTTGATTCAAATTTAAAGTTCTCTGTGGATCAATATTATGCTTGAAGCTTCTATTTATTTATGTATTTTTGTTCATGATATGAACACTAATGACAGCAAATCATTACCTATCCAAAAGCAATGTACTAGTTAATGCATCCATGATCGAATCTAGATGTTTATATTTGTCTCAAGAAAATATACTAACTAACAGTAATTAACAGATAAAGTCATAGTTATTAACATTAAATTTAATACAAAGACCAACAGTAAGTTAAATAAACATGTATATATTAGCTTTTGTAATTTTGTCTATAATGTGGGCCATGCTTTTGGTTTTTTATTGCATGCCATGTTCAACAATTAAATACATTAACCAGTTAACAAGTTCTCTTCCTAATTTTGAAAAGTTTAATGACCTAACAATCAGCACTAGTCTTTGATCCTAAATAACCAGAGAGTAAATCATTTACACAGCAAACTATGTACTACAATACTAAAGCACAGAGTATTAATTTGAAAGGTCTATTGATTGCCAAGACTGATCTGTAGGTATACAAATCAAAACCTTGATTAGATGTCTTTAGAATAGATGTCTTTAGAATATGTCTTTAGAATATGTCTTCAGAATAGATGTCTTTAGAATATGTCTTTAGAATAGATATCTTTAGAATAGATGTCTTTAGAAACACTAGATTGCTTACTTTTTTTCAACTTGTCAGACAATGGTCAGTGCAAATACAAGTCAATTATATCAAAATAAAATTCAACAAGCATTGCCTAGCTACATGATACAAAATTAACAAACCCTTGTAAATGGTGGATGTGTCACCAAAAACGTCGGTGAATTCACAGTATTTTATCAGTTTTTAGTACTAATGTTATGAAATAAAATAAAATAGTCATTTAAGTTATGTTTTCATGTATTGTTACTGCAAGATCAACAAATGTTCAAGAAAATAAAACAAGCATGAAAATTTCGCTATTTAAATTACTGGTATACACTCTTCAACTGGTTTATTTATTTTGTTTCATTATAAACATAAGTAATTGTAACTATAAGCAATTCATGACTTTTATGTACCTATTAATTAACTTCCTCATTATCCATTTCAGATAGCTAAAAACCCTTTAACTATGGTGTATATATATATTTCAATTGTCAACAACCTCTTCATGCTACAGAGTCTAAATCCTAAACCAACATGAAGGACAATGTCTCTTCAAGCAGAAATATTTAATTGAGTGTCTGGTCATTATTGATGGATATATAACTAACTAGGCATGAAAATATCACTTAATAAACTGAGAATATAATACTTATAGATGTCTGATGAGTTTACAAACTAAGTAGGTGTGAAAACAGAATCAAGTAAACTGGAAAATCACTAATGGATATATCAGAGACAGATATGACAGCTGAAACCATGATACATGCAATGGTAAGAAAGATAATCCTTACATCTTGCACTACATAATTTAGAATAATATTCTTGTACACTGCTACAATATTGATATAAATATTATGTGATACCATTTGTTATTCTATGTGGGTGAACCATACTTTTTCTTAATAAACCATTATTATTATTATTATTATAATGAATGAGTGGCGATACCATTGTATCACATTTTAGTATTTGTGTTATGCTTCACCATCTGGTTGATATTCATATTTATATTTTGAATGAATGTGTGGCAGAATGGGCTCAATAGGTGGCCAGGTAGCAAAGTAGATAGATCATCTAGTCAGTATTAGGAAGATCCCTGGTTTGACTCCCAGTTTAGCTGATGCATGTTTTTCACTTATAAAATGAGAGACATTATAGCCCAGAAAGTCTATGTTAACATGGTTAATATCTTTACGTACTTTCTATATATTCAACAAGGCGATGACATCACTGAAATGATGCTGGAGATTTTTATTGCATATACATATATATACCGGTATACGCGGTAGTCTATATACTAATATACAGTCATGTACATCAAACAAAACACACACTAGTAAAAAATTATTTACATACAATTCCAAAATAAGTTTTTTTTACCACTTAAGATATCATTTATTATGTTTCCTGGTGGTTTTATCTACACTTTCTGTCTCTTCATTAAATACTGGATTAGAATACACCCTGTATAACTGTATTTCATACAGGAGTTGGCTCCCCTTACACACACAGGCAGTCTTTCAAATGATTCTAACAGTCACAGGTCGTATAATATCAATTTTTTTTTGCAATACATATTGAAATATATTGCCAAGTTACTCATTGCTTAAAAATTGTGTATTTTATTTTACGGGTACTTATAAATGTAACCGCCATCCAAGTTTGGGTGATATTTAACGTCTGCATTATAGGCAGTGCACATTGTTATATTTTCATTTATAGTCCATGCAATTTGTCTAAATTTAAAATTTACTGACATTTTTGCCTTTGTCTGTTTTTTTTAACAAGTTTGACTTTATTGTCTGCAATTATCGATCCCAATATGATATAAACGAAGTGACTGTATTTCAGACACACTTTATTTTGGGTCAACACATGTATGTGAATGACAAACACTTGTGAGATAAAGTTTATATTATAACCTTTTGAGTGTTGTCAACAACAAAATAATGGCGGTAAAGCATAATCCACTGATTATTTTATTTCTACAGTATACCAGATTTTCATTTTGTGTACCGGTAAATTGTATCAATCCTGCCATACCACAATATACTGGTATAGTGATAAAACCACACACCCCTATGAGAAAGTGTGTCCTTACAATACTTCATATTTTGATCCAAGACTTTCCATTTGAAAATCAAAAAGCTGTAATACTCACCATACATAGCAAATCCATGGAATGGTATTACTCCATTTGGAGGGTAAATTACAGCAAACTCTTCTACACCTAGCTTCCCTCTAATGTAGGACTTTGGTGGTGTAGCACTGTTCTGAGCAAAATGTTTCAGCACCATAGTATCTCTTGAAAATGGAAGCAGAACCTAAATATATCAAATAAAGTTCTTGTTATTGCATATGTATCTACATGTATATCTGTCAAAAATTCAGACTTTTCCTTGCAAAATTATACCTTGCATAACCTTTTCATCTTGCTTATTGCCAAAATGTTTACAAGGTTTAACATGTAAACTGAACAATTTTGACATGACTGTTTTGGCTAATGTTACAAAAATGTATGTACATGTATGAAAGTTAAGCTTCCTTATATTTCGATTACTCAAGTTTGTTGCCATTTAAACAACTTTTCCTGACAAAAAGGAAGTGTAGGTAAAAATTTTAAATAATAACTAAATTACCCTGGATATTTTTATGCCCCATAGTTCCATGTTCTTTTCACACTTATATTTTGATTTTGCAATAGCAGGTGTAGCTAGCTAGCTAGACAGAAGGTATTTACCCTTCAACAAGAACTGGTATGTTGGTTTTTTTAATACATTCTGCCTCATTGAGAAAGATATGTCCTTTTAAGCCTATAAATCCAGAATCTCTTGTATTTATATTTTTATTATTGAAATCATGAATGTAAGACTTTAACAAAATTCAAGCAAAAAATTCAAAATATTTAATAATACAAATAAATCAATATCACAAACTTACTTGATACAGAAAATCTTCAAATACAAAATATTGATCATCATTTGTAGCAGTAAGTTTGACATCCTATAATATAGAGAAATAATCTTGATAAAGACAAGCATACGAAATTCTATTCTGCAAATAAAACACAAAATAAAAAACAAATTTTAACTCTAATTTTATCAAATGCTGTTGGATAATAATACATTGATGACCTTGAAAATTGTCACTGAACTGATTTTGAAGAACTTGTGAAACAAATATTAATTTGATTTCTTAATTCAATACTAAATCTATGTTTCTACGCAGAAATTGATCAAACATGATTTGTTTATACATATTGTAATAGAACATGACTGCTGATAAAATAACATGGAAACCATCATGTGGGCAACTTAATTAAAAAAAGATATTTTCAATGATTGATTTACATCTTATAATAACAAATTCAGAATTTACGCTTCACTGAACATGATTTCAAGTGTAATAATTTTATTGATAGTATGACAAGTTATGACAATTGTTAGAAACTATATGAAATAATATAAATCTAATATTTCTGGTCTAATTATTTTCCAAATGAAAAAATATAATTATGACTTCTATTAAGAGCTTACAGCAAAATAATAAATACCAAATCTAATGTAGAATCAATGATGCTATATACTGTACAAGAAAAATAATTGTCAGCTACCACATTTATGATAATTTACAATAACAAGAGGCCCATGGGCCTGATACGCTCACCTGATAACTAATGGCTAGCTGACAGATTTAAAGATAAATACTAAACCCCAATGACTTTTTTTTTTACATCATGATAACCGTTGTATTAATACCTACAACATTCTAGTATACATGCCTACACAAAAAGTTAATAGTTTTCAAGATAATTAACAATTTCGGTATTGTTTCGCATCTGTGACCTTGACCTTTGAACCCATGACCTTTTTCTATACATCAAAATGATCGTTGTATCGATACCTACAACATTCTAATATACATGCCTATACAAAATGTTTATAGTTTTTGAGATAATTAAACATTTTGGTATTGTTTCGCATATGTGACCTTGACCTTTAAACCCATAACCTTTTTCTATACATCAAAATGATTGTTGTATCAATATCTACAACATTCTAATATACATGCCTATACAAAAAGTTTATAGTTTTCGAGATAATTAACCATTTCGGTATTGTTTTGCATCTGTGGCCTTGACCTTTGAACCCATGACCTTTTCTATACATCAGAATGATCATTGTATCAATACCTACAACATTCTAATATACAAGCCTATACAAAAAGTTTATAGATTTTGAGATAATTAACCATTTCGATATTGTTTCACATCTGTGACCTTGACCTTTGAACCCATGACCTTTTTCTATACATCAAAATGATCATTATATCAATACCTACAACATTCTAATATACATGCCTATACAAAAAGTTTATAGTTTTCGAGATAATTAACAATTTCAGTATTGTTTCGCATCTGTGACCTTGACCTTTGAACCCATGACCTTTTTCTATACATCAAAATGATCATTGTATCAATACCTACAACATTCTAATATACATGCCTATACAAAAAGTTTATAGTTTTCGAGATAATTAACCATTTCGGTATTGTTTCACATCTGTGACCTTGACCTTTAAACTCATGATCTTTTTCCATACATCAAAATGGTCATTGTATCAATACCTACAACATTCTAATATACATGCCTATACAAAATGTTTATAATTTTCGAGATAATTAACCATTTCGGTATTGTTTCGCGTCTGTGACCTTGACCTCTTGACCTTTGAACCCATGACCTTTTTCTATACATCAAAATGATCGTTGTATCAATACTTACAACATTCTAATATACATGCCTATACAAAAAGTTTATAGATTTTGAGATAATTAACCATTTCAGTATTGTTTCACATCTGTGACCTTGACCTTTGAACCCATGACCTTTTTCTATACATCAAAATGATCGTTGTATCAATACCTACAACATTCTAATATACATGCCTATACAAAAAGTTTATAGTTTTCGAGATAATTAACAATTTCGGTATTGTTTCGCATCTGTGACCTTGACCTTTGAACCCATGACCTTTTTCTTTACATCAAAATGATCGTTGTATCAATACCTACAACATTCTAATATACATGCCTATACAAAAAGTTTATAGTTTTCGAGATAATAATTATAATCAGAGGTAAAAAAAATTAGGTCACGACCTTCACATATGACCTTGACCTCATTTTGAAGATACTAACAAGAAGATGTCAAAACTGAAAACCCCATGTCATTATCTGGTCAAATAGTCAAGTTATAACAATTTGAAGCTATTTTACGATTTTTTCAAAATTAAACGCAAAAACGCGTAACCTATTTTTTATCCGATTTTTACAAAATGAACAAACTATAGGCTTAAGACCCTAGAGAAGCCAAATATCACATCAGATTTTTTCTCCAATCAGTACTTTCGGAGAAGAAGATTTTTTAAGATTTTTGCACCCCTAGGTCACCTTGACCTAGTTATGGTAGCCATGGCAACGCCACGAACAAATCTGAATTGCACCGGCCCATATATACTTCTGACAAAGTTTCATTAAAAACTGTCCAGTAGTTTCAGAGGAGAAGTCGAAAATAGGTGTTAACGACGCACACACGCACACACGCACACACACACACACGCACACACGCACATACACACGCTGCGCTATGCCATAAGCTCACATGACCTTCGGTCAGGTGAGCTAAAAATGATGTTAAATCAGACTTAGTAGAGTGTTTTATATATCTACTGTATTGGATAATTGAAAAATAAAAAAGTAGGGTAAAACTGATGAAATGGAGTGAAAAGGATTCCAATGATGTATGGTTATGAAAAACAGTTATTATACTATGCTTCTATTTCTGGATAATACATTGATGACCTTGAACATTGTCAATGAAATGATTTTAAAGAACTTGTGAAACAAATATTAATTTGATTTATTAATTCAATACTAAATCTATGAATTTACGCAGAAAATGATCAATCATGATTAGTTAATACATAGTGTAACAGAACACAACTGAACACAACAGAACACAACTGGAAGTCTAAACAGCAATTTTCCACCATTTTCTGAGAAATTCTCTAATAACACAACATATTTTAGCAAGTTTGAGATATATAAAGGACCAAATTTTCAAAATGTTTGGAAATTTGTCTACAAATAATTTCAAATTTTAGGAATCCTAGTTAGTACATGTATATCTAAATAAACCATTAAAATTAAAAATGCTTAACATCTTCAGATTTATAGATGGCATAAACAGAGCCAGTAACTATCCAATCTTCAGTGAGCTGGTAACTATCAAATCAATATTTTTTATTCATGTAATGTTAAATATGATCCACTTAGGTTTTATCAATGGAGCCGTTTTGGAAAAAAGAGACTAATAGCCCTATTGCCCTTTCTAGAATGAATACTGAGTACCATAAATCAGTTCATTTGATAGTATGTATGACTAAATGCTCTTTTAAGAGAAGCAGATTTTACATACCTTGTATAACAAACTGTCAACTAATAAATCATGATGCTGTACACTGACTTTTAACTGTTCATAGTATAACTGATCCTGAAAAAAAGACAAGAATCACATTCATCCATTAACAGCAAAACAATTTATACTGTTACATCTCAAACAATACTTTTAAAGGTAAATGTAATTTAAATATTATATTTAAATTACATTTACCTTTAAAAGTATATTGCATCTCAAAAAAAAGAGATAACATATATGAACAAATAGTAAAGTTGGTGACAAATTTAAGTGGGCTTGTCGACCCTTCCATGATGTTTCTCACTTTAAGCACAACCTTTAAATTCAGAAGATAGACCTGAAAATGAAAGCAGTAAAAATCAACAAAAAAATATAAAATTCAAAAACTAAATCAGTTTTATTGAAGATGTTCATCTGTCCAATCATGACAGTTGCTAATAAAGTACTGTACTTCACAACAAATATTATAATAGATGTTAATAACAAAAATTGTTCTATTTCAATTGGTTGAAAAAACAGTTGATAAAACTATTTGTACTCACAACTTCATCAAGCTCAATACCAAGGATCTGACTCCAAATACTGGCTCTCTGACTCATCGGACATCCCTTCTTAGCAAATTCTTGAGACAATGGTCCATGATTAGCTGCTAGAACTAAAAAATTATATCATTTGAAAATAAAAATAAAAATAGCTTCATTTAGTCAATTGTGATTTGGATTTTCTATATAATTTTGAGTATATATATACATATGCATTTTACAGAATGAAAAATAGAAAAAAATAAAAACAATACAAAAAAGAAAAGTTCTGAAATTGCACGGACATTTGACAAATCGCCGTCCATGCCTTTTATGTGCCAACACTGGCTGCATTCACAGTACCAAAGCAGCATCACAGTAACTAATGATGTACTTGTGTCAGTGACATCATCAAACGACACAATTCAGGCCATTTCTATTCAGGCATGACAGGCCTTTGTCGGAACATTGTGGGCCTGGCAGTCGATCTGTCAATTCTGTTGTTTCACAGCTTTAAATTACCAATAAGGATAAGGTTTATCATATTGATCCACATTTGGACACTGTTTAACAGTTTATTTTTTGTGTTTAGTGTAAATATATGAACATTCTTTCAGATAGTGAAAGACTCGATACAAGTTTGATGTATCAAAAGCAAATTAGAATAAAAAATTACTTTTAAAAAAAGCTGCATGTATAATGTTCATATTTTCTGATTACATTCTGAGGCTATACTGAATACATTTGGAGTATAGCTTTTAATATTAAGCATCAATTTGTGATGAAAAAATAAATAACTATACTATATGACACATCTGTTTTATATTTAGAAATCAGGTCAAGTTCATGTAATATAATTTATCTGACCTACATTTGAGACTGTTATTAAATATTCAGTGAAATCAATTTCACAGCTACAGAGTCTTTGATGTAAACACATACTTTGATTAACTCTCACATACACAATAAACAATTAATCTATACACACAATTAATCTAAACAATAAAACAGAGCATGCCATGGAAAAGTACATTCTAATACTGCAGGCTTACAGGAGAATCCCTAGGTAGCTGTCTTCAAAAGAACTACGGTAAAGTTTAATTTTTTATTCAGCCAATTCCGATTAAAATCCCAGAGTATAAATACCAATTTGTAAACCAGTCTTTAATAAAACTTTTCTCTCAAGCAAGTTTTTGATAGTCAAGTTTTTAAATGTTTTTCCATCACATTCTTTTGAATTTGTGTTTAAAACTGGTCATGTGTTCAAATCCACAGGCTGAACTGGTCATGTGTTCAAATCTCCAAGCTGAACTAGCCACATGTTCATATCTCCAGGCTTATTAAACTTAAAGCTTCTATTAACGGTACATACCTTTTCTGCCTAGCTTGACTCTTTCATTTTCAAATGTTTCTCCAGAGAGTTCTCCATTATCATCTATACCTGACTGACACTGGTTAATGGACATCTCACTATACTGCAATCTCTGTAATTATAACATGTTAATTGTAGCTAACATGCTTTATGGTTTTGCTGCCATTTCAGCAGTTCTGTTAAAGCTGAGAAAACACTTTACAAGATATATAAAACTAGGGTTTCTACAAATTATACAATAAACAGAAATTTTACATTTCTATTTATGCAATAGATGTATTGTAAATATTAAACTCAGCTTGTTGCATAAAATTTCATTCAATCAAAAACAAACATACTAATCCATGTCCAAATCACAATCCAGAAGCCAAGTAAAAACTTTGGAACTGACAAGTCAGGTTAGACAGGTGAACTTCCACCAGGGAAGTGAGGCCAGGTGCTCTGTAAGGGTAAGCACCTCCTGTTTAGCTAGCTACACCCGCCATGTGTGTTTAATAACTCCATTATTACACAATCACTCATGTAAGATCATATATATATTAGAAATTCAACAGTATCAAAAAGATTTCAAATCTACATTCTTTATCTAATGCCACTAGCTTTGAAACATTAAAAACTTTAGATATATAACATGTACCAGTAATATCAAGTTTATGTACAGTAAAATGCTTTTAACTCTGTATGTATTTACAAAGACAAGCGGTATTCATTTTATAATCAATGAATCAATATTATATTTACCAATTTATTGATGCCCTTTACTTTAAGTGGAACTTGAACAATACCCCACATACTGTAAAATCTGAAATGATGAAAGATAAAGTAATGACATGTGAACATGCAGTGATTTTGTAACATTTTTAAAAACTACCTTCTGTCTTTGAAATCGGGAAAATTAGAAGTTATGAAATGCAGCAAACTGCATAATAACATGCTTGTAATAGCTTAGGATCCTAATTTCAACGATGTTATATTGTGACAATATCTAGCATTTTGTGGGTAAGGACATCTAGATTTAATTTGCTAGTATATAACAGATGTTTTAGAAATTTTCATTGTCAAATTGGGAAATTTTTCTCAAGGGGAAACTACCTTTATTCGGTAGTTATTTTAGGCAAACAAAATCACTGACATGTGTAGGTCAGTTGTAGAGTGTAAGGCTTCAGGTCCAATGTTTATAGCTATAAAATGGTTGAAATAAGCTGTAAAAATTAATAACAGATAATCTCACTAGGGATCTTGTGACCTTAGACAAGACACTTTATATTAAACTTCTACAGATTCATAAGCTTTAAGAATAATGGGCATGTGTGGTGATTTTTAATTCTGAGATTGTTATATCAGTGAGCTAGCACCTTAAAGTTTACATACACTTGTAAAAAATATATTTAATATACAAATTTATCACATACCATATCATTGTGGGAAGGTGCCAACTAAGACCCAATTATACATGTACAACATTGATGCTTGTTTTTTTGACAAGTGTAATATTTCTCAATATGACTAAAATATACATAGTCTTGAAAAAAAACAAATCTTAAGGAACACTTTCATGCAATAACCAACAATCTTTTAAGTGATCCAATAATAAGACACTTAACTAGAAATTGTTTTGATTCTAGACATTTTATTTACATGTACATAATACTGTATATGTAGTTTAGACAGGGCTTGACAGTATAAATTTTTCAAACTGCTCAGAACTGTGACAAGTAATAGGTGCTGCATACTCTGCACCAAGTAGCTGTAACTAGAAAAAGGTGTTATTTTATCATATGTTAATTCTGAATTTAATTATTACATTTTGACATTTAAGAATCAAGCATGACGTCTGACAAATATTTTTTATTCTGTTTGGCAATGGGCAGAGTGTGAATAAATTCCATTTGCCACTGGGCTGTTTAAACTCAGTCAGGACAAGTGGCTGAGTGCTTTAACTGTTAGATGTAATTATGTTTGTATAGATTAGAAGCAATACATACCCTTGTGAATCTCCACTGTGATAATTTGGATTCTGAATGCCAATTATAACATCCAAGAAATCCTTAGGTGCATAAACAGGTCTTATCTGGCTTAAATCTTAAAAAAATTAAATAATAATTTCATTATCTGAGATGCTTCAGGAAAAAACTGTACTAATTGATCAACAAATTGATTTTAAGATTTCATTTTTCTTTTAACTTGATTAAATTCTGATTAAGATGATAATGAAAAGTACAGAAAATTTTAAAATTAAACCAGAATCATTAGATTAAATGTCACTGTGACACCAATAATTGAAAACAGTTTTGACGTGGTGTCAAATTTATGTTACATGACATCATCATTTGAGAAGATAACTGCATGGCCATACCTTATTTCTTAATGATATTTACAAGTTATCTTAAATTTATGTGAGTGCATTACAGATGTAGATTGTTGATAAATATTGCAGCAATAAATCTAAGATAAAATTTTGTAGCTAAACATGATTATGACATCAAGTGTTTACATTCATGGAAAGAACATCTTCAGTTTTCGATGCAACATATTTTCAAATAGCCAAAAAAAAAAAAAAAAAAAATCAAAAAAAAAAAAAAAAACAAATTAAAAATGGTTTCACTCAACAAGCCAAATTTGTATCCAGCTGATAAATTGATAACAGTTTAATGAATTAAATATTATACTTCAATATTATTGATATAGAATAAAATAAATATGTTTCAATTCATGTAAATAAACAGAACATGCAACACTTTGCTGATTTGTGTTTGCATTTTGCTTTTAATGTGATAAGATACATTATATGTTTGTCTGTCCACACACTGAAATTATAATTTAGGGAAGATTGCAATTTACAAAATAGTGTAATACAAAATATTAGCACAAATGTTGATGCTGCTGATAATGTCATGACGAAAATGAAATATGTATCACTTTTTTCGTTTGTTAACATATTTATTGCAACAAAATAGACAGAAAACAAATAATAACTTTGTAATTTTACAGTGCAGGGTTATCCAAATGAATCAATCCTTAAATGTTTAAAAAGATAAAATTTGTCATTAATTGAAATTTTCTTATTTATTCATATGTGACTAAATAGCAAGTAGGTAAGACCTCAACTACATGTCAAACTATCGATGTACGGTAACTCATTTGCATTTGAAGAAAGTTATTCTCCTGCTTGAAAAGGAAAAAAAGTAAAAATTCTATTCAAAAAACAAAAAAAACAAAAAAAAAAACAAATCACATACATGTACACTAAAACATTCAAAAGTCTTCCAAGGTTCCAGAATTTCTATCTTCAAAAAAAGCTATCTTTATCAAGTCCTCTTTTTATAAAAAAAGTTATAAAAAAGATGAATTTTTAGAGGTCTTTACTAAATAAAGGTGGAAAAAATATTGATTTTGAATCTTGCCCTTGTATTGTTCAACCTATGGTAGCTTAAAAAGAAATGGGTACAGAGAGTGCATCCTTTTACAGCATACCTACCATGATTTTATATTTTTTCAAGAAAAAATACTCTAATGCTGTGACTCAGAGGACTATGAAAATTTTCCAATACTTTAGTAGTTATGCAGCCAGCATGCTTTAGTTTCCCAAAATTTTTATATAATTTTCTCAAATGATGTCAAAATTTACATAATAGGATGTTTCAATATTGTCAGCTCATTTATGCTTTGAAAACCAGAGTACTTGTATTTCCAATAGAAAATGATGTCCCAGTTACTTTCAGTCATGCGACAGCTGTCTGACAATACTTAAATACAGTCTAACCTGTCTATAAGGGCCACTTGGGGGAAGTTGCAAAAGTGGCCCTTATGGACAGGTGGCCTTTATATAGAGGTTTGTAAATCCAGTTATGGCATCAATATAAATATTAGTTGGAAAAATAGTAAGCAGTTCTAATTTATTTATTTTATTTGTTAAAATTTCTGTTACAAAAAAGGGCACTAGCTAATTTTAACAGAATAATTTCTTTGAAAACAATTAAAGAAAAATCTTCTGACCACACTATTTATCAATCTTTGAAAACAAACCTTAAAAATCACCAAGTATATACACATATCTTAAATAAAGACATGTTTTCTTTAATAGGTAGGAGCCAGTTATGAAAACAATAGAAAATAGTATATGTATCATAATTAAGAATGAGTAATAATCTATCCTTAGTGCTTTATGGCTTCATTTGTTGACATGGGGATAAATGACTTAAGAATTGTTTCAAGTTTTTAAAAAAGTTTCAAAAATATACTTTTTAAAAATTCTTTTCTAATCAACATACAGATTTGGTTACATGTACTTAGCATGCATGCTTAGTTTAATGATCAATGGTTTAAAGTTAAATAATCAATGTTTAAAATCTAATTTTAGCTTCAAGATTTGAAAAAAAAACTACATGGCTTAACATTTTTACACAAATTTTTAGAAACTATAACAAACCTTGTCCCCAAAATACGAATAAAAAGTGGCCTTTATAGACAGGTTCATAAGCCATTTTGTACAAAAATAGGGTGGCCTCTGGCTCAGTTGAACAGTGGCCCTTATATAGAGGTTAAATAAAGAGTAAAATGGCTCGGGAGGAATTGAAAGTGCCCTTTATAGACAGGTGGCCCTTATATAGAGGTGGCCTTTAACACAGGTTGGACTGTAATAAAAACATTCACTATAACAGTGTTTGTCCAGTTGCTTTTGTAAATCTTATGATGATGATGATGTCACCATAATGCAAACTTTTAGACTCTACTCGTCTAATGTATTACCAAGCCAAATTAGTTACAGGGGTGGAGGTATGGCGTTTTACACCCAAGTGAATTCTTTTATGTATACCGAGTCTGTCAGTTGATTCTTTACAGATACTAATATACATGTATACTCTGATACACACAAGTACTATATTTGTGCAATAAATAATAATAAACATTACCTGGTCCCTCTACACCAAGTTCTGTCCATTTACTAATTAGATCTTTTTGTTCTTTTTCTGGTCTCTAAATTATAAAATATATATCATATATTGTAACCCTCCTATATGACACATATTGTAAATATGTAAACTACATCATCCTTTGATTCAGAAAAACAATGAAAAGATATACATATATAAATGTCTGACAGAATTAGACAATTAGTTGTCATTATTTCTTTGCATAACTTGATTTTGAAGCTAATCTAAAAAGAATAATGAAGAAAAAATTAAATGGTTAATTTTGTTATATTTTGAAATCTAAATTGAGTTCAGGTCTGTTTTGAGCAAACAGCATAATGATATTGTAAATCAGAGTTAATCTGATTGATACACTGTTATGTCAAAAAGTCAAATGGAGCTCATCTTACCCAGGATAAGACTAAATTACTGTCACTTAAGTTTTATAATCTTTTTTCTTCTAACAAATTGTCTATGTTAAATAACTTGTGTAAATTTATCAAGGTTATTAATAAGAGGATCAGTCCTCCGGGTTAGTGAGTTAGTTATTTTTGATAATTTCCTGCATGTGCACTATATTGTATATGTTTTATGTTTATTATTATGTATATGTTCTCTGTATTGATAAAATTCAGTATGAGAAATGAAACTTGAAACTTAAGCACTCAAATAAATTAATAATTTTATGTAATATAACATGATTTTTAATTACTTACCTTTCTTGCTAAAGGAATATTCAACTCTGTACACATGCTATTTAAACTCTTTAATATTCTTTTTTCCCAAGCTTGCTGATTAAAAAATGATTACAAAATTCATATTTAAATATCTTATAGTAAACGACCCTTTTTAATTATATATCCAATGAAAAGGATGGTCAACTTAGAGTAAGACACTTGTAAATGAGGAGATTTATTATCGTAATTCATCATGATTTTTACATTGTATCATATTGTTTTCTTGCCCCCAAGATTAAAAGAAGCGATTATGTGTCATTTTCCCTCAAGATGACATCAAGTTCTCTACCAAATCATCCATTGATTGACATCACTAAAATTGATAGGATTACATTTGCCTGACATGGCACACAACTCTATATCACACAAAAGATATAGAAGAAAGAAAAATGCATAAAAAAAGCAGTGAAAAATATACCGATCTTGCACCCCTTGTACAAGATAGCTGTAGGGAGGAAACACCTGAAAAAATAGATAATTTGAGGACATGTTGAAATTGATTTTTGATTGTTGTATTTAGTAACATGATAAATGAAATCAATCACTGCTTGGCAAGTTCTGGACCAAATATACTAGAAATTGAGTTGAGATTTCTCTATCTGGCACCACAAGTAGTGAAAGATTTTTTTTTAAATAAGTAGTCATGAAGACAACTATAACAGCCTAATCAGCTGATCACAAGGACAGATTATGACTTTGAGATATAAAATTTGCATTCTTGTGAAAAGTGTTCCAACTCTAAAAACCGTTTCTCCTTCCATTAAAACTTTTTAATTTTTTTCGTTTTTAATAAAATGAATTAATTTTGCCATTGATTGTGGCATTAATTATTGATGCACTAAAATTTGTTTCTGATAAAAATGTCTCTTAACTTTGGCGAAAATCAAATTGTCCCCGACTTTCACATAAAATCCCAAATTTTTTTGTCTAATGTCCCTGGTTTCCATTTTTGAGTTATAACATGAATGTCTAATTCAATCAGAATACCTGTGCTTTCCTTAGATACTGTAATGGTTCTTTGACATGATCTGTTGGTGGTTGTGGGTATGGTACTTTATGATGAGTCAGCATAAACTTGTATATAGCATTCTTTAACTTCCTGTCCCATCCTGAAATGTATAAAATTACATTCAAAATCTTGAGTTAGGTTTTGAAAACAGAAATGATGCAGACTCCATCAATGAAACAATGAAGCCTTCTATTAGCTATGCATGCTTCATCTTTATCCAACTGAATTTAGTGATTTGAATAATTTATTTTCTGTTTATTGACTATAGCAAATCTTCAATTGCCTATATTCTTTTTTCTTTCCAATAATACATAAAAAATGGATATTGCATTTGATTTTTTTTTTATTCATATGCATCTTTGAAAACATTAATGATTTTATTCCTTCAATTTTACTGATTTATTTAATGCAGAGCTATGATCAATTTTTTAAAGCTTAGTGTAACTTAGTAAGCATAGTAAGTGAATACATACCTGAGTTAACAAAGCCAGTTTGTACTCCTTTCTTGACTTCAGCCAAACGTAGATTTGTTTTTGATATTTCACTCTGAAAAATCAAATTTACATGTATTAATGTAAAAAAAATAATATCGTTAAGATTTGCAATTTCTGTGTCTTCAATAATTTAAGATTTATTTTAGAGTTGTGCAGTATACTAATGTACCCTGGTGCTATACTGTGATACTAAGAATATGATGTTTATGACATTTTCAAATTTTGTATGTATTAAATGCTACAGTGAAATTGAAAATAAAGATTTTCCCTCTTGACTGATTTTGTTTTTCACAGACAGCTTTGTGACTACCATATGTGCATATATATATACAAAAGATTAAAGTTATGCCTGCCTACTTGTTACATATATATATATATATATATATATATATATATATTATATATATATATATATATATATAAATATAATATATATATATATATATATATATATATATATATATTATATTATATATATATATATATATATATATATGCACTTTAATATTGAGAACAAATGACAAAATAAAAAAATCTAATATGGACATTTGTGTTTGACCAGAATTATTGGCAATAAACCAACATCAAGTTACAAAATCATAGTACCGGTATTACATATTTGTTTATTAAAATCATCTGCAAATTCGCAACAACTCCCAATGCACAATAGGGGTGTCGCAATATACTGGTATATTGTGATTTTACTAAAAATTGTATTGTATTGCCATACCAGTGTTTAACAATATTTTCACAGCTTATGAAAATCAGTTTTTTATCCATATTTTCTCGTCTTTTTTATAACAAAGATGTACATAATGGAATTCATTCACTTTTACACGTTTTATGTAAAAAAAAGGTATCTGTAAAACAGGTGTTTGTAAAACATAATAAATCGTATATTATATACACAAGAGGCCCATGGGCCTTAACGCTCACCTGTAACCTTTGAACCCATGAGCTTCATTCAAATATCAAAATGATAATTTGGCTAATATTCTAATATACATCCCTATACAAAAAAATTATAGTTTTTGAGATAAATAATCATCTCAGTACTTGTTTGTATCTGTGATCTTGACATTTGAACCCATGCCCTTCATTCAGATATCAAAATGACCACTGTGCCAGTACCAACAATATTCTAATATACATGCCTATACAAGTTAAAGTTGATAGTTTTCAAGATAATTAACCATTTAGATATTCATTTGCATCTGTACATGTGACCTTGACCTTTGAACCCATGACCTTCATTCATATATCAAAATGATCATTAGGATAATACCTAAATATTCTAATATACATGCCTATACAAAAGGTTTATAGTTTCTGAGATAAATAATCATTTCAGAACTTGTTAACATCTGTGACCTTGACCTTTGAACCCATAACCTTCATTCATATATCAAAATGATCGTTAGGATAATACCTAAAATATTCTAATATACATGCCTATACAAAAAGTCTATAGTTTTTGAGATAAATAATCATTTCAGTACTTGTTTACATCTGTGACCTTGACCTTTTAACTCATGACCTTTATTCATATATCAAAATGACCATTGGGCCATTACCTACAATACTCTAATATACATGCATATACAAAAAGTCTATAGTTTTTGAGATAAATAATCATTTCAGTACTTGTTTACATCTGTGACCTTGACCTTTTAACTCATGACCTTTATTCATATATCAAAATGACCATTGGGCCATTACCTACAATACTCTTAATATACATGCATATACAAAAAGTCTATAGTTTTTGAGATAAATAATCATTTCAGTACTTGTTTACATCTGTGACCTTGACCTTTGAACTCATGACCTTTATTTATATATCAAAATGACCATTGGGCCATTACCTACAATATTCTAATATACATGCCTATACAAAAAGTCTATAGTTTTTGAGATAAATAATCATTTCAGTACTTGTTTACATCTGTGACCTTGACCTTTGAACTCATGACCTTTATTTATATATCAAAATGACCATTGGGCCATTACCTACAATATTCTAATATACATGCCTATACAAAAAGTTCATAGTTTTGCAGATAATTAACTATTTTGGTAAACTTGTACATCTGTGACCTTGACCTTTGAACCCATGACCTTAATCGATATATCAAAATGATCGTCATGTCAATACCTACAATTAACAAAAAATCCTACATCAGTATCACCAGAAATGTTTAAAAAATAGCATTTTTTATCAAAGGTCAAAAACTGGGACATGACCTTGACCTTTGACCTTGACATCAATCAGTAGAAAATTGCAAGACAAGATCAACAGTGAAAACTCCATACAATTATCTTCAGTCATTATGAAGTTATAACAATAAATGTCTCATTTTAAAAATTACATAATTTTACACAAAAAACGCGTAACCTATTTTTCGTCCAATTTTCATGAAAAACACAATTTTAATGTATCTAGGTATCCTGAATCCAAAAATCTAATCAAAATTTGCTGCACCTTTTGGTTTCAGAGAAGAAGATTTTTTTGTCTTTTGGCTATTTATAGTAACGGCAGCCATGTTGTTGGGAGTGGTCAAACCCCGAACATAATTTTGAAAGCCTGTTACCCAGGCATAATAAGCACCAAGTTTCATCAAATATGGCTCAGTAGTTTTGGAGGAGAAGATTAAAATGTAAAGTTTACGCACGACGCAAGACACACGACGGATGGTGATAGATAGCAATAGCTCATCTGAGCCTTTTGGCTCAGGTGAGCTAAATAAGCGTCCATGTGATGTCATCAAGTAAACACATAGTGGAGCAACAGTACAGAATAATCAAATTAGAACTGAAATTTATAACAAAATATATAACAGGTCTTGGATCTGCCCGAAACGGGGGATCGCCCGATTGGTGGACAATTAAAGGGAAGTAATTCTTGTGGGTGTACACGTGAGTACACAGAAGAGTTCCGATGATTGCGAGTAATACTACCTTATGTAAACATCCGGTAGATTGTACATAGATACTTGCGGTTGTCAATGAAGCTTTGTAAATCCTACAGGCAACAGGTAATAATGACAGACATATCGACAGTGTTTTCCTATGATGACATGAAAGATTCAATAAAAGAAGAACAATTGAATGAAGATTTTTAATTAAACACAAATTGATTGCTAATTTGAATCTATAAAGCTACTCAATTAAAAAAATTAATACACTTTATATTTTATCTTGTTTTTCGATCAGATGATGATATTCATTTTGTCAGTTTTCTTCCTTTTATTTTTTTGGTGTAAATGCTGAATAATTAGAAGAATTTTCGTATATAGTATAAACTGAGTTCGGAATTTTAAGCAAGTCACTACAAAGCCAATTTGATGATATAATCAATCGCACTAGTTAATACCGCTTTTGTTTATTATAATTATTATTCTTTTTTAATTATTAGTAAATATGATAATTTTGTTTGAAATAAAGAACAGGAGGCTAAATGACAAATCTTCTTCAGTTTAGAATAATAATGTTGGAACTAGAACCAGGATATAGATTTACCCTACACTCCCGACGTTCGGATATATACATGTAGCTACATATACACGGGTAAAAACTGAAAAATCAAATTGCCACTAAACGCTTAGCTAGTATATTGTGGCATTGGATTGAGAAGTGAAACATATACTATTATTAGCTACATATTTACAAGCTTTTCACCTGACTTTACAACAGAATACAAGTTCTGACACAACCTGGACGACATTTTATCCTGAAAAATTACAAGTTATTTCATGAAAGAATGTGTAGATTGGTCAAAATTCTTTAACAACATTTTGGTATTTTTTTTTGGGGGGGGGGGGGGGGGGGGAGGGGGGTGCGAAGGGCAAAATTCAGACAGAAAATTAAAAAAATATCTTCAAAGAGTTGGTTATCACACATCTGAACTAGGTAAGAAACGGTCCTTTTAGCATTTCTATACCCGTAACTACGATGTATTTTTTACTGGAACATTTATAACCGGAAGTGCATTTTTAAGAGCTTATAACTTTTTTTCCGCACGACAGATTTTTTTTTTCGCACGACAGATCTTTAGAAATATAAGTTTACTTTAACTGTTCAAATTTTTAAGCCCCCCTACTTATTAATGAATCCCCACGCCCTTTTTATATAAAAGGTCATCAATTTTACTCCATTTTAAGCCTGTTTCTAGGCAAACAAATGAAATACGCATGCGCGATGTTATAGTCATAAAAACGCTTAAACACTTTATCCCCCGATCGGGCGATTTCGATTTATCCCCCGTTTCGGGCGGATCCCAGACCTGTATAAAGACAAAAGATTTTTAAAGTCAATATATTGTGGTATGTATTGCAATATACTCTTCTTATATTGCAATATATTGTGGTACACTATGAGCATATTGTGACACTCCTAGTGTACAGTGTAGCATTCTGCTAGTTGAATTATTTCCATTTTTTCATATAAATGTATATAAGGATGAACATGGCATATAATTGTGACAGGAAGGAGAAAAAATGCAGGGTTGTACTCAGGGAATCAGGGCAATATTGACCTGATACCTTTCAAATTCATGTATGCACAGACACTTGCTGGACTTGGTTGATTTACTTGTTAGGGACAGACATATAAACTAATTCTATTGTTTCTTAAACATAAAGCCTTTTTCTTAATGGACACTGACTACATTCATATTAATTATAGATTATTTGTGTTTGATCTGGTCATGTCCAAGGGCGGATATGGCCAAGAGGTACTGTCACTGGCATTCAAAGTCAAGTAAAGGGTTGTGGGTTCAAACCTCACTCGAGACTTGGAAATTTTCTGTGATGATTTTCAAATGATCATACTAGAGTAGTAAAAAGTTTGTTACTCAGTAGTCTTTTGGATGAGACTCAATATACTGACGTCCTGTATCTCAAGTCATCTGTAGCGTTCGAAAAACAGTAGGCCACATGTGGCCGCTACAGAGAATGCTTACAATTAGAAGTGATTGAAACAGACTGAGTAACATAAATCAGTTTGGCTAGTCTCATGGGAATGGGCTATTCCATTTTATAAGTGCGCCCCCCCTAAGGAAGGCATGTCAATCCTCATTTAGACCCCCCCCCTCCATAGCTTTCACATCCCCCCCTACATAAAATCTCCAGAAACTGTACTCAACCCCCCCCCCCCCCCCCCCCTCCATGACACAAACTATATAGCCTGCAACCCCATCACCCTTGGGTAAGGAAGGCATGTGTCACAAATTTTACACCCCCCTCCATGGCACTGATAACCACCCCTCCATAAAAGAAATAAAATTAATACCCCCCTCCATGGCACCGTTACACCCCCCTACATGACTACTTCAAGAAATATTTATCTCTTAACATAGCATAAGGAAGGCATGTGTCACAAATTTTATACCCCCCTCCATGGCACTAAAACACCCCCCTCCATAAAAGAAATAAAATTAATACCCCCCTCCATGGCACCGTTACACCCCCTAGATGACTCCTTCAAGAAATATTTATCTCTTAACATAGCGTAAGGAAGGCATGTATCACAAATTTTATATCCCTCTCCATGGCACTAAAACACCCCCCACCATAAAAGAAATAAAATTAATACCCCCTCCATGGCACTAAAACACCCCCCTACATGACTCCAAAGAAATTTCAACATACCTCTTTACATAGGGTAAGGAAGGCATGTGTCACAAATTTTACACCCCCCTCCATGGCACTGATAACCCCCCCTCCATAAAAGAAATAAAATGAATACCCCCCTCCATGGCACCGTTACACCCCCCTACATGACTCCAAAGAAATTTCAACATACCTCTTTACATAGCGTAAGGAAGGCATGTGTCACAAATTTTATACCCCCCTCCATGGCACTAAAACACCCCCCTCCATAAAAAGAAATAAAATGAATACCCCCTCCATGGCACGGTTACACCCCCTACATGACTCGAAAGAAATTTCAACATACCTCTTTACATAACGTAAGGAAGGCATGTGTCACAAATTTTATACCCCCTCCATGGCACTAAAACAGCCCCCTCCATAAAAGAAATAAAATTAATACCACCCCCTCCATGGCACCGTTACACCCCCTACATGACTCCTTCAAGACATATTTATCTCTTAACATAGCGTAAGGAAGGCATGTATCACAAATTTTATACCCCCTCCATGGCACTAAAACACCAAACACCCCCTCCATAAAAGAAATAAAATGAATACCCCCCCCCCTCCATGGCACCGTTACACCCCCCTACATGACTCCAAAGAAATTTCAACATACCTCTTTACATAGCGTAAGGAAGGCATGTGTCACAAATTTTATACCCCCCTCCATGGCACTAAAACACCCCCCTCCATAAAAGAAATAAAATGAATACCCCCCCCCTCCATGGCACCGTTACACCCCCCTACATGACTCCAAAGAAATTTCAACATACCTCTTTACATAGCATAAGGAAGGCATGTGTCACAAATTTTATACCCCCCTCCATGGCACTAAAACACCCCCCTCCATAAAAGAAATAAAATGAATACCCCCCCCCCCCTCCATGGCACCGTTACACCCCCCTACATGACTCCAAAGAAATTTCAACAAACCTCTTTACACAGTGTAAGGAAGGCATGTGTCACAAATTTTATACCCCCTCCATAAATGAAATAAAATGAATACCCCCTTCATGGCACTGTTACAACCCCTCCAAAAGAAATAAAATGAATACCCCCCTCCATGGCACAGTTACACCCCCCTCCATAAAAGAAATAAAAAGAATACCCCCTCCATGGCACAGTTACACCCCCCCTACATGACTCAAAGAAATTTCAACACACCTCTTTACCTCTTTAAATAGCGTAAGTAAGGCAAATGTCACAAATTTTATACCCCCTCCATGGCACTAAAACACCCCCTCCATAAAAAGAAATAAAATGAATACCCCCTCCATGGCACGGTTACACCCCCCTACATGACTCGAAAGAAATTTCAACATACCTCTTTACATAGGGTAAGGAAGGCATGTGTCACAAATTTTACACCCCCCTCCATGGCACTGATAACCCCCCCTCCATAAAAGAAATAAAATGAATACCCCCCTCCATGGCACCGTTACACCCCCCTACATGACTCCAAAGAAATTTCAACATACCTCTTTACATAGCGTAAGGAAGGCATGTGTCACAAATTTTATACCCCCCTCCATGGCACTAAAACACCCCCCTCCAAAAAGAAATAAAATGAATACCCCCTCCATGGCACGGTTACACCCCCCTACATGACTCGAAAGAAATTTCAACATACCTCTTTACATAACGTAAGGAAGGCATGTGTCACAAATTTTATACCCCCTCCATGGCACTAAAACAGCCCCCTCCATAAAAGAAATAAAATTAATACCACCCCCTCCATGGCACCGTTACACCCCCCTACATGACTCCTTCAAGACATATTTATCTCTTAACATAGCGTAAGGAAGGCATGTATCACAAATTTTATACCCCCTCCATGGCACTAAAACACCAAACACCCCCTCCATAAAAGAAATAAAATGAATACCCCCCCCCCTCCATGGCACCGTTACACCCCCCTACATGACTCCAAAGAAATTTCAACATACCTCTTTACATAGCGTAAGGAAGGCATGTGTCACAAATTTTATACCCCCCTCCATGGCACTAAAACACCCCCCTCCATAAAAGAAATAAAATGAATACCCCCCCCCCTCCATGGCACCGTTACACCCCCCTACATGACTCCAAAGAAATTTCAACATACCTCTTTACATAGCATAAGGAAGGCATGTGTCACAAATTTTATACCCCCCTCCATGGCACTAAAACACCCCCCTCCATAAAAGAAATAAAATGAATACCCCCCCCCCCCTCCATGGCACCGTTACACCCCCCTACATGACTCCAAAGAAATTTCAACAAACCTCTTTACACAGTGTAAGGAAGGCATGTGTCACAAATTTTATACCCCCCTCCATAAATGAAATAAAATGAATACCCCCTTCATGGCACTGTTACAACCCCTCCATAAAAGAAATAAAATGAATACCCCCCTCCATGGCACAGTTACACCCCCCTCCATAAAAGAAATAAAAAGAATACCCCCTCCATGGCACAGTTACACCCCCCCTACATGACTCAAAGAAATTTCAACACACCTCTTTACCTCTTTAAATAGCGTAAGTAAGGCAAATGTCACAAATTTTATACCCCCCTCCATGGCACTAAAACACGCCTTTCATAAAAGATAAAATGAATACCCCTCCATGGCACTGTTACACCCCCCTCCATAAAAGAAATAAAATAAATACCCCCTCCATTATTATTATAAAAGTTGGCGACTGTAAAATATGTAAAAAGAATTGATGCAATTATCAGTGAATATGTGCATACCTGAGCAGCAAGCAGTAGGTCAGAATATAGTTTTGAAGATCTAAGTTCCTGCATTAATGCTTGCATATAGCTTTGAGAAATATTTGATTCCCCCATAATGACAGGCAGCGTGAAAGTTGGAAATCCTGGAAATATGCAGGTTCAAGAGTCCATAGCAACACATCAAATTTCAAGCCAGTATGGTGATCTTTTCACCTAGCTCCAGTTAGACCGTCTCGGTTACATAATGACTGTATTTCTGAGGCTAAACCAATTCGAAAAGTTCGGAATTAATTAATTTATCGACGAATTTAAATGTTCATAAATGTGTCTACTGAAATATTGGTGAACCAGTTCAATATTTCCTCAATTACCAAAGAGTTCTGCTTTCCAACCTCGATCCCATTTTTCACATTTTCCTATTTTCGTAGTTCCCACCTTTATTATGCGTACCGTTTTCTATACATTAAACATAACTTTAAAATGTCACATTTATACGCGGAACTCTAAGAGATGTAATGATTTCACGAATCACCGAATTGTTAATCAAATAATGAAACAATTCAAATAGCCGAAATATTTGCAATTTTAAAGCCAAATATGCCATACATTCGCATATATTCCGGGTCATTTGAATATGATTCAAGTTGCACATCCTCATTATTGTTCTGCGTGGTGTTGGTCTGATGGAAATGTGTTTAATGTTTTATCTCCATGACAAAGGTAAATTATTACGCTTTACTTTTGTAAGAAACACTGAGTTATCTACGATTTATTTTCCGGATTTAAAAATGCGTGTACCAGGCATGATCCAAAACACAACAAGTCATAACTGAAAGTGCACGGTAACACAATACTGTTCTATTTGAATTGAGGTGAATATTGTTTGGTTTGAATAATGCTGAACTATATACAGCCGAATATGACTCATCAATAATCAAGTAATATAGAAATCTTACCTCGGATCGTTGGTAGCCTTAGAATATGAACTATCACACATGGTACACGCATTTTTAAAAGGAAAATAAATTGTAGAAAACCTCAACAGTAATATAAATTGTCGAGTTTTCAAAAAACCTCGTATTTCTTTAATAAACTCTGGTCCCTA
The DNA here is from genome assembly GCA_021292105.1 of Anadara kagoshimensis. Classification (NCBI taxonomy): domain Eukaryota; kingdom Metazoa; phylum Mollusca; class Bivalvia; order Arcoida; family Arcidae; genus Anadara; species Anadara kagoshimensis. Next base: position 6,839,193 of record CM037873.1, read on the forward strand.
CGCACTGCTATATGGTGTTGAATATATTAATATCCTTTCATTTTTTAAATTAAGTCGTTACACAAGGTTAAAATCATCTTTCCCATACACGTGTATTTTTGCACAATTTCCATAAAAATGCAACAAATGTTTTAAAATTCTTAAATTATCAATTTCGACTTTATTTTTACTTATGACTTTTCACACGTGTGAAGGTAATTTCATAATATTGTACCCCTTTTTCACGTTTTTCAACCAAATGGTTTTCACTTGAATTTTCCTACTTAGATGACCCTTAATAGCATTTATCTGCCCATTGTATCAACAAAATTGGCATTGACAGTACATGCATTACTGACTTCACCAAATTCATCATTAGGCATGAGACTATGATAATTTTAATACCAACCAAAGTATAAAAAAAACATGGAAGAAACTGACAGATCAGGATATAGATAGAAATTATACTGTGAAAATCGGAAAAACTGGAGGTCAAATTGTATTTCTTTCATCAGTTTTTGTGTAACCGGGTGATATATAAGTATTTTAGGTAAGCGCTGCATTTGTGTAATAATGTGTGTGTTTGTTTATCGTTTTTCCACGTGTGTTTGTTTATGTATACGAACCGGACAGTATGACATCTCGGCAACCTATGTGACCTTAACTTGACAAGTCAAATTACGGTGCATGCTGGGTTATCACTCACACTTTCCCGCTCAAACTTCACCATTGTAAAATAGCGTAAACAGGGGATTTGATTAGGAAAGATATATATTCAACTTGAAATCATCTTGTTCATTGCTGCAAAGCAATAATCAGATGTTCGGTAAGCTTGACATTATTTTTATTTATTTGGAATGTCAGATTGTATATATTTTAACGTATTTTACAATTTATAGTATTGTTAAAGTTTGGCGATAATGCAGTCGCTAATTTGACCTTTTTATCAATATATTGTAGGTATAACTTGTACCCAACGAATCATGTTCGACGTGTTGATATAATAAAATATTTGTAAACCATAGGAGTCTTGTAGTCAGAATTGATATGCAACCCCGGGTCACATCTGCATTGGATTTCGGCGATGTATTTTTAGGTCTCAATTTATGTTTAAGTCTATGAGTTTGTTGTCTAAAATTTTCATAGTTTATCATTCAAAGCCGAAAGGCTCACCATCAATTAAAATTAGTTCAGTCGGTCGGACTTAACGTATTTGGTTAAGGAAAATTGCCGCAACACTCAAAACAAAAGCTGCAGGTACATCGAATGTAATAATTGTTAAGAGCAAAGCTTTTGGAAATTACATGCTATAAGACATGGGTAACAAGGCGAAAACTGAAACAGGTTTGGTTGATATAGAAACTGTCACAGTAAGCATATAACCAAGAAAATCAATGAAGCAGGACTATTAGAACAGTTTGTCTATGAATTCAATCAAGAATCGAAATGATAAAAGTTTGCCCCCATATTCACAATATCTTCCGTCAGCACAATATTCTGAAGAAATGTCGACACGGAAGATATGTCATACATATGGGCATTTCAAAATATTAAAAACATACAGAAATTATGCACTTTGGGGCAAGCAACTAACAGATAACGTCACATACCGGTGTCATTTATACGAAGGAAGCGACTATACCTTTGTATACAATATCCGATTCCTATAAAGCATCGTCCTGCTGGTATTTAGCCCCATACATTACCGATCAAGTAATTGTTCCAGGTGTAAAGTGTGATCATTTTAATTTATAACAACTGGTCCAAAAACCTTCAAGTGTACACAATACATCATTTTGTATTGAAAAATGCTTCTTAGTCCGCACACCAACAAAACATTGCAGGGGTAAAGTTGTATTTATGACCTTATTTTAGACCAAACTGTGGATGCATTGCCTCGCGGACATTTGTAATGTTCCGTGAGGCATAAAATATGACCAAAATATGTTATTTTGATACAAAACGATAGCATTTTGACCCACCTGTCTGAATTCCCCGCTTCAAACCATGTCCCCCTAACGAGAAACAGTACACGTTAGAAGCAACTGATCATGATTAGTTTCGCATAATTTCAAATATGTTGTAAAACAAATTGGTATAATTCTGTCGATTTATTGATGATAATGATGATATGTATGTTTTATTTGTGTTAATCATTGAGTACACTAAGCTTTGGACAATTGAATCAAGAAAACTTGGCCACACAAGGCAAAAATTTAACGAACGCAAAGAATCTGATGTTACATTGTTTCAGGTACAAGAAGAAATTAAAAAGTTAAAATTTAATTTTTAACATCTGTTAGATAAAATTTCAAATTCATCAAAAAGTAAGGTATACTCCCTCATACAAAGTATTTCCTTAGCTAAATTTAGTAAAATATATTTTGGTCCTTTGGATATCTTTTCAACATCTTGATAACAACTTTGATTTCATAATTTTGGTCCAAGCACTACTGATGAGGAATTGTCTAGTGCTTTAAAATTAAAACTGGTATATGTAATTTAAACCCCTGAGCCGGTATCTCTGCTGGTGCCCTAAGGATATCACAAACTCAGTAGGGAATAATTGTGTATTATTGTCAGAAATATACTATTGTCTAAATTTGCTGCTAGTTAAAACTTCAAATTCCTTAAAAAGTAAGGTATACTCCCTCATGCAAAGTATTTCCTTAGCTAAAGTTAGTAAAATATATTTTGGTCCTTTGGATATCTTTTCAACATCTTGATAACAACTTTGGTTTCATAATTTTGGTCCATATTTACATAAATGACTTGGCTAATGATATAAAAACCTCTGTAGAACTTGGAATTGATATTGATGATTACATTGCACGCTGATGACATTGTACTATTAGCTTCATAAGAAACTGATTTACAACAAATGTTGGACATACTAGTAGTTAATCGTTAATTTGCGAAGTGGAGATAAACTTCTTTTAAATACAGACAAGACAAAAATTGTGCATTTTAGACGTTCGTGTGCTAAAAATCAACTTGCAAATTTAAATATGGCGATATTGATTTAGGTTTTGGAGACTCGCCAAAATACCTTGGCATATGGCTACATGAACATTTCGATATGAAGAAAACCATAACTGAACGTTCTAAAGCAGCAAGTCGTACTCTCGGTGTGATTTACACAAAGTTTTATAACGCTGGTGATACGTCGTTAGATACTCATACTCAGCTTTAAACCTGTTATGTTTTATGGTTCCTCAATTTTGGGACTTGCTGAGCGTAATGAGATTGAAACAGTACAGAATAGAGCCACTCGTCTTTTCTTGGGTGTCGGTCAAACGGCATCGAACATCGCAACTTGGGGTGACCTAGGTTGGATGAGCTGTAAATCCCATCAGACTATTTACATCTTCTGTTACTGGCTTAAATCAAGTCATGCCAGAGGAGAGACATCATAAACGCACCCACAACTGGAGCATACCAAAGAAAGAGTTCACTTATCCAATTTGCATATCCGCCATATTTGATGATGATTTGCCATTTTTCTCAATGACTTGTTATATAGTAAATAATTTAAATTTGGCGCCATACAGAACTTGCACCAAGTGGCGGAACAAATATGAGCTATATTATTTAACCCTATACCGGTACAAAAACCATAATCTTGTTTTTATTAAAATATTTTAAATTTTCAAGGTTCTTTTTAAATTTCAATTTACAAAGCGACGTTGTTCTATATATAGCTATGTAACAGATATTCAGTTTTGACAAAATTGCAAATTCTGCTAACTTTGGCTCTATTTTTCAAACCATAACCACATGATCCCAATAGATTGTCCGCTTTGATCATGGAGACCTGGTATATTTATCCGTCACATGCCAACTTTTTTATTCTAGCTTTCAATTTAAGGGTTCCTTTTAATATGAAAAAAAAATCGAAAAAAGTGAAGAATTTTGAAACTCTTGGGGAAAACCACATTAAAACTGTCGGAATAAAATAAACTCGATAGCAACATTCATAAGGACAACGGTTATCAATTGTATAGAGGTCAAAGAAGGGGCTAGACTGTCAAACTAAGTTATTTGGCGATAGATGTGTTTTACGCCTCTGGTTTTCATATCTTCCTGGGAACATTTACAACTTTGCGATCACGTGACCAAAAAAAGATATGAATATTAATGAGGAGCAAACTGCTTCTTCCACATGCAGAAAAAGGCCATAGAGGCATATTTACAAAATAAAGATGTATTTTTTGTATGTGTCGGACTTTAGTTCGCATATCAACATTGTCTCCTACAAAATAAAATCCAGGACGCATAGCTGCTCTGTGTTGTTCTAAATCTGTTTCCAGTTGTGATAATTCAATGATTAGATAAACTGTATTCTCTGGATTACCCCTTAGTATGTCAATTGATTCCTGTGTTTCCTTAATCTGATCCTGCAATCTGTCCTCAATGTAGGTATCTTGCGAAATTTGCGGACCCCAAGACTTCAGTTCAAGGTTCCAGTCCTCGCCAAACTTTTCAGCTATGTTGAGGGATGCTTGATAAGTAAGACAGTCGTATGTTGCATTAAGCCTTGTAAATGTGGACTTTTTACACCCACCCTTTATTAAAATGATGCTGTTTAAATGCTGAAGTAGATTATGTCGTGGTTGTAATTGATAAAAGTTTGCAACCTGCCGACATAATACCTGGTAACAAAGCTCCATTCTTTTTGTGCTTATTTCGGCTTTGTGAAGGGTTGAAAGTACATGCTTCTAATATCTAAAAAAATGTTGGTGCCTTTCCCATCCATTCTGACAGAATCTGATCTACGGTGATTGATTTCAGAATATTTTTATCCGTTTTTCTGAGAACAGAATTGGTTTCTTTTGATGACAATGTTTATACTTCATGTTGTAATGTTTGTAATAAATCTTTCTTACAAAGTGTTTTAGTTTGGGTATTTCCTGAAGTGCAAGCCACAGTTTTTGGCGATTGTTCAGAGACACAGCCTCAATGCTGTCTGAGAAAATACATAGTTTTCTGCGATCCATTTGAAACTTAAGTCTACAACAACAACAAAAAAAGAGGTCAAATAAATGTGGTGTGGTTAACTGATTTGTTTAAAATAGAAAAGTTTTGAAGTCCCAAAATCCATTTTCTTTATTAGCCTCTCCCAATTTATCGCTTAACCCCTTTATAACGACCAAATTTGACTGAACAAATGATGGCGAAGAATTGAGGTTTTACTGTACTATTATTATTTGCATCACAAAGAAAGTCAGTTGTTTTTCAATATTCAATTTGAGATTACAGTGGCATACACAATGCATTTTATTATGATTTTGAAATAGAGAAATATGTTCATGCATGTATTGAATGTTTAATATAATGCTTATTAATAGATTTGAGACATTTATTTCCGTTGGTCTTGTCTTATACGGGCCACATTTGGTTAGTCATGAAGGTGAAATTCCTTACAACTTTTTACAGATATATAAATTTTAATAAAACTTACTTGTACATATTCTCTTCTATATCAAGTGAAACAAAACTACATAGATCCTCTTGACTTTCGTCATTCTCTTTGTCGTCGTCCTCCTTTGGAAATAAAACTTTTCGTTTTGATGTCTTTTCTTCTTCTTCATTGATTTGCCTCTTATAAGTTATATATTCTTTTCCATGTGACACTTGTAATGTCTCAATAGTAGTTTGATAAGATATTTTTAAGTGTGAAACAATACCTTCTACCTTTTGGATATCCCTAATGATATCCCCAATACATTTCCTGCATACTGTATCGGTATGTAATTCCGGATGTATATCAATTTGGAGATGTTTTTAAATCGATAAACAGGGATCAGTTTTAGCAGACCCATGAAAGGTTTTCTTCTATAATCACTATTTTCTGTTTTGTTACCACATACGATACAGACAATTAGGATAATTTATAAACTTAAACAACTTTTTTGTTGATGATGAAGCCATAAAGAATGCAGTTGTGTTAGTGAGCGTTTGTAATATATACCAAGCGTGTGCTGGACCACATTGTATTGTAATTAATCTGACTGCACAGTGTTATCATTTGATTTTTTGACCTCTAATGTGAATCAAATATAATTGTTAGCAAGAGCTTCATGCAGACTTGACAAGTCCCTATATTCCAGGTTTTGATAGTAAATTGACCTTTGTCGTTGATCTCTGTAATAGTTTTAAAGGGGCAAGATACTGAAATTAATAATTAAATATAGGGACTTGTGCAAGTCTACGGTGAGATTTAAAAGGGTTTTAATATGTCTCTGGCCAAATGAAGTTGAAACTCATAACTTAGTCTGAACAATTAATTTATCAGTTTATAGCTGATTCGAATTCATTGAACAAATTAATTCCCAGTTTTGCCAGATTTTATATTGCTTAGTATCAATCAGGCGGGGGCGACTTTTGCAAACTTATTGGATTCATTGAACTTGTTTTTTTTTAAAGTTATTGTACATAAAGCAGTTTTTAATCGAATATCTTTTTATTATAATAGTATGGGCAGACATGATGTAAGCAAGGGGTTTTATATGCCTCTGATGTAGTGTAACAGTATAATAAGATAATCATCTGATCATGTACACAGTATTGTTCATCATAGTTGTTAATCATCAAAAACAAACCCGGTTTCAAAACCATTCCTTAGCTTAAATCTGACAATTTTTACATTATTATTATTGTTTACTTCACGTCCAAATCACAATCCCAAATTGTAGTATAAACTTTGAAAACTAACAATTTAAGTGAAACACGTGATCTTCCATCAGGGAAGTGAGACCGGTTCGCCCGGAAGCGCAAACACCTCCTGTTTAGCAAGCCTCACCTGTAACGCGGTCAACCAACATTGAGAGTGAAAGGAACATGAAACTATGGGAATCAAATATATCTAGGATAATTTTGGATACAGACACATCATACTTATCAACAATATTGTGATGACGGCCAAAAACGTTTTGAAGACCTTGATTACCCCAGGCTCGATATAACCCTGTGTCGACAATTTATTTGCAATCAGCTTACTTCGGTGTATAAAAGTTCTACCATACTTATTAATGGTGAAACAAACACACCATACCAACATAAGCGGGGGAGGTGGGGGGGGGGTAGGTTTAATGACTTATAGAAAAGGAAAGTTGCAGGCCCGTAGAGAAAGAGGAGTCCAGGGAGGGCATGGCTCCAGCACTTTTTTTTGGCTAAAATTTCTTTCAGTTTCAAATTTAATTCATTTAAATTCAGTAGATAATGTAAATAGCAGATCATCTCCAGTCAAACCTCAGATGATAATCATATACTTTAATTTGCTTTAAGTGGTGGATCTGTTTAGAATTCCATTCTATAGATCCCTACTTTATGTGTACCCCATAAAGCTTTTCATGTGTTCCCTATCTTTTTTCTCATTATTTAATATTTGGCGTATTTTAATTTTGGCCTACCCACTTTAAAATTTGCTTCTATGGACCTGCGTGGGTACTAGATTAACTGACGCCATTCCGTTTGTCATACAGCTTCAAATGTAAAAAAAAACATGAACACTAAGGTCCCAGTAAGAACCAAATGACTACTTGTATACTCTTTAAGCCTTATCATACGCAGAAATCGAGGCCCGATCTGAAGGGTTATCTGCCCCTACATTAGAAGTCGTCCTATACTGACCATCTTTATGGTGTTAAAAATAAACGATCGTGGGATTTAAATGTTAAAAAAACTTTTAGAAGATATAGATTTATATAATATATTTTATCAGTGCACATCTATTAACTCTATCAAATTTTATCTAGATTTCAGTAAATTTACCGTTCTGAACTTTGATAGGAAACATTGGTACCAACAATTATGGAATGACGGAAACAACGAAAATGGTAACATATTGAGAACTTTTAGACTTGAATGTGATATTTTTTACCGAATTTTATGTGTCTAATAGTATACATGATCTTATCCTTCTGTTTTAGCAAAAATTAGAAGAAGCGGTTGTCTGACCTTACATGTAGAAACCGGTCAATATAGCAGGCCAAAAACTCCATTACACCACAGGATTTGTAATTTTTGTACTGCTGATAAAGTTGGAGACGAAACACACTTTTTAATTGATTCTAATTTTTATAATGATTTCCCTAATTTGACCTTTTTAACTTTACCCAGAATATTTTAACGGGTTTTTGTTTTTAGATACATGTAGTTATAAAAAACTTACCTTTTTTAATGTCCTGTAATGAACTTTGTTTTTAAACTTATGTACGTTTCAGCGTAGGAAATTTTTTAAATAATTATTAAAGTGGTATTTAATAGGTGTATATATAATTTAATGTTTATTGGGTTGAATTAAAACTGAAATATCTGATATTTTCGTTATGTTTGTAGATGATTTCTATATGTATATATGTTTTATTATGGCGTATCAGTATTAAGTTAGTGGATTATAAACGGCTATTATTGAAGCTTGTACTTGCACTCCATCAATTCATTAACACAGAAGATTAACTAATATCATCGAAGTTCTGAAGCCTTATCAGGAGAATTAATGTGGAGCTATTTACGAACGGTTTAAAACTGCATGTAAAATTCCATGCGTTGCACTTATGTAATTAAAAGATCAATGACATTCGATTTTTCCATGTGTTGGCAAATTATTGTGTATTTTTTATTGACGCGGTAATAACACTTCAGTGCGGGTTGTACCATCATAAAACTGATTTTACAAATGACTCTTTTTTTATCACTGCCAGGATCAAAATAATAAAAAAGATTAGTTGACAAAGGAAAAATACAACCATTAAAGTAATTTGTTGTATTTCATTAATTAAAAAAATATAATTAATGATTAAATGACCCACATATATAATGGAGTCACAAGTGCCAAACTTATTATGTTTTTTTATTCCTGACCTGCCAAATACAGGATATGATACGGATAGATTGTCTTAACCTGCTAATTTGTAACGAGATGAAGGTTTATAAGACAAGTAGGCAATATTGGGTACTGGGAATCGCACAAATGGCAATCTCTTTGGATGCTAATCCAGGTCCAGATAGTCTTTTCACTCACGAAGAAGAAAAATAATTAGTTAATCATCTTAACTATGCAGGTTTGCTTGCATGAATTGATTGGCTCTCAATGACATTATCTTATTATGAACGACGCACGAGTCATTTTAATTCGTACGCAATAGCGATGCAATTTTTCACTTGCTACGGATGTATTTTTGTTTAAATGGTTGAATTATTTTTTAAAAAATCTATAAATTGAATGAAATGAAATAAATTTATCTTTTTGTTATGGAAGTATGAAAGAGTTTGACCATTTACGTACGCTACGCGAATTATTCAGTGTGCAGTGACTTTGTTGTTAAGAGTAATAAGAAAGTCTTCTGAAACCTCTTTAGTGAAAGATGGTTATATGAAAAGACGACTTGATATTCATTTATCTAAGCCTAAAAACTCTCCATAGTATGAGCGTATCTGGTTAAAAAGAATGTGAAAGCATATTACAATTTGAACAAAGAATGGTGTGCATTAAAAGCCTGAACGTATTTATAAGACTGACAAAAATAGGCTCTCTTGGAACTTTCTCCTTCCTAAATTTATTAGCACAAAGAATAATGCTAAGCCATAAGCGTGTATCTGTTTTGGATTTTGATTTGGACATGGATTGGTTTGTTTATTTTGGGTTTTCAAAGCCTGGCAATATCATTCAGGGCGGTACAATATTACACATGTATCATTATATGAGGGTAATGCTGTTAGAAAAATATATATAGGGTAATGCTGTTAGAAAAATATATATCCCATCTTATATTTTTCCAGGTAAACCTTGTAATGGCTTTTTAGACAGGACTCCTACTGTGACAATGCAGCGAATCTAGTTGGTCAAATTAGTATATTTTGTCAAAATTATATAACAAAACATTTTGTAAGATATGTAAATCTCACAAAAGATGAACTATTATTAACCTCACAAAAGACGAACCATTGATAGTCTGGAGTGGGTATGATTTAGTTCGTTTTACCACCGCACATATTTCACCTTACACAGCCGTTAGATGTTGGACTCCTCTGAGTGCCAGCAATATTACGAAAGAATCCTCGGATGCACATAACTAAATACCAAACTACATAAAGTATACGTCTTCGTAAAATATTGCAAGAGATTTTAGGAATGCGGGTGTTTTACATACGATAAATCATTTATCACCCCGTTTGATATTGCAACGTCACAAATGCACATATTGTAACAGGAACTCATCTATCTACTACAGACGGCATTTTACCAGACGATCACGACAGTTACACCTGAACCAAAGCATTTTGAACAATCGCAAAAGAGGCAAAATAAAGTAGCACTATTGCCGTAACAGATGTAAAACAAACTCATCAAATTACAACAGTGGTTTTACCTTAAAAACACATTTAACGTTCAGAAAATCATCAAACATTTCTGACCCAGTTAAGAAAACTTGTGTTTAAAACGAGATACGAAAATGCATCAGTATAAGTTTTATAAAATGTGCAAGATGGGGAAACATTCGATGTCAACACTGCCTTTCAGAATAAAATAATTTACATTTATTTGACTTAATTGTGTTACAAATGTATTTTATATTTATTTTGGTAACTGTTACAGATGTTGCATTTCCCCACAATTTGATTTCTGATTTAAGACATAGTTTATAGCAGATTCGTTTTTTTATCGATGCTCTATCACTTTAGCTTGCTACACCCGCCACGGATGTGATCAAAATTGAGTGAACAGAACATGAAACTATTTGACGTTAGGACAATCCTGGACACTAGAACTGGATCTGGGATTGTAATATGCAACGGCTGATTAAATTTACTGCAATATGTTGAGTATAGAATGTTGTACCGCTTTGCCATTTTATGCTAGGCGCTGGGCAAAACTGAAAGTCGTGATGCTTACACTTTGTCCGACTAGATAGAGAATAATATGTCCTTTATTAAGACAAGGATCATCTATGAGTACTAAGGCCCCGCAGATTTCGACAATACTCAGGGGTATAAACAACAAGCATGTTTTACTTGCTGATACGACTTTCCAACAACATTATTCTCTTTTGTAAGAGATTCTACCCATAGTGACGTATTAATGATCCTAGTTTAGATAGTATATCGAAGAATCCTATATATACTAGAACTAATATTACCAGTGATGAAACTCTCCATAACCACTGGGAAATCCTTGTGTCTTTCGGTTTCGACCTAAGAGTGGACGAACTTGACCTTCAGTATCTGGCCTGTATTTGTGTCAAAATTAATTTGCAACGGAATTAAGAGTTCGGGGTCAACAATATTGTTATGACACCCAAAAAATTGATAACCCAAAGCTTGAAATATCCTGCGAACGCTGCTGATGAGGAATTTTATTATTCCGAAACGACTGTCTACGAAAATAGGAGTTCGGGGTCAACAATATTGTTATGACGCCCAAAACGTTAATAAGCCAAGACATGCAATATCTTACGAACACTGCTAATGAGGAATTTTGTTATTCCGAAACGGCTGTCTAGTGATGCAAAATTTAAACAGGTTTAGTAATATTATATCGCTATAAAGAAAGAGAAAGTTAACAAAAATATGTAATCTATTATATTTTCATATAGCTTTTAAAGAAAGTTGAAGCACATGGCAAAATGACGGCGGTGGCTTAAAAAGTAAAACATTACATGTAGATACATAAAACGAGTTCTTTACTGTTTAGTCAGTCAAATATGTCACTGTTACGACAAATCAGAAACCAACCCCTAACATTTAACAATTAAAATAATATCTAAGTAATTAATCATGTGCTGTTTATGTTACTTTTGACGCAAATAGCAACAAACACAGACTAATAAACATACCGGTATGCCAAAATTTTACTGGAACACCTGTTGAAATCCACGTTCACTTCAATAACGTGTCTGTCAACAAAGCAATTAAATGATAATGAGGAGTTTTATTAAAATTTTGTTTTCAAAACAAAATAACAGAACCATTTCGTTATTTCTAGCGAAAGAAAAACGAGAAAAGTCTGAAGTTTTATTGGCACTTCGTTTGTTAATTTTTTGTATTGAATAACTCATTCTAATTAGTATGAAGTGTCACTCATGGTTCAAATAAATACAGAACAGTTGTACTACCGTATGCACAGAGTAAATTTTGTAGGAAGAAAAAATTTAAATTACATGACTGATCGACATTCTAGCTGAAAGACTTTATCGACGGCAAAAAATTTCAATATCATTCTTAAGTATAAGTATCATATCCGAACTAATGTTAATGACCATTATTGCATTGCATTTAAGTTGATTGTATTCACTAAGAAAATGAACTTTCGTATATAATGCTGTTTTGTTACCAAGAGTTTGAGGAATGCTTTGAAACCTTTTTTTCATATTTAACGTTTATCTTGTGTAATGAGTATAGAACGTATACATAAATAAAATATGCAAAAAAGCGATATCTATTGCACCAAATGTTATTTATTTCTTACGTAACAGACTAGAGTTAATACAAAGATATATACAGTTAATACAAAGACAAATATAAAGCCGACAGATAATAGTATTACGGATTCTCTCCTACATATTTCATAGTTCAATTGATGCTGCTTAAGATAATATATATCTATTGATTGGTAAAAAGAGTAATGACTTTTAGCAATAACTGACTAATAACCCGACAAGGAACATATAAACTATCAATAAGATTAGATTTTCTGCAATAATGCTGCTAGTATAAGATATCCATTCTAGCGAACAAATATTTGATATGTCATTGACTTCGATCGTTAGATCATTATGAGCTACATAACTTTCGCCTCTCTTCGCTATTTTATTGTGACAATTAAGAAGAGACATTGTTTGTTTTTTAGTGAACCCAGACAGTTGGATAATAAGCATTTAATTACACATTTATTATCTTCACAACGTATCTTTATCAAGTATGGTTGTATTTTATATGTTTGATCATTTGGTCTCTAAAGTCGTCGCTATATCTATACCGCCTGACATTTTGTCATTAAATTCAGTGCCGGTCTAAAGTTTGATAATTTTCTTTTATTTTTAAAAATATGTTTGAACCGGTTTATCTAGAGTGGGAAAGTACAGCTGTTTTCTATGAAATACAGTTAATTTCGGTTTGAATACCAACGGCAGAACCTGAAATTTATCATCACATTTTTGTTGCTGTCTTCATTCACTGTGTGTCCATGATTGTTAAATACATAGACCGACTTAATTAACAATAAAAAGAATATCTTAACGCCTGCTGTTTAGGGCCAGTAACTGTATTTTCAAAACAATGTTTTATAATTATTAACTAATTTTGAAGGTGCAAATTGAAAACAATTGCAATTGTTATTTTATTAGGCACTGCCAAAATTGCACAGGATTGGTTCTAGATCTTCTTGTGTCATATAAACATGATAAAAGTGTTAACAAGCGACAATTAAGCATCTGAACTGGCTTGCGAATTGTCTTTAATTCCGATATATCTATCATCAAAAATGCAATAGAATGCCTTATTGCATTTGTAATTTGCAATTTCCGAATAATGATCGTCTTATATATAGCCTGACATCGTAATTTGATGATTTTGTTTTCAGTGTATCCATAGACTAATGTGTATCCAAACTATTTATCATTCCATCCACCTATGTGTCTGTATAATGCAACCACATGCCTTGTGTCTTTAACGGCCTGTGACTATCTATGATTGTAATAAAATGCGTTGTGTATTTATAACAAATCTGTGTATTGGAACCAGAGAAAATAAATATATAAAGCAACTTAAACTGCTTATCGGCTGAACTGAAATATGGAGAACATTAGGAAAGTAAATTTAACAATTCGCTAAACGTATGTGGACGTCAATATACTGCAAAATACTCATTAATATCTAGATTCGAAGAAAGCATATTATTATTAAATGACATGTCACTAGACAACCAATAGAAATCTACTTTCCTTTGTATAATAATGTGGATGGTTTTTGTTCCAAAGATAAAACTTAATTTTTTTAACTTGATCAAAAACTTAATATTAACTCACATTTTCAAATTTGGGGAAAATAACCTTTTTTATGGAAAAGGGCTTCACGATTACACGTATATAAAAACGATGTTATTGAAACTTGATATCAAGAATGAAATATATCATCTTTACCTCTGAATTCAATCAAGTTAGTTAAAAAACAAGACAATCATTCAATCGTTATGGTTTGGAAGTTTGGTTGGATTATGATTGCATGAATAGATTACCAAAAATTCGTTTTGAAAGTTCAGATTGCGTGGAAACTTGGAAAGTGTTTGAGGATTGTTTCCTCTTTCGACGGAAAAATGTGGAAGAAATTTAAGTTTCATAGTAATTAAATAGAAGGTTAATTATGTTTTATTAGAAATGAAAATTTTCACTAATGAGAAATTGTTTAATTCATAACACAAAAACTGGTTTTATTTATTCTATGTTAAATACGAAATCAATGAAGAGTATAGTGGAGTAAAGTAATAGAGTTATCCGTCCCATTTTCACTTATATCTCTAGTTCACTGGAGTGTGAACTTAGGCAGCGAGACGCTGTGTTTCGAAAGTGAATTAATCAAGATATCTACAGCGGAATCGTAAACAATTCATCCCCAGAATATGAACTGCTTTATTCTGTACAAATCCACAATGGAATGCCTTGTTTTTCTAAAATAAATTAATCTATGTTTTTGATTGTGATTTAATTTGTATATGGAAGTGCATTCAAAAAGTACATTTAAGCTCTGTGACCCTGACCTTAAATATTTAAATTTGGTATGTGTCTGACGGTAATTCTAAAATGTATAAAATTTATATGTTGAAAAACATTATAGAGCTGAAATGGATATCAATATGCAAAGTTTAGAATAAATACTTTGTATATAACCTAGAGACTTTGACATAAGAGAACAGAATAATTACATATTATACCAGCTTTAACCTTACAGCACTAGACGGCCGTTTCGGAATATAATTCCTCATCAGTAGTGCTTGGACCAAAATTATGTAACCAAAATTATTTTGAAGACGTTGAAAAGTTACCCAAAGGACCAAAATATATTTTACCAAATTAAGCTAAGGAAATACATTGCAAGGAAATACTAATAAATGGATTAGTATGTTTGTTTTTGATTTGCATGAGGGAGTATACCTTAGTTTTAGAGAAATTTCAAATTTTAACTTGCAGGAAATTTAGACAATTATAGTATATTTCTGACAATAATACGAAATTATTGACTACTGAGTTTGTGATATCCTCGGGGCACCAGCCACCAGCAGAGATATCGGCTCAGGGGTTTAAATTACATATTATACCAGCTTTAACCTTACAGCCAACATAAGTAACACGAAAATCTTTCAATACAGCGTCAACGGTGTTAATGTCACTTAAAACAATCATTATCAGCCAAAATGTTATGATTGGACAAGGGGATCTGAATAAAAAGTTTTTGAAGACAATGTACCTATTGGATGTAGTTCAAGGTAAAACAGTTACTCAAACTTAATGGTTCTGGAGAAGAAGTTGAAAATGTTTGATTTTACCGAACTGGTAAGATGCACAGCATAAGTTTTCAGACCATACTAGAGAAGATGCTGTACGTACAATCTTTCACAGGTAATGAGGAAAACATATAGCAAAGTCAACCACATTCAATTTTATACAATTATGTTTTAATTAATTAACAATATTTAAAAGAAACTCGGTTAAATGTTTAGAAACATGTAACTGGTGTTTATTCCACTCCTGACTTAAATACTATTTAAATTAATCGCAGTGAGCTTGAAATGAAAGATAAAACTGATTCTTCGAGCTCTGCTTCATATTTCAATATTATAATTAAACTTTAAATGCCATTTGTCAAAATGTATATAAAGTGTATATTAAAACATCTTGATTTTGAAACAATATGTGATGCTTAATGCTGTGTTACAATTTTTAAAAAAATTGGCAACACAAAAGTCATGAATTAAAACATTTTATCAATAATTATATTTCTACAATAAATGTTTTTTAAAACAATATAAAATGACAAAAGTGACATACTACAAAATTAACTGTTTTGCAGGGTTCAACGTAACATCAGCAGGAAAACAATTCCAGCCGATTTAGTTAAGCACAGCCAGGATAATAAAGGATACACTGCCATCATCATCTATAGATAAAAACGATAGTATTGAGATACAAAAGGAAAAATTAACATTAAGAACAGGGAAATTTTCAGCATTATAGAAGCTGCTTAGAAATATTTCCAAATATATTATAGGCATATGTTAGAATTAATTGCAAATAAATTGTTGACTCAGGAATATTGCAAGCCTAGGCATATCAAGACCCTCAAAAAGATTTATGGCCGTCATCACAAAATTGTTGATAAGTTTGATGTCTGTGTTCAGGACTGCCCTCGATATATAGTGACATCCTATAGTACCATGTTCCTTTAACACAATTTTGATTACACACGGAGCACCCGGCCTTACTTCCCTGGTGGTAGTGTCTAACCCGACTTGTCAGTTCTAAGTTTTTACTTTGTTTTGGATTGTGATTTGGACATGGATTAGTGTGTTTGTTTTTTATTAGAATTACTATATTTTAATAATCACCCTATGGTTCCATATAAGGCCTAAAAAAAATTGTGTGGTTCGGGTAACCCGACCCTCCCTAAAAATTCCACCCGACCCTCCCTAAAAATTCCACCCGACCCTAATTTTTTTTCGCTACCATGCCCTGTAATAACTTTCCGGGGAATCCGGAAAACTGTGCCTATATCGTTTTTCTACTTTTCCTGTCTCTGTTACTAAGACGCTTTATCAAAACCCAGGCTGATTCAAAACGTTTATGTGATTAAGATAAAACCACACGGTGAACGAAACAGCGAAATGGAGGTGTACCATATTTTTCGCGAAAAATGTAAACATGCGGGGGAGTTGAGAGTATTTAAACCGCTATCTGCTTCAACTCCATTTTTAAACTTGAAGCAGAATTTTTGTGCCACACCAATGGGCTGATGGAGGTTTCTCTGGCTGCTGATCCGAATGGACCTTGGGCGAAACTTGAGGATAATGATAGGCTGTACGAGGCACCCATCGGCGCAATAACTAAACAGATATTTTTTTATATTTTTTGTTAAACTTTTTAAACAAGATTGCTATCTCGCTAGGATGAGTGTGTTCCATTTTAGGATAAAAATGGACCCACCCCAAACTCGTCCCTTTTTCTGTCTATCCCCTGCTTGTTATGGTCTTGGGAGGGGTTGGGGGGCAATAATGAAATGGCAACGCCCAAAAACGGGTCATCGCCATTTTTTTTTAAAATTCTGACTTAGTATTTTTTTTAACACTTTCATAGCCCCTCCCCATTCCAGTTTGGTTTTTTCAACCAGGTTTTTCAGACCCAGCCTCCAGTTTAATAACCTCATCGGGGGAGTTGAGGTTATTAAGTGTTTGTAAATTATAAAAAAAGTGATGCCATATAAAAATGTAGTGGTCTCCATAGCTCAGTGGTGTAGCACCCGTCTAGTATAGAGCAAGAGGTCCCGTGGCCTGCCTGACTGCTTCACTTTTCCCTTTCCTGTTACAAATATATATATCTAGCACAGAAAAACTGTGCTTTCAGGTCTCGTACTTGCCCTTTAATAGTATCAACATTTCAGCAGTTTGGCTTCTGTATCTCTGAGGAGGATGAATTTCCGAAATATGTGCATATGCGACGGCAACTATATTGTGTTATACGCAAATAAAATGCCTTGAACTTAGCGTTTTGTTTTTTTTCTTGCCTGAATATTAACACAGGGGCTCGTTACAATGCAAGGTTATTATTTTTTAAAAAATAAAAATAATTATACCCGAGGAAACGACCTTAATTGATGATTTCAATTTCCCTATCGTCAGCTCCTCATTTTTAAGCAGTAATATACCTGTTTCTCCTGTGTATGGTGTATGTATTTTCAATATTTTTCTGGACTTTAGCATTTTGATCACTCCTTGGTACTCTGCGTTTTCTTTCAAGTTTAATATCAAAATAATAACAACAACAACAAACAGTTTTATTGCTGACATGAAGTTACATCCGTTCCTTTGCCATGGACCATAATATCTGAAGTATTCAAAATGCAGTCATATAGATATTGTTTGAAAGGACAGCAAAGCAAAGACATAAAGGAAGTATTTGATACGGGAAATGTCTCGGCGCGAAGCGCCGGGAATTTCCCGTCTATAGGTAACACGTATGTATTATGACGTCATAGAAAATTGTGGAAAATTTCTATAGACCGTACGTCCAAATCATTTGACGCCGCGCGTGCACCACTTTTCTCAAGGCCATTGAAGGGGTCAAATCGACAGGAAGTGAGCTCCATATGGGGGGAAATCTCGCCCGTCTCGTACATCAGAAATGAAACCAAGAAACGATTATCGTGAAAATAATTCATTGAAACAAGTAATAATTTAAATAGGTTGATCGAATACCAAATATTTACGTTTCTTTCGCCATTTTGGCTGATCTCCAAGTGTAGCGTTTCAAGATTCGCGATGACGTGATTTCTTTTGATCGGGTCAAAGTTCAATTCAGATCGATAACCACTGTAAGCCAATCAGCGACCGACTTTCCCACGTGCATCAACCATGATCACACAGTATACAATGCGGGAAGATACAAAATTTGCCGATTTCAAGTTAGATAAATCGATAACCATAGTTACCCGACACAAAACTATTACGAGGTTAGCATAACCACAGTATACGACTTCTACGGTAACTCTTTTTCACATATAATTATCTAACTGAATCAAAATTTTGAGTGCATCTGTGACCCTCGCTGAATGCAGTGTAAACAAAAATGGCGTTCGTCAGGACGGGAAAGACGTTTTCACAAACGATCGATTTTTAAGAAAAATAATATGCGTTTTTCAAAAGAATTAATCAA
Source organism: Anadara kagoshimensis (assembly GCA_021292105.1). Lineage (NCBI taxonomy): Eukaryota > Metazoa > Mollusca > Bivalvia > Arcoida > Arcidae > Anadara > Anadara kagoshimensis. The sequence continues at coordinate 6,858,092 of CM037873.1, forward strand.
CAGTTCGTCCCAATAATCATTTTTATGAAAATACAGATAAAATTTATTGAATTTATTCCGAATTTAATGTAAATATTGACAAATCCTCTTGTTTGTTTACATGTGATGTGGATATCATGATCAGCTGATCGGGCTGGACCAGGTGCTGACTAGAACTGACTTCAACTACAATGACTGCACTCATCAAAAATCTAACTTGGACATAACTGATGAGGAAACTGTACATGTTGTGCAATGAGATGGACCGCTGTCCCAAAAAGTTGTGATGAAAATAACAATAATAAAACATTCATGTTGAGTTTAGCAGCTGTAGTTGTGATCCACTTGGATAAGTCTGAATTGAATCCTTGAAAACCTCCAGGGATGTCGACTGGACTACCGATGCTGGCAGGGGATTCCAATAATTTAGTTCTCGGATTGAATATAAAAATTTTAACTAGGGTAAAATCAACATTACCTTCTTCAATATCCCAGACTTGGTTCTCGAAAAAAAAGTTGGTATAAGTGAATAAATGCCAATTTCCACTCCATCATCCACATAAGCAACCATTTCAATATAAATCTTAAAGCACCATCTTTGTAGTATATCATCCCAGAATGTTTCATTTCAATTTAGGTGAATAATGAATAATCTTGACTGGGGTAAAAAAAACTCCAACCCACCATCCTAGAATTAACCGTCTCGATATAAGTGAAAAAGCATTTTCAACTCTCCGGGGCTGGGGCTCTTCATGCAGTGAAACTTAAAGGGGCTAGGCTAAAATTAACATTATTTCGGTACAAGCCTGTCAAGTTTTAATCATATCATTTGTCAATTGCAATGGTCTGTGCTTTACAAAATTCTCATCATGGTACTTATATGCCTGTGAATGTTGAAGGTGCAAGAGGAGCTTACCCTCATACCACTGTATTAATATCGGGTTGTGGGTTAAAGGTGCTGCCTAACAGAGTCACAGACAAGCATTCCACTCCCAATATAATTCTATAACCAGTCGATAATCTATCCTTTCAGCCAAATGTGGCTTGCAAAATGAGAAAGCAGTAACTCAAATTTTGAAGTATTGTCATGTATAACACAAGTCAGGTTGGAACCAAAAACCTTCCACTCTCCAAGAGGATGCTATACCGGTGTAGCTAGCTAACAGAAGGTGCTAACCCTTCCAGAAAACTCGGTCTCACTTCCCTGGTGGAAGTTCGCGTGTTTAATCTAACTTGTCAGTTTCAAAGTTTTTTTTACTTTACTCCCGGATTGTGACTTGGACATGGATTAGTATGTTTGTTTTTCATTGGTATAACTGCTTCATTAATTGAATGGGGCAATCTTGAACTGTGATATGATACACATCTTGTTTTAAGAAACAGGAGTAGTTATTTATGCAATCATAAATCAGTAGATTAAATTATTCACATGGTATGGTAAAAGGTGATTTAAGATGAGAAGACATTACAACGTGAGAATGTTGTCGTGGTATGGATTAGTATATTCACTATATTGGGTAATTGAATAGCCTTTTGTGTCCCTGGAAAGATCATACCAAAACTCAGTTCTGTGTGACAGAATATGATTGAAAGAACTCGGCGGTAGTTAACTATAGTCAGTCCCACTAGTATTTGGTGTGGAAGCGCGTGGCCTAGATGTTAAGGCGTTGGACTATCCCTGGACCGGGCGATGTGTTGTGTCCTTGAGCAAGACACTTAATTTCACGTTGTTCCAGTTCACTCAGCTGAAAAATAAATGAGTACCAGCAAAATGCTGGGAGTTAACCCTGCGATGGACCGGCGTCCCATTCAGGGGAGAGTCTTGTACTCTCAGTCGCTTAACGCCACCGAAACCGGGATACGCTCCGGCCTGATGGGCCTAATGGCTCGGGACAGACTTTAACTTTAACTTTAAATAGTATTTGGTGAGACAAAACAATGTGTGCCACCCCTTTTTTGGGTGTGTGTGTGTGTGTGTGTGTGTGTGTGTGTGTGCACAACCCGATAATAAATTTGGACATTTCCCGGGATAGGCAATGCCTATTTTCATATTAGTTTCACATGTTAACAGAGATTTAAAAAAAAAATAAAAAAATAAAAAATATCCCTACCTACCCTATCTATCACTTTTTCAACCGTTAGTAGAACCACACAAATTTTTTTAGGCCTAATATAGCCATGTATTGCATGTAATACAAATCATAACACACGAGTATCATCTATTATATATATTACCTTTGATACTGACGTCACACAATTTAAGATATAACTTAAAAAATGGTTTCCACACTGATTGAGAATAATAGTCATATTCGCGTAACTCAGCTCGGCGCCATATTGTTTTGCCTAATTATGTATTCCGGTCAACGCCGGGGATTTCGGTGGCTTCAGGAACGCCCTAGCTATATTTAAAACGCGGAAGCCGGCGATATTGAATTGATTGCCGTCAGGTAGAAATGTTTGTTCCAAGGATTTCGGGCAATATCTTTCCATAGATAACTTGATATATCTTTATTGATGCTACTGTGTTTTTGCAACTTTATACACCCTTTGATATTTGTTGCATAATGGATATAAGCAATCAGAATTTATCTTTAGATGATTTTTTATTATAGTGCTGATGCACTTAGTAGTTATTTAACAGAAAGTTGACCTTTAAAAGATGGAATTAAGAACGAACTTGCCGCACTTTGTTTTGCTTGCGTCAAAACTAAACCCCCTTTACCTTCAAGTGAAACTAAATTGGACACTATTAATTAACAGTTCGAGAAGTTACCGGCACGTAAAATTATTAAACGTATATTATTAAGTTTACAACATCAAACATAGATGCATATACAACACATGTACAGCTCTATAAAATAAAACAAAAACAGGTACATTGGATAATAAATGGATGCCTTGAGTGTTAATGAGATGATATACCGCGAAGGGATCTGAGTGATCTAGATAAAAGAGAATCCAGTCCCTCCATTCCCAATTTCTAATTATGTCATTCTGATTTTTGTACACAACTTGTCTGATACAGAATTAATATCGTGTAAAATCTTCCACAAAAGCCAATTTCTCAACATCACAGCGTCGGAACATGGGTGTGGTGATGAGTGCAAATCCTGCGTCTATCGGACATCTTGCCTATTAAGCTATCTGCATCATGAACGGTATTCATCATCGAGACCAGCAAGAAATCTCTAAGCAAAGTATGCCATTATGTACATATTTTCGTTCTTACTTATTATTAAAACACGCCCTTTTCAGTAAATGTTTGGTTCAATTTGAAAAGGGAAAAACTAAAAATTAGATCATTCTGGTGCTCAGAAAAGAGACCATATTCGTATTCTTATTTGTTTAACTTCCATAATACTGAGATATCGGTTACAAAATAATGTCTATTTTTTAAATGCTTGTAATTATTGTATGACTGATTGTAGAATAAGATGGCTATGGCCCAACAAAAATGTCTAATATCAATATGTTCCATGTCTCGTCTCAGTATCTATTTTATCTTTATATAGTTTATGGTTTTTTGCAATTACAAACCAGCTACAATATTTATTGTAAATATCACCATAAAGCGATGTGCTACTTTTGACATTTTGTAAATAAAAATGCATTTGAAAGTAGCATATGACAGTATACATTATATCTACACTTGTCAGAATGTAGCCTAAGTACTTTCTCATCAATACTATAGATAGACATACTAGACAATGCATCATCCAATAGTGAAATGACAGTATGACCTCTTAGTGGTGCTGGAAAGGGCATACCATACTAGACAATGCATCATCCAATAGTGAAATGACAGTATGACCTCTTAGTGATGCTGGGAAGGGCATTCTCCTCTAATTGTTTAAAAACTTACAATACTTTGAAAATCTGTGAAGTTTAACGCATTGTGCTGTTGATTTTTGTGTCGCTGTGTCTTCTTGGGCGTTATACTATTTACTTTCATTTTTTGCAACATTACTTCACCCACTGCATAGCATAACGCCTCGGGGCATATTACAGCATCTTTAAACTGTTTCCTTTTTTCCTCTTCTGGTTTGTGTGCTTTCAATATTTTTTATTCCAATCACATCCATGACATATAAACCTCAAATCTTTTCGCAAACGTTCAGTATATGGTCATATATATCATGTAATCGGAAAACTGATTATAGCATTTTTTTCTTACAGCCACATCCCATTTCTCTTTTTGTGGTGTTTTCAAGATCTAGATTTACTGGTGCTTCTTCAAGCTTACTGTTGGTTCTGCGAAGTTTGAGTTACCATTTTCTATAATTTGTTTTGAGAACGCTGAAAAAGGCAGGGCTAAAGTTGAAACCATCTAAATGTGAATTTATGAAGTATTATACATTGGACATAGTTGGGCGAGGCGGAATAAAACCAAACCTAAAATTAATTGATTCTGCACGTAATTGAAAACGCCCCAGAAATGCCAAAGAAAAACGACATTTTTGGGATTCTGCAACTACTATCGCAGGTTTATAAAAAATTCAGTGATGTAACATCACCCCCTGTGTGAAGTCAGTTTCCTTAAATTAACTAAAAGACATGCTTTGTAAAGCTCCTATTTTGGTCTATCCTAATTATGAGGGTAAATATATATACTTAGTACATATGCCTCTAACGTTGGAATTGGTGCAGTTTTTTCACAAATTCAGGAAGGTAAAGAATAATACATGTAGAAATTAAAGCTTAAGCTCGTTCTGGCCAAAAAATATTAGACCTCGGGTTAAGATTTCTCTATCTCACACAACAGGTAGTGATTGATTCTTACAACACACAGTTTGATTAAATCTGTAAGTATTTTAAAATTTCTCAACTTAAACAAACCCTTGTGCAATGACACGATGTCGATTTCTGCATGTTATTATCCTGTGATGTCACAGCCGCATCAATAGATAGTTCCATCAAACAATTAAAAAAAACCGGTAAATATCGAATCTGTCGGCAATTTAAACATTCTGGGAACAGAATCAAGATAAATCCCGCCAACTCATTGATGACGTGACGTAATAGGCGGCTTAAAATAGTACGCTGAAAACAAAAGAACATTTCATAAATTTTTTTTCGAATTGACAAAGTTATAAATTCACATTGATTGTCAAATTAAAACTGCTAAATGTTGAATTTGTTAAAAATCCCGATTGTATAGATGACAGGTTATTCGAAACATCAATGCGCGATGTTTTGTTGGACTGGGTAGTGCATAGGTGTATTAATACGCACAATGTATGTGAAAAAGCGTGGGTTATTGTCCTAACTTTTCTACAATGAGTTCAGCATAGGCATTCAATAGATATTGTATAAAATTTAATTAAACTCAACAGGACAGCATCATACATAACAAACATATAGGAGGGAAAGTCAGAATTTTCATAGAACAACAAGCGTAACACACATTTTCTTTACTTATTTAGACAACACAACATTCCGCCATTTTAAACATATTAGGTGTATTTGTCAACATATTTGTGTAATTCTCAAAAGCATTCAAAGTTGTTGATCAAGCAATGATAGAAAATCAAAATGTTGAGTTTAGGGCAAGTTCCTCACAGTAGAGGGATAAATGCCAAAGAAATTCACCGGCGAATTGCCAAGGTGTACGGTGTACGGTGACAGTGGTCCTGCCTATTCCACATTGGCAAAATGGTCAGCTGAATTTAAACGTGGGCGCACATCACTAAAAGAATGACCCACGGTCAGGTCGGCCAGCTGATGCTATAACAAAGGAAATTGTCACGTCTCTGGAGACCCTTATCATGAATGATCGTCGAATTAGGATTGATGACATAGCTAGGAAGTGTATACAAGGTTATCCACGAGCATATTGGGATGTCAAAAATATCCGCAACAAAATGGTTCCCCATTAATGTGCAGGATCGCTTCCAAAGACTCCAGTTAAGTCGGAAGCTTCTTGGCATTTATAACTGGTGATGAAACATGGATGGCATCATTGGGACCCAGAAAACAAAACAGAATCCATGCAATGGAAGCACCCTGGCTCACCCCCACCAAAGAAATTTAAAACCCAATCATCAGCTGGCAAAGTCATGGCCACAGTAGTTGGGATTCTAAGAGTGTTCTGTTAATCAATTATAAACCTGCTGAAATTTCTATCACTTGGGCTTACTATGCTGATCTAACGAAGCAGCTTTCACTAAATTAAAAAGGAGGGGAAAGTTGGGCTTAGGGATATTGCTTTTTCACGGCAATGCTCCTGTGCTTAAGTCAAGGATTGCACAAGCAGCGATTTGTGAATGCAAGTTCGAACAACTTAATCACCCACCCTACAGTCCCGATTTGGCACCCAGTGATTATTTCTTATTTAGAAATTTGAAATCCCATTTACGGGGAATCAGATTTCCTGATGACGATGGACTTAAGGCTGCCACAGAGGCATGGTTTCAGGACCAAAATAAAGACTTTTATTTCAAAGGTATAGACAGTCTGAAAGAAAAGTGGGCTAAGTGCATTGGGGTAAATGGGAACAATATTGAAAAATAATAATAAAATATATGGTTTGTTGCGGCAATATATACCCTGTTCTATGCACTTTTTGGCCTTCCCTCGTAGTTATCTTGAATAAAACTGAGAAAACTACACTTAAATATTAAAGGGTCAATAAAATAGTGTTAATAAAAAACTAACATACTAATTTTTGTCCGAATCACATTACAGAAGCAAAGTCAAAACTTTGAAACTGACAGGTAAGGTTGAACACATGAACTTCCATCAGGGAATTGAGCTGAAAAACTTAAAAAAAACACGGAAATCGCTTCATTTCAAATATGGGACAAAAATGAGACTAAATATTAGTATATTATAACAATGACAAATTTAACACATGTATGGTACTTACTTTAATCTCTAGTTTTAATATATGTGACACTTTTTGCCTTCTTCAAAAATTCCTGTGTAAAAGTTGGACCGTAGCAAGGTTTATCTGCCAATTCTTGCTTTCTTTTCAAAATTGACCGTAAAGTTGAGACCCCCTGAAATCAGTTCTGTTCTTTCTCGCCAATGAAAAGACCAGTTGTTTTTGTTCTAGAACATGCATATTTTTTGAAGTGACAGTGTCAGGAAACATTTTGGAATCGAAATCGGTTATGTTCCACTATAAATGTTGTAAATAAGCATTCCGCATTAATGACTGGAGTATCAAGATCACAACTTGATTTGACAAAAAATGATTCTATTTTTGTCAAACCCTATGTTGATTTCTTTCCATCTTTATGTTTGTTAGTGTTCAAATGTGGTTTTTTTATTTCGAATTCCCCGCTATGCGCAATTTAAATGTCGCACATACACAACACACAACGGGCATATGTTGTCCCCTTATTGGATGTCGCATGTGAAGCAAGAAATGTTCATAAATACTTGAGCAACTGATCTCGACTGCAATTTATGAAAATTCATTACCGGTATTTCCTTTGCTTGTTCGGTGTGTGGAGATACCAATATAAAGCTGCAATTTTGACAGACAGATATTGAAAGTATTTGAAACAGTAAACCCACTGCAAAGAAGGTATCTGTCTTACAATGGGTGTACAGGCAGTTGTTTTAGACACTGGCTTCTTGTGTCTTCTATGTGGCTCTGGCCGTTTTCAAATACACTTTCGTACATTTATTTCAGCTACAATTTTTCTTTTCATCTTAGTAAAGTATTGCAACAATTTTTTATTTGATATGGAATGGGACCTAGCCTTTTTGCAAATGTAAGGTCAAGTTGAATTATTACTGTTACTGTAGACTTGTAATTCATATTACTGATATATTTTTGGTGATTTTTTTCTATGATCAGGATCCTATTCCACTTATATTTTCTTTACTTATAGTCTTTATTTTTTGTCAATTATATGATGATAATAAAGATATGAAGAAAGTTATTGATAAAATTATTATGTGACTAATACTGGAAAATACAATCGTGAATTATATTTATTGAAAATTACAAATCTTTAGATTAATTTCTGCAAAATTTGCAAGATTATAAGGAATTAGGACAGGAAATGATGAAAAAACACAAAATTTCTAAATGGAAAATTTTCTTAACTCTAAAATAAAACAGGAACGACACCTTAAACAAATGGTAACGCCACTAATTTATAAGTGGTTTAATCAAATTAATAAATATGATACGATTAAACAACAGAAAATGACAATTAAACAAATCAAAAACAAACATACTAATCCATGTCCAAATCACAATCCAGAAGCAAAGTAAACACTTTGGAACTGATAAGTTAGGTTAGACACGTGAACTTTCACCATGGAAGTGAGGCAGGGTGCTCTGGAAGGGTGGGCACCTCCTGTTTAGCTAGCTACACCCGCCACGTGTGTAATCAAAATTATGTGAAAAGAACATGGAACTATGGGACGTCAAATATATCCAGGACAATCCGGGACACAGATTATCAACAATACTGTGATGACGGCCATAAAACTTTTTGAGGGCCTTGATAAGCCTAGGCGTGCAATATCTCTGAGTCAATTTATTTGCAAGTAGCTTACTTCGTAGTACAAAGTCCCTGTAATGGGAACAGGCTCTTTCATAGCGTATTAATTGGGAAACAAACACACCATAAGCAGAAGAAGTAGGTATATTGCTGCATAGAAAAGGAAAGTTGACAATAGAAAAATTGAAGTCATCACGTTTGTCATAATTCAGGTATATGAAGCAGAACTTGAGGAATCAGTTATAGATGTTATAGATAAGATGGTGTACGCTTAACATGTAAAAGAAATCTACACCTACAATAACATGTATATAAAATACATGCAGAACAAATTTATTTCATGAACGAATATCAAGAAATTATAAGTAAGTCGGAAAAGTAATAAAAATTTCCAATATGAAAAAATGCCAAGTTTACTCTAATAAACTTATATTGCGTATAGCAAGCAACAATGTCTGCAGCGACTCCTGTTCATACACTGACGTCTAAGATCTAGGAGACAAGTTACATGAAGACCCCGGTTACACCTTGAACACATTGTTCTGGTCCTACGTCTACCGTTGCTGTTTTTCCTCGAACAGTTTACATGTTCTATCACGATGAACAACTCTTAACACTTCTCCTGTCTTTTACGACTGCGTTCTGTCTAGCATTGTCTCTGCGTTCAATCTGACCTTTGCTTAATTTTTAAATAATTACATATTATACCAGTTTTAATTTTAAAGCACTAGACGGCCGTTTCGGAATTCAATTCCTCATAACTACCTTTATAAATTGTAGACGGGTAAGAACATTTCTATTGTTAGTATTCTGTTCGTAACAAATATATTAATTTAATAGGATTCTATGAAGCATATTAAAAATTACTTTCTTCCACGTCTTCATTGTTTTACGGTTGTCGTCATAGGTCAGAGACTTCATGTCATTCAAATCGACTCCATCCATGTGTTTATTGTAAAACTTGACAATTTCAGGCTTTTGTCCTGCATTAACCGATGCAGAATGATATGTGGATAGGAGACGTACAGGTTTTCGATTTGCACGTTCTTTAAAACCACTCTGTCTCATAAACACCGATTGTCCAGCATTTAAGTTTTAATCAAATTCGTCAAGGGTCTGTTTTTGTGAAAAATTCCGAATTTCGCATGCTTTGTGGGAATATATTGTGTGATTTCGGTGCGATTTTGGTACCGATCATGGATTCGTCTATGGATAAGTTCTGTGAAGGAGAATAATATCTGTCACAACATGGTAACCTTTGCGCAATAAATTAGATCATTACAAATAATATATACCCCTTGCGTCTCACCAGCTGGTACAGAATCATATCAGTGACCTCTATAGATTGATAGATGCATTATGTAACCTGTTACGCTTTCAACTAGCATCCACAACTTATATTAATTCCGAATTTAGCATGCTTTGTTGGAATATATTGTGTGATTTCGGTGCGATTTTTGGTATAGATCATAGATTCCTCTATGGATAAGTTCTGTGAAGGAGAATAAAATTACTTAAATTGCATGTTAATATGGTCTACAAATGGTCGGAATTTTCCTATGGGGTCATAGAACGGACTTTTCCTATTAGGTCTCATTAAACAATTAAACACTTTGGCCTTTCCAATAGGGTCCCATGTTAAATTGCCCAACTTTGTGACGTCATTGTGAGTTTCTGTACGTAAAAGGTACATTATAAATTATACACCATTCGAAAAGGAATTTAAAACACTTTAATAATCAGTTGTAAAAATGGTACCATTACCGTTGATTTTTTTACTAAATGGGATTGTATGGAAACCACGTGGAAAACACGTGTTCGCGGCTTGTGTTTATTGGAACCTTAGCCGGATGCTGTCCACCTATGTACTTCGGTCGAGACACATGTATCTTACGCAATGTCTCAATTTTCTAATTGCACATTTATTTGGTGTATCTTCTACTTTCCAATGATATATTGTTTATCCCAATAAGATTTGTGTACCCGATTTTATCAGCCCTATCCCTTATTATTAGTATTTTAATGTCTTAGAGATACTATTTGGAACCAGGGCCAATTGATCCTTTTGACCCGGAAGTGTTTAATGAGACCTTAAGAATCAGGAACGTTTTGTTAATTTTACACTTTGAACACTTTTGCAAAGTCTGACGTATAACAAATTACTGTAAAAAAATGTATAATTATTAATTTTCATTGACTTAATCCAATTTTATGCCCAATAACAGATCACTATGATGAATTGGCTGAATTTAACAGTGATTGCAGTTTTAGAAGTGATAATCACAAAGTAGATCTAAACCATCAGTCTGCAAATGATGTGTTATATGTTGACATTTGACTCTCAAGAAACTGGTATTCAACTAATATGTTTTAGCAAAAGTCACCATATGGTTATTTATTATGTCTTTGATGGCTTAGGGTCACCAATGGCAAAGGTATATGTCTGGTCAAGGGGAGATAATCCAACTGTGGACTTATTAAATAACTTTATTGTCTTTGACCCAATGTAACACATAAGTGTGAAGTAATTAAACCTTAAATAGATACATGTAAACAAAATTCGAATATGGTTTTGTTTTTGTAATCCATTGGTCAATTGTTCAAACATAATTGGCCTCAATTGTTAATCTCTATGACATCAGCATAATAGCCTATGACGTCATTATCATTGTTCAGCACCGTTGCTATAGTCTCATGTTAGGGTTCAAAACAATAACGCCAAAATGGGTAGGAAGATGCAAAACAGAAAGAGTTTAGTGCTGAGACGGGGTTTAAAGAACAGATTACCAACCTAGAAATGCGAATGTTTTAAACACAAGTGAAGATCAACAAAATGCTGAGATCATTGAAGATGAAGAGGCAACCAGGAACTTCAAATATCACCAGCGGTTATCCACTTCAGTGACAAGTTTCATCACCATAACAGACAGCATAATTCCATACAAATTACGGCCAGTGAATCTGAAAAACAAAGATGAAAATGAAAGACCAACTGATTCTAGAGATTTTGAACATGAACATGCCATTTTTAAAGTAAGAAAAATCGAGGAACTGGTCAATCTGTTTTACAACATTCATAGTAAAAACACTGCTTTCACTTTCTGTAAATTTCCAAATATAAAATTTTTAAAATACAAACATTTAGGACTACGTGTTACAGCAAAATTAAAATGCATCAATTGTAGTTTTGAATCACCACCAGTTGATTTTTATGAAAAAGTTGAAAGTAAAAATACCAATGGATATGCAGCTGGAGACTTGAATGAAATAGCACCTCTTTCCTGTTTAAAGACAAAGATGGGACTCAGTGATATACAGTTCTTTCTAACAACATTGTCTATTCAACCGCCGTCTTTGACGTTATTACAACGGAAACTTAATAGATTATCAGATATAACGGTGGCAATGAACGAGAAATCAATGTTAAATAATCAAAAAATTGTTGAAAAAGTTGTAAAAGTAGTACAAGATGGATCAAACAATGTGTCGGTTGAAACAGACGTTAGTTACAATAACAGATTGCAACTTGGATATGAAGCAGGGACACGGTCATTTGCCCCAATTGTGGAAAATGTCACCAATAAAAAACTTACACTTTCCATGTCATGTGTGAATAAGCTGTGTTCAAACAAGAACAAAAGTTGCAATCACATCCATTGCAAACAAAATTTTTCCGATAACAGATCCATGGCATCTAGTGAAGGTTCTTTGGCGGTAAACAATATAAAAATGATGAACAATGCAAACATTTTGAATGTGGCATCTGTGACCAGTGATGCATGTACACAAATTAGCAAAGTTTGTAGAACTGTTGCAAAGAAACCTATACGTCATTTCACCTGTTTTATCCACAAAATGAGAAATTTTCAAAAACATGTACACTACATGCAACTTTCTTCCTCAACAAACACATTCACTTTGGATAAAATCCAGTATACCAAACAGTTGGCCCTGGCATTGCGAAAACGAATTCAAAAAGAACTTGGGCGGATTAAAAAACGATGCAAACGCGAAAGTGAATTTGTTAAATGTTCATCCTTGTACATCAGGAATATTTTGAACTGTATTAACAACAGACACTCAATGTGTCACATCCTTTCTACTGTGTGTGAGGCACACAAACAAACCTACAGGCCATCGTTTTTGCCATGTGGAAAACACCCACAGTTTTCATCAACTGATGAAAGAAAACTTGGTCAAATATTATCCAAAGACTTTTCACATGACAACATACACCAGCTCTTTGGATTAAAAACAACCAACAAGTCAGAAAGTATGCACAACCGTCTAATGACATACCTTACAAAAAGTGTGACATGGACCAGAAATTTTAATGGAATGTATCACTCTGCTGTGCATTCTGACACTCATGGAAGGGGAGAGTCTACACTTTTACTTGCAAAGGAGGCAGGAATAAAACACACTAATGGGCCATTCATGTGTCATATGAATCGAGTGGATAGCGATGCAGACTACCATAAAAATTTGTCAACAAAGCAGCAAGTTCCGAACTGAGAGATTTTTTCGGAAACTAAATACAATCAGAAATTGTGGGGAAATTCTTTTTCAAAACAACAGACTGTTTCAACCGAAATGCATAACTTTGCAATGCAACCTAGCCAGATTTAACACTGAAACATAAAAATTAATGCACGAATTAAAACTTCAATGAAAAGAATAAATCAAATAAAAATTCAAAAACCAATTGGTCTTTCTGCATACTTGCCTTTGTTACTTTTTTATAATACAAATTTCAATACCTTCATGGCCAAAACAAGCGCCTTGGTCAAAACAAGATTTTCGCTGGCAATTGACAACAGCTGGCTCATATGATAAATGATCAAAATTACAGCATAATTTTGTATTACACCTATGGCTAACATGCATTTGTCTTTCCAATGGTTTGAACCCATTGTAAATAAAGTACACAAGTCTGTGCACAGACAGTCTCTTTCTTGCCCCGAGAAACATAAATCTTACAGTGGGATACCGATGCGCATTAGTGTCACCTATCCAAATGTAGCAACCGTTATCATTCAATAGGAACTGGTTCTCAATTTTTAGGAATAAACTTTCTCGGGCTCTATCAAATCCTTGACAGAAAAAAATTAGCCATTGCTTTGAATTTAAGGTTTTGAAATATGTATTCAGCTGGCTCATATGATAAATGATCAAAATTACAGCATAATTTTGTATTACACCTATGGCTAACATGCATTTGTCTTTCCAATGGTTTGAACCCATTGTAAATAAAGTACACAAGTCTGTGCACAGACAGTCTCTTTCTTGCCCCGAGAAACATAAATCTTACAGTGGGATACCGATGCGCATTAGTGTCACCTATCCAAATGTAGCAACCGTTATCATTCAATAGGAACTGGTTCTCAATTTTTAGGAATAAACTTTCTCGGGCTCTATCAAATTCTTGACAAAAAAAAATCAGCCATTGCTTTGAATTTAAGGTTTTACAATATGTATTTTCCTTGAATTTATAACAGCTGAAAACACCTGAAATCATTATAAATGTTTATAGAAATGTGTTTGACACTTGTAAAATAAAAGGAAAACAAAATATTCTGAAAATGCGTATGCAATTGCATCACGTTATATATGACGTCTCATAAACAAATGGTGTAAACAAATGAAAATGCATCATGATACCGCTATGCGACCCATTGTAAATGATTTAAATCATGTTTAATATCCATGTCCGAGTACCTTCCTATTATTTATTATCATAAAATTAAATATCACATTGAGTCTCTGTCATAGTTTACATGTATAACACTCTGGGATCAATGCGGCTTTAATGAACAAAGTGCCAGCCATTCAAATAAATCTTGTAGCAATGGTACCACTTACACATGGGACAAAATATTTAATTTACAGATATTTTTCTATGAAACTTATGTCAGACTCTTAAAATTTTAGTATTAGAGAACATAAATAATCAAAAATAAAGCTTTCCATACATGTTATTTCAAAAACTTACCCTTATACTTGGAAACAAGAGACACAAACAGTTCGTTTTGGAAAATGTGCAATTTTTACTAAAGGTCTCATTAAACACTTCGGCCTTTCCCATAGGGTCCCATGTTAAATTGCCCAACTTTGTGACGTCATTGTGAGTTTCTGTACGTAAAAGGTACATTAAATTATCCACCATTCGAAAGGGAATTTAAAACACTTCAATAATCAGTTGTAAAAATGGTACCATTACCGTTGATTTTTTTTACTAAATGGGATTATATTGAAAACACGTGTTCGCGGCTTGTGTTTATTGGAACCTTAGCCGGATGCTGTCCACCTATGTACTTCGGTCGAGACACATGTATCTTACGCCATGTCTCAATTTTTTAATGGCACATTTGTTTGATGTATCTTCTACTTTCCAATGATATATTGTTTATCCCAATAAGATTTGTGAACCCGATTTTATCAGCCATACCCCTTATTATTAGTATTTTAATGTCTTAAGAGGTACTATTTGGAACCAGGGTCAATTGATCCTTTTGACCCGGAAGTGTTTAATGAGACCATTAGGAATGTTGTTGTTTACTACATGAAAAAACTTTGAAATATTTTTAAACCGATTCGGACTCATTACTTCACTAAATAGTCAGGGGGCAGATCCCAAAAATAAAATGTGACCCCCCCTAAACTTTTTTATTTAAAGCAGGAAACATGGTGGATCTTGTTGCCCTATATGTACTTAGTTAGGCTAGGTATGTTTCCACCTTGACTTTTTCCGTTTAAAGGAAATATGGCTGCCATCCAAGATGGCCGCCAAGAAAGATAATTTAAGTATAAAAATTCAATATCAAATCAACCACTCAAACTTTTAAGTTGAAATTTAGTATTTGATCAATTAAATATTTATACTAATTTCCCATGAATAAACATTGGTTGTAACATGGCCGCCATTTTCAAGATGGCGAACTTATAACCATCGCGCTGCATTTTAAGTCAAATACAACATTCGATGTCATTATTTTATGATATTAAACCAATGTATTGTATTTAATATATATGCATTTAGTTAGGCTAAATATGTTTTCACCTTGACTTTTTCCGTCTATTGAAAATATGGCTGCCAAATCCAAGATGGCCACAAAAGATAATTTTAAAATTAAAATTCAATAACAAATCAACTGCTTAACCTTTTGAGTAGAAATTTGGTATTTGATCAATTTAATATTTATACTAATTTTTAATTAACATTTTTTATGTGGTTAAATTCAATATAGCCGCCATTTTCAAACCGACTTATAAATCATTGCGCTGCATTTTAAATCAAATACAACAAAGGATTGCCTTTAATTGCTGCGTGTGTTTGTGTGTGTGCGTGTTACATATTATGTAAAAATATTATTAGTACAGCTCTTTAAACTTATTTTATGTAATTAAAATAACGAAGCTGAAACATTTTTCAAGCATTTGAATCAATTGAATAGCTGACTTTTGACGTCTGCAATAAAAAATAGTCATCTCGCTCATTCAAATATTCAAAGAGGTCCAACAGCAAATTGATTAACATCCATGCGCACCTTGCAACAATATATTCTATACGTATATCCCTTATACTTATTACATAAGTATGATCAGAATATAACATATTTCCCGGCTCAGAAATTCAACAGCTATAAATATAGGATTGAAAACAATCTTTTATTTCAAAAACATTAACTGTACAACAAAAACCAAGACCATAAAAAACATCTGCTTCGCTACAAAGGATAAGCGTCTGACCATTATCTGTTTCTTTGGAACAAAGAACAATTCCTGTGCCTGCCTCTTTATAGGTTGCTCAAAGACCTGATTTACCTCGCCTTGTACTCGAAAATGTAATATTTGCATTCGAAAAACCCTAACCTAACCATCAACTGCTTGCCACACACCCTTTTTGTTTATCTCATTTGATATAACCCCCCCCCAAAAAAAAATCATTCTTTATTCTCGCTCATATGTATATTGAATTATTCCAATTTTCAACTTTTCATCTCTTTTCTGCAATGCATGTATTATTCTTTGAATCGAATTATTCTTACCAGTTCTTACTGGTTTTAATACTCTATGATTGTGATTTGTGGGTGGATAGTTGTTTTTGTTTTTGATTTATTTTTTTCTTGTCAGACTTTATAAAATGCTCAAAATATAAATCAAACAATACATCACAAAACATCTACTCTATCACTATTCCTTAAATGACACTATCACTATCTGCAAATCTACAAACTTGTCAAAGGTTTGTGCATTGGTGCTTTCCGAATGCTGTTAACCAATGTCATACTCTCTATTATGGTACAAATCTTTATACCTTTTTAGAACATTTCTGAATGACATCGTGAACCTGTGGCTACATCAGATGTTTGTTGATTGGTCGTAAACTACCTGATGATGTAACCTAGAATACGTTTACTTTTTTTTGTTCAGTATATCACTATCACCATTACCTCGTCCTGCTTTCACTAGCACCATGATATTATTTAGCTATTATTTTTATTTTATTTTTGAAACTCCATAATGGTACCGAAAAATATAAAGACCTGTACGATTATATATGGTACGGCATTGGTCAACAGCATTGGAAAACCACAATATGCACTTTGAAGATTGTCTCGCAGCAACTACAAAGTATCGTGTTAGAGTAGATTGTTTGCTTTATAAAGGCTTAAACCAGACAAAAAGAATAAATCTAAATCAAACATACCAATCCATGTCAAAATCAGTAAAATCTTGAAACTTTCAAATTAAGTTTAACACAGGAACATCCACCAGGAAGTGAGAACGAGTATCCTGGAATGGGTAATTGAGCACCCCGCACTTTTTAGAATGAACTTTGGAACGCAACATATTCATGGTATTTTCGGATACAGAGTCACCATACTATATTGTGATGACAGTCATAAAACTTTATGAGTCTCCATCTCTACATCAACAATTCATTTTTGTTAGCAGTTTGCACCGTTGTATAAACAGATTTAAAGAATGCAGAAGAGAGACGGAATTCCATGTTGCCTGAGAATTCGAACAATTTTATAAATACATGTACGGGAGAGAATAAGGCTTAACTTACTAGTTTTATATCAAATGAGTTCTGCAGGAAAGTACAAGGCAAGGAGTTAGTGGTTAGTGGAGGGTTGCGAATCCAAATGCTACATTCTCGAGTACAGGGCGAGATACATCAAGTCTTTGTGCAAACAATAAATAGGCAGACTCAAGACGTGTTCCTTATGCCGAGAGAAATGGATAGAATAACGGATAATGATTAGATGTTTTTATTCTCTTGGTTTTGTCTCACAACTAAACAGTAAGGTGTAAGTGAGTACTAAAACAAACAAAAAAAACGAAATTTCCAGGAGTTAATAAGAAATATCAGAAGAAAAACATTTAGATCTGTTGGTATTTGATCAACAGACACTGATTGAGCTTGAAGCATGGGAAGTGTTCAAACAAATAACAGAGTTTGAAAACTGAACTGAAAGCTTATGAATATAAGATAAAGTCGGCAATACTGTCATCAAGTGTAGATTCTTTTGTTTGTAATCTATTTCAAACTACCAACCCTTAACAAAAAAAAAACCTTCATGAACTTCACAGTCATATGTTTCGTCATTGCCACTGTACAAGATACGTTCCGGTATGCACATTAAACACATTAATTATAAGGAAATGATTTGGAATCTATGTTTATTTCCTCAGTAAAAACTATCATTGTTGGGAAATTTACCTTCAATATTTATGAATGTGGAATTGTTGTATCGTTGTGTGTAATTATTGTGAAAAACACATTCTACTGCACAGTTGTTTGTGGATGTGTGAATCATGCTGGTGTAAAAAGTTTTAAAGGAGGCACTTAACTAGTATATATATATATATTAACAATTTCAATATATTGGTTTATTGTATTTAAACAATGCAGCGTGGTGATTATAAGTCGGCCATCTTGAAAATGGCGGCCATATTGAATTTTACAATCCATAATTATTCATGGAAAATATGTATAAATATTTAATTGATCAAATTTCAACTCAAAAGGTTAAGCGGTTGATTTGTTATTGAATTTTATTTTTTTAAATTATCTTTTTTTTGGTGGCCATCTTGGATTTGGCAGCCATATTTTCAGTAAACGGAAAAAGTCAAGGTGGAAACATACTTAGCCTAACTAAATACATATATATTAAACACAATGCATTGGTTTTATGTCATAAAATAATGAATTCTATGTTCTATTTGATTCCAAATGCAGCGCGATGAATATTACTCGGCCATATTGAATTTTACAACCAATGTTTATTCATGGGATATTAGTATAAATATTTAATTGATCAAATACCAAATTTTAACTAAAAAGGTTGAGTGGTTGATTTGATATTGAATTTTTATACTTAAATTATCTATTTTTGCGGCCATCTTGGATTGGCAGCCATATTTCCTTTAAACGGAAAAAGTCAAGGTGGAAACATACCTAGCCTAACTAAGTACATATAGGGCAATAAGATCCACCATGTTTCCTGCTTTTAACAAAAAAGTTTAGGGGTCAATAAAGAGGCTACTTTTTGAGATCTGCCCCCTGACTAAAACCAGGACGTTCTCTCGCTTCATGTTGATTATAACTGCTATGAAAGCCTTGAATCCTGTAAAAGATACTGGCCTCCAGGCTTTTACACGTGAGTGGGGAGTAAGCCTTCCAATATTCCTTCCAATAAAATTTCTGTCGTATAATGAAGGAACTGAATTTGCCAAGTTCTGGTACTATTTATTATAAAGATCAAGGTAATTTTGAATTAAATACGTTTACAATAGATTTCCATTACCAATTTGCAAAACATGCACTTGATAAAATCATAAAGACCGTCTAGAAACGGTAACAAGATCAAGAAAAGCTAAAGATAAAACTTGACAGGTCTTTCAAAATCGAACAGCTCAGGTGACCGTGATGACTTTCGTTCGACAAAATATTCAAGTTTATTTGGAAATAATATATTGTATCAACTCTACAAAATTGTTTCTTTTCTACACATTTGTATCCAATCTACACATTACATTATATGATATATATTTTCACATTTTATCATACCAACTACATTGTATGATTATCGGATCTTTGAAATACCAAAGTTAATGGAGGCATTTATTTCATAGGGGTCGAATATTGATCACCTTCGATTTTCTCACCTATTTGTTTCTTTGATTCACTGTCTGAATAAATTTATAGTAAAAAAGAGCACGAAATACGTTAGTGGAGTTGAATTCCTCGGTGGCATGTTATTCGGTCCAGTTAGTTCATGAAAATCATATGGTCTGTCTTGGTTTTCCAGCGGGTATAATCGAATCCACGGAGCAGCCATGACTGTGGAAATACGAAGCGTTCTGAAGTTACGTTTGACGAAATTCAATAGCATATGACGTCATTGTGATTGTTGCAGCGTCAACTTTGAAAGAGCCTTCAAGTGCGGCCCTTTGGCACTCAAAGGAGTACAGCAAGGGCCGCAATTGAGGCCCTTTGGCATTCTAAGGGTTAAACATCACATTTTCCCTTCACTATCTGTTTCTACGTACCCCATTGACAACGCCTAAAGTGTAAGTTAAACAATTTTCGATAATTTGAGTATAAATATTGAATACTGTAATTAAAACAAATGTCGAAAACCCCATGATCGTACATGGTCTCCTTCTCGAGAATTACGTGGTGAAAATTTGTAATCAAACCTGTACAGGCAACTTTCGGTTTGGGCGATTACACTTGTAACGTCATTAAATAATTGCGCCAAAGGCACGCATGGTGCCTTGCATATGAATACCAGCAACATGGCTGCATCCGCAAGAAGTGATAGCGAGTCCGACACAAGTTTGATATTGTCACGTCATTATTTCGACTTCGAGGGAGAAGAAGATAGTTTAAATATTTGCATTGATCTGGAGAGAAGAGTACAAAATCCCTATCGTTTTGAGCCATATCAAAGTGATACTAGCGACTCTGGTGACGACGGTGACAATGTCCATCATCCAGAAGCACGTGGTCGTCTAGATCATTTTGAATGGTACGTCATTTTTTAAACATTAGTTTACGTACGTATTACATATTGAAAATAATTTTTATGTTTTTTTTTAAACCCGGATCATCGATCTGTTTAACTTTTAAGCTGCTTGATCTGGCTAGACCATGCAGTCTCCACCTCCCTCCTGATGACAAAATTTTGCTACAAAAAACCTCTCGAATTCCAGTAAAATTTGGGTATGGATGACACTGGAATTTCAGTAAATTTTGGTATACATGATGGATGACACTGGAATTAATTTAATTCCCAATATGAAGAATGTTGCATTTTGATTTATTTGGATTAAATAAGTAATATTACAATATTTATGTAATATGCCAAATTTTCTGAATACCGAGGGCGAAGTCATTTCTCCCTGTTTCAAAAATTAATTTGAGTCCTGTTCAAATAATAATAAGAATTTATTGTGTATTAAACTTTAGTTATATGGCTTTAGGACATTCCAACAACAATCTCTCTCTCTCATTTTGTTTATAAATTACTTTTAGCATTTTTGGTGTATATTATTTTTGTTCTTCTATAAAAAATATTTAAATGATTTCCTTCCATACTTTCATGAGGACAATTCCAAACAATTTATAAAATGGGATTATGGTCACTGAAATGTGAAATAATATTCTTTTTAATAAAACAAATGTAAACTTGAACTGAAGGTGAAAATGTTTTTCTTTTCACTTTCACATTTTAATTTGAAATTAACAGTAAAGCCTGTCTATAAAGGCCACCCAACAGAACTAGTAAAAGTGGTCTTTATAAGCAGGTGGCCTTTAAGGCAGGTTGGACTGTATAAAACATTCAGTGTATACTGACATTGTTTGGAATTGCACTTGTCAGGACCATTATTGCTTTTATACAGTATTATTGAAACAATAATATAGACTACTGTTGGTCTTTATATAGTTTCATTTCGCAAATCTTTTTCATTCATTATCAATGTGGAATACTTTTCCTCTTTATCTGTTTCCATTTCTGAAATTTCATTTTCCATACTTAAGATATGAGTAATATCCATAAGACCCTAGAATAAATGAATTAAAGTATCTCATAATAACAGTTAACATGAATTAATTCACAATTGTTATGAAGTAAATGATTTAAAAAGAATTTTTCAGAATTACAGGTTTACTGGTGTGATTGTTATTGTTGTAAGGTGTGTACATACTTTTTTAAGGATAAGAGGTTTATTTTAAACTATAGTTAAGTAGAGTGTTCTTTTTTTTTTTTTTATGTTGTTAGTTTTATCTAGAATTTCTAGAAATAGCGTGTTTTGTCATGTGACAGGTAATATTAATATATTATGGATATTTTTGGGTGAAACTGGAGAGAAGTTTTAAGATGTTTTTAAAGAGTCATTTTATGTGCATTTTTATATTGCATTCTGTTTATTTGATTGATATACTGTGGGAGCTGCTTAATTCAATCGGATTAAAATCAACAACTATGTGGAACATTAACACCACTAACAATATTTATTCAAAACTGGCTTATATAACTTTAGAATTATTACCAGGAAGTTAACTTAGAACTTTATTATGTGACTGACTCGGACAATTTCATAACAGGGTTTACTTTCAACTTTTAAAATTTTAAAAAAATACATGCAATAATGAGAATCGTTACTGTGCATTTTATGCGACGCACTAGGTTTAATTATATTACTGAGTCTTTTTCAATTTTGCAACATCAAGAAAGCTTTTGCTCCAAAATTGAAACAGGCTGGGGCCAAATTGCATTTTTCCAATATTATGCTTCGTATTATATAAGGGTTTTGACTTACCCCCATGCTAGACTGAAAAAATTATCCCATTATTAATTTATTAATGGATTGTTGGGACAATATATCACTCATACACTGTGTCACAGTTCCTGTTATGGACACAGAGGACAGTGAGTTTGCATCAACTGAAGCACATGATGACCATAACCATATTAATTCATGTACGGTCAGTCATATCTTGTGCCAGTGTAAATGATTGACAACTGAATTATCATTTTTCAAATATAACAAGAATCATTATGTTCAATAATACTACTTTACTCCTGTACAAACATTTAATTCCGAATCCATCGAAGTTTAGAGAAATTTAATTCTTTGCAATTCTATAAAAAATCAATATAGACGAAATTGCTAAAAAATATATATTCTAATGCAAACTTTTTGTAAACACAATTTTGATTGGACGCCGACCGCAGTAAAATCTACGTTTTACGGTCGGAGTCAAGATGTCGCGCGCTATCTAGGTTACGATTACGCAATGTATTCCTACGCGCCGGTACATGTGCGTTTGTTTACAAACAAGATGACGGAGAATTTTGATGAATCGGAACTGCCAAATTTTATTTTAGAAGCAGATGTCGGGTCATTGACTGACTCCACTAAAACGAGTATTGCGGATGTTTTTGGTAATTCTAATTTTGTTTCTCTTTATAATATTATCGAATATATATATACAATTATATACAAAACTGCATACATCGATACCCCGGCCCTGATAGCTTGGCAGACCACGGAATGAGAGAGAGAGTACGGTGAAGATTATTTCGTGAATTTCTATAGTTCCATTATGGCATATAATTTGGAGAGAGAGAGACAGACAAAGAAAGAGAGAGAGACAAAGAAAGAGCGAGAGGAGAGACAGATGAACTGAATACTAATTATTCCATTATTTTCTGAGAACTATGTGCTATAAATTGCATAATGTGGAATAATGATAATAATAACCTAACCATGGGTCCTCGAGGGACATAAACAATCAAAGGGAGATAACTCTAATTCACACATTTCATCACATTCTATATAGGCACAGGGATCAGGGATGGAGATTAGCAGGAGCCCAGTAGCCCATGGCTAATAAAAATCAGTCTAGACATTTTAGCTATTTGTTACTACTACAACTATTTTCTGAAGTGAGTTGGGCCCCTAACTCAAAATATTTAATTCCACCCCTGGAGATGATGCCCTACTATTTTGATAACAAGTTATATATTAAAAAAAAAAAAAAAAAAATTAGTGGCCACACATATTTTTGGAAGTTAGGTCCTCTGCTTATTAACCTTGTACCAAGTAAATAAATCGATGAATTTCTCTCTCTCTCTCTTCTCTGTGTGTGTGTGTGTGTATTTATGTTATAAAGGTATAGTAAATATGTTTCACTCATTTCTAGATGAGGAATTGTCAATGGATGAGACAAATGCATGTTCAGATGATGATCTTATTGCTGTTTCTGAGGATGTAAATTATAGCATTGAAGAAAACATGTCTGTTGAATCTGAGAATAGTGGATATGCACCTTTTGAACCATGCAGTCCTGGTCAAAATGCAAGGTTTCCAAAGTTAACGGGACAGGAAAGGGAGGACATTATTGAGGGTTCAAAAAGTAAAGGGACAAAAAAGATGACAAAATATGGTGTGAATGTTTTTACAGGTGTGTTTTCCTTATTTATGCATTAAAATCTGTGAATTTGTAGATTAATGAAGTTGTGTTTTAACAAAGTATTAGTTTATTGAAAATCTGATTTAAATTCTACTCTTGATTTTTTCTTGAAATATTATAATTTAGCTATTATCTTCATATGTATTTTTAAAAGTTCTATGACAAGCCACTGAACTTTTTCTATTTAAAAACAATCATTGAATCTGAATTTTCTGTTAAAATGAAAAAAAAAATGTTATAAATTTACTTGATTACAGAAAGAAAAATCAATCAAATAACTAGGCATATGTTGTAAATAAAAACTTAACTTGAAATAAACATGTATAATAATAGTAATAATGAAAATAGATTTCTGATTTTATTCAATTTCAATTTTTGAAATTTTCAAACTAGTATAATCATCATCATGTTTATAAAATTTATTTAATAAACTTGGATATATGAAAACTGTTTTATCAAAATCACTCCATTTTTTCATAGAATGGTTGACTGCCAGAAAGATGTCTACTAAATTTGAAGACCTACCTGTGCCTGTACTGGACAAAACCTTGAAGCAATTATTTTATTCTGAAGTGCGCAATGCAGATGGGAAATTGTATGCAAAAAGCACCTATGTTGGAATCCGTGCAGCCATTAAAACACACCTTTTATTGCCACCTCACAACAAGAAATTTAATATATTGACTGATTCTGACTTTCACCTGTCTAATCAAATGTTTAGTTCTATGTTGAAAAAATCCAAGTAGAAGGTTTAGACAAAACTACACATTATCTCCCTATAACTGAAGGTGACATGGAAAAACTTAGAAGTTCTGAAATTTTGTCAATTGATTCTGCCAAATCTTTACAGTATAAGGTCTGGTTTTCCCTTGTTTTACACTTGGGTAGAAGGGGTAGGGAAAACCTGAGGAGTTTCACTCATACTACATTTCAGACTAAAACTAATGATTTTGGCATTGAGTATGTAGAAATGATTTCTAGTGAAACAACTAAAAATCACCAGGGTGATCTCAGTGATAAGGCTTTTGAAACAAAGCCTAGAATGTATGCAACAGGTGAAAAAGATTGCCCTGTATTGGCATTTAAGAAGTACATACAAAAAAGAAATCCTGGATCAAACTTTCTCTTCCAGCAACCCCGCCCTAGAGTTAAAGAAACTGACGCCATCTGGTACACAAGCAGACCAGTTGGAGAAAAAACTATCACTGGATTCATGAAAGAAATCTCCAAAGCTGCAAAGTTGAGTAGGGTGTACACAAACCATTCTGTAAGGGCAAGTACAGTGAAAATTCTTGCACATGCTGGTGTCCCAAACCATGAAATAATGAAAATTACTGGCCATAAATGCGAGGCAAGTCTAGATTCTTATAATGCCGATTCTTCTGACAAACAGAAGCGTTCATACTCTGGTATTTTAAGTGGTAAAAGCCTCCAGAGTGAAAGTACATTGCAGATTCAACCCTATATTGGAACAGAATCATTTAATAAAGGACTTACCCATTTTCTTCCCCAGCCTTGTCCCTCATTTGCTCCCAGTTTTTTAAGTAACCAACAATTAAGAATCCCCAACATGTCAAATCGCTCCGTCTCATATCAAAAACAATTTGAAATTCACAATTCCAGTGTGCAAGTATTTAACTACCACCTCGGTCAACAATAAATACGAACTGACCTACATATTGCATGATCTGACATCATCTGTGACGTAATATTGAGACATTATCAAGGTTTCGTTGTTAACAAAAACGATATTTTTAAAAATTTACAAAAGTTTATTTTTAATCTGTAATATATTTCAAACAATAAAATTATTATATTACTTGATCTTTGTGTTTTAATAACAAAACTATTTATCTTTGCGTAACAATATGATCTACATTATAAATTAGTGATGCGTCTCGCACTAAAAATACTCAGTGGGGATTTCCTTTAATATGAAATCGATTTGCATTAGAATGAAGATAACTGTTTTGTATTTGAAGAGTTCCGACCGTAAAACGTGGATTTACTACCGGTTACCTGGCTCCGCAAGCGTCGCCAGGTAGACCTCAATTTGCGACAGTAAAATCCACGTTTTACGGTCGGAACTCTTTAAATACAAGACAGTTATCTCCTAATTTAAGATGGACGAAATTGCAAAAGAAAAATCGTTTCGGTTGGCTCCAGTATATCTAGATGCAAAGGGGGGGGGGTCTAAAATTGAATAGCCATTTATCTATGTTTGGGGACTTTTAGAAGAAATAAAAATATTGTACGTTGATGCTGGGTATAAACTAAAATTTTCAAATACAACAAATCGTTTGGTTTTATAATTACCCTTGAAAAAACTGGTCTCATCTTAGGTCCTGGTGACGAAGCTTCAAGATAGATGGTTGGAACCGCATCTGGTAAAAGCTTCTTCTTGAGAATGGGAATGTTCAACATTCTCTTCAGCCTGTACTCGCACGGATAGCAATCACAGGTAAAATGCTTCTCACACAATACCGAATGCACCGTGTGCTGTCGAAAGTCGGGTCTGGTCTCTTTGACAAACTGTATCCAATGCATTCTGAGATAAGGGCGGTCATCCATTGGGAAGCAGTGTAAAGATAATTCGTCCACATGTGTGGAACGACAACCGTACGCAACACAATACTTCCCCGTCTTCTTTCGCTTTTCTAAAGCCATACCAAGTATCGATGCGCTACTGAAAAAAACCTTTCAGGTCAGATACAGTAACAGTTGTCAATAGTTGACCCAAGAAGCCACTTAAAATCCAGTTACACTTGTCAGGAGTGTCCCACATTGTAGTGTAGGGGAGGTACACCAGAGATACAGTCAGTGATCCACAAGACAGTGTTGGAAAACAGGGGTGTTATACAGTACAGTGTGAGGCAGCTATGTACATCATGTCCAGTAACAATTCGTCGCATCAGTGCTATAATGTTCTATCTAACATTTTCAACAATATAGAGGTATTGGTACCATTGAAATCAGTACTATTTAAACTCTATCTACATACCCAATCGGCACGCTTCTTTAAAGTCACGTGGTTCAAAATTAACCAGTGAGAAAAGAGGGAATGATATGAACTGAGATTAAGCATATAACATCATTTCTTTATATATTTAATTGATTGCAATCAGATTATAGCAATTACATTGGACTAATGATTGTAGTCGATTAAAATAAAACAAAAATTAAGACACAAAACTCAAATTACTTGGATATTTTTCAAATAATTTGCAGATGGAACAGTCGCACTCAAAACGCTGTTCAAATATTACCTTGATTTATAAAATGAAAATTAATGTTGTAGCTGTAAAATGTAGTTGAAAAATGCCCCTAGCCACCCGAAGTACACCACAACAATAAAAAAATAAATAAAACACAAGGCACGATTTCACAGTCATAGCGATCACTGATTTTAACTCCCTAATTTAGATGGGTATCAAGACACAATAAAAAATGGTGTCCAGTGTGATATTGTTTAAGTACTTCTAGAGGGCCCTAACCATGTCACTTGTTTTACAATCAGTGGCCCTATAATGGTGTTCGGTGTTGTTTAAGTACTTTTGCGAGGCCCTAACCATGCCACTTAAGCCCCATTTATACGGCGAGAATTGCATACCTAAGTATTTTTACTCATATGCAAATTTACTCATGTAAGCAAAGTATATTTTGCTTTGCGTTCATACATAATTTATGTACCGTAGTAAATTTGAAGTTTTCAACCAATTTTGAATAATTTCCATTTTGAACATTGAACAGTTTAACTTGATTATCAGATAAGAACGTATCTTTACTATTTAAGCACTGATTTGATACTGGGCTATTATAATGACAATCGAGCAGTTCTACTTGGTGATCCAGCATATATGTCATATACCAGTTTTTTTAATTTAAATTTATTTAATAATCATAAAAACATTAAAACAATTTTATATGACATATCCTTTAAAGACTTGTTTTTCTCAAGCCTTATACAAACAAACAAAATCTTACGCCAGTGTAGAGCACATTTTATACCGTCTAGTTAGGGTAGAACGACACTTGATCTTCGTTATCATTGGGTTGCTTGAAATGCCCATTGTGATGTTTGCAAAAAAGGACCGATGCTCATGTCGTATTTGCTTGTTCTGTAAACTTGTGTTGTTCCTCATATCGTATATCAGATATTTAGATAAGCCAATGTATCCTAACACCCGATCTAACCCCCAAAATGTTTTCACATTTTAGCTTTTTATTACATTAAAACTTCTTTTTTTAACTGAGCTAGACCCCCTCACTCAAATTAGTTAAGCTTCATCCCTGTATATGAAGCTGCAAATTAATTGTTTAAGGATCGGTCGAATGTTTTATTGAACTTGATGGTGAAAATTATTTGCGATGTTGAAGATGATGATGGTTATAATATTTACTCTCCCAAAACACTTAGTGACGACATGGCATCTCCTTTCATGGACAATTCATTGTCAAATTTCTAAAAGTTAATTTTCTTTACATTCTGTGATTGGCTTTTGTTGCTCAAGCACTTTTCTTTGAAAACTAGTAAAACGTCAAATTTTGGTGACAGTTTGTCACTAGTTTTTGTGCTTTTGTCAAATAAATATATTTCAATTACAACTTTTGATCTCTATAGGATAATTATTACAAATCAATGAGGGCCGTGGTGGTTAATAGTGGTTGGCATCTTTAACCGCTATGAGTTAGATCCCCGATTGTTACACCATATGTGGTGAATGGGTTTCCATTTTAATTGGCACATGTTGGTTAGCTCGATGTCAATCCAATGGGATGTATGTAATGTTAATCTGTGACATTGTACATCAGTGGAAAACACCTATATTCCATCCTGCATCACATAAATAACCTGGCATAAGTCCATGTGTTTAAAATTATGTGAGTAAATATTACTGTGCGTTCATACGACACTCTAGCAAAATTTGCTTACCTAGGTATAAAATACTTACATACTATAGCAAATTTGCACTTGGTTCCTACTAGGTGCAAATTTACTTACATGAGTAAATTTACATATGAGTATAAAATACTTAGGTATGCAATTCTCGCCGTATAAATTCGGCTTTATTTTACAATCAGTGGCCCTATAATGGTGTTCAGTGATGTTGTTTAAGTACTTTTGCGAGGCCTTAACCATGTCACTTATTTTACAATCAGTGGCCCTATAATAGTGTCCAGTGATGTTTAAGTACTTCTGTAAGGCCCTAACCATGTCACTTATTTTACGATCAGTGGTCCTACAATGGTGTCCAGTTGTGATATTTAAGTACTTCTGTAAGGCCCTAACCATGTCACTTATTTTACAATCAGTGGCCCTATAATGCTGTCCAGTGGTGATGTTTAAGTACATTTACTTTAGTAGAGCCCTAACTATGTCACTTATTTTACAATCAGTGGTCCTATAATGGTGTCCAGTGGTGATGTTTAAGTACTTTTGTAGAGCCCTAACTATGTCACTTATTTTACAATCAGTGGTCCTATAATGGTGTCCAGTGGTGATGTTTAAGTACTTCTGTAGAGCCCTAACCATGTCACTTATTTTACAATCTGTGGTCCTATAATGGTGTCCAGTGGTGATGTTTAAGTATTTTTGTAGAGCCCTAACTATGTCACTTATTTTACAATCAGTGGTCCTATAATGGTTGTGATCTACAAGATTGGTTTACTTTATTAGGAGATAAGTATGACACACTGATGTTTCTCCATTTGAGGTTAAAAGACAGTTTTAGTGAGCTTAAGTTTTAAAGCCATATAGAAACTGTATATCCTGACTGCCACTATAGAATTATACAAAAAAAAAAAAAAAACCATGAATGACCAAAACCAGGAAACAGAATTTGAAATTCTGGGTGATTTATTTGAACAACCTAGTGAAAACTATGAAGCCGTCACAGTTGAACCTGTAATTCAGTTGAACAACGATCCTTTCATATTTCAGGCTTCAAAAATTCCTTACCAAAATGATGTTGTGGTTCTTGGTTTTGATGCTTATGTTTGTCAAAATGATATTATTGACAGTAAAATGCAATTAGTAGCAGAAACAGCTAATCCCCAAAACAATAAACAGAACGTTGATATCGACGATACGATCATTCTTTCCTCCGAAGAAATCTCACATTTATCATCAAAACACAAATGAACAGAAGCCTTTTGCTAGTATTCCATATCATCTTCGGTTTATTGGAGATGTTCATCTAATCATACCCTTAAACATATTCAATAGGTCCATTAACAACAATCATCACTGTAGTGCTCTAATTCTGGACAGTGCAATGTGGTTCAAGACTGAACCAGATATGCATTTTTTCGTATTTTAGACAAAATGGCCTAAATTGGAATATTTTATTACATTAGTGTGTAAACTGGAGCAAAAGATGCATTCAGATATACTCAAGTCAATGACAAAAACATCTGCAATAGTTTTTGCATAAGTGTTCTATCTTCATGTACCATTATAATCCTGACCAACTTTGCAGTAACTGTATGCAAGAATGTTGCATCTACAAATCTTAGTAGCTAGTTTTAAACAACAGACAATTTCTAATTAATAATTTTGTTAAAAGTTTGAAGATTTGTGGTTATAAATCAGATAAAAAGGAGTTTAATCAAGTAAAGTAAGTTTTCCATTATGCTGAACTTTAGAAGCCTGTTTCTCGATTTTCAGAAAAACGTAGTTAGAACAGTATAGTACTGACGCGACGAATTTCTAACACGGTTCGCACAGGACCAAGGCTGTTTAAATTTTAAAGCTGGTGAAGTGGCAAGTTTGAGTGGCAAAACTGTACCACTGAAAAACGGTCATTTAGGAAAATGAAATACTATATACACTTCACATGCACGGCGCCGTTTTTGAAATCTGATTCTACATTTTGACTACACGAGATGTTTAAATGAAACTTTAGGGAATAGTTCTTGAAAAACATCAAACATCAAACAAAATTAAAGATTGATTGAATGGAGCTTTACGTCTAACTTAAGACTTTTTACACAGAATATCGAGGCGTCAACCAATATGTATACATCAATATTTACCTTTGCGGTGCAGGGAGGGTTCAGTTAGCGTGCCACACCTGGCATGTCCTAATTCTACTTCTTTGACTGGTAAAAGGTCTTATGACCAGTATTATACTGTTGCGGGACATCAAGTTTTAATACCTCTTCCAAAAGAAACCGTGGCATTAATTTCTGAATATCGATTGCTTGGCGAAAGAACAGTCACTACCAATTTTCAAGTCTTTATCAGACTCCAGCTGAGGTTCGAACCTACAACCTCCCACATACCTGTAAAGCGAGTACTCTGCCAAATGAGCTAACATAGTGGTCAATATAATTGCTTAATAAATTGAGTCGCCCGTAGTCAATGGTTTTGAATTTTATTTTAAAACTGAAGTAAGGTATATCAATGTATTCTCCCCAAGTCTCGTGCACACAAGCCTTTCAAAGCCGGAAATCTCGCGAGATTTCCTTCAAAACGTCATTCTCCAGTCGGCTTCGCTTATGTGCGCATGGTCGACTCTCAAGTTTCATTTGAGCATATTCAACATTTTGTGGCTCCGAGTGCATTTTATGATATTTTGGACACCAAGTGTACCATTTATTTTCTGGCACAGAGTGCATTTATTTGACACTGAGTGTGATAAACTTTCATGTCAACATGACTAATGTTCAGATTGAAAATATGAAGTCATCGAACGAGAAATTCTCTTACAGGATATAAAATCCTAAAAATGAGGATACACAGGAATTTACATTGTCGGATGAAGACACAGATCCTTTTCAGGATGAGGCCGACGATGTTCATGATCTTGATGATGGAAGTCAAGACAGTGACGATGAACACGTGTCTGATAACTCGAACAAAAATGATCAGAGTACGAGTAGTCAGCAAGCTGACTCGGATTCAGATGAACATTTTGACCCTCTTGATTAAAGACCAAAATTATAAAGTCCATGATGTATAGGAAAGAAATAACCGATGTTGTGCACCTGTCACTGCATTGTATTTTGAGATATTTTTCCATTCTCAGTTACATCCCATCCCGGCGATTTGGTAATCGGTATTTATTGTATCTCCATATTAACGTGACAACTCATTCCCATGTCAAAGTCATCAACAAATGAAACAACGCTCGCATATGTACCATTTCTCAACCTCCTTCATCCTCAATCATCTTGACTGTTAACTCGGTAAAATAAATATTGCGGCCTAGATTATACAATACTGTAAATGTGTTCAATTTCGGGTGTATTTATTTTTGCGGTATAGATCTAGTGAATGGGACTCGCCCCCGTACCACGTGATCAATACCTCTTAACGTTTGTGCAGACCATTTTGGAAAACGTCAACGTTACAAATTTCCGGAATAACGTCGTTTTTACGGGAAAGCGTCATATTGTGCGATTCTATGTCCATTGGAAAAAAGCGTTTCACAGACATGTTAGAAGGTATAACATGGTACAGCGGCGAACCCCATTTAGACATATCCGCGTAGTTAGATGTTAGTGTTTTTAAAATATGCACTATTGCACAATAAGCATAATAGAATTTTCGCGCAGAACGAACGACCGCGAAATTTAGAACACTCGTGTGATAATTTAACTTCCTCGTGTTGAGTGGAGTGGTGTAATGGTATTTTATGTCCAAGTCAAAAAAATTTTCACTTATATCGAGGCGGTTAGTTGATAGGTAATGGAGGAAACCGGAGTAACCAGAGAAAACCACCGACTTTAGACAAGCGAACTGACAAATATAAGCACTAGGATCTGTCACCAGTGGAATTCGAATGGCGCTGTTATCTGTTAACGCACACTTTAAATTAGACCATTCGGTTGTCGAGGCCCTCCCATATGTAGAGCGACAACCTCTGCAACATTTTATTGTAGAGAATACTATCTTTTGCTTTGTTTTTCAGATGAAAGGAATTGTCATTCAAAATATGTGGATGGTAGGAATGCACCATTACAATATGCAAAAACTACGGGTCGGTTGTATTTTCAGACTAGAAAGAGATACCAGCAATGTGTATGACACAAATGCCATTAAAATACTGGATTACCAACAGTCTTTAATCAAAGCTTACTTAAGCAGACAATGTTCCAGACAGTTTGCTAGTTATGGACAGTGGTCTTGTCGGCAATAACATGGCTTATTTGAAACCAAAAGAGGAACCAGAGATACGTTGTCGCAAGCCTCAGCAATACTGTCATGCTGGTTTCAGGGTGAAGAATGAAAACTTACATGAAATATTATATTATTATTTTAAATCTCATGTCAGAGCATCAGATACAGTACCGTATTCTGTAATTATTATGAACTGTAAAATGTATTGTTACTGAGGACATGAAACGAGTATAAGTTAAAGCATTTAAAACTCAGGATAGAATATTAATTTAATCAGGGTCGTTTTTTTTTTTTAAATTGTGTCCTTGACCGAAATTATCGGCATATGGCCGAATTTCCCCAAACTTGACCGGAATTAAACGAAACTAACGCAATGAGCCCAACATTCATTTCTATCTTATTCAATACTTTCAAGTTTAACGAGGAGGGTGTTTCTCAATCCATTAGGTGTCGCTTTCGAGTAGGTATTAGTCCAAGAGATCATGGCTAAAATCCGGGTGAACGAGGCCAAAAGGTTTGAAGGTTGATTCTTGTAGGAAAATGTCCCTAGTTACTGAAAACCATTTCTTACGCGTCAAATCGTTTCCGATTTTTTAATCAGAAACAGTTTTTGAAGAAAAGCCTCTGCAAATGTTAAATTTTGGTAAAAAATAAAAATTCCAGATTTTGAAGCATTTTGTGGCAAAAACAACACAAAAATGTTCATTCTATCTTTCATTGTGGACACATGATAGATTAAATGCAAAACATCCTGACAGTTTTCCGATTTTGTGTCAAAATTTTAAAAAAGCGATAAAATCGATGCTGTAAACTGCGTTTTTATCATATCTACCGTCTTTCGATTCTTGTAAATCTGTTGTTTATGCATTAAATATGACAAACTATATATTTTTATAAAGCCTTGGTAGTCTGTAGATAAAAATGTTACAAAACTTCGGAAATATGGAACCTTAATACCGTAGCAAATTATTATGTTTCCCCTACCCCAAAAATACGAAAATGTCAAAAATTCATTATTTTGGCCCATGCTTGCCGATAAGTGTTTAAAACAAATCATTATTGTTTGTTACATCTCCCGTCTGTTCCCGACATATTTATAAAACAATTATATGTAGAGTGTTGGTGATTTTATATGAAAATTTGCACTTTTCATAACAATAGTTTGGAAAATGAGTTTTCATTAAATCATTTGTACTCTACTTCTTGTAATTTTGTTATATAGGCATTGAATCTCGAGATTTATATTTCTGTATTGCCATGGTACATTTGAGTCTGACAACATAAAAACTATCGGAAATACCGAAGTTTATAGACGAAACGGATAAATTTATTTCCCCTACCCCAAAATTGAAAAACATGTGAAAATCTTTTTTGCAATATATGCCGATTTGTGTTTCTAATGAAGATTTCGAGCAAAAGTACCCGCAACAATGATAAAACAAGCTTCGAGGATTTTAAATATTTGTGAAATGCTTTAGCTTAAGGACAGATAGGACTAACTAATATAATAAAATTGCTTATTTTATTCATTTATATGTAAAATGCTATAAGAAAAAAGGAGCTTTGCCTCTTGTATTTTTGTTATTTAGGCATTGAATCTCGACTGTTATCTATTGACGTAATTCCTTGACATATAAGTCTAATACACCAAAAACTGTCGGAAATAGCAAAGCTTGTAGATGAGGCGAATAAATTTATTTCCCCTACCCCAAAATTGCAAAAAAAGTGAAAACCCTGTTTTAGCCAATATGTAACAATTAGTATTTCTAATGGAAGTTTCAAGCAAATGTGCATGTAAGAATGGAAAAAAAGCTTGAAGGATACAAAATAATTTACAAAATGCATCATTTCAATGGCAGATTGGTCTAATTATTCATAGAAAAATGCCTACTTATTTCATTTTCAATTCAATGTGCTATGGCAAAAAAGAATCTTCGCTGTTTGTATTTTTGTTATATAGGCATTGACTTTCAAATATCAGATATTGATTCAATGCGCTTACACTAAAATCACCAAAACCATGAAAATATGTCGGAAATGTCAATTTTGGTAGCTGTCATGAATCAATTGATCTCCAAAATGTGAAAACATAGAAACACTCTCCAGACTAAGAAGTCATAGCTTACCGAAGAAATATAAAAAATGTTCGTATGAATTCACAAAATGGTATATTTGAGGCATGTATGCAAATAATAGTACAAATGTAAGTGAACAGATATTTTTTTAATTGGTAAAAAAAGCAATGTCATAATCCATATGCATGCGTTTAAATTCTACTCTGTATTCATAGAATGACAAGAAGAACACTAGCATTTCGGTAAATTACTATACTTGAAAAGTTACAGTATGAATGCCGCATTTAAGTTAAGAAACATACTAGATCACAACTACAAATATTGGATACAGGGTCAAGTATGGAAAGTGAGGGTGAAAGGCACTGAATTTTATGTTGAACCACATTTGAATAAAACACATCGTAACCATTAAAACAACGACTGGACCCTCTGGCAAGACTAAAACTAAAAGTCAACTGATAGAAATCCAAAATATTTGCAAATAAGACAATGCGCAAAAATAATTGTGTAAGTGTTACGCACTCTAAACATTTAAAATATCAACACTTTGTCATTTGGAAGGCAGTGTCAGTCAGTCTTTGGACAAATCCTTAAAATCATCTTCAAAATTACAAACCATTTACTTGGACATGCATATAAATCTACATCCTTCCTCTTAAACTGATTAAAGACACATTAAGGTGACACAGGTCTGTTTGTCGAACAGTACCTGATGGGATGGCAGAGAGTGGTTACTATGATCAGCTCTTCTTTGGTTTCTGTCTCAACAATAAATTGGTTTGTTCAATTTCCTTCCAAACGTCTGAATTGAAATGACTTTTCTTGTTACTTTCACTCTCAATTTTGATTTCACATGTGGTGACAGGAGGCGGTTACCCTTCCCGAGCACCCGGATTTTTCCCCTGCCAATGTTTACGTGTTTAACTTTGCCAGTTTTTTAACTTCGTTTTTGTTATTGTGATATATAATTATGTTTGTGTTTATGTTTGATGATTTACACAGCGCATTTAATCAGTTCTCTATTGCCTCAATTCAAAAATGTTTTTTATAACATTGATCTCTTTCCATTTGTCAGTTGAACACTTTACTCATATCATCATACCCTTGTTCCATCGATCTTTGCAACTCCGGTAATGTTAGCAATTCACTTTTTCAATCCGTCCTTTGCTGTTCATATCTACTTATTTTAGCTAAAACATAAGTATCTACGGGGTTTATATTCTTTGTTAAAACATCTCAATCTGAAAGCATTTCTTATATCCGTGATTCTCCTTTTTTCTGGTTTTCTATGACCTCGGCTATATTATGTAGTAGTGTTTACCTATTATTCGTGATTATATGGCAAAAGAAGTTTACTAAACCATATTTGTTATTACTAAAACCCGTTTATCAAAGATTGCAGCCACATTTTACATAACTTTGCAACTTTTTTCTGGTGCCATCATTTTATTAAGAATTGACCTAATGTACAATTTCAGTCTCTGCTCAAAATCTTGTATTCTTAAAAGAACGTGACTGGACACCTGGTAACAGGCTTAAGGTTGAAAGGTGTCCAATACCACTTTGTTTTATCATTATAATATGGCCAGGCAATTTGTGATGTGATAGCTATCAATAATTCCTTTAAAAGATACAAAGATGGAGTTATTGGACATAGAAATTTTGTCAGTTTGAAGTGAAATTGAAAATTTTACGGAGTGTGCAGACTTTTTAAAATAAGATTTAATGGAGACCGACATGTACATTAGGTCACTTCCAAAAAATGATTCCACAAGAATAAATTGCAAAGTTTTGTAAAATGTGGCTACAATCTTTGATAGACGGGTTTTGGTAATAATGAATATGGTTTAGAAAGCTCATGGATCTGATTGAACTTTATCGAATGGAGATATGTCTTATAAAACCCAATAGCTTTATAAAACCATAACCAGAAATGCCTTACACTAAGTTTTACCATATTTTAACATTATGTTTCACTAGAGATGACATTATTTGCAATTATTATTTTATAGTATTAGGTTGTTCGAAAAGATATGTGTATTCTTAATTTTTCACACGTGGCGGGTGTAATTGCTAAACATAGGTGCTTAAGGAGCACCCCGCCAAATTTGCTATTTCGAAGATTTTACTTTTGTGGGGATTGTGATCTTGACAA
The DNA here is from genome assembly GCA_021292105.1 of Anadara kagoshimensis. NCBI lineage: Eukaryota > Metazoa > Mollusca > Bivalvia > Arcoida > Arcidae > Anadara > Anadara kagoshimensis. The sequence goes on from CM037873.1 coordinate 6,895,386, forward strand.
GGATTATATGTTTGTTTTTGATTTTCAAGTTTAAATATGAATATTTCATAATTTCTTTCTTAATTTAAAAATCATTTTGCTATGACTTTGAATCATTAAAACATAATTGTTGCATGGACACTTGCTTAAAACCTTCACCAAAAGCATACATGGCCTAAAAAGTTTTTTTCATACTTTTGGGGTAGGGGAAATAAATTTATTGGCCTTATTTACAAGCTTTGCTATTTCCGACAGTTTTGGTGTTATTAGACTCTTATATCAAGGAATTACGTCAATAGATAACAGTCGAGATTCAATGCCTAAAAACAAAATACAAGAGGCAAAGCTCCTTTTTTTTATAGCATTTTACATATAAATGAATAAAATAAGCAATTTTTTATATTAGTTAGTCCTATCTGTCCTTAAGCTAAAGCATTTCACAAATATTTAAAATCCTCGAAGCTTGTTTTATCATTGTTGTGGGTACTTTTGCTCGAAATCTTCATTAGAAACACAAATCGGCATATATTGCATAAAAATGGATTTTCACATGTTTTTCAATTTTGGGGTAGGGGAAATAAATTTATCCGTTTCGTCTATAAACTTCGGTATTTCCGATAGTTTTTATGTTGTCAGACTCAAATGTACCATGGCAATACAGAAAATATAAATCTCGAGATTCAATGCCTATATAACAAAATTACAAGAAGTAGAGTACAAATGATTTAATGAAAACTCATTTTCCAAACTATTGTTATGAAAAGTGCAAATTTTCATATAAAATCACCAAGCACTCTACATATAATTGTTTTATAAATATGTCGGGAACAGACGGGAGATGTAACAAACAATAATGATTTGTTTTAAACACTTATCGGCAAGCATGGGCCAAAATAATGAATTTTTGACATTTTCGTATTTTTGGGGTAGGGGAAACATAATAATTTGCTACGGTATTAAGGTTCCATATTTCCGAAGTTTTGTAACATTTTTATCTACAGCACTACCAAGGCTTTATAAAAATATATAGTTTGTCATATTTAATGCATAAACAACAGATTTACAAGAATCGAAAGACGGTAGATATGATAAAAACGCAGTTTACAGCATCGATTTTATCGCTTTTTTAAAATTTTGACACAAAATCGGAAAACTGTCAGGATGTTTTGCATTTTAATCTATCATGTGTCCACAATGAAAGATAGAATGAACATTTTTGTGTTGTTTTTGCCACAAAATGCTTCAAAATCTGGATTTTTTATTTTTTACCAAAATTTAACATTTGCAGAGACTTTTCTTCAAAAACTGTTTCTGATTAAAAAATCGGAAACGATTTGACGCGTAAGAAATGGTTTTCAGTAACTAGGGACATTTTCCTACAAGAATCAACCTTCAAACCTTTTGGCCTCGTTCACCCGGATTTTAGCTATGATCTCTTGGACTATATAACTATAACGGCGGTAACAACGAACGGGAATTTATAATTCGTACTAACATAATGGAGGTGACCGAAATATTAACACTGTACTCTACTTTGTGTACTTTAGCGCAATAATACACATTGTTTACCTCTGTTACATCGGTCACACTTGGATACCCGCCAAATAGGTCAGCAGCTATATCTGAGCGAGGAGAGGCGAATTATAGATAATTATAATGTATGTGAAACATGTGAAAGGGGGGTTTAGGATAAAAATTAGATTTATGGTTAATTAATAATTGCCTAAAATATAAACGTTTAAAGTTGTTTTTCTTTTAATATTTGAAGAATGGGAATTTTATTCTCAGTGAAACAGACAAATAAAGTGTATCGAGCCCTATGTAGCAAGTATAATTTTCGTAATTCATTGTTATTAGTTTTACACACCGTTGCTAATGTCAATATCTTGAATGGATTCATCAGCTGGCTCGATTGAAGCAACATCGATATCTCCGTTTACAAGGCTGTACATTACATCTTCCATTTCTTGATCTTCCTCCATAAAAACACCGATTGCATCTTCATCGTCCGATGGCAATTTGTTGATCGCCGAAAGCAGCTGAGCGAGCCATATTTTGCAGAAGTTGAAGACGATTTATTTCGTTTTTAAGCGAATTTGTACTAATCCCTTGAATTTTTTATTTTATGTTATTTTTAAATATTTTTAATAAATAAAAAAATTACTCATTCTCACTTCTTTGGTGGAAATTCACGTGTCTAACATAACTAGTCATTTCCAAAGTTTTTACTTTGCCTCTGGATTATGATTTGGACATGGATTAGTATGTTTGTTTTTGATTATATTATTTTTAAACGATTTTACACATTATCTCCCGAGAGTTGACCTACATTATTTTCCCATTGCCAACATTAAATCTAGTTATAGATTTGGAAAACACCGAAGGTAGTTCCGGCAGGTCTGTTGAAACATTTTGGTAATATTTGACTGTTGATCTTACAAATCAAATGGAACCAAACCACTATAAAATTATCTTTGCTTAAAAAATTACCAGCAACAGCAAAGAATCCGACTTTCCTCTGCACGATACCGTTTCCTCTCGGGACGGGGGATGAACTATCCCGCCAAAGTGTTCATTAACTGAGCATGCATGCCCGCCATTTTTAATTCTGGGGGAATCGGCAACAGCAAAGAATCCGACTTTCCTCTGCACGATACCGTTTCCTCTCGGGACGGGGGATGAACTATCCCGCTAAAGTGTTCATTAACTGAGCATGCATGCCCGCCATTTTTAATTCTGGGGGAATTTAATTAAAAAGCAATGCATAGAGAAATCCATTTTCACTTCCCTATTGTCTGAAAACAACGTGGACTTTTACCGAGGGTTACAAAAGTTCCTTACACCGGGTAGACTGTTTTTGTTAGCACATTCAAAGAATTTTCAAGGTTCCTGCCAATCATGCTAAAGTTTTAAAGCGAGAGACTTAAAACGTATAAAGACCGAAATGCTTTCTTGCAAGGAATATCATACAATGTAAACACATTGACAACTGCTAGTGTCAGAGCAGCATTAGGAAGAAGCACCTTCAATATTTGTTACGAGTAATGTCCAATAAGTCGCACAAAATTGTTGTAAACAGGTTCCCGAGACTGTTAAAATTGTAATTTTGAAAAAGACATTTTGTAAATGAAGCAAGCAAGGGGTTCTCAACCAACTGAGCTATCAAGGCGGTAAATATTACAGAGCTAACTTCATGTAATAAAAAAAATGAATTTATATATATTTTTTTTAAATTGCGAATTATAAAATTAATAATTATGCAGCAACAAGAACTCCTAAGGCTAAGCAATTATCCAAAATCAATGTTTTCACAACATAGACGCAGTCCTTGCTACCATACCAAAAATCTGTGGTCAAGTTTCCTATATTTGCGCTTTTTCTGCTGCATCTTCATCAAGTACTTTCTGTATCTTACCTTAAGCACTTAAGAGGTTTCACTTATGCCATTGTTTGTTATTTCCATGCGCCGAAATCTGCTTGATTTGTCGGTACTTGCGCAACAGACATAGTACATGATACGTAAGAAAATATATAAATAAGACTTTAAATGCAGATATATATCCAGAATAAAATAATCTGTTTTTCCTTTTATCTTTTTCGGGTCCCATCAGTGACTCCCAGTCGAAAAAATGGACCTGGACACGCATAATTCACAAAATTTACACTGACCATACTCTTATACATCGCTGAATATTTCATGAAAATTTGCCTCTTCTCTTTATCATGATTTTCCATTTGAAAATATTGCGCCAATCATATTGTTGTCAGATTTATAAATATGTAGTAGATTCTTTGTAGGCGTAGAGTGTAAAAAAATTTGGTGTTTGGAATGGAGAAACGTTTGTGCGTTTTTAAAATTTTCTATTTTTTTTTCAGTCGATTCGTTTGGTATAAGTATTTTGTTGTCTTTCTTGTATTCCCTTTGGAATGATGTGGAATTGTTTTTAATTCGAATATGTCTTTGATTTGATTGAGGTCTGTTTTATTAAATTTCATTTCCAAGTTCTTGTGAAATATTATACAATGGTCGACAACCTCAGAAAAATTAAATTTTGCTTTACATTTGCAGTATAAACAATCGAATCATTTCGGTGTTGTTTCAACATCTGAAATCAAGAAAATGATGCAATAACTTAAATATATATGTGAAAGACCCGTTATGTGGATTTTGTGACAAAGAAATTCCATAAATACAAAAACCGCTATTTTTTCCAGAGCAACGAGTCTTAGATTGAAGAAAGATTTCAATGGACGCGATAGTGAAAGAAAAAAAAAACTAAAATTTGACATTATGGTCTTGACCTTAGACCTATGCACATAAGTTTCATATGCAACACATCGTTTCAAGTTGGTTTACATTTATGCTGTTTGATCAAAATCCATCGATAGACATGAAAAGATTTCAATGGACGCGATATGATGCGGACACGATATTGTGACCAAAAAAAAAAAAAAAAAAGGAAGAAGATTTGACCCCTGATCTGACCTATGCATATAAATTTCGTATTCAACACATTGTCTCAAATTTTGGTCAAAATTTATCAATAGATATGGAGCGGACACGATAAGGTGTTTAACCAGACAGACATGGTGATCCTATGTAACCTCTAAACCTCGTTTGCGGGGGGTATAATAATGCATTAAATCTTGAATTATTTGGTTTTAATTTTGAGCTAACTCGACAGAAAAAATGAAACGTACATCAGCTTGACAATGTGGTAATACTTATCGATGTAAATCGCAAAAATTAAAGGAAAAGACAATGTGGATATATTATATAAAGTTGTAAATCGCATACAAGAAAAAAGCTTCTGAAAATTTGATAAATAAGAACCGTAACTCGAAACTATAAAAAAGCCTATTGCTTGTCAACGGTTTGAATAATAATGTTCATCTCTACAATAGCCAGAGAAACAACTAGACACCTTAGCTTTGCAACAATTACATGTAAAAGCTTAAAAAATAATAGTCAATAATGTCAAAGTGTTCAGTTTCTGAAAACCCCGTAATATGCACGCAGACAAAAACCCCAGAAAAAGGTTAAAAATTCAAAATTTAAAACTAAAATATTGAATATTCAAATTGAGCCCTTATTAAGCTTGAACTTGCAATTCAAATCTAAATAGTTATGGCGTTCCCATTATTTTTCCACTTCTTGGTGAATGACTTTGCTGATTAGACTTGTAATCACTCCAACGTGGATTATTTGGGATGTTGTTTTAATACCTCTGTACAAATAATGATGTGGAGAAGTTGAGATTTTACGCAATACTTTTATCCAAGTTGTCAATATAGGAAGAGCTGGTCTTGCTGGTTGCACTTCTGCAAAAGCAAATATCCTTGTTCTAAAGTTTGAAAAGGGATGTGTTTCACTGTGCTCTCTATCACCACAATGTGTTGAACAAATCTTGTATTCTGTAGTTGGAATATAGTTAGCTGACAACCCTTTAGATTCTTACGTTCAGTGAGGAAAGATGAACCTTACACAGAGGATGGCAGATATACTTGCTCTATTGCTCAAGTCAAAAACTTACTAATCAATATCCAAATTACAAACCCAAAGCAAACTAAAAACTTCGAAACTGACTTATTAAGTTAAACACGTAAACTACCACCAGGGAATTGAGACTGTGTGCTTCGGAAAGGTATATCCTTCTTGTTTAGTTAGTAAGGTGCGCCCGCCAACCAGGAAAACTAATTTGATAACGAAATGAACAATGGGTCGTCAAATATTTCCGGGGTAATCCTGGATATGAAGACATTAGTATTGTGAAGGCAGCCATTAAACTTTCAGGTCCCATTGCATAGGCCTCTGATATCTCTGGCTTAACAATTTATTTGTTAGCAGCTTGCTTTGTTTTACAAAGGTCCCATAGTTAGTTGAAACAAGCACTATAGTATCAAATACGAAACGTCAAAACTGTATGTTTATACAAGTTTTTTTTTTTTTAGTCATCAAAACTGTATGTTTTTACAAGTTTTCATTTTTTATACAAGTCACTTTTATCTCAAAAAAGCTCTTTAAAATGACCTAAACTAGCTGAACTTTGAGTTTGATTATTTTGAAAACGCGGGCACTGGATGTGGGTTTGAATCCTGCCCAAGCCCTTTCTGGGAACGGTTGTCAATTGCCTTTCTGATCTGGCTTCCTCCACCATGAAAAGGTGACCGTCCTGATATTTGAAAAATTCTTGGGCGTAAATCGATATTAATAATAAATTATTAAAAAAAGTAATTAACAGGCCCAGATAAGATTAAATGACACCATATTTCAGGGATTAACCCGTGATAATTGTTCCATGGTATACACAGAATAAACTGTGTAATTTGATTCTTTCACTCATAAATTTGATTACCTGGATAACATTATCTGTTGCCAATTGCAGGAGGACTGGTGTAAAACTTACTAAGGACACTGGATCTAATGTGGACACTGGATCTAATGTTAATATGGTGTCCATGCAGTGGTGTGCTTAAGTACTTTTGTACAGCCCGTACTATCTCACTATTTTACAACTAATAATGGTCATATAACACATTTATAAATTAAAACATATCCCTTACACTGAACAGTTTCCATACTAACATTAATTGTACAATCATAAAACTGCCACATGTCCTATGGGATCAAAATTAATGTAGGTCACTGTGACCTATATTTTGTAGTTTATTGACTTAAGATAATTTTTGCATTGAAGTTTAATGTTTTTGTTTCATTTTATTCTTAGACACTACGTTAATCAGCCTTGAGGTACAAACATAATATACGATTAAAACTAAATGACAGTCACACCAAGCGAGACGAACATGCCATGCCGCCTACATGAGAAATGTTAGAAAAATGGACTGAAGATGACAGGAAAAAAATGTAGAACAAGCAAAGCTTCGAATGAAAAGATATAGAGAGAAAAAAGATGCAAGCAATAAAAGCAAAGAAACCAGCGGCCTAACTACCAGGGCGTTTGAAAAAGAAGAAATAGAAAGAAAACAATATATGAGAGAATATAGAACCAAACTAACTGCTCAAAAAAAGAGACGAATCGGGGAAAAGGATGCTGCAAGAAAAAGAGAAAATAGGAAAACATAAAAATTAATTGTGCCAGAACAGGTAGAACGAACCAACTAACAGTTCTAAAGTGTTGTCAAGCAGTGCAGTGAAAACGGCTGTCTATAGAGCAAAGAAACACCTACCAAGAACACCACAAAAATATGCCAGTATTGTAAAAGGGCTCATAACAAATGTGACACAAAAACGAAAAGCTGCTCTAGAAATGCAACAATTAGGTACACCAACAGGCAAAAAACAATTAGGCGAAGTAATGGATGCTGTGAAAGAAGCTACCATGGCACTGGCAGGTAGAAAAGAAAAACAGAAAGACCGAAATTTTTAAGATCTTTCAAGGAATCGATCAACAAGAATAGGAAATTGCAAAATCTTTTTTGCAGTGCAACTGGCATTAGAAAAAAATAAATAAAAGAGTCATATTTGAATAGGAGATGACTCTCTTCCTGTAGAAACAATAGAAGAATTTTATCAAAGAAATACCACATTCATACCTTATAAAAAGGGAGTTGTGAAGGACAGTCACAAGTTATGAATAGCTCATTAAGTGCATCCTGGTCAACATGGAACACAGAAAACCCAGAAAAGAAAATGTCGTTGAATAAGTTCCAAAAACTAAGATAGAAAGATTTACCAGTGTCTCTGTGAACATTGTGAAAATGTAAAGTTGAAATTAGCAGCCATAAACAGAGTGGCAGATAAAGTTAAACAACCAGACTTCAAACCTAAGAAAGAATATGAGGCTGTGAATGCCACTCAATGTGAAATAGGAAATTCCAAATTTCATAAACTAGAATGTATTGAAATGTATCATATGTGGAACCCTTTCTATACACTTGTTTGAAGCGAACTGGCAGAGTCAGCAGTTCACACATTTGAGAAAGAATTTACCTACTAAATAAGTTATGTTGACTATAGACTTTCCAAGGCAATTGAGCATCTGCAAGTAACCAGACAAGTAAAATTTGAATATGTGTATCTAATTAGTGATGGTTGTGCATCCCAATACAAATCATCGAAGGTTTCACTGATGGATGTTTTTTACAAGATTATGATGTCAGTATTGAGAGAAGTTACTAAGTGTCAAGACATCGTAAAAATCTCTACGATGGTGAAGCCGGGGTTCTGAAAGCAAGGCTGCTAGGGTAGTCAAAAACAGGGAATCAACTATTTCTTCTGCACGGCAATTCTATAACACACTTAAACCACTCATTGAGAAACCTCCTAAATCAACAGATGGTTCATGTCTCCATAAAAGACGTACATTGTTATTTGTAGACAAAGATGAAATAAAGCATGAACGACCAAAAACTGTCCCTGGAACAAGAAAATTACATTTTGTTATTGGTGTAAGTAGAGGCGTTATTAAAAAAAGACGACGTTTATGCTTCTGCAAACAGTGTCTGTCCAAGTAGTTTCTAGACTGTGAAAATAAAACTTATGTGGCTAGTTGGAAATTGGTGAATATGAAACGTATCCTTTTATAGTATTTATTTTTCTCCTAATAACATCGTTCAGCGATTATTTTGATGTTTATATCTCTATTTTTTGATGACTTGACAAGATATAAATAAATTACAAACATACCAATTTCTGCAAACAGTGTCTGTCCAAGTAGTTTCTAGACTGTGAAAATAAAACTTATGTGGCTAGTTGGAAATTGGTGAATATGAAACGTATCCTTTTATAGTATTTATTTTTCTCCTAATAACATCGTTCAGCGATTATTTTGATGTTTATATCTCTATTTTTTGATGACTTGACAAGATATAAATAAATTACAAACATACCAATTTCTGCAAACAGTGTCTGTCCAAGTAGTTTCTAGACTGTGAAAATAAAACTTATGTGGCTAGTTGGAAATTGGTGAATATGAAACGTATCCTTTTATAGTATTTATTTTTCTCCTAATAACATCGTTCAGCGATTATTTTGATGTTTATATCTCTATTTTTTGATGACTTGACAAGATATAAATAAATTACAAACATACCAATTTCTGCAAACAGTGTCTGTCCAAGTAGTTTCTAGACTGTGAAAATAAAACTTATGTGGCTAGTTGGAAATTGGTGAATATGAAACGTATCCTTTTATAGTATTTATTTTTCTCCTAATAACATCGTTCAGCGATTATTTTGATGTTTATATCTCTATTTTTTGATGACTTGACAAGATGTAAATAAATTACAAACATACCAATGCATGATCAAAATCACAATCCAGATCTGCAAAGAAAAACTTTGCGACAAACTGGCAAACACAGTTCAACAAGTGAAATCCCACCCGGGAAGTGAGCCGGGTGCTCCTTAATTTAACAAGTTAATGTTAACAGAGTAAAATAACCGATATGTTATTCTCCTTCACTTAATAAAGCAATACATGTACTCCCAGCCACAAGACATGCAACAAGAATATGAAGAGATTCAAGACACTTGTATGGACATTGGTAATTTATTACATTAGTTGGATCAACGATTTTACACTGAGTAATTGGCAGGGTTCCCATTCACGCCAAAATTGACGTGAATCACGCTAATTTTTGTTTATACACGCCAAAAAAAGTATTATAATGCATGCACTTACGCTTCATGGAGAAATTAAATTTTAATTCTTTACAATGAAACTGTCTAGTAAAATCTTGGTCCGGGCGTGTGAAAATTTTGCTGACTAGCCCGACTGGTCGTGTGTTAGTCTGGGATGAATTAACTTCACATCGATTTTTTGTTTATTTCTGAACAAAAACTGTGTCGTCTTTAGCTGTAAAACGGGAAGTTGAAAATTAAAACTACCGGTAATCGGATCAAGTCATTTCGGCGCTTTACTCAAATCTATTGTCTACTCAAGCGCCGAGTTGACTAAGATGCAAGCACATGTTTTCCGGTATTTACATTAGCAATATCGTCGATGGTGATTTTACAATTTTGAAAATAAGGCAACAAATTTTGTGCCGACTTGCATATGACTTTTAATACATGAAGTGATTAAAATAACAAATGCTTTAAAACATAGTCATTTTAGAGACTTATCTACAACTTAAATGATTATGAAACCATAACACTGGTAATAATACTCACATCATGTTGAAAGACAGGTGTCAAAGTCCTCCCGTTTTAATCCAATTAATTACAAAGGATTCTTAAAAAATAACTTGGATATGTTTTTTTAACAAACAAACATCTTTAATTTGTCAAATAATGTATATTAGAGCAGTAAAACAAAGGTGTAGACTGAATATCCTTGATCAGTCTACAGTCAGTTTTCAAAACAAAATGGCGGCTTCCTGTTTCATTACCAACCCAAGTTTATAAGAAAACTATCAAGTGTAATTTTTTCACTGTTAAAAGTAATTTCCTAATTTATTTATTCCTATTAATTAAAAAAAAACTTAGTCTTTTCGGATATCCTGCATACAAGTAGAACACCCCTATGGAGACTACTATGAGGAAACATTTATATAACAGTAGCTTTTCTTTTAAACTTTGTTAACTTATTTCTTAAAGACATTACTTAAGGAATAACTGTAATATTAGTGTGTTATTGGTGTATAAAAGAAAAAACGATTTGCACACTGAATAATGCGACGTAAAAGTGTGCAAATAGTTTTTTCTTTTACACACCAATAAAAAATATTTATCACAGTTATTCCTTATAATTTAATTAAGACATTCTTTAATTATTGAGACATTCTTTAATTATTAATTGAGACATTCTTTACTTATTCAAGACATTTAAAAAAATCTGAAACATTTAAATCAAGTTTAATAATATCATCATAAGGCGGATGAATATGACCCGATTGTTTTTTGTAATCAGCCAATCAGCGTTAAGATGACGCGTGATCAGTCACTCATCTGCTTTCAGTTTACAAACTTGATCACCACGTTGGAAGTGCTCACACATAGATTACTTATTGATAGTAAAATGAAAGGTACAGTTATGGAAAGATGACATTACATTGCTACTGGATGTGGAATTTACCGATGGGATTGCCTGTGAAAGTAAATCAGTCTGATGAAAGGACTGAGGTAGTGTGTGACACGATTCAGTTGGATGGCTACGCAGGACAAGACACGATTCAGTTGGATGGCTACGGGGGACAAGACACGATTCAGTTGGATGGCTACGCGGAACAAGACGCGATTCAGTTGCAGATGGAACAGTGCGAGCATTTACAACAGACGACAGTGCATGGCATTATTATCATTATTATTATTAAGAAAAAATGAAGATTACATCGAGGTTCGAATGTAAATTCGAATCCCACCTTGGGAGTTTACGTACGTTTGTATATCAATTTCGGAAGAAGGAACTTGCCCAGTGCCTTCCCGAATTTCGATGTAAATTAATGTTTTTTAATATTTGTTACTTCGTGGGCAAAAACGCCAAATCTACATAACGTAACGTTAGTGCAGACATACCTTGAAATAATTTTATCCCCCACTTAGTGTTGGCTTTGGTGGCTTTCGATTGTTTGTTTGCTTCCATGTTTTTAATTTCGCTCTCGGACAGTTTCTTGAATCTTGACTGTGTCTTTTCACACTGCTCTGTCGGGTGCGGTTCTGCCAATGTTGTGTTCATATCGGCGTAACTGTTTTTTACAGATGATGTCTGTACGGATGTGGCCAGCTCTTCTAGTTCAATTTCCTCGTTAAAAAGGGCATTGAGATTAATGGATTGTAAATCATCAGGAAGCATACCCTCTCCGAAAATTGTATTGAGGTCTCCAAGAAAAAATTTGCTTCTGTCGCTATTTTTACAATGATAGACTTAAAGATGCAGACAATAAATAACAAATTCTCAAGTCTATAATTTGTGTATATATTTTTCATTTTCCACAATTTTTTCTTATATTCTAAGCATGTTAAAAATTAAAAATAAGCAGAAACAACAACAAAATATCATGTGGCATTGTGTACGTGATCTCATTCATAGTGATGTGTATTGCAGATGTAAACAATGAAGTACTGTAGGAACCACTGTGACTGTGACAGTGAAATTCTCATTATATCCATAGAAAATCAAATAAATTTGAAAAAAGATCGATATTTTTCACTTACTTGTACCTAGTCGTAACAGGAAATCTGTATGCGCATCCGCGATTAGCCCAAAATATATCTGCATAGGGAAAAACGTTGGTGCTATGGGGATTCATTTATTAATTTATGTAATACCGGTACATATTACACCAGTCTATCGGTAAACAGTTTTACACCATCCAATATTTCTCTTAAAGAAATGAAAGTTACATTGTGACGTCATTCTTCAACCTCGAAAACTCGAACACCCCGATAACTCGAAGTCATCATCGAAGTCCCGTGCACTTCGAGTTATCGAAGTTCTACTGCATGTTGAAAAACCATGCAAATGGCGGCTTCTGTTGTGCATATGACGTAAAACGTCACCAAGGATATCACTTCTGGTGTAAACATCGTCATTTTCGCATGTGTAAAATCCCCATACCGCCAACATTTTCCTTTTTACAGACATACTTTATGACAACCGCGGATGCACATACAGATTTCGTGTTATGGCTAGGTACAAGTAAGTGAAAAATATCAAACTTTATTCAAATTTATTTGATTTTCTATGGATATAAAGAGAATTTCACTGTCACAGTGGTTCCTACAGTAATGCCGGTTGAATCCGCTAAAACGGGTCAAGTGGGCGGAGCTAATCTAGATAAAAAAATTTATTGAGGTATATACCTCATTATAAAAAAATGGAAAAAGTGAGATTTTACTAATTTTCAGTTTTGTTTTGAACATAATGCAAAAATAAATAAATTTAAAAAAAGGCAGTGGTGACAGTGTTGTTACCAGTCCATCATTTACATAAACTTGATTACTAGTAATGTAATGCACGATAAAATATGTTTGTTTGACATTTGTCACTTTAAGCTTGAAAAAGGGGCATATGCAGGTCATGACCTGCATTGCAGATTTCATTATATAGAAGAGAGCCATGCATCGATGAAGACTCTCTTCAGATTGGTTTTACCGGTCAGGCAAAGAAAAACTGTAAGAAAAGGGTAGGGAAGAAACTATGGCAATGAAAAGAGACAGAAAAATTGTTTAAATGGGTTAAAAATGATAAGATAAAACGCATTTATCATGACTATTTTGGGGCTAGTAGAATTTTGTTCAGGGCTAGTAAAAATTCTTTAAACTATCCAGACTGGTCTAGTCTTTAAAAACATTGTGTTGAACCCTGGTCCCAGAAGTAAAAAGCAGTGTACCCCATTATTTCATGACTATATCACAGTTTTTAAAAATCATGGGGTACAAAACTTCATTTCTTGAAAGGTGGTGGGAACCCTGAATTGGATTTTATTTTAGATATCATGAATTAAAAAAAACTATTCTACAAATTGACAATGTTTGTTAATTCGATAAAGAATACTTAAAAATTATACATATATACGTATATGGTTTTTTCAGCCAGAAGAATTGTGTTATTTCATACTTGTTTATATTTAATCATGTTGTCAGCTCTTAGTTCCAGCAGATCCATGACATAGTTAAATATGAGTATGTGGTCTTTAATTCTAGATATATTTTTAATTTTTGATGCATTGCCGTGCTGAAACTGACATGTCTTTGGATGACATAGATACCATACCTTTGGATACCATAGGGTAAGTTTTTTTGTTTTTTGTTTTTTTTACGCAAAATATCACAATATTAAAAAAAACACAATGCACACACAAGATACAGATAATCAAGTATTAAATAGATAAATAAATAAATAAATTCATCAATTTATAAATAAATGTAACCAGAATAATTTGACACGCGTACCCACGCTTATATTAATAATAATAATAATATTGATCACAATCCTCAGTCATTTTTACACAAAATATCACAATATTAAATAAAACAGAAATGCACACACAAGATACAGATAATCAAGTAAATAAATAATAAATATTCATATTACTAGCAAAAGTATATAAATTTGACACCGTTGTACATGTATGGTGAAATACTTATGATAGTAATAATAATATAAATCTTTTTTTTCACTACATGAAACCGTCATTGGCAGAAAATTTACATTCTACATAAAATAAATAAAAAAAGAAGAAAGAAATCAACAAATCAGTCGTACATTCGTGGAATAAGTCACGATATTATCACTATTATTATTAATAGTAATAATGATAATAACAATATATCACCCACAATAAAGAAGATTATGTTAATAATAATAATTAATAATAATGATAATAGTAATGATAGTAACTGTAAGAATAATTGATCTTACACAATATAAAATACCAAGATGTATGCAAGAACATAAAAAAAGAATATATGAATAAATATATTAATTATATAATCAATTAATCACTCATGCTACCAATCGACCAATTAATCAATTCATCAACTACGCAATTAATCAATTACTTCATCAATAAAGTAATTAATCAATTAAGTAAGCAAGTAACTAATTAACCAATCAGTCCATCAACCTATCAATCAACAAATCAAGCAATCAATTATTAATGATTTGTGACGACCTCGAGTAGTGAAGTACCTGCCACACACATTGTTATTCACTAACATCGAATATATCGTTAATGTACTAATTATTTATGTCAATAAAATTTAAAAAATCTTAATTATTCATAGATTTGGGGTTTCCTCAGTCAAGTATTAAAGTTTCAGTGTTATCATTGTTGTTTAACTATTTTTAAAAAATTTATTAATCAGTAGGGGTATATTATCGGCAAGCTGTCCGCCATCTTGTTTACAAACTGTCAGCAGTTGTCAAGACACTTGCCACCAGTATTTATTATACTTTAAGGTACTTTTGTCCTATATAAAATAATAGTAAGCTACCTGCAAGTCCCATAGATAGTTATCTCATGCTTATTTAGTCCCGACTTTCTGTTATAAAGTCCATATTATTAATATTGGGATAGCGCTGTTCATCATTCCCGCTACTCAAACTTCCCCATAATGGTATCATAACATGTAAAGTTGTATAGTGTAAATCTTTGTTGTATTGTTATATTTTTATTATCGCACGATTCTGTGTGAATTAAGGGTAATTTTAGTGCTTATTGTATAATTTTAAAGGCTCTGTCTTTAATTATTATTATGATGATCATTTTATGCACTACATTTTATTGCGGCGTAACACTGACTAGATATAGTGCCCCGTCACAGACGGAGAACGCCGAATCGATTCCTTCCTTCTTTATCATGTTTGCCGATTCGGTACCTCTTTCAGCCGAATCAGTTCCTGGCCCGGGGTATAAATACCGGAACAGAATGGAAGGCAGTTAGGTCCATTCCGACAGCCGTCGTATCCACCCGTACTCTGTGTACCACTGTTATTCTAGGTACTAGACCAGTTTTATTAAATTTATTCTATTTTAATATTTCAAATATCTTTGGGATTTGCTATTTCATATAGCATTTAAATAATATCTTGGATTTAGCTTTTAACATAGCACTATTAATTTGTACCGTGACTTAGCAATGTTCCCAGATTATACGATGCTGCAGTAGGTTTTATGTCGCATTAGCAGTGCAGAAGGCTACAGCTGATCGCTATCTGTTATTTATTTATTGTCTATAGCAAGTATCAGCGAGTTTCCAGTGTACATGGGATTTGCTATTTCATATAGCTGTATAAAGATTCAGTAATGTTCGCTTTATGTACACAATTTTAGACTTACTATGGTCAAATAGGAAATAGCTATTGGTTTTGGTATCGGTTCTGTATTATCCCAGCTAGAAGACGAACAAGAAAGAGTTATAGCATACTATAGTAAATCACTCGGTAAAACTGAAAGGAATTATTGCGTAAGAAGGCGTGAACTCGTAGCAATAGTAGAATCCACCACTATCTTTATGTTTGCAAAGGTTTCACTATACGCACTGATCACGGTGCTTTAAGTTAGCTTTTAAGGTTTAAAAATCCTGAAGGTCAGATGGCTAGAATTGCTGTTTACCTACAATTTTAAAATTCGACACAGATCAGGAAAATTGCATGGGAATTCCGATGGTTTGTCTAGAAGGCCTTGTAGCTCATGTCATCACTGCAGCAGACGAGAAGAAAAAGAATTTAATGTACCAGATCCCACTATATCAGAACAATTTGATACCGTCTGTCGTATTAAGAAACAAAATATTGTCCCTGAATGTGATTCAACTTGGCTGAAAAGAAAAAAAGAAAAAACACAGAAGAAGACAGAACAGAGAGCCGATTCTTGCATACAGAAGGTCATATATTTCATGGAGAAAGACAAAAACAAGCCTATATGTAGCGAGATTTCACATCTCGATATTACCTTTAACACGTACTGGTCACAATGGGAAAGACTGAAACTATTTAATGGTGTATTATACCGAAAGTGGCAATGCGATGATAGGTCAATTCAGTGGCAATTGGTTTTACCTTCCGGTTTAAGAAATGAGATATTAAAAATGCTTCATAATGATCCAGGGTCGGGTCATTTAGGTGTCAAGAGAACATTGAATAGAGTCAACACTAGGTTTTATTGGGCGGGTTTTAAAGAAACAGTCACCCTGTGGTGTAAAACATGCAAAGAATGTCAAACTAGGAAGAACACTCCCAGAACCGTCAGAGGAAAGATGAAGCAATACATAGTCGGCGCCCCATTAGAACGAATTGCTATGGATATACTTGGACCTCTACCACAATCAGACAGTGGAAATAAATACATCTTAATTGTTTCAGATTATTTAACAAGATGGACAGAATCTTACCCTATGCCCAACCAAGAAGCGGAAACCATTGTTAAGATCTTTGTAAATGAGTTTGTTAGTAGGTTTGGTGTTCTTAGACAACTCCACACGGATCAGGGACGCCAGTTTGAATCCAAAATGTTTCAAAATATTTGTGAATTACTGGGCATAGATAAAACAAGGACTACTCCCTACAACCCACAAAGCGACGGAATGGTAGAAAAATTTAACAGAACAGTTGAAGACATGCTTAGCAAATACATATCATCTGATCAGAGGGACTGGGATGTTAAACTCCCACACGTTATGCTAGCATACAGATCATCAATACACGAGGAGAGCACTGGTTACTCTCCAAACAAATTAATGTTTGGTAGAGAAGCTGAGCTGCCAGTAGATTTATTGTATTGCCCGCCACCAGATGAATTTGAATATGACAATTTTGATGAATACGTTTTGTCCCAGCAAGAAATTTTATGGGAGATACACGACAAAGTCCGATCTAATATGATTACTGCCAGTGACATTCAAAAGAAGACTTATTTTCACAAGGCTTATCAAAAACAGTACAAAACTGGCGATGCAATATGGTTAAGGGTTTCAAATAGGATTCAAGGGAGATCACCCAAGCTTATGTACAAATGGGAAGGCCCATTCTAATTCTTAAAGTTATTTCAGATCTAGTATACGAGATAAAAAGATCTGAACGTTCAAATTCAAAGATTGTTCATCACAATAGGCTTATACCATTTTATGGAGATTATGTAAATTGGTTGCAACCTGCAAATACCCCAAGTAATGATGACACTAAATCTGGAGATCGCAGATCTAGTCCAAATTTAATAGAGAGCAGTGAAAATTGCATGGACCACGGTTTTCTAGAAAAACCAAAATTAAGACGAAGTGAACGACTTCGCCAACAACCTAAGAGGTTTTCTTATGGCTATGACAAATAAAATAGATGGATATTGATTTTCAGTGTTTTGTTGGTTTTTCTTTTTATAATGAAATAATTTTCAATTTTCCTACATAGGTAACAGAAGTGTGGCATGCCTGTATGAATATATTGTTGTGGCATCGGATGACGTGTATGCAGACTAGATGTTCCAATTTATGCTAGACATAGCAGCTTAGATTTTTCATATATTTGGGTGATGGTATCTTAGACTAGGCACATTTTAAGAAAAGACGTCGTTTTAAAGAGGAAGAGGCATTTTTTAGTAAAAGCAAACCATATATCATTCTTACATAATTTGGGTGTGCTGAGTCCGAAAATGGCGGATACCAAGCTGAAAAATTGCTCTAAGTAGGTCAAAATTTAAATACAAATGGCCGCCAACATCAAAATGCATTTTGAATGAAAGTTGATATAGAAGTTGTTTTGGTAGCAACAAAAAGCTATTAATCAAAGATTGTGATATTTCAAGGCTTACTTGGGTGTTAATGAACAGAAAATTTAAACAAAATACCTATGGCCTTATTGCTCACATGAAAACATTTAAAAGATACTGAAATCTTAGGGGCAACAACACCTTCGTTTATTATCATACACAAAATTTGCTACGAAGTTAGATCTTGGCATGTTGATTATTTTTGCAACTTGTGTTGTTATCTATTTATAATACTCTTTGAAAAATATGGTCAAAAACACAAACTCGCAAAAATTATACTCAGGGGTAACAACTCCTCTATGGATCATCGTATTCTTACAAACATTGCTACTTAGCTTGTCATGATCATTATTTTTCAATGTCTACTATATAAACACCAATAGTTTCTAGTAAATAGCCTCAAAACAAGCACAATTTGTGAAAAACCGAGTATTTTTCAGGGGCAATAACTCTGTAAAAGGGGTTTGATATTTATGAAATCAAAAGATCTGGCATGCCGGTCAGCATCTCAGGTGGCCTGGCGACAAAGGTCATTTTGAAAAAATGTATATATTTGACTCATGAAACAAGTTTAATTTAAGCCAGTTTTAAAGGTTTTCGCTTTATTTTTGTATTGTAATTTGAACATAGGACTGCATGTTTCCGTTTAATTCAATGAATCAAGTATGGCACATAACATGCTGAAACACTGATATATGTAGTCTAGGATTTGAATGAAATAGCTTACAAAATTGAAGCCTGTGTTTGCACCAAATGCTTTAGAATTTTTCTTTTTTGCAGTGGAAGAGCAAAGTAATGTAACTACACTAGCCATCCTAATCTATTTAGGGGTGCTAAGTCACCACTGAGCAACTCTAAGCTGACTATTTGCTAAAAAGGTGAACTTGCACTACAAAATGTTGATGTGAAGTTTGATATTCAACTATAGCAAAAGCAATACTACATTTTGTTTTATTAAAACTGGTAAGAAGTAAGAGGGCTGAAAGATATACCGTAAGCCTTCTGTTTAAGGAGATTAGCGCCGATGTCCCATTTCAACCCTTCTATCCCCTAACTATTTAAATCCGTGTATCTGAAGACCAGTGTAATTTTGTAAGTTAATATCAACAAGGTATTACTCTAAAATAAATAGGACTAGTGACTTGGCAAATGTAAAACAAGAGGCCCATGGGCCTGATACGCTCACCTAATAACTAATGGCTAGCTGATAGATTTAAAGAAAACATAAATACCAAACCCCAATGACTATTTTTTTACATCATGATAACCGTTGTATTAATACCTACAACATGCCTATACAAAAAGTTAATAGTTTTCAAGATAATTAACCATTTCAGTATTGTTTCACATCTGTGACCTTGACCTTTGAACCCATGACTTTTTTCTATACATCAAAATGATCGTTGTATCGATACCTACAACATTCTAATATACATGCCTATACAAAATGTTTATAGTTTTCGAGATAATTAAACATTTCTGTATTGTTTCGCATATGTGACCTTGACCTTTGAATCCATGACCTTTTTCTATACATCAAAATGATCGTTGTATCAATACCTACAACATTCTAATCTACATGCCTATACAAAAAGTTTATAGTTTTTGAGATAATTAACCATTTCAGTATTGTTTCACATCTGTGACCTTGACCTTTGAACCCATGACCTTTTTCTATACATCAAAATGATCGTTGTATCGATACCTACAACATTCTAATATACATGCCTACACAAAAAGTTTATACTTTTCGAGATGATTAACCATTTCAGTATTGTTTCACATCTGTGACCTTGACCTTTGAACCATGACCTTTTTCTATACATCAAAATGATCGTTGTATCAATACCTACAACATTCTAATATACATGCCTATACAAAAAGTTTATAGTTTTCGAGATAATTAATCATTTCAGTATTGTTTCACATCTGTGACCTTGACCTTTGAACCCATGACCTTTTTCTATACATCAAAATGATCGTTGTATCAATACCTACAACATTCTAATATACATGCCTATACAAAAAGTTAATAGTTTTCGAGATAATTAACCATTTCGGTATTGTTTCACATCTGTGACCTTGACCTTTAAACCCATGACCTTTTCTATACATCAAAATGATCATTGTATCAATACCTACAACATTCTAATATACATGCCTATACAAAATGTTTATAATTTTCGAGATAATTAACCATTTCAGTATTGTTTCACATCTGTGACCTTGACCTTTGAACCCATGACCTTTTTCTATACATCAAAATGATCGTTGTATCAATACCTACAACATTCTAATATACATGCCTATACAAAAAGTTTATACTTTTCGAGATAATTAACCATTTCAGTATTGTTTCACATCTGTGACCTTGACCTTTGAACCCATGACCTTTTTCTATACATCAAAATGATCGTTGTATCAATACCTACAACATTCTAATATACATGCCTATACAAAAAGTTTATACTTTTCGAGATAATTAACCATTTCAGTATTGTTTCACATCTGTGACCTTGACCTTTGAACCCATGACCTTTTTCTATACATCAAAATGATCGTTGTATCAATACCTACAACATTCTAATATACATGCCTATACAAAAAGTTTATAGTTTTCGAGATAATTAACCATTTCAGTATTGTTTCACATCTGTGACCTTGACCTTTGAACCCATGACCTTCTTCTATACATCAAAATGATCGTTGTATCAATACCTACAACATTCTAATATACATGCCTATACAAAAAGTTTATAGTTTTCGAAATAATTAACGATTTCGGTATTGTTTCACATCTGTGACCTTGACCTTTGAACCCATGACCTTTTTCTATACATCAAAATGATCGTTGTATCAATACCTACAACATTCTAATATACATGCCTATACAAAAAGTTTATAGTTTTTGAGATAATAATTATAATCAGAGGTAAAAAAAATTAGGTCACGACCTTCACAATTGACCTTGACCTCATTTTGAAGATACTAACAAGAAGATGTCAAAACTGAAAACCCCATGTCATTATCTGGTCAAATAGTCAAGTTATAACAATTTGAAGCTATTTTACGATTTTTTCAAAATTAAACGCAAAAACGCGTAACCTATTTTTTATCCGATTTTTACAAAATGAACAAACTATAGGCTTAAGACCCTAGAGAAGCCAAATATCACATCAGATTTTTTCTCCAATCAGTACTTTCGGAGAAGAAGATTTTTTAAGATTTTTGCACCCCTAGGTCACCTTGACCTAGTTATGGTAGCTATGGCAACGCCACGAACAAATTTGAATTGCACCGGCCCATATATACTTCTGACAAAGTTTCATTAAAAACTGTCCAGTAGTTTCAGAGGAGAAGTCGAAAATAGGTGTTAACGACGCACACACGCACACACGCACATACACACGCTGCGCTATGCCATAAGCTCACATGACCTTCGGTCAGGTGAGCTAAAAATGGTGAAAGAACAGGATCCAATATTTGCACAAAAACGGTTAGGCACCTAAAGCTATCCATACTGATACGATAGCAACACTAGGGAAATATGTCCCTTCATAAGCAAGAGTAAAAAGGTGTGTGGCGGATTATGAACAGGAACAAGACAAGCAGAACATTAATGATGACCCCAGTCATAGAAGGTATGCCACTGTTGCAACCCCAGAAATGGTCAATAGAGCTTTGTTTTCATTCCATTCATGGTAGTCGAAATCACCATTGGTTGCTCATTTTTGAGAAATCCTTTTCTTTCAAAAAGAATAAAAATGATTTGCAAATCTGTAAAAACAAAATACTCTAAACATTTTCACAAATTTTGAAAGTCATTTAACACATCATTTTAAAATTGTGGAAACGTAGATAAAAACCATTGTATTGTTATGACTGACGGGTGAGTTACAAAAATATAAGGGCAGTGAGTTGGCATTTCACAGAGAAGAGTACATTCTATTCTGACATCCTGCAATAATAAAGCTTTTGGGTCTGTTGGGCTTCTAGCAATTAATCAGAAGCACACACAAGATGCACTTCGTCGCGTTTTAATCTAAACATTTTAGTGGTAGATTCTGCTAGCTCCCATAAGAGCTTTGTTTCTATGGAGGCAAAGTGGGACATTATTTCATCCCTGAGCTCAAATAACAGTCTAAACAATGGAATCACCTGGGTCATCTCCGCCAAAAAAGGCAGAGAAAGACTGTTCCATCACCACAGTTAACTTAGATACTGATGGTATTCTGATATATGTAGATTATTTCCAAAAGGGACAAAAATAAATGGCACATAATTTGTATTACTTTTGAGGCTGTTTCGGAAAACATTCGACTCAAGTGTTGTGGAAAACTCAGTAAAGGTGTCTTGGTCCACTGACACAATTCTACAATTGCCTTGACTGCAATTAACGATTGTGGCTTTTAAATTTTGAATTGAGTGGCCAACTTTCTGCTTAAGCTTGCACATCAGTCTTGCTATTTACAATACCCATTTTTATATTTAGACGATGATGTTATATATTCATTGGAGGACTTTTCTGAATTTTCAAGAATATGAATTATTTAAAAGTTGCATTGAGCTCCTTAAACATCGCTAGCAAAACTGTATAGAGACCAATACTATGTTGTGAAATAATGCAATATTACCGTCGAAATTCAAACCACTACATATGAGGTTCACAACTTATCAATCGATATATGTTTTAAGTAATCGTTGTGATTCTACCTATTAAAGCAATATCATTCTTAAAAGTTTGACGCATGATGACACGCACCATAATTTGGTATTTTGACATTGACAACCACGGGTTCTACATACTATTTTGCTAGAATATGTGGCAAACTCCGTATAAACAGTGTTCTTGAATATGCTCTTTTTGCATTTCAAACACAAGTTTCGATTTTGACTGTTAATTCCACACAATGAGCAGTATTTCAGTATGATTTTGGTTATGAACTCAATTTATTAGTCATGTAGATTTATCAGTGCACTATGCAAAAGGCACACATATTGAACAAACACTTATCTATAGCCACTTTTTTATTTTTAGAAATTGTTTTAAATTTGGTTTAAACATTTATACTTCAGTTTAGCCTTTTTCATTTTAATGTTACTACCCAAAGTCTGCAAATTATGCTGAAATCTTACAAAGTACCATGTTTTGCTAAAACATGCAACTTAACTGAGGAATTATATGCCAATAAATTTAAACAATCGCCATTTTGTTTTCGGAATTATGGGTTCAAAAGCTCAAAATTTTACTTGGTATCCTTCATTTTTGAACTCAAAGTATGTCAAATTAAGCATGTTTCTAACTTTTACTAAAGTTTGAAACCCCAAGTATCTTTTTGGGATGATACACTATAAGTCGCCATTTTGATTTTGGAATTATGGATTCAAAAACTCAATATTGAGCTTGGTATCTGCCATTTGTGAATTCGGGATCCTTCAATTGTGTTAAATAAATCATGTTACCATCTTTTACTTAAATTTGAAACCCCAACTGACATTTTTGCATTTGGTACACCATTAATTTTAGCCGCCATTTTTGGAATTATGGATTAACAAATTCAAAACTGATCTTGGTATTCACCATTTTTGGAATCGGCATCATGTTACAAACTTTTACCAAAATTTCTCAACCCAAGTAACATTTTTTGCATTGTAACCATTAATTTAAGCCGCCATTTTGTTTTTGGAATTATGGGTTCAAAAACTTAAAATTGAGCTTGGTATCCGCCATTTTTGAATTCAGCACCCTCCAATTATGTTAAATAAATCATGTTACCAACTTTTACTAAAATTTGCCAACCCAAGGAACATTTTTGCAGTGATACACTATAAATTTAAGTCGCCATTTTGTTTTTGGAATTATGGGTTCAAAAACTCAAAATTCAGCTTGGTATCCGCCATTTTGAATTCAGCACCCTCAAATTATGTTCGAAAAGTATGTTACCAACTTTTACTAAAAAATGCCGCTTCAAGTCACATTTTCTGAATTTGTTCCTAGTCTATCTATAAGACGTCAATAGTGCTCATCCACAGGAATACTACACATGACTCAGTTGAGGTGAAAATAGAGGCTGCTAGTGTCCTAGATCGCAGCTACAGAATTTTACTGGGAGCTGTCGTATATGACTGGTGGAACCTGTTCGAGAATGACCTCTCGATTGTACAAAATTGTACCTTAGTGCTGCAGTACACTGTATACAGTTCCAGAGATGACAAATACCAGTTGCTGGTATATAATTCCTGTTATACAACGTTGTATCGTTGTCTGTATTTTCAACATAAAGTTGAAGTCTGTTATTTAAATAATGTTTTATTTTAGGTGTTTTATGGACTATTAGTATTTGTCATCTAGTTGGACAGCAAATCAGAAATGTGTTTACTATTTAGGCCACTGGTTAATAAGTCTGGAAGCAGACAACAGGGTGCTACGCCACTTATTCCTAACGCTGAATTTCAATTTCCAGTTCTATATATTATACAGAATACCATGGCAAGAAGTAAGGAAGTTCCTGTCAGAAAATGAATGTATAGCAGGGACCAGATATAAACATCTACCATGTACTTGTTTCGAAGCATGGCTTAGTCCTACATGGCGCTAGGAGCAGCATTGGTGTTTCAAACTAGACAGGGCGTGTTATACTTCACCTCAAGTAACAGCGGGCTGTGAAATATGTCGTGACTGGCAGAGACTGCAGGAAAGATGCTGGAACTTGAATTGAAATATGAAAACAACAATCTGTAATATGATGTTTGAATAAAGTTATTGTAAATCTGTAAATGCACACCACTGACCCAGTATAAAGATAAAAATAATTTAGAAAAAAAAAACAAAAGGGGAAACCATAGGCTCTATTAAAACCTTAAAAATTAGTGTTATACTTATGATTGTTTTCATTTATATTTTGTAGAATGTTGTTTTACTGTAAGGAATGCCCTGGAGCTTTTACACCCCAAAAAGTCTTAAACCGCCATGTCAGGACACAGCATGGCAACACAAAAAATTGTCCACACAAGGGTGCAATTATGTCTACCCAGCGGATGCGCCAGATTATTTGGACCGGCACAGGAAAAATAAACACCCAGTTTTAAAAGAAAAACCACAGAACAACAAGTGGGAGAAAACCAAAAAGAGACCCACAAAAGGGAAAGAGAACCAACCAACAACCATTTCCAGGACTAGGGATCTAGAATCCTCAGAGACTGTCGCCAGAGGAACTATTCCCTGAGCCGCCCAGGAAAGTTTTGAAATCCGTTGTCAAGGACGTCTCCACCACGTCTCTTGACAACATTTTCCTTCATCCTCCTCCGGAGTTTCAAACGCCAGAACCAGCACCGGCTGTAAAGGCTACTATTTCCACAGATACACAAATCCAAGAGGAAAAACCAACACCAGTAAATAGCTTGTCAGTTGAAACACCATCTTGCCAATCTGTGTCACCACCTGTTTCACCTATTCTGGGCATGCCTTTTGATGACATCCTCTCTGTTGCTTTGACAGACACTTATTATACCACCTCTTCGTCTACAGCTGCTACACTTCCACCACCAATTACAAAGGAAGATCCGTCCGCCAAAACCATTTTATCCTTTGGCTGTATGCCCATGCTCCCGCCTGTCATGAGAGCCTGGGATACAGTCAAGGATGAATCTGTTATGATTCTTCCAGGTCTATGTTGGTCACCTGCATCCTGGAAGACGATGGATCCGGATGCCAGGTTACTACAAGTAGAGTTCGCCTCCATGAGTTGTGAACATTTCCTGGGAAAACGTAGCGTTACTAGACATAATCTTTTAGATAAGTACAACGTTTTAGCCCTTCCTGGCATGGCCACACCAGAGTGGGAGAGAAGTCAGACTACTCGCCACCTGCGTCATTACAATTTTAAGTGCCTGCTGGAGATAATCAGAAGTGGGACCGATAGAGACGGCATGATGCCAATGTTTAATCTTTTATATGCTAGTAGAGTCAAAGACACTGACATCTTCTGTTCCACCATTAATAATGCAGGTGTACCTCTAAAACATGTGGAGTAACATTCTCAACAAATACTATCACCGCTTGTCATTAACTTTATCATATTTATATAATAATTCCTGGCGTGGTGGACCAATACTTCAATCCTGTGGCAGATTAACTTTATATTTAAATAATAACTCCTGGCGTAGTGGACCAATACATCAGTCTGTAATCTAACAGATACGAGTAAAGTGAATGATATTTTGTCATAGTTCCTCCTTTGGTGGACTGTGTGTTTAAACTTTATCTGGAACAGTGATGTCATTAATCATCATTTATTTATAACTTTCTTCTTCACTGAAGACTGACATTTGTTTCTGTATAATGTTATGAACTGGATATCTGAAAATTTTCATGGAATAGAAATAAAGACATGAACAATTATACTAATCAAGTTTTTTTAAGTTCATCTGGACAAATTCCTACAATATAAATGGAAACAACATTTTATAAACAATCCATTGGATGATGCGTCTCGTGGAAAAAAGTGAAAACACTTACAATGCGTTACATTTAGTGAAATCTTCATTGGATAAATACAAAAACCATCCAATTTCTGGAATTAAGGTGAAAACACCTTCATGTGGATTATATAACATAAGATTCCTAGCTTAGGGAAATGGGTGACAGTCACAACACCCACTTGTTTTACCAATGATGTGTAACATATTGGAATATACATTTGAATATACCATTTTCTAGTGAAATGATTTCTATATCATGGATATTATGGTGGATCGTGGTGGATTATAGTGGATCGTGGTTTCAAATATTCTGAAAATATAAATGACATTAATGAACATTTCTATATATATATATATCTATATAGTAAATAATACATATAGACATTCTTATTACATTTGTGGAATAGTATAACATTACTACGTAGTAAATATTAACAGTGTGTTTGAAATGGTCATGTTTAAAAACTAATATGACATGTGTTGTAAGTAATATTACTGACAGTGATGTGTTATTCTATATCTAATGACATATACTTATGCAACTTATGCTTTAGAGCAAAATTCAGAATAGTGTGGATCCTGATATATATATATAATCCAAAAAATTAAAAGACTTCACTAGAATTTAAAAATATGTATCACTTCATTTTACTCAACTAGTTTCATTGACATTCATCAGGAGTATGAAGTTGATTGTTGTTGCTATGCTAAAGTCACACGACGTGATTATGACGTCATAATAGAAAAGAGATGCAATTGTTCTACTGCTTAATTTGCATTTAATTTGGCTCTCAATTTAGTTTTAAAAAATGGACTCTTTGATTTCTCTTTGCCTCTCTGGTTTCTTTCATGAATTTGTAGATGGGGAAAATGGTAAATTTGGGTGCTTTTTCCCGAGCACATTGTCTTATATGCCCACTAAGAGGTATTTGTTCATATTGTGGTTGATTTATTTGTTGTCTGTGGACTGTGACTCTAAGTCGCAAGCTTGTTCCTGTTTGACCCACGTAATGTTCTCCACAACCCTGACATGTGATGATATAAATCAAGTTATCACTTGCGCAGTTCATTTTTGCTTTGACATTGAAAACAAAGTCATTAATAAGGCGTTTTGATTGGCCTTCTTCTAAGTGAATACATGTTCCACAATTTGATCTGCCACATCTTTTGACTTCATAGATTTCTTCATTAGAACAGAATCTCGCTTTTGTTAGTATTTTTTTCAATGATGGCGGTTGTCTTTTACTTTTAATAATTTTGTTTATTTCCAAGACCCGCTTCATCCTGTCATTGTTACGTAATATGGGAAGACTGTTGTAGATGTGTTTAAATAATTCAGGGTTTTTTGGATTGAATGTAGATATAAATGGGATGACGTTTTCATTATTCCTTATTTGAATCCTTCGTAGTTCTGTTTTTTCAATAGATCTAGCTTTTGAAATACCATGATTGATTAATTGTTCAGGATAGTTTCTTTATAATAGGAATCCCTTTAATTCCTGTAATCTAATGTTGAGTGTATGGTTTTCTGATACTATTGTGCAGATTCTCCTAGCTAGATTGTAAGGTATACTATTTTTAATGTGTCGCGGATGACATGATTCAAATGTGAGACATTGTTTTGTGTCCGTAGTTTTGTAGAAGATATCTGTTTGGATTTTTTGTTCACGATCTATTTTTACTAGAACATCTAAGAACGGTAATTTTATGGGATCAGATTCCGTTGTGAAAGTAATTGCAGGATGAAGTTCATTTAAGAAAGAATGGAACGAGTTTAGTGAATCTCTTTTCCAAATGATAAAACAGTCATCTAGGAATCTTTTCCAATTTGTTTCAATATAAGTTCGTTCTTCTAGACCGATTATTGATTGTATTTGTTCATACATATTTTCTTCTAAGTATGCTAGGGATCGTGTTGCATATGTTGGAGCAACTTTTGTTCCCATTGCTGTTCCCATCTTTTGCTTGTAATGATTATTATCAAAATGGATATAATTGTTTTCAAGAATGAATTTTAGACCATTTATGTTGAAGTCTTTCTGTATTCTTTCAGGCAAAAGTTTTGGGTGTTTGTTTAACCAATATTCTATGGCTTTTATTCCGAAATTATGCGGTATATTTGAATAAAGATTGGTTACATCAAATGAAACTAAAATAGAATTTTCTACAGTTTCTGACGGTAAATTATTTAAGAAATCAACTGTATCCCGTATATAACTTTGTTCTTTACTGACATATGGTTTAAGGAGAATGTCGATAAAGTTACTAAGACGATGTGTTTCACAAACGGGTCCTGCTACAATCGGTCGTAGTTTAAGATAATTTGGCCCGAGAAATTTCAATGTAGGTTGATTGACAATTCGAACATGCTTCATTTATTATTTTGCTTTTATGGATTTTTGGTAGACCATTAAAGTTGCTTTCCTTGCATTTAAAATTTACTAGATAATCGTTTTCCTTATCTTCTAATCCGTTTTTTGGATCATTCACAATTTTGCCCAGATTTTGTAAAATTTTGTTGGGTTTATGTGACCTTACCTCGATGTAATAGTTGTCATCTGTTAGAATATCAATGCATAATTTGCGGTAATATTCTTTATCCATGATTACAACAGCATTTCCTTTGTCGGCTTCTTTGATAATTATATTTTTATCATTTTGTAAATCCTGAATAATTTTCCATTGCGTTTTGGTAAAGTTGCAACTTTTTGATGATAAACTCAGGTCATTTAAAGGAATTTTATTTATGTGTTCAATATATTGATCTAATTCCTTAACTCTTCCTTTTCCTGGAGTGAAGGTTCCTTTGTTCCTGGCTATGCATGGATCTTCTGTTTCGTCGTCTAAATAAAATTCGGCTAATCTTAATCTTCTACAAAACGTTGAAATATCGTTTTCTATTTCTTGAATGTTTTGAGATTTTGGTGTTGGTGTAAATTTTAGTCCTTTTTCCAAAATTTTAATTTTGTCTAAATTTAGTTTGCGACTTGATAAGTTGATAATTTTTGGTTCATTTGATTTTATCTTCTCCGGGGTGGACGGTTAGGGCGTCTTCCTAAAAAATGGCGTGGAGGTTCGTAAGTGTTTGGGTGTTGGTTTCCATAGATATCCTCTTCCCTGTAATGGCAGAAATAATCATATGTTGGATCAATGTAGTTTTGATTATCTCCTGGATATCTTCTCGGATAATAGTTTGGCTGGTGAACTGTCCGGTATTGACTACGTGTGGGATTTGATTGAGGATAATGGCTGCGGTGTTTTTGGAATCTTACTGGAATTCCACCATTACCTTGTTTCGGATATGTTTTCCTTTGTTTAACAAATTGTTGTTCTTTGTTGTTAGAGTCCTTGGTTTTCTTCCAATTATCACGGTTGGTATTTGTTACATTTTGTATTTTGTTTCTTTCCTTTGTAAATGGACTTTTGCCATTAAGGTTCTTAACAAAGTTTGTTTCATATTGTGAGAACCATTTTTCACTTTTAAGCCAACGCTGAATGGAGATTTCTTCTTATCGAAGACACTCTTTTTTCCACATATCTTGTAAAATTTTGAGTGTAATCACTTAGAAGTGTATTCACTTAGAAGAAGGCCAATCAAAACGCCTTATTAATGACTTTGTTTTCAATGTCAAAGCAAAAATAAACTGCGCAAGTGATAACTTGATTTATATCATCACATGTCAGAGTTGTGGAGAACATTACGTGGGTCAAACAGGAACAAGCTTGCGACTTAGAGTCACAGTCCACAGACAACAAATAAATCAACCACAATATGAACAAATACCTCTTAGTGGACATATAAGACAATGTGCTCGGGAAAAAACACCCAAATTTACCATTTTCCCCATCTACAAATTCATGAAAGAAACCACAGAGAGGCAAAGAGAAATCAAAGAGTCCATTTTTAAAACTAAATTGAGAGCCAAATTAAATGCAAATAAAGCAGTAGAACAATTACATCTCTTTTCTATTATGACGTCATAATCACGTCATGTGACTTTAGCATAGCAACAACAATTAACTTCATACTCCTGATGAATGTCAATGAAACTAGTTGAGTAAAATGAAGTGATACATATTTTTTTTAATTCTAGTGAAGTCTTTTAATTTATTGGATTATATACTTACCTTGTGCAAGACTTTTTTATTATTTGAACTATATATATATATATATATATATATATATATATATAATTATAGTGAAATCAATATAGACTAGTGTTTACAGGTAACATCATATATCATTAATATTTGCAAATGTTTTGACGTGTATTAAATGCTATAAATGTAAAATAACTGAATAGTGTAATAGACTTGATAAAGTTTTTTTTTACTAGTGACATGTGATATGCTTCAACACATTAAATTCAATTTTAACAACTATGCTGCAGGCAAACTTTTATTTGCCTAATATATATTGTTATTGTTCAAAGTTTAAAGGTATTTATTGTTACAAGTACCAGGAAATCAGTTTCACTTATTTATTGTTCTATTGTTTATGTTTTATGGTTATTGTTCGAGGACGAACACTTTTTAAAGGTGGGGGTAGTGTGACGACCTCGAGTAGTGAAGTACCTGCCACACACATTGTTATTCACCTTAACATCGAATATATCGTTAATGTACTAATTATTTATTTCAATAAAATGTATAAAACCTTAATTATTCATAAATTTGGGGTTTCCTCAGTCAAGTTGTTTAACTATTTTAAAAAAAATTATTAATCAGTAGGGGTATGTTATCGGCAAGCTGTCCGCCATCTTGTTTACAAACTGTCAGCAGTTGTCAAGACACTTGCCACCAGTATTTATTATACTTTAAGGTACTTTTGTCCTATATAAAATAATAGTAAGCTACCTGCAAGTCCCATAGATAGTTATCTCATGCTTATTTAGTCCCGACTTTCTGTTATAAAGTCCATATTATTAATATTGGGATAGCGCTGTTCATCCTTCCCGCTACTCAAACTTCCCCATAATGGTATCATAACATGTAAAGTTGTATAGTGTAAATCTTTGTTGTATTGTTATATTTTTATTATCGCACGATTCTGTGTGAATTAAGGGTAATTTTAGTGCTTATTGTATAATTTTAAAGGCTCTGTCTTTAATTATTATTATTATGATCATTTTATGCACTACATTGTATTGCGGCGTAACACTGACTAGATACAGACGGAGAACGCCGAATCGATTCCTTCCTTCTTTATCATGTTTGCCGATTCGGTATCTCTTTCAGCCGAATCAGTTCCTGGTCCGGGGTATAAATACCGGGACAGAATGGAAGGCAGTTAGGTCTATTCCGACAGCCGTCGTATCCACCCGTACTCTGTGTACCACTGTTATTCTAGGTACTAGACCAGTTTTATTAAATTTATTCTATTTTAATATTTCAAATATCTTTGGGATTTGCTATTTCATATAGCTTGGATTTAGCTATTTAACATAGCACTAATAATTTGTACCGTGACTTAGCAATGTTCCCAGATTATACGATGCTGCAGTAGGTTTTATGTCGCATAAGCAGTGCAGTAGGCTATAGCTGATCGCTATTTATTTGTTATTTATTTATTGTCTATAGCAAGTATCAGCGAGTTTCCAGTGTACATGGGTTTTTTGTTATTTCATATAGCTGTATAAAAATTCAGTAATGTTCGATTTATGTACACAATTTTAGACTTACTATGGTCAAATAGGAAATAGCTATTTCATATAGCGATTTGAGTCATTTCTTGTATACCAAGCTTAATTTGGGATCAGCTATTTCAAATATAGCATTAACTATTTACTCCGTGTTCATCGTACACTGTTTCATTTTACTCAACGTTACCAGAGCCTTATCTTATTGTTGGTGTTACATGCTACATAGGCAATAATTGTTAAGCCTATTTGTTTTTGTGTATAAACAGTGGTGTGCATTTATTTAACTTATTATATGGAGAGATTGTAATATTTAGTTAATAAGTTGAAACTCTATAATTGTTAATAATTATTGCCATCGCTATTGTTATTGAATAAATTCAAATATAATATACGAAGTTCTCCTGTAGTCATTTCAACACTGTACTGCAACTGGTAAGCGTCTAGAGAATACATATACATCGTGAGTCAACATACCAATATTGAGACCCTATACTGGGGTTCGAACCCAACGCTATAAACTGATAACGATCTCACACCGCTCGGCTCGTTACAATTCATTAACTTATAATTAAATAAATAAACTGTATGCAAATTCCGACAATATAAATAAGATAATTATTATTTTTGTCGGGAGGTTCGCATATAAATAGCTAAATAAAACAGCGACAGTGCAAAAAGGGTAAGTTATAAATCGACACCTTGATTAAATGATAAGCAGAGTAGGTGAACAGGTGGTTGGATCGTTCCCTACCTAAAACAGGCCCCCACAATGCTTACCATCCAATTCAAGCGTTGTCTTATAATAAAAAAAGAACGAAAGAAAGTAATAATGGAAAAAATAGACATTTAAGGGGTAGTAAAAAAACAACAAATAATAATAAATAAAAAAGATATTACAATGTTTGAACAACTTTCAATATATGGTGTGATAAAAGATCTAGTTTCATTTTTTTAAGAGTATAAAAAAAAGAAAAGAGGCTGTGTTTCAAGTGAATCTTCAATTGGTCCTTGCAGCAAAGTTAGTTGTTTATTCTCATTTTCATTTTATATTTGTAGATTTTGCACGCAATAAAGGAAATTATAATTGAGCATATATGTTTTATTATTATGTTCTAAGCAAAATCCCAAAACAATAGTTTTCCACTTAATGTCTACTTTAAGGTTGTTGGCAACGATATCTCAAATAGGACTCACAATGTTACATTGATAAATAAGATGCTCAGAGTTTTCAACACTCGTATGGCAATTTTCACAATATTTAGGAACAGTTTTATTCCATTTGCTAACAATTAGGTTGTTTGACAAAAGATTATGTAATAATTTGTAATTAAATTCTGAAGTTTGTTTGTCTAAAATACTACTGATATTTGTTCTGCAAATATTTTTTCTGAAAAAACTATAGTTAAAATAAACTCTTTTGACCAAAGTTATTCCATATTGGAAACTTGAAATTTTTTCTTCAAAAGGATATCGTAATAAAATTTACACTTTTTACTCAAAATGTCATGCCTAATGTTTCCATTTATAAACGAAAGCGGCTTGTTGTATGGATTAATGTATTCGCATTTTGAACAATAAAAAATATTAACATATTTTCCGAACACTTTTTTTAAGATATTATACTCGCAAATCCAATTTCGTTTGTTTAGCAACTTATCACCAAAATCATTTATATCCTTTAACGACCCATTAACATGAAATAAGTCTTTAACATAAAGAACCCCACTCTTGATCCAGTTTTTAAGACATACTGTTTTATTTCGAAATTTAAAATTATTATTCAACCAAATATTTTCAGACAAAAAAGAGTCAGAAGATAACACAATTGGAGACACTTACATCTTTGCAATTATTAAAGAAGGCGAATACTTCATTATAGAAAGATGGAACATTCTTTGATATAGACAATTCTGCGACATTTTTGTTTTTAAAATGAAATCGAAATCAATTCCTAGAGAGGTTTTCAGGATAGTATCTAAGATAGTGAAGTTGTTTGACTCCCTATTATTTAATAATCTGGATACCCATGATGCTTTCAAAGCTTTGAATTTTGTTTCTATATCCACTAATCCTATACCACCCTCAGAGATGTTTCCTATCAGAGTTTTCTTTTTTTTCTATCTCTTTTTCCCCAAATGAATTTAAAAACCAGTTTATTTATAGATTTTATAATGTCGTCTGGAGGATATGGAAGTAATGATGCCGTATTTGTCAAATTGGTAGGGCTAGTGTATTCAAAACTGTGCATTTGCCGAAAATAGTTAAGTTTCTTCTTTTCCAAAATAATAATGTGTGCTCTAAATCTTTGATCCGTTTTTTCCAGTTCCTTTCTATACATTGATTTTTGTCATGGTCAATGTGTATACCTAAACATTTAAGAGAAAAGTTATTAATTTCAACAACATGTAACCGTTCATACCGATTTTTCAGTGGGCCTAACAAGATAGCTTCTGTTTTGTGAATATTTAGTTTTGGACCAGCATGTTTACTGAAATCATTAACAATGTCAATAGCATGTTTCATAGAGGCTTCATCTAGTAATGGTAGAGTGCAATCATCTGCGTGTTGTAAAATCTTTATGTCTGTTTGAATATCACCTATCCTAAAACCATTTACTTTATCCGATTTTCTTATTTTAAGCGATAATATTTCAGCATCAAGAACAAAAAGTAAAGCAGAAACTGGACAACCTTGACGGATACCTTTTTTCATATTACACGTTCTAGACAACCATCCATTATTTTTATTCTAAAAATAGGTTTGCTGTATAGGGTTCTCATCCAATGTATGAAATTATTCCCAAAGTTAAACTTTTCTAATGTTTTAAAAATAAAATTCCATTCATCTGAATCAAAAGCTTTGACAAAATCTAAAAAAAGTAAAATACAAGATTGATCATAGTTTTCACAGATGTCAAAAATGTCAAGTATAAGTCTAGCGTTCATTCCAATAAACCTCCCTTTAATATATGCAGTTTGATCAGAACTAACTAAATTGCTAATTACCCTCTGTAATCTTCTGGCAAAAATAAAGGCTATAATTTTATAATCAGAGGTTTGTAAGACTTAGCATAGGGTAAGTTTTAGATGTATCAACATTAACTACTTACTACCTAGATGAATAATTTAAATAAACCTGGAGATGATCAAGATTTTAGATTTCAATAAATTGTTGTCAATTAATCCATATCATGTATCTTTCTTACAACTTTTTTGTTTTCATTCATAAATTTTGGTTAATATGACAAAAAGCTGAAAATAGATAGTAATCAAAAGTTGCATACTATGAAAGAAAAAAAATCCAATGTGATGTTTATGCTATTAAACAATCAAAAACAAACATACTAATCCATTTCCGAATCACAATCCAGAAGCAAAGTAAAAACTTTGGAACTGACAAGTTAGGTAAGACACGTGAACTTCCACCAGGGAAGTGAGGCCGGGTGCTCCGGAAGGGTAAGCACCTCCTGTTTAGCTAGCTACACCCGCCACGTGTGTAATCAAAATTGTGTGAAAGGAACATGGAACTATGAGACGTCAAATATATCCAAGGCAATCCTGGACACAGAGACATCAAACTTATCAACAATACTGTGATGACTGCCATAAAACTTTTTGAGGGCCTTGATAAGCCTAGGCTTGCAATATCCCTGAGTCAACAATTTATTTGCAAGCAGCCTACTTCGTTGTACAAAGTCCCCGTAGTGGGAACAAGCTCTACCATAGCGTATTAATTAAATTTCCTTGATTTCAAGCAATATTATTGGTCAGAATGTTGCATCCAATTCCCGATAGACAAAAAATAGGACCGGAACTACTTTTTTGTAAACCGGAAGTGAACGAATTTACCGCAATGTAAACAAAAACCAAAAAACACAAAAAACCCGCAGATCTTGAAAAAAAATTCCTAACGCTATCACCAATAAAATTCTTCCGATATTTCTTTATGTATTTATTTTGAGTAAATTTTATTGAAAAGTAGAAATAAAACACCAAAAATAATAATGCATTAAAATAATAATAACAATAATAAAAATAATAAAAAGGCGGAATTTCGGATATTTTGGAAAGAGCAATCGTCTGCTTTCCGTTTTCCATGCTCTCAGAATGGAGACAGAACTGGAAATTGGAAATTTCAATCTCGGAAATCCATTTAGTGATCTTGATCTGCTAAATTCAATTTTTGAAGAAGAATGGGAACCAACAACATTTGGGTCTAATGCAACCTCAGTTTTTGAAGCTAATAGAGAAATGGATCTAGCAATGACAGACCCCTCTGCAACCGGTACCATCTTTGGCAATGCCATCAACAAAGAGATTTAAAAAAATTTCCGAAGAGGAAATGGAAAAAATAAAGGAGTGCAGAACTTCGGACTCAACAAAACGCAATACAAAATGGGGCGTCAACATTTTTCAAGGTAATTTTGTCAAAATTATTTTTATAAATAAAAATTTAAGAAAAATAAATAAATATAATAGAAATAAAAATAATATGAAAAGTATCAAAGATATGATAGTATAAAAATTAGATCTATATCTTTTGAATTTTTTTAATAATAAGTTGAAAAAATAAGCAAAAATAAATCAAGCTTGATTCTTTTCCAGATCAGGACTTGAACCTGAACCGACTCAACTTAATGTCGAGTTGCTCTCATTGAGCTATCTGGATGTATCTGGACCGACTTGATATAAAACAATAAGAACTCTCTAGCAAAAACAAACAAAACAAAAAAAACAAACAAACAAAATAAATTGAAATATTAAATAAAAACCTCACAAGATTTTTTTGTTTTAAATGTTTTTTTAGAATGGTGTTTAGAAGTTCATGGAACGAAAGTTGATTTTAAAACAGTTTCAGCTGAAACGCTGAATGAGTATTTATCCAAATTTTACTTTGAGGCCACATCAAAGAATCCAGGAAAGAGATCAGGAGATTTACCAATGGAACAGGCTGCTGAATATCACAAAAATTCTTTCAAGTCAATAAGATCTGCTATTAACAGACATCTTAAAGACATAAACAGAGATTTGGACATTGTTCGCGGAAGAGAATTTAAAACTGCAAATGAAAACTTGGACGGAAAATTAAAATTCAATCTTCAAAGTGGACTGTCTCGCCCAGTTGCACATAAACCAATTATTCCCCAATCTGATTTAGTTAAGATTTGCACTTACCTTTGGTCCGATGACTCCCCGGTTATCCTTAAAATTCGAGTTAGGTATTCCCTGAGTTTACATTTCGTTTCTAGGGGGTTAGAATTTCACCAGCAGTTAAAAACAAATTCATTCCTTTTCCAAAAAGATGAAAACGGTAAAGAATATGTAACTCTTTCCCATGATACGAAACAAAAAAAACTGGCAAGGTGGGCTGGATAATCCAGAAAATGATTCCGACGAAAGAATGTACGCAAATGAATCAGCAGATGGTCGATGTCCCGTGACGTCATTAAAACTATTTTTAGACAAAACTGATCCGTCAGTCACTGCATTATTTAATCATTGTACGGCAGCTTCACTCAAAAACAAAAATGAGGAAATTTGGTACAGTAATAAACCGGTGAAACCATACCTGTTTTGTTCATACCTGCCAGATATTTGTAAAAATTTCAAACTTGTCCAACGTTTCACTTGTCATTTCTTGAGAGCAACTGCCATCCAACATATGAATGACTCCGGCTATGAAGCACGCCACATCATGTACATGAGTGGCCACAGGAGTGAAAGCTCTGTAAGGAGTTACAACCGTCAGTGCTCCACATTACAGAAAAAATCATTAAGTAACACACTTTCAATACTTTCTTCGAATGCTTGCGAGTCGGACGCCATTGTTCCTGTTCTGCCAGCACGTCCCCAGCCATTCATCCCTTTGCAAATCGGCAGCTCAATTTCACCTAATTCCTCTTCTCAGACCGTTGTTCATTCCCAAAATTCAGTTTCATTACATCCTAGTAATTTTCAAACATCGGGGTTTATGTCCAACTCAACATTCAACCACTGTACATTCCAATTCGCAAATAATTAACTGTTTCAAAGTTGGACGTTTGAGCTGTTTGGCGTCGGCGGGTGTAAGTCGTCGGCGGTTGCTATGACGGTTGTAACCAAGCGTATGAATTCTTACGCTCTTTAAAATGTAAACGATTAAAAATGTTGAAACATATTTTTTCTTTTACTTGTCTTTTAAAATTTAATTATAAGCAATGATTTCAAAAAATTTTATGTCTATTGAAAATTGGAAATTTTTTTTTGAAATCATTGCTTAATTGTAACATTTCTTTGGTAAATATCAATATTTCAAAAGTTACAACATTTTGTTGTGCTACCAAAGATTCTTATTTAACTGAGGTTTTAAAGTTTCCAAATGTGAGGATTCTTTTTATTTTTGTATTTATGTATTTTTGTTATATTTCAGGTTATGGATGTGTCAGAGACTGAGGTCCAATTAAAGTATATGGTAGAACATGAACATAATGTATTTTTTGGCCGTCACAGGAGGACAATAGTTGGGAAATTAGTAAAAATGTTACACTGCTTCCAAATCCGAAGCTTATATATGAAAAAAAAACAACAATAGGAAACAGTTATTTATGAAAACAGTGTCAATGATGCTTTGAATTCATAAACAGTTTGAGTGTAAAACGTTCATGTTTGTTATTTATAATTTTTACACTTCCTGGTGCAGTATACTACACATATCTTACCTGAACCCTCAGGACCTTCTGTACTAATGTACTGATGGCTTACATGCTTCAAGTACAGTTAACATCCATCATGTAGTTGTGTTACTAGCAAGTAAGCACACTACAGGGAATGACTAAAAGCCAAGAGGTTCATAGAGGTTAAAAAAAGCTAGTGGTGGTATACAAAGCAATCTAATGTCAATTAATAAGGGTTGCATGCAGGTAAAATGATTGTACGCTTTCATATTGATCGATTCAATGGAGGGTTCTCGCAAGCACAATTGCGAATCTAATTTTCTGCTAAATTCTTCGAAAGGCATAGATACCAGATTAATAAAAAAAATTTAGTAATTGAATATTCATTTAATATTATTAATACAAATATGAAAGGGTACGATCCTTTTTACAATTCGCATGATTGTCCACACAGTTAATGTACCTGCATGCAAAATGTCCGTGATATTACGTGAGTAGGGATAGGTTGTATTTGTGCTGCCGTGTGTAAAAAATGAAATGAGACTATATAATTTATTTCTGCAAATTTTCCTTACCTTAACTTACTCTTAAAGACGTTGTAGGTTGTAATGTAGTATATGCAAATAAATGATCTTTTATTACAAGGCAAATCCAAATAATTTTTTTCTTTTTAAAAATGCATTTGGTTTCATTTATACCATGTTATGTCAAAGGATGTCAGATATTATTCATACACACCAATTCTGTGTGCTATTTGAAATGTCTGTGATGTTACGTGAATTGCATGGGCCTATGTTCTAGTGCTGAAAATTTTTTAAATAGCCAGAAAGTTATCTCCTCTGTATTATTTATTATCACTATAGATAACAATATTTCAAAATATAATATAAACATATTCCCATTAAAGTGTTAATTATTCAGCTCCATGTCCCCTGTTTATGACTGAATAGCAAATTCATAACCATATACACTCATAGCGTAGTTGTTTGGGAAGTGAAAAGCGGTGATTTGTCCACCGCGCAATTTTATGAATGAAAGTTGAACGTACAGGACTGAAAGGAATAATTAGGTGTGAAGTTTTGTGCTGTAAATGTTCTTTGGTTTATTTTTCCATTAACGTTATTATTTTTACTGGTCTATTTTTTTTCAATTACACAAGATAATTTATTCATTTATTTATAATCTAACCTTGGAATATATTCACAGCCCAATTGGTATTTCTTTTAGTGGAGTCAGCTTGTCTAGCTTGAAATATTTTCCCCTTTCTTCTAAAGTTTTTTTTAGAACTTTGGAATCTGCATAACTGGCATATCTAGGACCGGGATGTCCTCCAAATCCGACGCCTTGTTTTCTGGATTTAGATTTACAGAACTGTTTCCATTGCTGTTGTCTAGGTCCAAATCCATCAGCCACTCTTCTTCGGACAACAAATAGTCCAAATTCCATGGAAGATCAATTGTAAAATTGCTTGGCTTGGATTTTCAATATCGGAATCGCTGGTGTTTTCCATCTTAACAGACTTTGAGACTGTGTGTTTTGTTTGCAGACGTAATTTTAATATTTTCACTGGATTTCAATTTCACTTTCAAACCATATGTTTAAAATATTTTAATAATAAAATGACATTTTTAACAAATTATTTTATTTATAAATTAGTATAATTTTAAAAAAAATCGATTGAACGGGAGTCGGTAGAATTGTTTACATTCTAAAAATAGTGCAATACACAGCTGTTTGTATATTCACGTGACGCTCCGTTGCGTTTTATACTTCTATAACTGCCATCGTCTTTTCTATGTCAAGTATAGAAAAAATGCTGATGAATGTAAATATTTTATGACAGAAACGCGAGCATGAAGAAACCCAGTTCAAAGAAACAGTCTTCCTAAAGCAATTCAAATGCTACGGTACTGCCATTTAAAAGTGTAGGTAAAAGTAGAGCTCGTTGTGTCTTCTGTCATCATGTTGAAAAAGGTCTTACAAAAATACCATCTAATGCGAGACTTCAAGTTTTTATATCTAATGGTGTAATTTTACCTCTGGGTCTTTTATGTTGTAAATCTCACCTCTCAGGGATGAAATTAAAACCAAGTATAATTGCACAAAATGCTATGCATACTAAAGATGAAGCTATTGCAACAGCCAATGGCTAAATGGGCTAAAGAACAAGAACCAATTTGAAGATGTTTTTCTTTTGCCATATCAATGAAGAAACAAAACAATCGCAAAATCCATCAAGGCGAAGGCATTTTGCTGACAAAACTCCGTACTGGTCTTTCAGACAAGTAATAGTATGAACTCTATATGATGCGAATGTAGTGGTTAGATATAGCTTAGAACGAAATGCTGATTATTTATCAAAAGAAGACATAACTTTCAACTTCTTGCATGCTGCTACAAAAATCAGAAATCGGTCATAAGCTATTTGTGAGCATAACAGAAAACTCCAAGCATAAGTTTTTTGTTTTCGAACAAAAGAGGGTCCTCAATCAAGTTTTCCTGGAGAACATGATGCATTCGGTTTACAAATAAAATAAAGTATCACTAGCAGTACACTTAATAAACTTCTACCCAAGTAGTTTATTTTTTATTGGTACTTACGTGTGACGACTCTCCCTTGACTGGTATTATTTATAATCCGACTTACGTGTGACGACTCTCCCTTGACTGGTATTATTTATAATCCCATAGTATACATTCGCATTATTTTATTTACTCAATCAAATTAGAGCCATTAATTTGAAAAATGTGTGGAGACGCGAATGCACTAACAGAATAAACCATCAACCTTCAGCAAATAACCTAACAATCTTTCTCACTCTACGGGAATGCACTAACAGAATAAACCATCAACCTTCTGCAAATAACCTAACAATCTTTCTCACTCTACGGGAATGCACTAACAGAATAAACCATCAACCTTCTGCAAATAATCTAACAATCTTTCTCACTCTACGGGAATGCACTAACAGAATAAACCATCAACCTTCAGCAAATAACCTAACAATCTTTCTCACTCTACGGGAATGCACTAACAGAATAAACCATCAACCTTCTGCAAATAACCTAACAATCTTTCTCACTCTACGGGAATGCACTAACAGAATAAACCATCAACCTTCTGCAAACAACCTAACAATCTTTCTCACTCTACGGGAATGCACTAACAGAATAAACCATCAACC
This sequence comes from Anadara kagoshimensis, assembly GCA_021292105.1. Lineage (NCBI taxonomy): Eukaryota > Metazoa > Mollusca > Bivalvia > Arcoida > Arcidae > Anadara > Anadara kagoshimensis. The sequence continues at coordinate 6,937,498 of CM037873.1, forward strand.
TTCAGCAAACAACCTAACAATCTTTCTCACTCTACGGGAATGCACTAACAGAATAAACCATCAACCTTCTGCAAATAACCTAACAATCTTTCTCACTCTACGGGAATGCACTAACAGAATAAACCATCAACCTTCAGCAAATAACCTAACAATCTTTCTCACTCTACGGGAATGCACTAACAGAATAAACCATCAACCTTCAGCAAATAACCTAACAATCTTTCTCACTCTACGGGAATGCACTAACAGAATAAACCATCAACCTTCTGCAAATAACCTAACAATCTTTCTCACTCTACGGGAATGCACTAACAGAATAAACCATCAACCTTCAGCTAACAATCTTTCTCACTCTACGGGAATGCACTAACAGAATAAACCATCAACCTTCAGCAAATAACCTAACAATCTTTCTCACTCTACGGGAATGCACTAACAGAATAAACCATCAACCTTCTGCAAATAACCTAACAATCTTTCTCACTCTACGGGAATGCACTAACAGAATAAACCATCAACCTTCAGCAAATAACCTAACAATCTTTCTCACTCTACGGGAATGCACTAACAGAATAAACCATCAACCTTCAGCAAATAACCTAACAATCTTTCTCACTCTACGGGAATGCACTAACAGAATAAACCATCAACCTTCAGCAAATAACCTAACAATCTTTCTCACTCTACAGGAATGCACTAACAGAATAAACCATCAACCTTCAGCAAATAACCTAACAATCTTTCTCACTCTACGGGAATGCACTAACAGAATAAACCATCAACCTTCAGCAAATAACCTAACAATCTTTCTCACTCTACGATCTGTCTAAGCGAGATTTGAACCTAGGTGGCTTTGTGATCTATAGGCCAACTCTTAAAGACCACTTACGTGTATTAAATAATTGAAGGTGACCGACAGATTGGAAGGGCTTTTACAAAGAACTGATTCTGCTTAATCGAACATCATCATTGTCGTCGTCGTCGTCGTCATCATCATTATCGGCGACCGGAGCGATATTTACAATTTTCGTGACACTTGATTTTTGTTTAATTTTAGGGTATAAGGGACTCTTTTGGCATAGAATCTAGACGGTAAGTAGCACATATAAATAATCTAATCAGCAAAGTCTGCATTAGTTAAGGATTGTGTTCCCTTAAATCTTGGTTTTGGCCATAAAAGTAGAGAAAGCATTCGTGAAGGCGATACAACCGATCTTGCAGTTCAGCTTTTCACTAATTTTCTATCAGATGCAGTTATTCTTGTTATGGATGGCACTTATATCTACATACAGAAGGGTTCGAAACATCAACTGCAACGAAAATGTTATTCAATATATAAATGCCGGCCTTTAATAAAACTGATGATGATTACCACTGCCATAGGCTATATTGTTAGTGTTTTGGGGTCATATATTTCTAATAGTACAAAAATGATGCCTGTATAACACAGCGTATTTTTCAAACCAGTGCCGACAACATTTTTAATTGGATGAAGCAGGAAGGCATCCCGATTTTTCATAGGGGGTTTTATGATGTCCTACCATCTTTGCATGATATCGACATTGAAACATCCTCATCGGCTTTTCTGAATAAAAATGAAAAGCAGTTGTCAACCAAAAGGCAAACAATTTGCGTCTAGTTACCAAACTTCGTTGGGTAGTTGAAGGTGTAAATGGCCGCAAAAAATCTTGGCAATAAATTGATGAGATAATAAAGAATAGAGATCTGGCAAACATATAGGACTATATTTCTTTTATTGCAGCACTTTGTAAATAATATAAACCATCGTCAGCCTTTGGCATCTGATAGTATGACAGATCACGAAATGCCAAAACTTTCAAGGGCCGAAAATGTAGTTTAGAAGCGTGTAATGTTGTCTAAAAATCTGCAACGACGCGACAAACATTGGGAAGGACTGCCTCTGGTGTCAATTAATGTTGTTCCAGGGTTCCCCTCTTTATCCGAGAGTGACTTACATGACATAACTTTTGGTGTCTATCAAGTGAATCAGGCACGTAATTATATTGACGAACACGTTTTAAATGGTAAATCTGACATCTCCATTCATACTGAGGAATCAGATTTGACACGCACATATTCAGTCCCGGTATACCTCGTCCAAGCAATACAGTCTATGGATAGTGATGCAACGGGATCATAATACTAATAATCTAAAATACAACAAGTCATGAAAGTGCACGGTCACACAATACTGTTTTAAAGAGGTGAATATTGTTTGGTTTGAACAATGCTGAACTATATAGAGTCGAATATGCCTCAACATTAATCAAGTTATATAGAAAACTTAGCTTTTGTAATCTTAACTTGGATCGTTGGTAGCCTTTGAATATGAACTATCACGCCTGGTACATGCATTTTTAAAAGGAAACTAAATCGTAGAAAACCTCGACCGTAAATTGTCGAGTTTAAAAAAAAACTCGTACTTCTTTAGCAAAAACACTGGCCCATATGCACTGCTCTATGACGTTGAATATATTAATATCTTTCTATTTTTTAAATTAATTGGTTATACAAGGTGAAATCTATTTTTCCCCAAAACGTGTACTTTTGCACAATTTTCATTTAAAAATGCAACTAATATTTTTTTAATTTCTTAATTATATTTATTTATAAATCTTCACACTTGTTTAGGTAATTTCATAGTTGTACTCCTCTTCCACGTTTTTCAACTAAATTGTTTTCATTTGAATTTTCCTACTTAGGTGACCCTTAAATAAAATGTGTATATTGTACATTGTCGCAAATGGTCAGTAACAAATATAAGAATTACAATAGCCTTATCTCTTATACTCGTATCTATTAATAGTGTATGATGACGTCATATTAATCGATCGGTAGCCCAGGCAAAGGTTTAAGAAATACGCCTATCTCTTTAGGTTTTCAAAAAATGTAACATTTTGGATATAAATTTACTATTTTCTTTGAAATATTATATTGACATGTTCTCTTGTGAACAGTCGCCATATCTATAAGGATATTAATCAATAATAATCCTGTTTCTCTTCTATTTTCAATGTTATTTTCCATCGGGAATAAAATATTTTCAATTATAAGTTAACTTAATCAAATTTTGAAATCTAATACATGTACCAAAATTAAATTAATTTATTTTATCCAAGTTCTCATTGGATGTAGTTTTTAAATGCAATATTTAAACATTGCCGTTCTAACATTATTTATAAAATTAAAACTAAAGAGCCTTCGATACTGATGCTAAATAGATTTCAAATGTGCAATCTTTTTAAGAAATGCTTGTCACAAATATGTTGCATGTAGAACGACAGCTTGCATGTCACATGCAGCTAATTTAATATCTGGCGTGGGACATAAAGTTAATTGAATAACTGCAAAGAATGGATTCTTACAAATCCAAAATCAAAGTAAAAATTTTGAAAACTGGCCAATTAAGTTAAGCACATAAACCCTCACCCAAGAAAGTAATGCCAAAAAGATAAGCACCATATATTTAGCTAGTTACACCTGCCACGCTTGAAATTATAAAGTTGCGAAAAAGGGAACATGGGAATGTTTGGTTAATATACTGAAAAATATTTTAATTATTTTTGTGTTTTATTTAGATGAATTACTTAAAAGAATGCTTGCCGTATTAAACTAAATGTGTTTTGTGATTTTAAAGTTGTTATTACTACCAATATATTTTATATGACAATGCTACGCATGTTTTAAATAAAATAATTGAGTATAGGGGCATCCAAGCAGGGCTCAGATAAAGTACTCGGCCACTCGTCCTGACCGAGTTAAAACTTCTTGGTGACGAGCGGATAGTTCATTCTCACTCGGCCCGGTGCCGAGAAAATTATCCATAAGAAATCATCCATGATTCTAATAAAGTGTTGCTAAAATAGATATGCAGCGGTAAATGTCCGATATACACAAAATAAAATTAAAACAATGCTTAAATCGGTTTGTTTTCATCTCGTTTTGTATCAATTTGCATAAGATTTTTTTTAGTCGTTGAAAATGCGCTTCGTTCACAACAACATGGCTCAAAAGTCCATCGCTAATTATTTTACAAAAAGTGAAGACAATTACATTTTATACCAGTTTTATATTTACAGCACCAGACGACCGTTTCGGAATTCAATTCCTCATTAGTAGTGCTTGGACCAAAATTATGAAACCAAAATTATTTTGAAGATGTTGAAAAGCTACCCAAAGGACCAAAATATATTTTACCAAATTAAGCTAAAGAAATACTTTGCACGAGACAAACGATACGACGATGACCAGAAAGATAAAGAAGACGTGGTTGAATTTAAAAAATCTCGTACCGAGAAAACAGAAACAAAGAAAAAAATAAGACATTTCAATAAAGAATGGTACAAAAAATATCCGTGGGTTGAGGTAGCAGACGACACCATGTATTGTAAATATTGTCGGGAATATACCTCTATGGCAGATACGTAATCTACGCTTTTCAAGGGAATTGCTTCTGGAGGTAATTTTCGCGAAGATTCTCTACATTACCATCAGAAATCTTCAAAGCATATCCTTTGTGAAGGGAAATGGAACTTTAAAAAAAATATATCTGCCCTCGGCCATTGGAAAATATTTTGTCTGCACAATCTAAAAGAATGGACCAAGTTACCAAAAATAGAATGCTAGCACTTTAATACTTCATTTTACACTGCAACTGAAAATTTGGCCTTTTCTAAGTTTAAGTCTTTGTGAATTGCAGGCCAAAAACGGGATTGACTTGGGCTCAATGTATCAGAATGATGATGCATGTAAAAACGTTGTAGATACTATTGCTAGTACTGAACTCTCAAAGGTCAATTCTGATTTGAACAAGGCCAGGTTTATTTCGGTTCTAACCGATGGTTCAACTGACGCTGCTGTCATCGAACACGAGACATTTTTTTGTAAGATATGTTGATGGTAATGGTCTGCCCAAAACTCAGTTTGTAAATATTGTTTCGCTGTCCTCAGCTACAGCTGATGGTGTTTTAGCTGGCATAGATAAAGGTTTGGAAAGTTTTGGACTAGGCCTACAGCAGGTAAATGAAAAACTGTTGCAATTAAGATTCAAGACAGGATACAAAATAGGAACATAATTGTCATCCACTGTGTTGCTCATAACTTGGAGCTGGCTGTTTTGGATGCTGCAAAAGGTATTTCCTACTTGACAACATTTCAGACAACAGTGCAACAAGTTTTTAAGTTTTACTATTATTCTCCTAAGAGAAGAAAAGAGTTAGCAGAAATTGCCTCAGTTCTTGAGGAAGCAAATATCCATCAAACTGGCCTTCAGAAAACCAGGTGGGTTGCTAGTAAGCACAGGGCCTTGTTAGCTCTTGAAAAAAGCTTACCTGTTGTTGTTTACCATATGAATCATGCTGCAAGTGTTGGTAGGGGTGAAGATAAGGCTAGGGCAAAGGGCATAGTTAAGGGATTATGTATAGAGAGGTTTGTCAGGTTTCTGTATTTTATGGCTGATGTCACAAAGGTGTTGACAGACATAAGTAGGCAGTTTCAAAATGACCATTTGCTGATCTCAGATATATCAGTAAAATTAGAGGTTGGTATGTTAAGGCTCCAGAAGCTTAAATCGGGAAAAGGCGAATACTATACCAAATTTCAAACAAATCTTTCCCCTCAACATGAGTTTTCCTGTGGTAAAAATGGGTCTCGAAAATTAAAAATTAGCAAATCAACAATGCACTTTCAAGATTTGTTTACTTCTTTTCTAGACAGCATTATTATTCAATATGTTGACAAACGGTTCAAGAGCATCCAGAGTCCTCCCATTAATCTGTTTGCTGTGTTTGATCATACCACATGACCGAAATTTCCAGGTCTAACAAAATTTGGTAATGAACAAATTGGCAGTTTAGTAGAGTATTTCAAGCCTACGTTGTCTGAAGATGAAATCAGTGCCATGTCAGAACAGTGGTTATAGCTTAAGGTTAGGCTTAATAGACAGGGAAGTGAGTCCATTTGATTCATACACTTCTTTTCTTCAGACCAAACATACAGACCTATCCTGTATTTTGCTGCTTGTTGAAATAATGCTTACTATTTCTCCAAGCACTGTAAAGTGTGAGAGAAGATTTTCATCAATGAAAAGGATCAAAACTGGTTTTAGAAGCTCCTTAAAACAATCTACACTCAGCAATTTGATGAGAATTGCAAACATGGACATGTCTCTGTCTGAATTTGACCCCCTGCCTGCAGTTGAAACTTGGCTTAGCAAAGCAAAAACCAGAAGACATATTCAAACTTCAAAGTCTGACAGTGCTAGCACTAGTTCATCACAAAACAATACCCCAGAACCAGAAACTGAAATTGTTCATGATGTAGCAGAAGATATGCCACAACTTTCTGACATGGATAGTGTTCTTGAACCTTATAACAGTGACTCGGAGAAAGAGGACTCTAGTGATGTGACAGAATGATGATTTTCAGTGAAATTTTAAATGAATCGGTTACAATTATTGTATAATAATTTGACCATGTTTGATTGACACATTTTCCAATTAAGATAAAAGATCTGAATTTCTCTCTAATTTGTTTTAATGAAATTTAATGCAATTAGTATTACACTCAACAGCCATCAATTGTACTAAATTCAGTCGCTCACTTTTTTGTGCCAAGTGAAAACTACTTGTGGACGAGTACATTACACATGGTTACTTGGCACAGTGCCAAGCTGCTGTAAAAATTTCATCCGAGCCCTGCCAAGACTAGTGGAAAAATAAAGACTTTTGTCAATCTAATTGAGTAATGACAAATTCAAAATAAGTCAATTCAAATTTAATGTGATACAATTTAATTTGTGACAAACGAGCAACTTTTTGAATTGGATTAAGTAATGGTGTTTAACGTCACAGTTGATAATATTTTACTTATATCGAGACGTCGCCAGCTATAGACGACGGTACGGATAATATGAATTTTAGTTAATGCAAGCTGTTATTTCTAGGATTCGATCTTGTGACTTTGACACTTACCATACGCACCTAAATTTGGTATATGACACATTTTGTTATATATGACATTTGTGCTATGTTTAATCAAAATCAATACATAGACAGAGAAGATGTGGAGTGGACACGATATTGTGACGGATTGTCAGTTTAATTCATATGTATCCCATAAACTTGTATATAGAAGCCTATTCTTGGTAAAATGATTTATCTACTTCGTACTATTGTCTGATTTCCTCCATTGAGGACTATCTTTAACGGGTTTTCGTTCTTTTGGCATTGCAGATGCGTCCGTTTATGCTTGGGGTGGATTAACTGGTATTCTTTTGGATTCGATATGTTGTACTATATTATTACATTTTTAATCAATGTAGATATTTATTGTTATATATGATTATTACTATGGACGAATGATCATTTAGTGTATTGGTTAAACATAATACCTGGGGCCCTAAACATGTTTCAATTGCGTGCAACTGCGTATATATGTGCAACTTCAGTTGAAAATTGACCATTTGATTGTATATTGTCAGCTACCATCTTACACTTGGTTACATGATGAAGGGGAAATAACTTAGAAAATGTTAATTCGTCACCATATACAAATTATTTGAAGGAAGGGCTTAATCTGCTTGATTTTACTAATTAATCATCTGACATCATTAACCATATTTGAAATTCTCAAATTTTAATAACCTTCCTTATGATATATTTTTCAAACTCAAATACTATACTAACCTTATCTAAAAAATTTAAGTGATACTAAAATAAATCACCTAATCAGAAATGTGCGTTACTAAAAAAAATCTAGATTAATCCGTAGAATGTAGATTTAATATTTTACAATTGTATATTATGTATATGTCTTATATATAAAATAAAATAAATAAAGTATGGCGCTCAACACTAAGAATAATTAATGGTAATACTTCATTTGTGTCGACATGTTTCGGCAGCTAGGCTGCCGTCAGGACCGCTTTACAAAAGTTTTTATTAGCTAAAGTATAAAAGTTGGCTATTGTATTGCCAAAAAAAATCACGTGACGTTGATTGTTCTGTGTTGGCTTCTATGTTACGTTGACGAGAGAATGATCAGTTAAAGAATAAAATTAAATTAAATTAACGTTGCATATTTACAGTTATTGTTTGTTCTTATTTAAAACTCCGTAAATACTGTATACGAAGACTTCTTTCGTAGACATTGAAGCCGGAAGTTCGTCTATACAAATCGTATCTTCCTCCAATGGATGGAGTATCTCTGTTTTTACTGTGAAGTATGATTCAATGTTCTCTTGTGGTTTGTGTAGCTGGAGCTCCTTTAAAATTTCGTTAAATTTTTCATCTATGCTGGTGGATGAATTGGATTGATATCCTAATTTTTTATAATCGGCGGGTGGTTCAGGGATTAGTTGTGATGGAATTTCAATTTCTTTCCTTTTCTGTAGTTGCAGTGTTAAAGGTCCATTCTCTCCCGGTATTATTTTCATTGTGGGTGTTGCCGTAGTGGTTGTCCTTTTGGCGGATACTATTCTAAATTTTGGTTTTATATGAATATTTTGAGTTGCTTCCTGTGGTTTTTTCCATAGTGTTGGTTTGGATGATTCTGCTATGGGATTGTAGGCCTCTTTTGAAATTAAATTATTCGAAAATTCTGCATCTTTGTGATTCTGTAGTATGTGTTTCTTTGTCACTTCTTTCCTATAGTAGGATTTTCTGCACAGTTCACAGTAGTATCTTCCGTATTGTGCAGTCCAAGAAATGGATTTCTTCCCGGCTGCTTTCATGTGTAAATTTAATTGTTCGGTAAAAGTTATTTAGGCCGTACATAAAGGAATTTAGGTCCTCGCTGGAGTGTGGCCATATGGTGTAAGGTTAATGGACGAGATGTTTACTACAGCTGTTTCTGTGTTTATATTAATTTGCTTTTTCTTCATCTTTTTATAGTGGTTTCTTTTGATGAACTTCCTCGTGTGTTTAAGCGGCATATTCATATGGTAGTGACTGATTGGGTGGAGTGCTAATGTACAAGAATTGGCTATTTTAAACTGAAAATGTTAATTGTATGGTAACTTTAAAATAAAATAAGTAACTAAACATTAAAACTAAAATAAACGGGTGGGTTTTAGATTTGGCTTTTTGGTGTGTTTGGGGTAGGGCGTTTTCCTAGTTCCTTTTTAACCGAAGTAGGTGTTGATTCCAATATTTCCTTCCCTACAATTCCAAGATTTCCTGCCCTACAATAAACTTTAATGTCTTATATATGTAAAATTGTCCTTTTGTTTCCCGGCAGTGAACCCACCTCTGGCACTTGACCATCCCCTATTCAGCGCCAGGGTCAATAAAAACCCAAATTAAAAAAGAAAAGAATCTGAAGAAGGGCCTCGACGGTTTAAAACGTGCTTACAGACCGCAGCTCCTCTCGCCGTCTAGGTTGGTATCCCACTCAGGAGACCTTAGTGTTCGAAAGTTTGTCCGCTCAGTTGTTTTCATTTGTGTTTTCCCCTGACACTCTGGTTTCCTACTCCATTCCTGAACCGAGTCTTAATACAGTGAAAAATCTAAAATGGGGCGTAAAGCTTCTTTCAAAAAGATCATTAGATTAAAAAAGGTTGTTGATACATATAGCATTATTATGTTGTGTCGGTGATTAATGGTAACTGACCACAGATACTTGAGTCATTACTTCAATTAGCCACTCGATAATATTACCCAATTATAGAACTATGATCATGTTTCATACAGACATATACATAACACAGATGATACGATTCATTAAGTTAAAACATAAAAGAACGCGTTAATGCGTGTTGCACAACTGAGTTGTCCCCTGACGATTACTTACGGATGTTGGGTTATATTACACGACATGGTTAGCAATTTATAACGTCTACTGCTTTATTGATAAACTTTCCTAATTAGAATATTGGTGGTTTCCACAGAAGCAAAAACTGAAGGGTTTCCCGTGTTAGTTTTTCCCCTTAAGGTTTAATATCTCTAGGTTTTACTGATCAAGTATATATTTAGCGATTTAGTTTAGCTGTTTAAAGAAGTTTACAAAGATGTTTGATTAGGCAATGATGGTTGAGTCGTGAAGAAGTGGTTTATCTTAAGCTGAATAAGAAATGAGATCAGATGTTGGTAAATTAGTAAATATACGCTGATATGAGCATTGTGCTGAATGAATAAACATATAATGAACTGATAATGTCTTCGTAGCTTCTGTGATACAAAACTAAAACGTCAAAATGACGGGTAATAGCGTTAAATTTAATTTAAAAAAATCTGAATAGCCTCATTACCAGCAAAAATGCCCTTTGCTATCATTTATATATTTAACAAAACGACATCATGAAAACAGGGTTAGCTTTGGATTGAAAAAGATTGCCGCCAATTTTTTTTTCAGTTTCGACAAGAAACATTTTTTGCCACCATTGGTATTTACCGTATGGTAGAGTTCAAGTATTGCCAAGGAAAATCTGTATTAAGACACCACTGTTAAAACTAATTGGTGCAATAAAGGCAAGAAATCGTGGCTGTATTCATTACCAGGGAAAAATTGCAACACGCAGATTAAATATCAGGCATTACATACAAGTACCTTTTTCTCACTTACATTCATTTTATTTTTTACAAAAACACTAAACAATCATTCTTTAAACAAAAGCACTTGACACTCAACAATTTCTTGCAATATAAATGTTTATACATTTAGATGTATCAAATTATTGAAATATAATAACGAGATGACAATAATATACAAAAAGCATTTCATTTAACAAAGCACTAAGGCATAAGATTGGATGAAATAGAAAAAAAAACTATTGCAATCATGATAAATATTAATACAGGTTAGCAGTGAATTCTAAAGTTATATTACAAATAAAACTCATGCAAAAATGTTTATAAATAAAACCTATGGAAAAATATTTACTTTATATAACTAAAAGTCTACTTTATTTGCATTAATTTACATCAAGATTCTTGTGGCTTAAACAGAAGCTCGCTTATCAATTGCGGTTGTTTTTACACAAAGAATCTCTCATCAAATTGTCAAAGTTGCAGGTTACGTACATCTGTCTTGATCATATTCGTTCTGCTAAATCTACGTTTACAATCTACTTTTAGAATCTTGCGACACAAAAAGACTCTAAGCAGCCACTGATACAGCAAGACAGGTTGGCTTGCACCTTGATTCCAACTGCACTAAATCACATACCCTAAAGTAAACCTTGGGATTGGCAAGCCACTAGAGTACACTACAAAACTATCAAACTCCTGCCTCACCTCACAATCTACAAAGCCACACTCTGTCATGTAGTCAGTAATGTTCAAACAAACCTTCTTGAAAATACAACTATCCAAATTCCAATACATGCCAGGATCACACAACTTGGACAAGGACTCTGTTAACTTTGTCTTCAAATTCTCAATAACATTTCGAACAAAAGTCTTAAAACCTGACACAGCCTCAAAACGTTGTGAAACATCATCCCTGATTGTGTGCCGTCTAAACTCAAAAGTACACAAACCAGCACTATCCACAACTGGTTTAAATAGAACCTCTGACAAAAACTTTTCCAAATTCTGACCTGACTTGCCCTTAACCAAATCTTAATGGACTCAACTGTGGACTAAAGAAGAGTGTTAACCTCAGAAAAGTCAATATCTAGACTTTGATATGACTTGCTAAGTAAAGATAAATGCTTCAATACATCTGCCATAAATGAGCAACATACAAAAAACTAAAACATATTATAGGTCTGTGCATAGCCAAAGCTCAGATTTTTACTCAAGAACGCAACAGTGTTCAAACGCTGCCTGCACACTTCCCTCAAAACTCAACTTCAAACACTGCATCTACACTCCCTTCGAAACACTTGTTTCATCTTAGTCTTACTTAAATCCAACTCCTTTTGGAATCTCTTCCAGCTGTGCCATTTTAGATGAACAAGCAAAATACTTGTAGATTAATACTCATTATTTTAATTAATTTCACTCAATGATTTACCTAAACACAAGTTCAGTTGATGTTTGAAATTGTTCGAATGTCTGGTGTGTTTTGTACCTGTGTTACTTTTGCCGATCTTATTTAGTAGGGAGTTCATTTCACGTGACTATACTACCTAATCAACCAGACAAACAACCATCTTTTTATAATCAAGGAAACGTTAATAATCTATCGTATTTTAATGAAATATTTGTAAAAATTAAAATGTTATTAGTTTTTTCTGACTACATCAGTTTTAATTCATTCACGTTGAAAATCACACATATGTTGTTTTAATGTATTAAGTCCAAGTTCAAAGTAGTTGTACTGGGTTTGAGCTGGTTTCGAGATTATTTGTCTAGATTGACAAATGAAAATAATGCTTACATCCTTGTCTAACAAGTACCGTTTTTGTTGCATGACAATGTCCTTCACAATTACCGAGAACGAACGAACTAGTTTTATTTTCGAAAATGTATCCGTAAGGGTCCCGTTTTTAACATCGATTTAAATATATATATTACATGGGATGTTGTATTCTACAAATTTAAGTACATCTTCCCAGGAAATACGAACAAAACTATGGATCAGATCACGAATAATTATTAATAATTAAGGTCAGTCAGGTCATAAACAATGTGACGTAATTTGCCAATACATGTAAAATTAAAGTACTTTATTTTTAGCTTTCTGTGACGTAAAAAACATGAAAAAAGAACTTCTTGACAAGGCAAGTTCCTCAGCACCAGAATTATCATTTATTTAAAGGTAGATAATATCATCTTTTAACTTGAAATTAAAATCAAAACAAGATAAACAAAGAGAAGCAAGAAATGAAAACATACGCACAGAAAGTAAAATTAACAGGTAAGATCAATGAAGTAAGGGGATACTGGCTGTCATTAAATGATAAAAGAAAAGGTAAGTGACCAACACTAGAAAATATAAGTTACTTCGTGATGCAATATTATTGCCCAACTTCAGTACAGAAAATTCGATTTGAACAGCAAGGGCTTACGTTAGAGGTTTCAACAGCAGATAAAGGAGGAATCGTGTACAATTTCACAACTACAGTCAAATCTTCATGTGATCATTGAACTAAATAAAGAACTGGAATAGGAAACAAATAATGAAGAACTCCGATTTAAACTAATGACAGAATTAAGTGATGGAATAGAACAAGCAGGAACATTAGCTATAAAATTGAAGACCTAGGTAGGAATAAAATTAACACTTTGCAACAACAGACACTGCTGCCACAATATATTTCAAACCCGGAACTTTTAGTAGGTCGTATTTAGTCAACTAAAGAGTTCGAGCGGTTTGTAAGTAGTGTGTTAGAACTTTAAGTCAATAACGGTTAAAATCAAAATACAGTTATATGATGGAGAGGATGAGGATTGTCAATTTACACTTTCATTGATTTTGAGAAGGAAGAGTTTATGGTGTTGTAAGATATTCCACTTTGTTGTACATGTACCAAAACAACATAATTTGTGTTTCAGTTACTGTTTTTATTACTACATAAACCATTAATATTGTCCTTAAATATATGACATGGCCCATGAGAGTAAACATCAATTAATTAAAGACAAAATATATAATACTGGTCGAGTTTGAACTGCAGTAATATATTTAAGTTATGGGCCTGTGAAAATTGAAAATACTCACCTTTTGAAGCATTAATCACTGTTTTGATTTACTAGTCACCACCAACTTTTAAGTTATTGGATTTTATCTCAACATGCTGAAGAATTGATTATTTACAAATTTTCTTTAGGAAAATTGTAGGTCAAATTTGAATTTGGTATTATGTGAGAGAGTTATGGCCCTTTATATATTTGATTCAAAGTTTTGGTACAAGTTTATTCCTTAGTTACTTAACTTTATTTAGTCTCATGTTCATGCCTATTATGAGGGGGAAGTTTCATTGATCATTTTTATCATATCCTATAATGACAACTGGTGGCCATATTGTCCACCGTTTTTAAATTAGATAAAACTTTTACACCTATGCTGTCAAATGTATTCAGAAAATTCATTATATATATATCTGAGGAAATATAATGAAACCACATTGACTCTTCAGCTTCCAATTATCCGTTATTATTCATAAACGGTGCCATATGTATTCTAATGTTATATATGATGTTATTAAGGAATGTAAACTACAAATAGGCATTTCTTTCAATACTCAGAATGTCATATCTCTGGCTTTAGTTGGGAATTATTTGATCAGGTAAATCTTTAAAGTGGTATTTTAATACACTTTCAGCATATCTATAAATATAAACCCTTTGCAAAGACAGACATTTTCATCCGAACCTCCTAACTTTAGTGTTATTTCACTCGCTTACAACGTCACAGACGGCATCAAAAACGACTCAGTTAATTATACTGGTGTCAAGTCAACCTGTAGTAAAGAGCTACAAGGAAAATTCTTTCTCACTTGGGAGTCGAATAGTGGTGCGCGGTATTATCGGTATACCGGTATATAACAATACAGTTTCATAATACATACGTATCGCGGTATGACAGATCTGGCCCGGTAATACCGGTATTTTTTTTTTAAGTCAAGTAACCTAACTTTTTATAACCTGCATAAACGCACAAACTCGATTTATTTATATCCAACTGACCCAAATATAAATATTACGTCATATGTAAAGCTATCAGACAGATACGAAACAGCCAAATACGAAACTCGATCCATAACAACCTGTACAAACAACATGGCCGACGGCGGCGATTTCAACATAATAAAAAACGCAAAAGGAAAAGCTCCTATCTGGAAGCATTTTGGACTAAAGGAAGACAAAATTACCAAAAAAATTTCAGAAAATGTCGCCGTATGTTATAAATGCGATGCTGTTGTGAAATATTCAGGGGGAACAACTAATTTAATGACTCACACGAGGCGTCATCACCCCCAAATTTTAACAGATTTGAAACCTTCATCAGCGAGTGTTATTGGTTTTCAACAGTCACACGAAACCTTCCAGAAGTCTGATAAACCTAAAACAACATTGCCGTATCTTTTGTGTCAGAAATATGCAAACAAATCAGCACATGCAACTCAAATAACGAACAAAATTGCAAGATTTTTATTAAAGGACTTGCGACCATATAGTTTAGTTGACGGGAAGGAATTCAAAGAAATGGTTAATTGTCTTGATCCCCGATATCAGGTTCCCAGTAGAAAAGTATTTTCTGAAGTTTTGGTACCACAGATGTACAGTGATGTTAAAAATGAAGTGATAAAAAGTTTGAAGAGTGCTCAACAGGTAAACTGCCTTATATTCTAGTACTGTTAAATTGATACTTTTTAATATGCTAAACTGCTAATTTCAGCATGTTCAGTGTTGCAAATAAGATTTCTGAAAAAGAGTAAAGTTTTCAATTTAATTCATTCAGTCAAATTAGAATTATAAAATAACACACACAAAGAGAGAGAGAGCTAAATTTCTCATTTGCAGTGCTTAGTATGTGAAATTTGAATGTATGAATAATTATGTATTTTAAATTTTCTGTTCTTAAGGTTGCAATCACCACTGATGGCTGGAGTTCCAGAGCTACTGAGTCTTATATAACTATAACCTCTTCACACATTGACGACAATTGGGAACTTAAGAATTATGTTCTTCAAACTCGTGCTATGCCTGAAAGTCATACCGGTATGAATTTGTCATTTACAATTATATTTAGCCATAATCGTAAATACATGTAGCTTGATGTAGCAACAGCAAAAATATTTATTTATTTTATATTTATATTCTCATTCTGTGGTTATTGATTACAGAAAAGTATGATCCAGAGTATAGATTTGAACCCCAAGTCTTCTCTGCATTTATGTTGGGAACTTAGTGATTCATATGTTCAATAATCGATATGAAATAATCTTGACTGGGAAATAAAACACTCATTATTCATTCAATCAAATAATCAATCCATTGTTTTATTTCTGACCTTTTTTGGTAATTGCATAATTTGTTTGTTATTCTTTTGTATTTCACAGGAGAGCATGTTGCTAATGTATTAATGGAAGCAGTAAAGGAATGGCAGCTACCAACCACGTTTGGGAATCCACCAGGTGTGTCTGATAATGCTAGTAACATGACAAAAGCTGGAGAGATTTTTGGAAGCCTGCATGTGAAGTGTTATGCTCACACCCTGAATTTAGCTGTACAAAAGTGCTTAGCTGTAAAACGAGTTGACAAACTTCTTTGTAGAATCAGACGCATTGTGGCATTTTTTCATCGCAATAACATTGCTAGTGCTATTCTGCAAGACAAGACTAAGGCCCTGTCTCTGCCTCAACATAAGTTAATAATAGATGTTTCTACTAGATGGAATAGTGCATATGATATGGTAGCACGATTCCTTGAATTGCAGGTAGCGGTACTTGCAACCTTGCGAACAAAGGAAGTTGGCAAAGAGAAAGAAACTGACATGAGATCCTTTACTGATGATGACTTTTCTCTAGCAGAGGACATTGTCAAGTTGTTAAAGCCCCTTAAGGATATCACTACTATGTTATGTTCAGAACAAGTGCCAACTGTTTCTATTATCATGCCTCTCCAATATCGCCTTTTGAAACACATATTAATAGTAAATGATGATGATAGTCCTGCAATTTCTGAAATGAAATTGTTGATGAACAATGACTTAATAGGGCGTTACAAATCTGTTTCAAGCAAATTAAATATGTTTACTGCTTTAGATCCCCGTTTCAAACATCTCCCATATCTTTCTTCAGAAGATGGTTTTCAGGTTTTTAATTCAATTACAAATGCAGCTGCTAATCTTAAAAATGCTGTAAAGGTAAAAGTTGAACCAAATGATGATACAGTTACAAATAATCACCCACAACTTCCATCACTTGATTTTGACATTCAGTCTAAAACACAGACAGAGTTTCAGTCACCTCATTGTTCTACTGCTGATCAGGATTTTTGTACTGCCCCTCCCATTAAGAAAGTTAAATTAGAAGGTCAGTCAGTCATTGGTGAAATTTTTGGTGATGTTTTTATAACTGCTCATGAGCCTCCAAAGACACCACATGATCTTTCCGAAATGCAGGTTAGTGATTATAAAAAAAACACCATCTATCCCATTAGATGCTGATCCACTTCAGTGGTGGAAAACAAATGAACATAGATTTCCATTAATAGCTAATCTTGCTAAAGTATATCTTTGTATCCCAGCTACCAGTGTCCCTTCAGAGAGGGTATTTTCTACAGCTGGGGATATTTTGACTGTACAAAGATCCCGCCTCAAATCAAAACATGTTGATACACTGATTTTCCTTAAAAAGAATCTAATTTAAATATTATAACTACTGAAAGCTAGTTTAAAGTGTTTTCTAGTCAGAAATGATTAAATACTCATGCCTTTTTTTAAATTTGATATTCTGTTTATTCCTGATTAAAATTTTTAAAAAAAATTGTTGTTTATTTTGTTTTACTCAGTAATTATATTAAAGGACTACTGTCTTAAGAGTTGTTGTTTATCTAACAATATGATTAATCATACGACAGTATTTGATTGATACAGTTTAAAGATCCTTGGCTCTTTACTTCATTGGTTTTGAAACAATATATTATGATACGTATCGTGATACAGCATCTGCGTATCATAATATATCACAATACAAAATTTTTGATAATACCCATCCCTAGAGTCGAACCCAGTGAGGCGAGACGGTCTCGGTTCAAGTTTTGGTATCCATAGATGGCAATGTTTTTAACTTAGTAAACGTGTTAAAATTTCTATAACAATTTTTCATATATTACTTGAATACAATGGCATGATATTGCATTACGTTTTTATTTGTGTAATTGGTTACTATACAATTGTAGAAAAAACACATTTCCTATTCAAATTATTTTACTGAAATTGATAGTTGTCGCAAAAAAGTTGCCAAATTATGGATATGTAGATATGAAAAAAATGTGATAAGATTTGACGATACATGTAGTAAATGCAATTCAGATGTAAATCATGCAAGTATTGTATCTATTTAACTACATTCACACGCTAATTGTGCCCACATCAGTGGATAAACACGTAACAGGAAAAAACAGAGATGGCTTTTTATGGATTATTCATAATCGTAAAAGTTCTGAAGTATTCATTGCAGATTCTCGAACGTTTCCTGTCAAGCTGCATTAAAATTTCCTCTTATATTTGATCTATTCAGCAGGGGAATATGTCTACCGGTATTGTCTTTCATCATCAGACACCCAAATTAGACTAACAACAACGCTTGGGTAATTAGGTATATTCATTTTGGATATGAATTATACAAAAACTAAAATCTATCATCAATGCACATTAACACTTTTGATGATTTAGTAACCACGTAGACTTGTCTGAATAATTAATGGATTAGGTTATAACAATTTCAAAATTTTCATCGTCTTGTTTAGGATTTGAAATAGTTTCAAAGCATAAATTCAAAATAAAATTTTCATCGTCTTGTTTAGGATTTGAAATAGTTTCAAAGCATAAATTCAAAATACATTCGTTGACTCTTTAGGTATGTAAAGTACTCTCGTTATGTTTCGAAACAAGTTTAATCATTGGTAGTTACCAATAGCCTATAGCTATACATTTAGTTGTACTAGTAATTGGTATAAAGAGCGGTGAGGAAGACTGCTGCCGTATTGTATACACACAGTAATAAGAGTCCTTAAATAATCGACCGTACATCTTCAATCTTACTTATCTGATACAACAACCAGGTATTAATACTTCAAATGATACTAACACACCAAGAGAAAAAGTATCAAACTCATTCATTGGGAGGTAATATGTTTCTCGATTGGTTGCTAGATGCTTGATGGAATTGATTTGGATGTTTGAAACTTATTGGACAATTTCCTTATATATAATCACATTGATTGGACTTTTCATGCTTTGTGCCATCTTGATGTTGTTCATTTGATAAATATCGTCTTTTGATATTTGTTTATTGGAATAGAAAAATTCTAACAATTCGGAACTTGTCTAATTTGAATTGATTTTAATCAGAATGGATGGGAATAGAAGCTGCATTTCATTAATGAGAAAGTTAAATTTATCCGACGTGTCACAGCTTTTTCAAGACAATTCTTCTCCACCAAATTGTACACTAAGAAACGGTACATACAGGGGCCGACCTATTGAAGTTTTTGACAAAAATGGAGAGATGAGAATTCCTCTATATGCGTTAATATTTATTTTATCTGTAGTGGGTAACACCCTGGTCATTTTAACTCTTGTACAAAACCATCGAATGAGGACAGTCACCAATGTGTTTTTGCTGAATTTGGCAATAAGTGATTTATTGCTTGCTGTTTTTTGCATGCCGTTTACACTGATTCCACAACTGATGAGAAATTTTATCTTTGGGGAGTTCATTTGTGTGTCCGTCCGATACCTTCAAGGTAAGTTATTTTTTTCTAAACCTTTTTATTGTGAACTATGGATGCATTTGGAATTATTGTATGTTTCATTACAGAACAGAATGTATATTTTTAACCATCTTGAGGTTACTAGCGGAAAGCGTATGCAGGTTTTTGACGAAAACAACAGTGGAAATCATGTCGGTTTAATCGACGGTCACTACAAACATATCTCCTGACTATATCTATTGTTTAGTTGAAATTGTTTATTCAGTATAGCTTCTCTGAGAAAAAAAGGAAAATGTTTATTATTATTATTATTTTATTTATTTTGTAAAGGCTTTTTCTTTGTACTATCGCATTTTGCATCATTCTCTACGAATATTCTATATTTGAATCAAAAACGTTTTGTCACATAGTTTGGTTGTAACTCAACATATGTATGTCTTAACAAAGCTGAATAAATGATAAAATATTTTACGCATAACGAGCGATTGTCGTATAGATTGTGATTTGGTATTTCTAGTTCAATCCGGCTATAGACAATTAACGTTAAAGGTTTATGACTGGTATTATAAATGAACATTTCGATAACAAATTTTTGTTAAAAGGCGTTTGCTAAAATTGCATGTAATCTTTATTAAAAAATCATCACTTTTTAAGAAATAAAAGATTACTCATTTATTTTTATTTTTGCGAAAGTAGTATTTGCTTATCCTTTATATCTTAAAACATTAAAAGGATTTAATGTGTTATAAAAGCATTCAAATCACTGAAAGTACTTCAATTTGTGAAATAACTCTAATTAATTTACGAACGCTATAACACAAGAGATTTAATAAAGTAATATTAAATGGTGTTACGGTGCTATCAAATCGGTAACGTAGGGTTAACCCATCTATCAAGTACATTCAATTTAAAACACATTGTTAAAGAAGAAAATCCCAAAGCTAACTTTCTGTAGAAGCACTTAGTCACTTACATCAGATAAAAAAAATTAACCCCCTTCTTATACCATGGGATCTTGTAAAATTGTGCATATTAACTCAAACTTTTGAATACTATATGTAAGAATATTAAATTCCAAACTTAATTAAAATGAGTATGTATTTTGTATTGATAAAACATTTTACGCATAAGGAGCGATTGCCCTATAAATTGTGATTTGGTGTTTTTAGTTCAATCCGGCCATGGATAATTAACGTTAATTATCTTAAAACATTAAAAAAGGTTTAATGTGTTATCAAAGCATTCAAAAGAACTTCAATTTGTAAAATAACTCGTATTAATTTACTTACGTTATAACACAAGATATTTAATAAAGTAATATTAAATGGTGTCACTAACATATATAAATATATATATAAAACATTATCCCTTTCTTAAATCATAGGATTTAGTACAATTGTGCACATTTACCAAAATATTTTAAGACAGCATGTAGGAATATTAAATTCCAATCTTTAGTTTGCATTGTGCTGTATTTACTACAAAAGAGTTCTTTATTTTTTTAACTCAATAACGTTTGTCTTACCACTGCCGAATTTCTATATATAGTTTTCATGGTAGACGTTTTTTTTTATAATATAACAGCAATCTAAACAAATATCAATTCTTGATTGGAGTTTGGTAATGGTCGTTGAATTACGTCTACACCCTTAGTTCAAAATCTGTGAGCATCCACAATGATCGCACTTCTCATTTAATTGTTTCCTATCGCCAGGTAGTTTTCGACACTTTGACGTCACTTTTAGCTCTTCGGAAATTGGCGTACATAGATAGATATAAGTTTCAGAACAAGGTTGTCGCATGATATCTGCAACTTTTTGACCATTTGAATTATTGAAAAGAAATAATTGCAAGCTTTGTCTTACAATCGTTATTTTCGTGTTATGTAAGATGTTTTTATTTACAGTGACAACTGTTTATGTTCACACCTCGTGCCCTTAACATTGCTTGGCCAAGATTTTAAATGATCATCGCATACAATTTAAGAATCACCTAGAACTGTCTCTTGATAGCCAAATATCCCCACCCCAACATTAAATCTTTTCACGCGACCTTGACGTTTCCGGTATGAACTTGGTTAAATTTATGCGATGATCATTTTAAATCTTGGGCAAGCGATGTTACCTTGGTTCAAGGTCACGACACACCTTTGGACCATGTTGATTATTCATGTCAAGTTGTATCACAATCGTCCAAAGCAATTACGAGATATGGCCCGGGCATGATTTTACACGGACAGACAGACATGGTGATTCCTATACCCCTCAAACTAGTTTGAACTGTTACAACTAGAAACTGTTGTAATAACATGGGACTTCATTAACCGAGTTAATAAAATGGGACTTCATTAACCGAGTTAATAAAATGGGACTTCATTAACCGAGTTATCTTCTTGTTTTGGTAAGCATAAGTTTAAGGATGACATCGTTCACTGTCTACGTTTGGATCTCAATCGGATAGATTTTGGTGCCAGTTAGCTAGCAAAAAAATCGGCACTTATCTTCTGTGTACTGTTCTAGACGTGGTCATCACCTCAGTATACAAGAAATGATATTAACACTGGTATAATATGTAAATTAACACGGACGGAAAACTTAATTTTACTTCGTATTGACAAATGACCGTGGAAAATTAGGTTTTTGTATTTAATGAAGCATCAAGAATCCTTACATATTAGGTATCTGTGTTTTAAGCAAGGAGGACGTATACAGTGGGACCCTGGCCGTCCCAAACAAGTTTTTATGGAAAATATTTAATATTTATATTACCTTATTACTACAATAATATACAATTATAGCATTTCAGTGAGTGCGATATGATGTTTTATCGGCAAAGAAAAGCATACTGGCCGAGGCTGTAGGCCGAGGTCAATATTACTTTTCTTTGCCGATAAAACATCATATTGCACCCGCTAAAATGCTATAATTGCTTTATTACATGAAAACTATTTTAAAATGAGAAGACAGGTGCTATAGTTTACTAATAATTCTCTTTTGCCTTTTATGTTTCGACACTGGCCGCCATCACGGTACCAGAGCAGCGTCACAACTAATGACGTACTAATGTCTGTGACTCATTCAGTGGCGCAATTCATGGATTTGATTGGCTTAGTGCAATATGATTTTTATCATGTTCCAGGGTGCAATATGATTAAACATAGTGTTGCGCGTGAAAGTAGTTCAAAAGAAAGGTCTCGGAGTAAAATCAAAACACAATGTAATAATAATGAATATAACGGAGAAAATAATTACCTTGATATAGAATATGAGACGCAATTCTTTCACAAACAGTTGATACTCAGTAGATGTTTTTTTGAAAAGCTAAGTCAAATACAAACTTATTCAGTAATTGGCTTAGTTCAATATTTTCGCTGACTGGAATTTCACTGTTACGCGTTCACCTGATCAATTTACAAATTTTGTACTTTGCTTATGGGATTGTGATTCGAGCATGGGTCGGTTTGTTTGCGTTTCATCAGTTTGAGACAGAGAAATTACAACGCCTCCTACTTTTAAATCCCAATCTAACAGGTTGTTCTTTAAGAAAGTGGGTTCGCTTGCGGAAGGGCAGTAGTTTCCCCTGCTACAGTTGAATCCACCAACGCATTATTGGTCGCCTTGGTATAATGGAAAGCATCTTGACTTGCATCCCAAAAACGATTATGTCACTCTGGAACATCCTAAAAGTCTTAAATTATCTTCAACGCCATTGGTTGATCTTTATACTCCATAATAACTGTGTATAAATGCTTTGAAATTGAAGTTTTAATGAGAATCATCAGCTCTGCCAATTTCAATGTTTGTCTAGCGTTATCTAAGTTATCTCATTGCGATGCATTTAACAGCAATATGTGGTTAGAATGCCAAAATGTCATTTAATTAAAAATCAAACGTACGACCAATTTTACAAGCAAAAAGCCTTGCATTAATGATAATATTTGCTATTCTTGACATGCGATACTTCAATACATTTACATAACATGAACAGAATGTTTCATTTTGATTAATATTTTCTGCTAAATTTTCTTAATAATTAAATCAAGCATTATGTATCTTTAGTTTTTATTGTCTAATTTTATAAGATTTTGCTTCATTAAAACTGAAAGATGTAACATGAGAGTAATTGATTGTAGTTTTAAAAGTAAAATATGATAGTGTTTTAATAATTTTTTTTGTTGGAACGCAGTGTTGTTCTGCTATCAATCCTTATCAATTGAAAAAAATTCTTTTGTACGTGTATCCTAATTTGTTTGAAATCTTCAGCAAAATGACTGTCACTAGATTTGTCATATAAAACTGCATCAGAACGAAAACATCAAAGATTTGACTCATCAGAACGAAAACATCTAAGATTTGACTTCATGAATTTGACCCTTGAACTTTATAATTATATTGTTTATGATGCATCCTTCCATGCTGGTTTACATGTTTACAAAGTTACAATACATTCTTTGTAGAATATATACAGAGACACTTAGATCCCCCGAACATTACCTTTGACCTTCATAATTAAATAATATTCGCGACATACCCTTGCATGTAAAGCGCGCGTTAACAGACCAATGAGCCTTGTGGGACCCCTATATGTAGTAACTACCACAAATGTAGTAACGGTCACAAATGTAATAAAATTGTGTCACATATGTAGTAACGAACCACAAATGTAGTAAGGTTTGTCACATATGTAGTAAATGTTGGTCACAAATGTAGCAACATTTTACCACAAATGTAGCAACAAAATTTTACCACAAATGTAACAACTTAATTTTACCACAAATGTAGTAAAATTTAAAAAGTGATTAAATATTTTTTTTTTCAATATGGGTAATATCTTGGCTAGTGTTAATTAATGACAAGCACTGTGGTTTCTCTGTAAGGTAATTTAAGGTATATCTGTCGGGTAATTTAAGGAATGAAACCCCAAACCCATATTATGCCTCGGTTTCAACTATGTTTAGCCAGAGTCAAATGCAAGTAAATTTTTTTAGTTCTAAGCTACCCATAACGATGTGGAATGTCACGGTTCATGTTCATGTGAACAGTCATTTTAGCTCTGACAAGGCTACTACAAGGACGTCCCGAGACGAATTTCACGTCCCAAGTACATTTATTAACATTTATTAGTCGCCGCTTCGAAGAGATATTTTTTTTGGTCACACCCCCATCTTTGATGGGTTGAGTTCTATTTATTTGTTATGGTTTGTTTATTATTCCACTTCCAGGACGGTTCGTGGGTTCGCAATCCGGGCAGGGTCTGATTAAGATTTAAAAATGGTATTTTAAAATGAAAGCCATTAGGGTAATTTGGAAAAGACCCTAAAACCAGGTGTGACGCGTTAAAGAACCCTAGCGCATTCCATTGCACTCCATGGGTCAAACTTTCTGCCACTTAGCATAAAGCTGGTGAAGTCTTGATATAAGTAGAACATTCATTCAATTAACGGATCGATACTCTTGCAAATTACACATGACGTCGGATCGACATTGAGATTTGTATATTTATCAAAAGTCTTAAAAACGTGTAACCTTTGTACAAATTAAAATAGACAGTTTGTAGTGCTTCAATTAATACAGAGTGATCAGATGACTTCGTGTGCGTGTGTTGGCGGCGGGGGGGGGGGGGGGGAGGGGGGTTAGATGCGTACATAACTAGACAATAACAAAATAAAAAATTCTGATAATGGCTAAAGTATGAGAACCATCACTTAAAACTTTGAAAACGCCAAAGAATTAGTAACAAAATAAAACAATCTGGAATTTTTTGAACACTTCCGTTTAATTTAAACCGCAGACAAAAGAGAAAACCTTAAACAAGTACCACACTATGATCTGTTTCTAGCGGATTGGGTATGCAACTAGCCTGTGAGAAGTGCACTTAAACACTAAGCAGGATACAAGAGTTGAGAGTTAAGTAATGGTGTCTAACGTCCCAGTCAAGAATATTTCACTTATATCGAGACGTCGCCAGCTATAGGCGAAGGTGCAGAAATTTTGCCTGTGCGTTGCGCTGATGGCATTATACACCAGGGTTCTTTAGCGTGCCATGCCCACCGTGACACGGGACCTCGTTTTTTTAAGTTCCCATTCGAAAGAACCGTGACTTTCATTTCGTTATGACGAGAACAAGGTACACCATATATGATTACAGACGTTCTATTTTACAGACTAACACATCTTATAAAATGCAGTTCATATACTTCAATAACGATATTTACGAAGTATTGTAAATGCAACAGAGAGAGAGAGAGAGAGATCGAGATCATAAAAATCAGCAAATATTACAAAAACCTTTGTAAGGGTTGCTCCCACATATTGGACCAAATCAAGTGTAGCATCGTAAAAACGTAAATTTCAGCGAAGCAAAATGAAACGTGAACTTGATCTGTAACACATTGTGGTAGACCTACATGCCAAATCAGTTTAATATGTGCAAGCTTTTATGAAAAAAAACCTGCAGAAAACTGTTATTTCAATCAAATTATCAAAGACAATTACAAAAGATCGGATTCGTAGCAAAACAAAACGTTAACTTGATCTGCAACTCATTGTGGTTGACTCAGCCTAGTATCTGAAAGTGTTTAGGAAACAATGCGGAAAACTTATAACTGACTAATGGACGGACGGAGGGACCGACCAACAGCAATATACTTCCTACATCTATAATAATAAATACATGTACCTACTAAAATCTGCCAAAATACAGAAAACCCAGAAACTTAAATTTAAAAACTGAATTTTACATGTACTTTACAAACCGAAGTATAATGAAAACAAGAGGCCAATTGGCATTATCGCTCATTGCATAAAACATAACATACGTATTGTGGTAACACCCCTACAAGAATTATCAGATACTAGTAGTTATTTATTACATTTATATCTGAATTACTATTCGATGTTATGTTAATCATTTTGTAATATGCCGATTTATGTGACACTAATAGTAAATAGAAAAAACCCAGCAAAATTAACAATTTATACATACATTTTTCTTTGGTAGTTTGGTATTTAATTAAGTCACTTATATCGGAATCAGAGCCACTAATTCCCTTCTATCGGGTGAAAAGTCACTTCTAACGCGTTAAAAGTCACTTTTATCGGATCAACAGTCGCTTCTATCGGGTTAGAACGCACCTTAAATGTTGGTTTTTAACGTTCAGATTTCAAAATTTTCGTTACTACATATAGCGGTTTTCATTTACTACATTTGTGGTAACAAAAATTGTTACTACATTTGTGGTAACGGTCGTTCCTACATTTGTGGTTCGTTACTACATATGTGACACAATTTTATTACATTTGTGACCGTTACTACATTTGTGGTAGTTACTACATATAGGGGTCCCACAAGCCTCTCGCCACTTCTTCGGATAGATTCCGGTGTGAGAAAATTTGTTTTCCGAAAATAATTCTTTTTTTCTAATGGCACTTAGGTTTGCATCGTTCCCTGAGTGAAAGGACCTTGGCAGAGACGTAAATCGTTATTACTCAACTCTACTCCTACTTCACTTTTACTTCTTTCTCATTTAAAATATTCAAGAGACTTGCAAAAATAAATTGGATATTGTAACTAATGCTTATGAAGTCATTCAAAAAGTTTAATGACCATCATCACTATATTAATAAGAATAATGTCTGTATCCAAAATTACTCTGGATATATTTGACGTCCTATAGTTCCATGTTCCTTTCATGATTACCAACTTTGATAACACACGTTTCGGGTATAGCTAGCTAAATAGCCCTTTCCCTCCAAAGCATCCGACCTCGCTTACCTGGAGGAAGTTAAAGTCAACTTTATTTCCCAGTTTTACTTTGCTTTAGATTTGATTTGTACATGGATTGGTATGTTTGTTTTTGATTTATTAATCTTCTATACCCATCTCCTAGATTGCAATAATAATTCCCGGAATGTAGAAATAAAAACAGGGGTCTGGCTTTTGTCGTTTCCTAAAATAAAAGAGTATCTTACACCGATATGTACCATGTTTTCTGTACAATTGATTTTTTAAAGCAAATCCCAGAATGTTTTTTTTAAGTCTGACACAAATAGCTGTACAATTCATTTCTCTGCAGAAATGACCATTTCCGATTTTAATGAACGTTTAAAGGAAGGCAACTCTATACGACGTCCATTTCACCGGAAACAACGTCATTATGTGACAGTTAATAAGTCCGTTTTCAATTACATTTTTACATAAAGACAAGTATGAAATTGTGCTTGTTCTTTGCAAGTATATTTATTATTTTTGCTAAATTCTCAAGGTTTTTTTTTTACCGAAATAACCGTCATAGGACTTTAGAATACTCCCCAATCATCCAAATTTCGGGAGGACATGATTCGATATGAAGAATTTTACTATCGACAGTAAGTACGAAAAGGGACACAATTTTTTGTTAATAATAGAGTAAAATGTAAGAGAGTCTTAAATACGGAATCGGTTTTAAGTCTGTAAACTTTTTACTAAGTACACACGGATCTTTTGGAACCAATTAAGAATACCAAAGTAACACGTTGTCATCAGGGTCCCAAGACACCGGTTTACTTCTTCTTTAATTTATCAATAACCACCTTTTATAGGATTTAAGTGCAGAATCGGTTCTTAATCTTTTATCAACTTAAAACATAAAGATCACCATTCCTAAGTACAAACCGATACTTTGAAACAAGTAAGGAATGCAGAAAAACAGAGGTCTAAACAGAGGCAGTCTTTTTCTGTAATTAACTTATCAACACTTCAAAACCACAGAAGTAATTAAGTCACCAAGGTCTAAACAGAGGCAGTCTTTTTCTGTAATTAACTTATCAACACCTCAAAACCACCGAAGTAATTAAGTTACAGCTAGCTATTTTCCAGGATATTTTCTACTTTGACCTATTTGAATAATTTAATTTTCTATTTATAATCCTATATTTCATACGAGTTAACAGTATAATTGATACCGTTAACTGTCAACGGCTGTAAATCACTATCAAAAACCAGCAACCAAACCATTGGCAATAACCAGTTCAATTTTGTATTTTAATTTCTCATGATTTATTTTTATTCTATTTTATTTCAAGTCATTTGCCGTTATAATTGTGATAATATAAGTTAAAATATGACTGAAAAGCGTTACTTGTGCTCCGAAAGCATATAAAATATCTAGAAAATATTATAAATTATAAATCTGGGTATTAAAATAATGACAAATAATACGGGTGTTGACTAAATCAAATTTTATGCTTCTCAAACCTCTGGAGGTGGTATATTACCAAGTGTCATAAAATTACTCTTTGAAAACATGTAAAAAATATTCTATGTTACCAGATGCGGGTCTTTATTAATAAAATATAAACATATCACCGGTCTTAATCCAAATTATAATCCCAAACCAAAAAACATTAAAAACTGACAAATACATGTATGTTAAACACGCGAACTTCCACCAGTGAAATGAGGCTGGTTATTCAGGTATGGTTAACAACCACAACACCTGTTCAGCTAGCAACATCCACCATGTGCGAAATTGAAAATGAAAGGATCATCGAACTTTGACACTTTAAATATATTCCGAGTAGTTTTGGACAGAGTAATCGATGGAACGTGTCTTAAAATACAGTTATGATTGTCAAGTGTATATATATGGTAACCTTTTAGGTGACAATCCAATGTAAATTTAGCTCTAGGTTTGTCAACTTTAGGTCGGTATTGTTTTGTAATAATCTACTGTGCACAATAAGAATATTCTGTAGGTGTTAGATGCTGCTATGACGTCACGACACGGAGTTTGACCTTTTCAGTTTGGATGAACTGGAAATATATTAGATATTCAGCGATATCTTCTTGGTCGATTTTCTTGAAATTTGTGATTTTTAAGTATGGGGAATACAATATATCAAGTCTAAAATTACTTACAGATAATCTTTAATAATAACTTTTTTACCAAGTGAAAAACACCAGAAAGAACAATTTAAAAGTTTACAATATGAAGACAAAATTGGTGTCAAATCGCAATCTCAAAAGCAAAGTAAAAGCTCTGAAAATTGGCAAACTAGGTAAAACATGAACTTTCGCCAGAAAAGGGAGGCTGGGTGCTCTGGAAGGGTAAACATCACCAGTTTAGCTTGCTATACCGGTATATGTGTACAAAAGAAACATAGAACTGTTGGACGTAAAATATATCCAGGACAACCTTTGATACTGCGCCATTCTACTTACCATCGATGTTGTGATGAAACTAAAACAATATTACAGAACACCTAATGCGATTATCCTTCTCAATTTACAGTAACAGAAACGTTATTTGCACAAACCTAAACCGTATGTGGTATCTATGATATCCAGCTATACCTATGTTGTTTTATCTTAGCTATAATATTGATTAGGTTGAGTTTTAATGAGTTGTATCACTCATTTTAAGGATAAACTATCAGATTTGTTGATTACATGTTACATTGGCACATAATAACGGTTGGATACGGCGGCATCGTCATGACATATCACTTTTTTGACATAATCAAATCAGAACTGTCTTGTATAATGAAAAATCTAATATCCAGCCAACATTTAATATTCCACTGAAGCTGTGCTGTTGAAACTTAATAACTCAATGGGGTTCTTTTTTATATCGCCGTTGTTAATATCAGAAACTAGAACATATATGAAACGGACAAGTAAATATATTAGATAGCAGAAAAGAGGCATTCAACAGTCAGGAACTAAAAATGACAAACTATCTGTGCAATGCGTAATAACGAAGTTGGATATAAAACGCATGAATCGGCGTTCATGTCTTAAACGCCCTTAATGGCGCGATAAGACTACCATGTTCGGATGTTAGTATCTTGCATATTATTCAAATTTTGAATCTCTAAATATGATTCAAATGCGTTTCATAAAAAAGCTTAACAATAAAAGATCAACAGCTATTGATTCACCATCAAGTGACAAAATAGTCTTTAGTTAATGAGGCGAAGAATTGTATACGAATTCCCGACATATGACGTTTGAATACGGCATGATTCAAATAAACCAACGTATACATCCAAGGGCGTAAAGTTAATAAAGGAAATAGATTGCTACCATGCCACATTCCGTTTAATTGAATTTCCTTTCATTTCCATACATATTAACCTGTTCTGAATTTGATTTTCCTATTAATTCTCGTAACCGATACAGACAAAGCATTTATGCGTAAATGTTGGTAATTTAGTTTCAAAATGTATTGTTACAATGTGTTAAACTGCCTTAGCATGACCGTGTATTTGTCGTTTGATTAAAGTTAATGAAATTGATAATGTTGCACTTTGATTATAGTTAATTAAATAAATAATGTTGCACTTTGTTTTCTTGGAAACTAAATTACATCGTAGAAACTCTTGCTTGAAAAAACTTTTTACTTGCTTATTTTTTTCCTGACATTGTTCGAATAATTTGGGTCAATTCTTATCTTGGATGACAATTAACTCCTATGGTTAAGTAATCTTAACAATTTTACAACGAACGAAGCTGCCACATTAAAGTTCAATATATCTCCACTTGTATAAAGACAACTGCTGTAGCTCAGTTGGTAGAGTGCTCGCTCCGTAAGTGCGAGGTCTTTGGTTCGAACCCCTACCGGGTCTGATCCAAGACTTGAAAGTTGAAATTGGCTGTTCTTTCGCTAAGCACTCGGCATTACGAAATGAAAGTCGCGGTTCTTTCGGATGGGAACTTAAAATAAACGATGTCCCGTGTCATGGTACGTTTGACATGATAAAGAACCCTTCTGTATAATGCCATCAGGCAAAATTCCTGCACCTTTGCCTAAAGCTGGCGACGTCTCGATATAAGTGATTTTTTCTTGACCGGGTCGTTTAACGTCATTACTCAACTCAACTCCTTACTAATATTGTCTTTTACAGTGTTCATGATATACACATACTTAAACTGTTATTAGCCTAGGCACGCTGCAAAGCATAAGGTATAAATTCTGAATGCAGTAGTTCAAAATTAATCAGTATAACATAAGAATTAAAATTGAGTAATGTTTGGACAATAATCAATTTCCAAGGGAATTCTTTGTGTCTTAATATAAAGTGTTCCTACACACACCTATTATTACCAAAAG
Organism: Anadara kagoshimensis; assembly: GCA_021292105.1. Classification (NCBI taxonomy): domain Eukaryota; kingdom Metazoa; phylum Mollusca; class Bivalvia; order Arcoida; family Arcidae; genus Anadara; species Anadara kagoshimensis. The sequence continues at coordinate 6,968,938 of CM037873.1, forward strand.
TTCAATATATAAAACGTTCAGTAATAATAGGCGTTTGCTTTTAATGATTGTAAGCTTTGGCGGTGTCTACCTTACAGGACTTGTAACATCTAGTTTTGAGAATATTCTTGTTATATTAAAAGGTCGAAGAAACTTATTTTATAACGAAAGCAATTCATATTTTTAAAAACTTATTTAAATACGTTATTTTGTATATCAAAATTTGCAATACAGGAGAATTTGAGTCAACCATTTGACTTTCGATATTCAGACCGCTTGCAATAATATGGATATGTAACATTACCAAGCCCATTGTTTATAGTTAGTAATGAATATGTTTCTATGGAAAATATCGTTATGACTTTTAAGTGTGGCGATAATGTTGTCATTTAACGGGAATTTAATTTCTCAAACAAATGAACACGATATAGTTTTAACATTATATCGACAATGTTTGCTGTGAGAAGGGACATTAAACTACTAATATAAAGTATAGTCGTGATTTGATCAGAAACGGCGATAGTTTGACATTTTGTATGCAAAACACTGTCGAAACCGTGATGTGTTTATTACAGAATCAATAGGAATGGTAGTCACGAAATGGATATGATTTAGACTAATTATAGTTAACTATATATACCGAACAACTGAGACTGTGTGGTTGTTCTTGTCCTTTTTAACTTTTCTACACGAACAATTAGCATTTAGACCACTACGGTTGCTCAATTGGTAAAGTTCTCGCTCCATATGTGGGAGGCCGTTGGTACGAACCAGACATGAATGTAGTGACTATTTCTGCCACTTCATCTTAAGTTGGTGATGTTTCGATATCAGGGGAATATTCTTGATTGGATCGTAAAACCCATTTCGTCAACTTTGTAGTGTTGGTTTAGGGTTACACTTTTAGTGTAACTGTGTAAGTTTACGACTGTTACGGTGATTTTCTCCGCGTTTTTTCCCATCATCCTGAAATATGAAATTATTTCTTCAATAATTTACTTCCGACATTTCGGTAAATTAGTGTAAAAAACATTAAACATCCCTTTCATTACAAGATCTGAATACGATATAAATAAATGTGATTATTCAGGAGAATTCCGCGGTTATTCTACGCACTACTGCTAAGTGGAAATCAAACGCCGAAATAATGTGGAACGCCCATGTTCCCTGATGTACCTGCGGAGTTGTACATAAACATTGATTTTGACTGCAGTGTTAGGCACCCAATTTACTACACACGTACAGTTTGCACATAACCATCATTTATATATCAACCAAGCTGTGTGTTAAACGTGTATAAAGCATCCAAAGAATCGTTTTTATCTCAAAATTAAACATAAATACGTGTTAGACCTGTCTAAATATTCGTATAAGCGGCGGCAATTAGATAAGATATTTAAACATGATAGATGTTCACAGAAACCTTGTACATCAAGTTTTACAGCTATTTAAATCACTTGAATTTAAAACATTAGATTTGACAGATTTAAATTATTTAAAAAAAAACTGTGCAAAGTTATATTTGTGTTTGAATTTACGGAGGTGTAAGTAAAAACAGGCTGAAAATAAATTGTATGTATGTTTTCACCTTTTTGTGCAATTAAATATCATGGTATATATCGATGGAGAAAAAATTGTGAAAAATTTTTGATAAAACAGAACCATGGCTAATGATCTAAACCAAATGTCTAACAATCTCCGGTCTGGGATTGTTTACCTTTTTTATTTAGTTTTGGTTTCTGTTCATCGAACAATTTTAAGAACTTTTTTCGAGTACTAATATTGAATTTGAATATTATGACATTTTTATTCTAGTCGACATATCACTTCAGAAATATCGATACATTTGTAATTGATTAGTTGGTTGATTACTTTTTTTGATTTGTGTCAGCAATTTTCAGGCTACTTGTATTCACGGCGACAACATTTTGTTATCAATCTCTATGATTAATATGTACCTAAGTTTAAGTGGTATACAATACAAGCTGTGTGCACTTGTTTCTGAACTGCGTCATACGTGTTGGCAATTATATCGAATTATAGTGCACTTGTCAAGTGCAAGTACAATGTCTTAAAATAAACTTTAATATCGCAAACCAGAGGCGGATCAGAATTTTAGAAAGGGGGGCGTATAATGTGAGAGCCGAAGGCTCGAATCTTCTAGGGGGGTCCGTTTTTGTTTGTTTTTTTTTTTTTTTTTTAAAATGGCGCAAAAATCCTGCATTCTGGTACAATCTGAGCTGCATCAAAGAGGAAAAAATCTTGCATTCAAAATGCCTGTATCAAACAATATGCATTATTAGCGACATAAATGGGGGGGGGGCGTACGCCCCCCGCTGAATTCGCCACTGCAAACCACTAATTTATTCAAACTGTCAGCCGGTAAAAACATGCGTTTTAAGCTCCCGCTCGATTGTGGTTGAACCAATTTGAGTTGAGTTGAGTAATGGTGTTTAACGTCCCAGTAAAGAATATTTCACTATATCGAGACGTCGCCAGCTATAGGCGAAGACGCAGACATTTAACCTGTGCGCGCTGGAAGGCTTGTTTTGACGACTGACGTTTCTATCAATCGACATGCAAACTCGATAACATGCACGATAGGTGCATGTATAATTATTGACAAAAAGTGTTTAACAACGTATAAGAAAATCAAATAATTTACATTTAGCTAATTCCTAGCCTTAAATCCTTAAACCTTATGATTTTATATTTATGTTTGTTTGTCTGAAAAGTCAGTTTTCCTTTTGTCTCTACAAATCTTAAACATGATTGATCGATGTACTTGAATGTCATTTATTTATCTTCCATCCGTATCATACATTTTGAGTACTACATCTTCATTTATGTCGATTTTATTTCATTTTTATGCTCTTGTCTATATTTTCCATCTTGCAATCCCGTGTTGAAGGCTGAGTGGGGATTCGTTCTTCACTTTCTGGTTAAGCGCGAAAAATATTTATCATGGATTAAAATTATTTGATGCATGGATCGGCGTCAATTGCACATTATGTATTTATTTTTTCATTAGCCTTGTCTAATTCCTATATCTTCCAGTTTGATACTTTTGACATTCATAGGACTATAAATGCCAAACGACCGCATCACTGCGTTTGAATATTAATATCGACAAAAGACATTCCCGCAGAAATATGGTAAACAAAATGGCTGCTTCCATGTTTCAAGGTGGTTTACTTCTTGGGGTATTGAATGCCATCGTGTTTGATGATAAATTCGTTTTCAAAATCACAAAGTCTATCGGAAGTTTCCGTGTGTATGTAAATTGAAAATTTTGACCAAAAGGAATTAAGATAGTTCTGTAATGAATGTTGCAATTTTTTCAGAATCATCGGACATGTCTTTGCCCCTATCCAGTGGGTGTGCACTGAATCAAAGACGATATTGGTGACGTAATACACGACTACGTCACGTAATATACGTATCACGCCAAAAACATGCGTGTGCCTTGCATGTTCAATTTCGTGGTAGAAAAGCCCCGCAATATAATCCCAGAATTGAACGCAAAATAATCATCAAAAATGAATTCCAGAATTTTAAAAATATAGATTTAATGAAAAAATAACAATTGAAATTACTGAACACCAAACCTTTGCACGACAAACCAATCATAATGCGCTATATATCGTGATTATTCAATTTGTCATGCAAAGGTTTGACATTCATATTGATTACATGAACGCCATTTCAAGACAGTTCAATTGTTAAATTTATATACATATACTCGATAGCAGGGTTTCGACTTATGTTCTTTAGCCCAGTTTTAAATTTTAGACATGTCTATCCGTGTGTGGCCAGTATCCTTACAATATTAGCCGTATTAATATATTGAATAAATCAAATTTGCTACGGTGTGAAAACGCTGCGCATTGTAATCATCTGTAAAAATAACAAAAGATCAGACCCTTTTCTAATGTCTTGCTAGGTTTTCTAATCACAGTAAACATTATAATCATGTTCTCTGCTCTGTATAGCTGTGATAAGATATTTCAATATTTGCGACATACCAAGTCTAACTAATTCTGTCATAAAAATGGAACGTTTGCAGCGTGAAATCAATCTATTTCAATAATATGATCCCGTAATTACATGTACTGTGACGTTAAATATTTTATTATCATATAAATCGATCTTCTGATTAGTTATTATACAAAGATGGAATTATCTTTACGTTATTTACTTTGTTCAGATATATATATATATATATATATATATATATATATATATATATATATTATATATATATATATATTTATTTATTTATCTCTGTGTGTGTGTTAATTAGGAGTTTCTATGTAAAGAAAAATTATAAAATAATAGATGACCAATTCTATTTACATAAAATCTTATGCACCTTGTCAATTGTCATTGTATATTATTTGTATTGGTTTTCATGTTTTGTTGTATTAAATTAAACTGCTGCCTACATTTCGGTCCGTACCAGTAGCATTAAGAGTTGATAACTTATTGGTTGTTATTAGCACTCATTCTTTAAATACAATAACAGTTAGATTTGGCGCCGTGACAATTAACTGCCAATTCAAAGACAATTTTTATATTATATAACACTTGCTCATATCCATGGAAATACAGAAACAGCCCACTATGTCTATTATAACAACAATCTCTAAGGATGTGGGTGTAAATACAATCGACGTACATAGTCTAAATTAGTTACACAAGAGATGCTGATATATTCAGAAATAAGTGAAGACTTCTAACTTTTGTCTTATACATGTATCCACCATTCGTTTACTGTCGGAAGTTTTATTTAGAATGACTTTAATATATGATTATTTTATTTTGTTGCATAAGTTGTTTCTTGTTTTTAAATACATTTGCTATGGTAACGTTACGTACTTTTACTTTTTACAATTACAAAGTAAATAGTTTCTTGCGTTGGTTATATTTTACGAAATGAACCTACAATAACTGTTGATAAAAACTTTCAATTAAATTGATGTAAAATCACAAAAGCCACACAAAGCAATACGCTATGGAATATTGCAATAAAAGTAAAGGCTATCACAGTTTTGTTTTACATTTAATTAATTATGATAACTTTGTTTCTTCAACTAAGGGAGAAGAAATTCATTTTATTTAGGTCTGTGAATAATTAACCCTTGTCATCAAATATGCTTGTTCCATATAGCTTGTTTTTTACTTATACCGTATAATTGTAGGTGAAACACCGGTCACTCTTGAGCAAAAAACGATTAGTTTTAAACGCTTACAAACTTAGGAATGAAGACCCCATCAAACTGAATTTCTTCTCAAATTGCCTGAAGTAAAAGTACCGGTACTTGATTTGGTTGGTATCTAAACAGACATAAAAAAATAAATCTACTGAATGAACCAAATTATTCTAGACAACCAAAAGCTGAATAAACAGACATCGTATAGGAAATTCTATTAGTTCATCAGCCTCGTGGTAAATGCCAGTTGACATATTCGACATAAAACATTTACTGCTATGTTATTAACTACGTAAATTCTGTATAGTAAACTCATCTGAAAAACAAACAACTTGAGCTTTTACCTATAATAAAGTCGATTGTATACATATTGTCGTTCCTATTTCTCTATTATTCAGGGAAATTAAGTACATGTATATGATTTTAGAAGGCTGGATTTCTCTTTCTAAGCCATATATATAAACTAGACATGTAATATGCATTGCCGTCATTAAAACAGGATGGTCCATGAACATAACTATGGACATTAATCGACATTTCAATTGCGATGTTACGTCAACGTTTTAACTTATGTGACCTTTTGGCACTTGTTTCGAGTCCCAAAGCTAACTTCCAACAAATTCAATATATTTTGATGATTGTTGGATAAACTGCATAAAATGTTATATGTTGAAGTTGAAGAAAGGTATCGCTAAATTGATCCTTGGGTTGTTGATGGATACTGTTTTGTCAATAAATGTTTTCTGTTAAAAGTAGAACGTTTTGTTATCAGTCGCCCTACATGTTTCTCTTGTTTGTTTTTCGTGTCCCGTGTCTGTTGCATTCTTACTTGCTAAAGGCAAGGTTTTCAGTTACGGCATTGATTTCTCTTGTTTTAAACTTAAGATCCAAAATTGAGTAAACTGTACGATTGTTCTTTTAATATTCGGCACAAAAATTGTAATATTTTTGATAACACACCGTTACCTACAAAATGGAATAGGTTCAAGTAGATATTTGTTAGGTCCACAACAATAATTTTCCACGGTTGTGATATATATATAATTTTGTTAATTTCAGAAAGTATTTATTTGTGACAAACTATGTAAGTGTTTTATTTTTATTTTATTTTTTTTTTGTTTCATGCAAAAAATGGAATGCTGTATTCAGTCATTTGAAATGAACACCTTTCTCATATGTGATCTAATAAATATGTAAGTTGGATTGCCATGACCTTCGAACTTTAGTAAGGTATTTTATTCAGTTTCCCCACTTTAAGTCCCTTCAATCGAGTCAGTGGACATTAATTATTCGGGAATTTAACTTGTTTTATAAAATCAAATGACTTTGTCAAATACCCTTCAGTTACTTTTTACTATTTACTATCTGTGGTAACAATGCTTCTAATATGAGTTTTGCCATTTTGCATACTATGTAGCATATAATTTTATATCAATATTTATATTGATCTTTTTGTTTCTGGTCGTGATTTAGTGAGTGATGCTGACACGCTTTAAACACTCCTTCACTCACTCTGCTAATAAATATAAATATACAAACTCGAGGAACATTTATAAATACCTAGTCATTCAAGTTCAAGAATCAGAAAGAGTATCTAATATGATCAAGTGATTTAGTCAACTAAAGTACTCTCTTTTAGAGTCAAAACCGAGGTAAAGCATAATGCAAACATGTTTGTCAATTCACTACGATATTTTAACCAAGAAACAAAGTTCTCTCCTTAATTTCAGAAATAAGAGCATTCATATGTCAAATTATACTATTACAGGGTATTGATTTGTAAACAATCGAGAAAAGGAAAATAGTGAAAAATTCATTTAGGCGTTCGGTTGTAGGGTAAAAACTTTGGGACAGATAACAAATCGCACTGTATCACACCGCTAATAAATGTGCACCTATTTGTACAGTCCTTGCATTATATAATTATTATGTAGTATGTATGTATCTTTCGTTACAAATGCAAAGGGAAGAAACAACTTGAATAATTAAAACAAGCTTTAAAACATGACCAAAGAATTGAAACGTGTGTTTTTCTAAATTAAATCTTACATAGGGCGTTAGATAGGTATGCACTGAAATTAGTCCTTAAATAACTTTTACTGTGTACCTAATACATGAGTACCGCTGTCGTTTACAGGAGTTTAATTGTTGCTTTTAAAACAATTCATTATCTAAATTATATACTTATGCTAAAATATTAAAGAAATGTCAAAAGCAATCAAAATTCTAGTTGTATAAATATAACAAATACATTTTTCTATCTTTTTAATTTTTACTTCCTCGCGAATTTCATTAAACACATGTCTACTCCTTCCGTTCCCCGCAGTACATCCAACAGAGTGAATTACTACTGCTTCATTCCCGACCTACAGTCAACCAGTTTATATCCGAAACTGTAACATGAAAATCACATATGTAGCTATATGATATTTTTATTAAGATTAAGTGCAGCTGTCTGCCAAAATATGTATCTACTTTTACTAACATCAACTTTAGTTGAGACTCTCTACTTTGTTTCAAATTTGTACGTATAGACAAGTGATTATAATTACGTTGCAGTACCTGAGGAACTTCACTGATGACTTTTATATTTTAAAAAAACTGAAATTCATCCGGTTTCGTTTTCTTTAAAAACTATTTTGAAAGGAAAGTATGCAATAACTACCTTGTCTACTTCAAATGAGTCTTCGTTACATTATGTAAATCCTTTTGTGAGTTTGTGAGGCGTTTAAATTAAAATGGTTCACTTAACATTTTTACCATGTGCAAATCTTTATTCTTTTTTTCTCACTTCTCTTAATCCTTAAGCTTGTACATTTCATGTGATTTACTTGGTATATAGAATTGTGTCAATGTTTGATACGTATCTTAGAGTAATTAAGTATCTCATTACACAATTGCAAATTGTAGTTTTCTTTGATTAAAATTGTACAAAAATAATTATCTGTGTTAGATAGTTACTAATGGCGAGAAAGCATGTAGAATATTATGAAACTTAGGTGCAACATTAGCATGTAAAATTATCAAAACAATTAGTATCATGAGTTTTAATGATGCTTACAGATACAGTCAAACCTGTCTATAAAGGCCACCCAAGGGAACCAGTAAAAGTGGCCTTTATGGGCAGGTGGCCTTTATATACAGGTTCAAATAATATGAATAAAAACACTTGGGATACAATTCTACTGGCCTTTATAAGCAGGTGGCCCTTATATAGAGGTGGCCTTTAAGGCAGGTTGGACTGTATTGTTTAAATTGTGTTTATTATATATTTCAATTTGTTTAGGAAAACACTACGTTTCGGACATGGATTAGTATGTTTGTTTTCTATTACTAATCCTTGTATGATTTTATCCAGTCGCAAACTACTTGAACAATCGTACAAAAAAATAAAAGATACCGCTGGTCATTGTCTAGATACAAATATTTCAAAACTGTTGAGGAGTGTAATTATAAATTCTTTGCGCTAGGTTTTCTTCTACTGACTGCGTTCAATGTTCTGCTAAATATTTAAACTACAGTATACTTTGACATGTGTTCCAATGATCCATATAGACAACTGAACCCGTAACAGATGTTGGAATGTTGCGATGCTATTAACATTTAACATGTCTAACAATATTATCATCCAAATATTGAAAAACAAAAACGCCATTGTATAGATATAGCTTAATTGTGGTTTACTCAGTAACATTGAATTAATGAAATTTCTAAATATCTCTTGGTAACGAAAAGCTCATATAAGTTATACTAAGTATAAATCATATCTTGATTATCAAAGAACTCCTACCTATTTAGGTGTCATAAATTATCTCTGAAAAAATAAACAACTGTCTGCAATGATGCAAAGCCAGACCTCCTTGATAGCTGTAATACATACAGGTAAATTCTTTAATAAATACCTGTAGTTTACACAAATATCATAGACACTGCTAATACCAATTAATTAAAAAAAATAACGTACTTTTCAGAATAGAGTTCTATACTGATAATATCGTAATGTTTAAAGGAGATGCACGGTCGAATGTGCATTATCTTCAGTAACAAATAGTTCGTTCTTTGGAGTACATCTACAACCATGCATATAACTGTTTGTTAATATATAGAAAAGTAAATAGATATATAAAACAAATCTAATCACACTATATTAAAACCTTGTAACATTGGAAAACAGATTACATATAGCATAATGCTTTAAATAGGAGAGTGGATGAATGGGGTGGGGTCGTGTCAAAGTCAAGACTTCCCCATAAGGTCAGTGTTAACCAACCCCTTAAGATATTGCTACAATGGGTTTCATTTTTGTGACATCAGACATGTGTCCGGTTCGGTCTCTGGCTGAAATCGAATCTAGTCACTCCCTCGCTGTGCAAGCAATATACCAGCTGATCTTCTATAGTTAAAGTCAAGAAACAAACGACTTGCTTTTAACATGTAGCACCTGGCGTAAGGACTTAAGAACGAGACCATTCAGCAAAAGTGGGCGACTAGAAACAGGAAATAAAAGTTTACAACAAGTCATGATTAACCTAAAAATCAGCGCAAATTCTTTGACAGTTTGACACATATGATGGTAACGTGCCTAATTTAACTGTGTTATCTTTCAATCAAATGTCATGTATCAAGTATTTGAATGGAATCTCTAGTGAGATCTGTTTAGGAAGAAAACGCAAATGTGCATTTACATTGCATGTTCAAATCCTCATAGGGGAAACAAACGTTACAGATCATATTCATATTTTGACATTCGATAAACCCCGTAATACACACCTTTATCCTTTATCGAGTTTTGTTTACAAGTTATTTATGTCATTTAACATTATTTGAGGTTTCTCTATTGACACATTTCATTGGTATTTAGTCAGTTTTGACATCGAATTATTCTATAACTCTGAGAGGACTAAGATGGCGCTTACACTTTCAATAATTTTAACAAGGCATTCGAAATTGTTTTGAAAGAAAACATTATTCAAGCAGTTAAATGAACAGGCTTTGCCATTATCTAAGTGTGATTGCTATTGACATACCGCGGTGATAGAAAGTTGTTAACTAAAATTATACAGGGAATTGTTGTCATTTGCGTCAAAGGCAATAAACAATCTAACCACACATAGATCAAATATGCGTAAAGTACAATTCCAAAAACTCTGTTTTTAAAGAAAATGATGTGATATAAAAAGACTCGGTAACTATCAATGCTTTATTATGCAACAGAAATCACCACATGTAAGGAACAACTGTTAAGTGCAACCTTAATATTATTAAATGAGTAATAAATTCTTAATTAAGTCTTGGTAGTTTCAGTAAAGAACACGCAAGAACAATAAGCCGTTCTAAGACAATTGTATGACCCTAACGCCCTTTTTACTGTACAAGCCACAGATGTAGCTAATGTAGATTTTTAGTTTGACCAAGCTATAATATAGGCACGCTATCTTGTAGTAAAAACAATTGTTACTCGAGTAATAGTTTTGAAATATGTTTGGTATTTAAATTATTGACAACGCAGGTCATAAAAACACACTTTGTCTCGTTAAAACAGTTTAATTATAACTCTGTGAGATCTACAGTCTTAAAGGTTTTGGTAATGTAATACTGAAAATCGGTAAATTATCGCGTACTTTGATTTTAGCGATATTATATATTCGCGGATTCACTTAATTTGATCGCTGTTGGAAGCAAGTGAAAATACTTGCAGAGGCAAGTGAAAATACTTGCAAGTAAATTATGCCCAAATTAAATATATATTAGCGAAAGTTGTGTTAAAGTGTAATGTTACTTTCCGGAATATAAAAACAACGCTAATATCTTTTCGTTTTACAGTGTTAGGTACTTTGTTTCTGTCTGTGTAGCAAACTGAGCTTAAGGCAATTAGTAGCATGCATGCTTCAAGATACATTCTTAGAAGCAATTGTGTCAAATTGAACCAAACTGATGTTGAAGGTCTGACGGTGGAGTAAATAACAATGTGCGCAAATTAACTTATTACAGTACCCAAGATTGATATCGTTACTGTAAATAATAAAAGGTAATAAATGACTTTTCTAACTTTATTTATAAACGATTATGTTCAAATGGAATAATAAATAGTTGATATATCCTCATTAAACATAAAATTCAGTTTTCCAAAACTTTTTGTTGTCTTGTATATATATAAGCAAAATATCCAAATAAGATTTCATACTATACTACTGTTTAATTCATGTCCGGCAGAGCACATGTTTTTCAAGCTTTTAGATATGAAAATCAATAAATTTTCTATTATGTCATATACCGTTATGAAGTATGCATTTTGTCGTAATAAATGAGCACCAGGGTACATACCACGTCATTCAGAAAATAAAACGCAAAACTTTTTAAAATCCTTGCGGAGAATTTGTCATTGTTTACTTTTGGAACAGACGAACGGAAGTTGTTATCATCCGGGCAATTTCAAGTTTATCCTGGATTTGCCTATTCATCGTGGGTACGATAACGTGGCAAGGGGAAACAACTCCTACAATTTGGTTGTTTACAGCTACTGTTTTTCTTTGGGTAGTCTCCCTTTAGTCAGACGATCCTACCGGTGTGAAAAAATGGAGTCGTCGTACATGCGCAGTTCAATACTTTTGAGCCATATGTTTTATACTTCCTGTCGTCTGTATGGCTCCAATGCATAGTTTAGATCCCCGCAAGGATTTTAAAAAGTTTTGCGTTTTATTTTCTGAATGACATGGTATGTACCCTGGTGCTCATTTATTACGACAAAATGCATACTTCATAACGGTATATGACATAATAGAAAATTTATTGATTTTCATATCTAAAAGCTTGAAAAACATGTGCTCTGCCGGACATGAATTAAACAGTAGTCGATTCTTCTAACATCTCTACCACTAGTGAACCCAAGTCGGTGTGATAGATTATTTGAATCAACTGCTATTCACAAATTAACTTGCTTTGGTAGTCAAGATAGCAGCCATTTGAAAAGTAACAAAAGGTGATAAAATAGCAATGCGGTTTTATTAATCAGCCGATTGGGTTGAAATTTGATATAAAGAATGTATAGTAATTTAATATATAATAAAAGTGTTTCCAACACAGTTTTTATGTCCTTGTTAATAGCAAATTTCAAATATACAAATAAGGTGCTAAATTAAACCGATTCTTAATATTAAAGTCTGTTTAACAACTGGACCAGATGGAGCCAAACTTTATTTTAACTGTAATGGATACTTTCAGTTGAGTAACACATGCCATGTTTAATTTCATGTTTGGAATCAGAAAACATGGCATAGAATGTAACTTGGTTACTGAAACAGATTAATTAGGTATTAGCGGTTAACCGTACTTCACACCAACTCTTCAAGTTAGTATTATAGAGTCTCAAGGAGAATATAAGAACAATTGTAAATGATATATAATGATAAATCAGACACAAGCATCTAACTTCGATTTGAAGATTATTAAATTTTACAATTGCTATAACAAGAAACTATCACTGACGAGCTAGACCTAAGTGGGATGGATTTCAATAGAAGAGGAAGAGATATTCTTTCAATTATTATCAAGGGCAGATTATAAATAAGATGCTTTAAGTGTAGCATTATCAAGAATTATTGATGTATTTAGGTCACTGTATTGACAAATAAATCAGAATATCAATTGTTTCATTAATATCGCAAGTTGTTCCGTTTAAGTCTAAAATTGTTGTTAAATCCAGAGATATCCCTCTGAACTTGAGCTAATCTTAATTGTTTTCAGTATTGCCATGGTGCATGTAGTAAAATAAACTATAGTCCGAAACAGTTGTCTAGTGCTGCAAAATTAAAACACGTTAAGTAATAACTTACATCAGGAATACGTAACACTATGATATAATCAAATACAAACATACTGATCCATGCCCGAATCACAATCCAGAAGCAAAGTAATAACATGGAACTGACAAGTTAGGTCAGCCACGTGAACTTTCAACAGGGAAGTGAAGTCGGGTGCTCAAGGTGTTTAGCTAGCTATACCCGCCACGTATGTAATCAAAATTGAGTGAAAGGAACATGAAACTATGGGACGTCAAATATATCCAGGGCAATCCTGGACACAGAGACATCAAACTTATCAACAATACTGTGATGACGACCATTAAACATTTTGAGGGCCTTGATAAGCCTAGGCTTGCAATACTCCTGGGTCAATAATTTATTTGCAAGCAGTTTAACAAAGATATTACGGTAGACAATCAGGATGTGTTTTGCAGAGTTTACTACAAATTTGGTATTAGATCACACACGTGGCGGGTTTAGTTAGCTAAACAGGAGGTGCTTACCCTTCCGGAGCACCCGGCCTCACTTCCTGGTGGAAGTTCACGTGTCTAACCTAACTTGTCAGTTCCAAAGGATTAGGATGTTTGTTTTTTATTATTGGATTTATCAGACCTTTTTGATACTAGAAATAATACTTTTTGACGGAATCGTGTTCAAATACGTTTCATATCAATGCAATTAAGTTAATTGAGGCCAAATTACATAAAATACTTTTTACGACAGTACAATCACACACAAACATATTTCTAAAATGGGATTTACTTTCTGTTATGTTATTAATTTTCCTTGTATTCTTTAAAAATTACCCAACGGATGCAAAGAAATTTATTACCTTTTTGATAAAAGTAGGACCACTATGCTAATCGGCCGCAGGGGATGGTCAGAACAGGGTTTCGCATTCTCAAATTATCACTGGTCAAACATTTATAGACTGTAAACGTATTTAATTCCGCGTGTATTTTTTCGTGGTACAGGGAATTAAGGTATATCCACATATTTTTTTTACGTTTTTGAAATATTCACTTTGAACAATTAGCATTATATTATTTTCGCATGGTATTCATTCGCGCAAAACAATTAAGCGAAAATTAGTACACCGCCAAAATAAATACTTTTACAGTACACAGAATACTACACTGTGTTGGTTAAAATGCAAAATTCTTCACATAATCATTGAACCAAATTCCTGTTAAACATTTCAGCAGTAGTCCTAATAGAAAGTGTGACAGTATTAAAGAGTTTATTGAATTTGTTTTATCTCTGACATATGATATGATATAAATTGTATGAAAAAAGGTGAGCATTAATTGGGATTTTTCATCTTTTCTGTTCGAAGAATCATTTCAATGTAAAAATACAGGTTATTAAATTTCATTATACTACTCGCAAAATATTTTATTTTTAAAATCAAAACCTATAGAAAAGATGTTAATCTCCTTAACCTTTAAGCCTTTTTGAAAGATTTCTTTTACATTGAAAAGCACCTCGTTTTAAAAAACTGTATATGGCAGGAATATGATAGGTACATGTATTTGGCGCATTGGATGAATCTTTTTAATGGATATTAATGTAAAGTTTATTATTATTGTCAGAAACTATACATATTGAAACTAGAAATTCTATAACTAATGTTAATGTATACCAACACAATAATGGTGACATTTCTATAGTCTACACATTTAAGTGTCATTAGATATATTTAATGTCCCCTTGTTAAATGTAATGTAAGTGATATGTAATTGTTTTTTTATATAAGTAATGTGTCGCGTTATTGCAGTGTACGTGACTGTTTTGTATATAAGACATCTTGATGTGTATATACACATATAAAGTGTGTGAAAATGTATGAATATGTTTATTATGTAAATTTGTATATGTTTACCTTTAACCTTCCGGGGCACCCGACCTTACTTCCTTATGAAGTACACGTTGTTAACTGATAACGCAACCATCAATGTAGTTACACAAATTTTCATTGCATTGTATTTGATTGCACTCCTTTACACATTACGCTATGGTATTATATCACTGACTTCGCTTTGTCTTAAGTATTAATATATTATGCTATCTTGATAAATAATGTATTGATGCCACTAGATAATATGTTCTGTATCAAATAGTAAAACAAATAAAATAAAAAAGGAATCATTTGCACTCAATTTTATTGTACAACTACTTTACGTAACAGCATTTCATATCGTTTCTCCTAGTCGTGTAATCCGTGTTATTCAGTACACAATCAGTCTACTATTTGTGATTGAAGTGAAACAGGTAAATTAATTGTTAACTGAAAGGCATTTTACTTTGAAACAGCCAGCGTTACTAAGAATAAGAAGAAATACAAATTACAAAGCGGCCAAACAAGGCAAAAATGACATATTAGGACCACTGATTATAACATTCCTAACTTTCAAAGGACAGATACCACATCACTCAACATTATTTTTTATTACATCAAGTTTCATAAAAATAACGTGTATTAGTGGTGAATATATTGCATGATTCCTTATGTTACAGTAAAACTATACTGCGTATTGTACCCGAAAAACGCGTACAATACATTAATGTACCAGGTTATGTCAGCAATTTAAAATAGAACGCAACATGCTAAATTGTATGACTTATTCTAGATAAAATAGATCTTGATATATATTTATTTATGAAATAAATACAACAGCATCACATCAGAAAATTGAAAGTTCAACTACGTAAAATGTCGTCACACAACCCGACAAATATTGCTTCAAACTAACAGTACTATAAAACTAAAAACTAAAATACCAATCCGTATCCAAATAACAATACCAATCAAAAACAAACATACTAATCCATTTCCGAATCACAATCTAGAAGCAAAGTAAAAACTTTGGAACTGACAAGTTAGGTTAGACACGTGAACTTCCACCAGGGAAGTGAGGCCGGGTGCTCCGGAAGGGTAAGCACCTCCTGTTTAGCTAGCTACACCCGTCACGTGTGCAATCAAAATTGTGTGAAAGGAACATGGAACTATGAAAAACTTCGAAAGTTAAACACGTGAACTTTCACCAGGACAAGAGACCGAGTGCTCTATGTACCTCCTGTTAAGCTAGTTATACCCACTACATGTATATTCAAAATTGACTCGTGTTTTATTCGGAATGAAAGGAAAATAGAACTATGTGATATCAAATATATCCAGGGTAAGTTTTGATCATATCAATGACACTTAAACGTCATCAATGAACAGGAATAACTTTAACAAAACCCAACCAACTACTTTGTTAACAGTAGCAAATGAAAAATTAATAAAATATATATCATTGCTAAAAATTTGCAATGATAAATTTAAACATTATGCATTAAATTCCTAAGGCATCGAATTATAAAAACTCAAACGGAAACAAAGCAACCTAATTACGCTGGATAAATGTGAGACTTCAAACTGACGACCTTATATAACTAGCAACAAAAATCCTAACCGTACTTTAAGAATTGGGAAAAGAGACACGTTATTGCTGTTGTTGTATTGTGGTTAACATAACCAATCTTACAGCTTGTTGCAAAGGGAGAAAGTTTATCAATCTCTGAGAGTTAATTTTAAAAATACATTCTTGTATGCGTGAGATGTTTTACTATATTTATTATGGTCTTTTTTTACTAGCACGCAATCAACATCTTGAAGATGTTATGTCACTGAGTCCGACATACTTACTAGTCTTCTTTTAATTAAAAGTAAATGTTTCACTAAAAGGTCAAGCGGACAGGTGAATGTTGTTTGCCTGTACCATTTGTATTGCATTTATCGATAAAATTGATGGTTTCGCCGTTACACCTCGTTCGTTGATTGTAGTGCTGCATGTGTTGCTGTAAATCGCTAGTTGCTATTGTAAAGTACACATATTTTTCTTTTCAACCTCAAACTCAACATTCCTTCTAAATCAAGGAAAAGATTTCTATTAGTACTTTTTATTAATTATACATATGATTTTTTTCTGTTAATGATAGTCATAAGCACTTTAACTTACTGAAACTATTGTTTATGCTGTCTTATTCTTGTCCATTGTAGAAATAATAACCTCATTTTAGAAGGAAGTGCTTACCCTTTCTGATTACCCGATCAATTTCAATGTTGTTACTTTGCTTTAGAATTGTGATTGGGACATGGATTAGTATGTTTGTACTTTTTTATTAAGACATAAAAACAGATATACCTCATAAAGTCAAACGTGTACAAAATAAAACACATTTACTTATAATTCTGCTTTTGTTTAATTGCTAGTATGAATGTGTAATCATTCTGATACAGAATACCATGCTTGGAAATGTGCAGCATTTACATTTACATCTAAATATCTTGTAAGTTTTTTATGTAACCAATATCAACCTGTATTTTTTTTCCTAACCCGAATCCATGTGCATGTTTTTATTTGTATCCCAAATCAACATGTAAGCTTTTAATTCATATCTGAATATTATACGTTCCTGATACCTTTAAACACATTTTTTCAGCAAGAAACATATTTATATCTCTTGTTTTATGTGGTAATACAAATTAGAAAACGAAATGAATTAGTTGTACTTGACATTGTAGATAAATTCTCAGCATTTCACAGCTGTTATTGTGTACTTTGATAAGCATGCAGCATGTAGAAACACTGAACTCTCAATAGTTATTTCCTTCTCAATGTAAAATTTAATTAATATCTATTTACAAAGCAATGTCTTAACTTCTTCTAGATTATTACTTTTGAATTTATCTCTTAATAAAATCACTAACTTATCTTCTTAACGTAAGTTTTACCACATATCTTTGACTCTACTCTGTTAAGTGTGCATAACCAAAATTGTGATAACAAAATTAATCTCTCCATGAAGTAACTGACAAACCCAAGGGCATCTACTCTACATTTCTGTGGTTCAGTTGCTCATTTTCCCTATCAGTGTGTGTAATCAAAGGTATTTTATTACAAATATCAATTAGTGTAAAGAAGCCGTTGCCTAGGGAAATTAAGTATTTATAAATCCAATTTGTTCTTTATGGTTTTGATATCACATTTAATTCCAATTTACACTAATTGCGATGCAGTGTTCATGTAGAAAATTTCAATTAAAAAGAAAAAATGGATGATTTAGAGATAAATTGTCATATCCATGACGCCATTTTTGTAATATTCAGGTTTTAGAAAAATATATTCTTATTCATTAAACACTGTTGTTCAATATAAAACTCTTTAATAAATTCATCATTAAGATTGCCTATAGAATACTTACCAATTTGAGGTTGAAATGAAGACTCAGTGCAATGTCTTTGATGTTTTTGTAAGCTATCTTGATTCTTCCTGAATATTATGTATTTATGTAATAAAAAACAACACGCGAACACAACAAATAGTTGTTTGTTTCCTGATTATTCTTTCTTTTTTTATTGATAACTGTATTCTAGGTTAATGGTGCCGGATCATGATTTTTCATTGCATTTTCTAATTTGCAAATATTGCACGTTTAAGCGTGATATTTGAAGGCATAAACCATGTGCAACATAGCGTTTATAGACTTTCGTCTTTAATAATAAAATTTAAATTATATCTTTTTTAAAATGCATCATTACACAGATTTTTGTATTTCTTCTTCCAAGTCTATATAGACTACTCTTGATTCGATACTTTTATCTCTATTACTGTTATTACTAACAAGTTATTGCTAAAACTTTGTTGTAGCACTATAATATACGGCCGTTTCGGAATACTATTTCTCATCAGTAGTGCTCTAAAATAACATTTACAAAGTTATTTTACCTGTTCTAATCGATACACAAATGTTAATTTTAATCTATATCAAATTGACGAAAAAAAAAAAAAAAAAAAAAAACAAATAAATAAGTAAAAAAAGATTTAAAAATACAAAATGCTATTTCTAATTATAAAAGAACTATTTGGCTAAATGTATGTTTACTATTGGCACACAACACAACTTTGGATTGAGTAATCAACGTAAATCACATACAAATTAAATGATTTATTTTTGTGGTGAAAATATTAATCTAGAAAATGCAAAACAAAAGCATTTGCCAAAATAATGTATATTGTAAAAAAAACCGTTATACTTACATCATATCTGTGTTATCCTGTATGTTATACATTGAGAGAAAATAAAGATATTTAAAATTAAGAAAATTGGAATAGGTCCTCGTAGCAAAACTCAAAGACTGCTAGAATGAACATGTCTGGAACTGACAGGATTTTGGTTCCTCATAATAACATTACCAGGTTTATTATACATATTCTTATTGATACACAAATGTTACTTTCAATCTTTTTCAAGTAGATGAAAAAATATAAATAACAAAAAAACCAAATAAGTAAATAAAGATTTAAAATAATAAAAGTTTAAAGAAATTCTATTTCTGATTATAAAAACGATTTGGCTAAATGTATGTTTACTATTGGCAAGTGTTTGTTGTCTTGCAACTTTGGTTTTAGTTATCAACGTAAATCGCACAAATTGGATGATACAATTATATGTGGCGAAAATACGATTATAGAAAATGCAAAACAAAAGTACTTGCCAAAAATGTCTTCTTTCATTATATTAAATCTATTGAATAAAACTGTTATGCATTGAGAGAAATAAAGAAATTAGGAAAATTTGCGTAGATGCTCAAACTGTTAGAAAGAACATGTCTGAACTTGCCGGGTTTTGGTTACAGTTTGGTCAACATAATCCACGTTAAGTATTATATACAGATCATGCATATTCTATGTATCTTTGATTCAAGTAATGTTAGTTAAGATAAACATACAATGACTGTTTTCATTAAAACAAAATCAGTCCGGAAATATTTTTGTTTTAATTCATTGCTATATACTGACGTATTTTATTCATCATTTGAATCCTTTTTAATTGTCGTTGGGTAGTAGGACAAACAACTTAAATCAGTGAGATCAAAAGTTCACATGTTGTATACAAAACTTCAATATAAGCAGTACTATGACTAGAAGTCATGTACATTACCGAAAGCCAGTTTTCTAACTATTGTAAATGATGATTTTAGATAGCTATAAATATATTTGTACTTCTGTTAACACAAACAAGACAATAAAAACATCATTTTTATACTGACGAGTGTTGATTGTATCGTTAGAAAAACACAGAGCAAACATTAAGATGCTACTTTGTGCTAATGTTAGGAAAACCAGATTACCGATTAAAGTCTTAATAATTACTCTGTGTATAAGGATAAGTCACTTCTGTACGATAATGGCAAACAAAACAATCACGATTGTAGACATTGGCTGATAAAACAATGATGATTAGACACTTTGTACAATGACCATTGTGTATTGCTCTTTCATATAATAACTGATAGTTCAGTAAAATGTGATCAGTTGTTTATGAATGCCATATAATATAATAACTACGATAATAACAAAATTGTAATATTTCAAAGTGCAAGAAGTACGATGATTTGTAACTTATTGACGTAGAAACATTTTGTCTTTTACACTACTAAATTCTTGCACACTGATAATAACACTGGAGGAATTAATCTTGGACGTGCGTAGGTAGATGGGTTATTATAACTATCCCCTCCTTTGTGTAGTGGTTGGACTATTCAAGCAATGTTCCATTATAGGTTTTCTTAGAGTTAGTACTTCCCTGTAGCTCATTTTCCAATTTTTATTTTATAAAATAATATTAAAATAAAAAAAAAAACATTATGTGATCTTAAATTTCTAAGAATGATGGGAAAGAATTTTGACTTGGGCGTAAAACACAAATATTCAACTCAATACATGTAATCACGGTCTTCCCAATGATAAGTTGTCATTTTATCAATTGTAACAAAACTGGTTGATTTCAGAGATGGGTGGAGGGGTTGTTTCCTTGACATATTTTGAAAACGGGAAACTACAATGTTCGATTTTATGCCTCGATTTAAAAAATCGGGTCGTTATTACAAAACGGGCAACGAACAAAAAGGGAATAATCAAGGTTTTCCGTACCACAGATCATGGTTTTGAACTAAGTTCCATTTTATCAACAACACTTTTCTTAAATGAACATCCTTGACAAGCAAAATATCCGTGAAGCCAACTGACATAGAAAAATAGCCATTGGTTTTGTTAATAAATCACTGTAATTATTATTAGTCTCTGTTGTGTCTGTATTTGTAAATTATTTTAATGTTTCCATCTGTCAATGATGACATTTCTTCCTAAAAGCTCTTAAAGCGATCAAATCGTTTTTAAAAAGCTTTAGTGAAGTAAACGATCTGAAAATGGACGTAGATGAACAGTTAACAGTGATTTGTAGAGAGAACGTATATACTTCAAATATATCTTAATCTTGTATTTATTATAAGGATATGTTAAGAATCCCTTAAGACATTGTATCACTATACATTTCCGATAAGTTTGTACTTCTAGGGGTCTCTATTAGCATGGTAAGGAATGGAAATTTCATAGTAACTGATTATATTACATTTCGATTAAAACCTTCGATGGTAGGTTATTCAAGCAAAAACTTTATTGACCATAAAAAATTGCAATCTTTATGTAAGGGGAACATTGATTAATTTTTTGAACGATCTAATCATAAACAAACCAATCCATGCCAAAATCATAATCAAAAAGCAAGGTAAGAGTATTGAAATTAGTAATGGTTAATTAAGTTAACCAAGTGGATTTTCTACAAGGCAAGCGAGACCGGGTGCTCCGAAGGGTAAGCGCCTTCTGCTTCACCGTGAAAAATTGAAATTGAGAATGAAGGGAAATTGAAACTATGGGATATAACTATGTAGAGAAGTGATTTTTATTAATAAGCTGGATTTTCACATTATGAGAAAAGTGATATATTCTTGATTAGAAATTGATACTTATATTTGCTATAAACAGTTTTTCATTGGATTGAATAATGTATTTTAATTGTGATAGCAATATTATCGTAATAGTAATCATCAAAAACAAACATATTGATCTATGTCCAAATCACAATCCAGAAGCAAAAAACATTGGAACTGACAAGTTACGTGAAACACGTGAACTTCTATCAGGGAAGTGAGGCCGTGCTCCGGAAGGGTAAGTACCTACTGTTTAGCTAGCAATAACCGCCACGTGTGTAATCAAAATTGAGTAAAAGGAACAGGGAATTATAGGACGTCAAATATATCCATGGACACATTGACACCAATAGAAAAAACCAGAAACTGTCACGCTTGCTCATATTGTTTGAGCTATAAAGTACTACTTTGTCAAAAAAATCACACCTAAACTATTACAAAAATACATAAATATCATAGTCTTTAATTTCCAATCAACCTCAAATCATCATTTAAATGCAACATATAAATAACAAATTATTATCGGGAAGTTGTTTTGTATAAAGACAGAATAATAAATGCCTAGTATACTAACGTAGTTGATGAACCTAAATGTGCTGAAATAAAAATTACTTGTGTCTGTATAATAAGTTTGTGTTTAAACCTCTAATCAAGTGATGATTTAATCATAATTTGAGATAGAAATATTGGTCATTTGGGACTCTTGTCGCTTAACAGAAAGAGAAAATTACTCATTTTAAATTCATTTTCAAAATGCAAAATGAAATGTAATTTCAAGGTATAGTTCGTGATCACACCAAGGTAAATATAATTTGTTGTTATAATCACCTATAACAAAATTAATTGATAACAATCAAATAATTTTATTCATAACGGATAAAATTACTACTTGCTAAAATCAAGGCTTCACACAGTTGAAGTATCGAAGACACAAAATAATGGTTAATATCAACTTAGAAGGTTTGGCATTATTTTGTCGTTTATATTCAACGTCCATAATTGAAAGCATGTGTGTGTTTCCAAAAGTCATTCAAGTTTCATTTCTTGTATCAGCGATATTTTGTTTTATGTGTATATCAACGGTATAAAGTCAACGTCGTACTTCATTATTATATAATAATATATATATACTACTACTACTTCTATTCGAATATCTTAGATCAATAGCCAATAATTTCATCTAGTTATTTTCTTTGGTCATAAGAGAGGCTGTAAACAGTTGTATCTGTACTTTAAGACAAAATCAGATTGTAATATTTTGTAGAAAATTTTGAAATCGCCTAGCTTGCCACGTTGCAAATCTGTTTATTCTATACCTCCTGACCCCTCTAAAGTCACAACCAACCAACTTTACTGACTGGGGACTCTTTTAAGTTTTAAGGTAAGTATATAAAGCTGAAATCATACCAAACAATTTTGTTAGGAAAATGACGCTTGGATTGCATCGTTGCTGTCTTTATTTTTTACCTTATCTACCTTGAAATCACTGGAAAGAACATCCCCAGGCAATGATAAAGTATGCTCAAAAAAATTTATTATAACGAACTAATTTGAAAAGTAGCAAGCGAATAAATGTTAAAGCAACAACATAAATAGCCAAAAATATCATATCAATGATTCTAAGGATTAACGATACTTTGAAGTTAGTTTGAAGTTAGATATGCCTCTGATGATCTTTTTTCTACAAAGAGCATCTGATAACAAAAGCATTACGAATCTGAATGTTTGATCAACTATCGTTTGTACGAAATATAATTTATTTTTCTGTGGATATTTCATTTTATTGTCAATTAATGTGTTTTTACTCTTAATATTATTTCAATTGACCAATAAAATTAGTTTTATAACAAAATGGGAGATATCTAATTTTTACCTACAATAGAAAATCACTAAGCAGGTCTGTATTTGACATTTAAACCGTATCACGAAAATCAATTCAGTATCTCATGGCGCCAGAATTGCATTCTTGCATAGGCTTCTTTCTCTCGTTAAATGTTATGTACGTTTATTATACATGATTGAATGGTTGTAATATAGAAATACCATTATGAACGTGTAAATCGAAATGATATAACGGTTTCCAGAGAATAAATCATAAAGCCATTAGTATTCTGATTTCGTTAAATAGCCAAGATATATATGATTATTCCAAATAGAATCATTTATGACACAAACTGAACAATGAATGCTGTGCCCTATCAATCATATAGAACACGCAACATAGGTGGGTCACGTGACTGTATGAATGAATTCTTAAAACAGCTTTGTTTAAAACCTTTTCTATATTTTTCTTTAATATATATTGGTTTACACGATGTTTGAATTTTGACGTTAAGTTATCTTTCATGATGCAATGTTTTTTTATGATTTAATCAACTTTATCTTTAAAATTCTTAGGAATTTTATAAAATTGAAACTATGCCGATATACTGTGTCAATATCATAACGAAATGGGAAACATATATAAATACTTTTGCATAAGATATATTCTCATTCTCGTGGTAATTTGTATAGAAATAAAGTCCTTAAATTTCAAGGAAAACAAGAAAAACTAGAAAATCTGTGAGCCACAAGCTCACAAAAAATACCCCCGCTCCCTCACATACAAAATCCATCGGATCAAATTTTAAAATTAGAGGTGCACATCTACATTATATCACAAAGATTGTGTGAAAGTTTCTTGAAAATCCATTGAAGGGTTTAGGAGGAGTTGTGGATAAGAGATAGGTACCCTAAGGTGTAACGGAAGGACGGACATCCCTATATACTATATACCCCCCCCCCCACTTTTTTACCACTCGTAAAATCAAAATCAAAATAAACAGAACATTAAAAAATATAGGACACAAAATATAACAAAGGTAAACCTGAAAAAATTAATAATGTCGAAATTGAAACAGTGTAATTATAGGTTGAAATAAAAGAGAGTAGATCTTTCATCAGAAGTCGAATAATCGAAATTGATTATTGGTTTAGTTACTAGGACACATGTTTTGTTAAATCATAAAACCTACTTGTATCGTTGGTACAGAATATATTCTATTTAATAAAGGAAATTTTCTTTTCATGTGTACAAATATTAGTTTACCTAAATAGTAAGAACAGATTCAGATTAGTTTTTAGGAAAAAAAGATTGAAGCAACGCCATTAAAACACTGCAATTAAATATTTTCTTTTTATAATCACGTTGAACTAAACCAGTCTATTTTCTCAAACTAAATCTTGTCAGAACCAAATATAACTACTTGAAACTAAAATGATATTATAATGGCGATGAAATCAGAACACAAAATCAGACTAGACAACAAAATAATCATACACACGTTCAAACGTTTGACAAGTATAGGTTATGGTGTATTTGTTTCCCAATTAATACGCTATGGTAGAGCTTGTTCCCACTACGGGGACTTTGTACAACAAAGTAGGCTGCTTGCAAATAAATTGTTGATTTTGCAAGCCTAGGCTTATCAAGGCCCTCAAAAAGTTTTATGGCCGTCATCACAGTATTGTTGATAAGTTTGATGTTTCTGTGTCCAGGATTGCCCTGGATATATTTGACGTCTCATAGTTCCATGTTCGTGCAATTTGTGCTTAAATTAACACCTTTTCGGAAGGAAACGTTACCATGTTCCTTTTAAACAATTTTGATTTAACACGTGGCGGGTGTAGCTAGCTAAACAGGAGGTGCTTACCCTTCTGGAGCACCCGGCCTCACTTCCCTGGTGGAAGTTCACGTGTCTAACCTAACTTGTCAGTTCCAAAGTTTTTACTTTGCTTCTGGATTGTGATTCGGACATGGATTAGTATGTTTGTTTTTGATTGAATACTAACTATACACATTCTACTTTTGGACGGACCGTGGATCTACAAAATTTCTAATATAATATAGTTACCACTGTATGGGAGAATCACTTGTGTTTTTAAAATTAACTAATTAAAATAAAACTTTTTGAGCAATTCCGAATCAGTGTTGATTTTTTTCTGTATTTCTGGTTTTAAGATCACTGTAATTGTTTCAAAAGGTCAAATGATAGAATAAACCTGGATTTTAGAAAGATTTACCAAGCTAAAGTACATTAATTTAATGGTACCAAAACATATTAACGCAAATAAAATAAATTAGTTTCATTTTAAGCAATAATGCAGTTTAATTAAGGAGGTAACACTTATTAAACTAAATGAAAGAACTGCAATCGCACGTGTTAATATTATAAATAAATGCAATGATATACACAAGTATTTAACAATTATTTTAATAAGTACCATTCTTTTCTTGGATTTAATGCGTACTAAAGTTAAGTAAATTGATGTACAGAAGTAATATCTCTTTTTAATTAGTTTTTGTAATATTGAAAGAAAAGGAAAACATATGATTACGCTGGTAATTATATACCTTGTATTACGTGCAAGATAAAATAATTGTACTTCTGATAATTTCCTGAGCATTTTAGATAATTAATATCAAGAATCTTATTTGTTAAAGAACCAAGTTCATCAATTACATTC
Organism: Anadara kagoshimensis; assembly: GCA_021292105.1. Lineage (NCBI taxonomy): Eukaryota > Metazoa > Mollusca > Bivalvia > Arcoida > Arcidae > Anadara > Anadara kagoshimensis. The sequence continues at coordinate 6,995,256 of CM037873.1, forward strand.
CAACTTATTCTCAGAGGGAGGCAAAAATATATTTGCAGAAATGGTATACCAATAACTTAAAAACTCCAAGTAATTTTACTACAAATGCCATTCTAATATTAGTTCAAATGAAACCTATGCAGTATAATATTTAGTATTTCACGTGCAATGCACTAACGTAATGTAATTTATTATAGGTATGTACCGTGTTCTTGGATGTCTTAAAGTACATTACATGTTTGTCAGTTACAAAGTTTTATTTTATTATACATCAAAAAGTTTATGTTATCTTCACCTTTATATAGTGCGTCAAGTTTGATCTGACCGTTTGAACTTTAATTTGAATATTAGATTGGGCAAATAGACTGTGTGATAAAGGTAAAACAGCATGTTCTATTATCAAAAACACACCCAGTACCCAGCATTACCACATCTATTCTTATTTATTAAGTTAATATGGTCCCCAAGTTACACAATGGATATGTCAAAAACAAACATACTAATCTATGTCCGAATCACAATCCAGAAGCAAAGTAAAAACCTTGGAACTGACAAGTTAGGTTAGACACGTGAACTTCCACAAGGAAAGTGAGGCCGGGTGCTCCGGAAGGGTAAGCACCTCCTGTTTAGCTAGCTACACCCGCCACATGTCTTTTAGCATTTTCAAATTTAAGGTCAAACAGCCAGATCTAACTTGACGCACTATACATACATTAGGTATAGTTTGGAAATGGAACTGCATATAGGGCGTCCAGAAATTCGATTTTGACATTGCGGTTATTATTACAACTGCATCTGTAGAAAGCGTGATACATATGAAAAAATGCTTTTTTTGTCTGTGCTATTTAGACTCGTCCGTGTTTGTAAACAATGTGCCACTTCATCGTCAACTAACAAAATTATGAAGAGGTAATCTTAGGACAAATGGGTGAATAAGGTAAAAAAAACACATGAGGACATTACTCTGGATTAAGACTAGGTCATTTATTTAGAGTACGTATGTTTACAGATAAAAACATCATTTTTACTTGAAACCATAACAGTCGAAGTTACACGAGGAGTAAAAAATAACTTTGTTAAATACTTGGTTTTGGGCTAGTGAAAAAACTGTAATTAAAAAAGAAAACATTTAACTGAGAAGCCCAACAATACTATCACAGCGAATTGATTATTTACTAGAAATAAAACGTCAACAAGAGTCCTTCGTTTACTATGATATGCTTTATCGTTCACATATTGCTTTAGGTGGATTTGGAGAAAATACATTAGCCTATTTTTCATTTCAACATCTTATAAATATTTCAATTTTTACAGCTTCTGTCCTATAATCACTAATGATTGGAATTATATTCCTAAACGGCTGTCTAGTGCTGCAAAATATAAACAGGCTGAGTAATATTACAAATTTGTCAATTTATTGAGACACAAAGGATGTATTCGGTTTCGTCGAGCAATCGACCCACAGGAATATTCATCGAATGATGGGAATACCCGATGTTATTTTTACCTGTATGGGTAAAATAAGTAAAATAGTGTTTTCTGTAACTAAGTCGGATATAATCTTTCAGGTTACTGAAATCTGTAATAAAAGCAAGTGGTTGTATAATAAATATTTTAATGGAGAGAGTATTTTATTAGAACCTGAATAATAAAAATCACTAAAGACCACGATGAAATAAGTATGACATGACCATCTGCATTGCATTGTTTTGTAAGTTTGACAATAGCTACTGGTTTCTATTCTATATATAAGTGAAGTATTTTGACTGATAATTCAGCAGTTAATCTAATAATTGAAGTCATGTATCCGCCAGAAGTACACTGTTTATGACAACTCGTCCAAAGATCTATCCTCCACCCTTAACAGTGTAGTATAAATCATCAGTAACATCGTTTACGAAATAATAGAACGAATTAATAATTGTCTCCAAAATTTATCACATACATGTGACTGACAACTATCAACTGATATTCCAGACACATTTTAAATCCGTTTTTTTTGCAATTTAAAACCAACACGACAACCATTTTTCATACTCTTTTGTTGCAAATACAACAATAACCACGTTGTTGAGACGACATATCTTATACGAGACTTTCACTTTGCTTTGCCTTATGATATACATATATCGATGCTAATACAACTTACTTTAATATTAACACTTCAGTCGAAAAAAATAAATTTAAACTCACAATTGAGTTAAATGCAATTGAACTCATCTTGAACGTTTTGAAAATACGAAAAAAGACTAAAAACCAAAAACAAAATTTATGTGCAAAATGTTTGGGATTCGAACCCGCGCATTAAAATAATAGCATTAGGTTTCAAATCAATATAAGAGTGACGGATAATGGCCACGATTTAGTTTTTAAGTGTTTTTCAATTTTTTTACCATGATTGCAGGCATGCCCGTGGATAATCTTTAAGTCACTGAAAACTAAATAAATTATCTACATTTTAATGTCCGTTTCGTTTACGGGCAGGCCTGCCATCATTATAAAATTGCAATATATATATGAGGTCAAATGTATGAAAAATTAACATTGCTGAATACAATCGCTATTTGCATAAAGAATAAGTAATACTTCTCTGTTACCAGAGATATTTTTGTTGACATGACATTTTAAAATGAATCTTATTCTATAGATAAAAAGTAAATTTCACCAATATTTAAATGATGTAAATTTTGACTCGCATGAATTTTTCCTATGAGTCATTTCCTTATATTTTCCGAAGACATCCTTTGCTATGTCACTGAAGATTACGTAATTAACATTGACAAAATACAAATATAGACAGTGAAACTGACGTCGTCATAGACGAGCCAAAAGAAAGCTTCATCATTAACCTGGTGAGTAATTAAGATTCTGAGAAAGCAGCAGGCAGAAGGACTTTGAAGCTTATGTTTAGTTCACTGACAAAGCCAATGAAACAAAGGGTAAATATATCACGACAAGGTCAATAAATCAAAAAGGAAAAGTCTCGAGTTAAACTTGCATCGAAGCAACAATAAATCGATATAAAAGCATATATAGAGTACTGTAAACACACACACAGCTCTCTAATTTGTAGAAAACCAATTTAGCGATGCAAATGCCAATATATGAAATAAAAACACACCACGTTGATATTTGAAAAAGATACATTACATTAAAAAGAAATGAAAGAAAATTTAATTCAAAAAGGTGTTACCAACGGGATTAAATCGCAGTTATAGAAACTTAGATTCATTAAGTGTGAAACTATAACTGAGAAATGTGAAATATCAATTTCTGTTTGTTGGGAAAAAATTCCATTTTTGTCATGAATTTTGCATTAATAATTTTAACATTCGAGTATTAAAAGAAAGAAATCGATAACTGAAAAACATGTACTTAGCAACAACCAACGAACCAAGAAGAGTACAAGCAAATTATAAAAACTGCCATGCAATCCCGTTAAAGCACAATCTAAAGAAAACACTACCAGTGCGTCACCTGCTGTCAGGTTTTTGTAATGTTTGTGATAATTTCTCTTCTCTATTTTCCTACAATACACCTACAGAAGGATCCAAAAGATTGATGACATGAATTTCTTCAAAGAAACCGTAGATACTTAGCTTGTAAAAAGTATGATGGAATGTGATTAACTATTTTATTTCTACATAATTGTGCATAACCAAAAGTAAATATTCAACGTTACAAATTGTAAATAATTACATATTATACCAGTTTTAATTTTACAGCACTAGACGGTCGTTTCGGAATACATTTCCTCAACAGTAGTGCTTGGACCAAAATTGTAAAACCATCTTTTTTCTCAAGATGTTGAAAAAATACCCAAAAGGACTAAATGCATATAACAAATTGCAAATAATAGTACAGAGTAGTAACCTGTAAACCCTACGGTTAACATACTATTGCATTGATTACTAAATTTAAAATGTTTTATTTAGTTTTTAACCCCACCCCCGAACAGGTGTGCGAACTGTATAACATGCTCAATGCATTTTAGAAGTTTGTACATCGGTTTTGGAGATTAAAACAAACCATTTCAAATGACATAAAAAATTCGTCTCCAATAAAAACCGCCGATTGCATTGATCACGTGACTTTTTCTTGCTTAAGCGTGTTGAGAAACGATAGATGAAGTTATATTTTTAGACATTCAAGGAAGTTTAGTCTTAAGATTAAAAACAAGACAGGAAACAAAAGGTCACAAGAAAGTTTTTTCATCTTCCTTGTAAAATAATAATGTTTGTACTTTAATATATCAGTTTTGTGGGCAGGTGATTCAAATAATACAGCTTCCTGCTAGTTAAACATTAGTCTAGTAAGAGTCAAATTACTAAAGGAAAGAATTCGTTTTCAATTTCCTGTTACGAAATTGTTTAAAATATTAAAATATAATATTTGACATCCGGTTCCGAAAGATGATTCCTTTAATTCAATGCAACGGAAATTAATAAACTAATTTAGTGTCATGGGTAACATTGGTGCTAAATGAGAAAGGATGACACTGTGACATTGTAGAATATGTTTATTTTTTTAAATTTAAAACCACATTTACATTCGGCATGGAAGGTATGTTCAATATAATTACCTTTCGTTGTTGCCACATAGTACCATTTACCCAGTTTTTTGGTAATGTTTACTTTGCACTCATGTTTTAAGGCTGTATTAGTACCATATTGTTTTACGCAGACAACTATATAGAAGAGTAGAAACATCCCAAATGTATGACGTTAATACAATATCAAGATTATATTTACCAATCACTTGTTATGAGGACTGAACGTTTTTTCATTTGACAGACATGCATATGATAGAAACTATTCAAGTCCTTATATAACAAAACATACATAAAGCTGGTAGGTGTCATCTTAAGTAGTTTTGTTTAGAATGAAATAATTTAGATAATATTACCATAAAGAGTATACAACTTATTTTATTTATATCGATATATGACGTCATATACTTCTATGTCCCTTTCATTCTTAATTTTGATTACACACGTGGCGGATGTAGCTAGTTAAACTGGAGAAGCTTATCCTTCCAGAGCACCTAGCCTCACTTCCACATGTTTGACCAAATTCACAAGTTTCAAATATTTTTCATTACTTTGCAGCATTTGTGATGTAGACATGGATTGGAATGTTAGTTTTAATTTGCGATCGTGGTATAGGCTTAGATTTGTATGTTGGTTTTGATTTTGTATTGTGGTATAGGCATGAGTTGGTATGTTGGTTTTCATTTGGGATTGTGCTGTAGGCATGGATTGGTATGTTGGTTTTGGATTATTTTCATTTGTTACTAATAAAAAAAACCGATTAACTAAATACGTTACATTCTTTGTCACTTATATGCATGCAGTCTCAGGATTTACCACGGCATTTTGATATTCCGAACTAGGACAATCATTTACCTACCCAAGCGGCTAACGCCACAAAATTCACACGGACTGGAAGAATGATTGACATCTTCTACTTATGTCCTTTTCATACATCTTTACATATAACCTGACATGGTGTCTCGGAGATTGATTATTTAACGGCTCTCTGTCTGGAAAAAGAAAAATTGCGTTAATCCCAACACGTGCCCAAAGACGATTTAAAGATTAATAACATGCAAGGTTCCTGTGATTTATTTGTTTTTATACAAAACAGAAAATGACAGATCTTTAGCACTGGTTGTATGAAGTATGTTGGTTAAAACGCAACATAAGTACATGTAATACTCGTCTAAATTATGGATTATATATTCAATCGTCTTCATATGTGATAAGTATCATGTTACAATTTTTCACCGATTCGCAGTTGAATTGAAAACTGTTGTTTGATATCAGCACTAATGTTGTTAATGATATAAAATTTGAAAATTGTAGATGTTTAAGAACTGATAATAAAGCACAAATATATACAATTGTTAAATGGAAATAAATTTGAAAAGTTATTCTCTAGATTTGTTTCTAGTTAAATATGTAAACCCTCAAAAACTAAGGTATATTTTTAAGCCCTTGAAAAAATGTTTCATAATTTCGGTCCTACTGTTGAGGAATTGTATTTTGAAACAGCTGTCGGTGGTATTTATAATATGTAATTATCAATTAAAATATACAGATAATAGAGCTTTCGTTCCTCATCTCACGATATTTGTGGTGAATATCACATATAATCCTTGCACTGGTGAGTGAAATCATGTTTCAGTTACCACATGCTCGAAAATAAAGACTAATAAAGCTCAATTAAGAAAAAAAATAGCATTTGCTGACGAGAGATCAGAATACGAAAATACAATTTTTCCTCAGGACAACCGTACATCTGCTTTATGACAACAATTTCTCGTGTACAGCCTTAACAACAGTTGTTTTAGTCTGCTCGTTTGCTAATGTTTGTTTTTGAAATTGAGGGTTGTTTTTTTTTGACGCAATGATAACCGGCAATTTTTAGACGTGAATTTGCTCTTTTATGTTTGGGAATTCCTCTATTCTTTTCATGATTGCGAGTAATTTTACGATTTACTGATAAGATGTAAATTGCGTTTGTGCATTGTATGAGAATGATATTAATGATGTCAATTGAACTGGAAACTTCGTTGGATCTTAAAATATAATTTCTTTAAATCTATCACTTGCACCGTTACCCACTGATCTAGCATAATTTTCAAAGCTTGTCTTTGTAAGCTTCTTTTTTCAACATTTTTAAACCCTTTATGGTTTTATTTATATTTTTACTTAGTTATGTAATTAGTTGATAACTGATGTCGTTTTATCATAAACTTCCAATTTTGTTATTTTCTTGTTTTAGCTTGTTCTGTATTCTGTTGTTCTGTATTCTGTATTTTCTTTTTTTATAATCTTTTAATATGCCCGTCAAAGACGGTACGGTAAGAAGTTACCCCTTTTCAAATTTGACAAGCGTGATAGGGATCATATGAAAATGTGCATATTGTAAAATGAAGATGCTACGTGATATTTGACAGAAGTTGTTGCTCCTTTAGTGCCAAAAAAGACATAAACTGGGTTTTTGTGCCGCGTTTAAACTTTCCGCAAAATTATGGTTATGGTTCTTTGCACCCGGTTTCTTGTATTAGACATTAACGGACGTATATCGCCCCGCTTAGTGGAGCTCTTGTTCATGTTGGACACAGGTTTTCGCCATTAACTCTATACAAAATTTCAATGACAGAAATTGACTTAAAGTCCCCCCCCTCCCCCCCCCCAAAAAAAAAAAAATTAAAAAAATAATCATGATTTATAGTTCTTCATAAATTATTATAAGATGTCTTAAAACTATTTAATCAAAAGGAGCCTTAATTTTTTCATTAACAGCTCTTATCAGTTGTGTTTTGTTAAAACATGTGTGTAAACATACTGGATTGAAACAAAATTATTTGGGCGGCGAAAAAATTGGCATTAAAATACACCTTTCACAACAAAATTTAAAAATTCTAAATCATTTTTTGATAAAATTTTTCGTACAAGTTTAAATTGAATTATATAACTTGCTCATTTGATAATATTATTTAAATCTTCTCCCTTTACTTTTACTTATTAGACGAGGATGGTTGTCAGCATATTTGACTTTACATTCGTCTTAACATATGGACACTTTGTGTTCGTAGAGTTATTGATGACATTTCGACATAATTCTATTGTAACATTATTACTAATAATGATGTGCATTCTTGTGGGAGTTACCTTTCTTTATTTGAAGTGTAATGATTATAGAGTTATCTCTCTTAGATGTTCTGATTGAATTTATGTGAACCCCGCAGATGAGCGGAAATAAAAGGAACATGTCACAAGCAAGGAATCGTGTTGATGTTATATTTTAATTACGTCCACATCGTAACCACAAACCATTACACCTATGTTGGATAATCATTTTGAAGGTGACATCTAATTACGTGGCATAATACATTTCTTACACGTTTATAAGAATTATTTTATCTTCCGGACTCAAGTGATTTATTTCATTCTGAAAGTATAGTATTTAAAGAACGAAAAATTCACTTTAACCTAAAAATATAAGTTGCGCTGGCACAGACGAAAATGTTTCACGTCATTTCATATTACTGTAAAAACAAGATGAAGTCGATAAAATGGTCACAACGTATTAAGACAAGGAAGGAAGTAATGCAAAACGAAAAAGTGATTTAAATACTTTTTATACTCATATATGTATCACGTGATATTTGTGTAGATTTGTATTTTTTCCAAAAAAAAATGTCCGAGATTTATTTATCCATCATACTATATGACCGTTATTGATTTTAAAAGAAGAAATATATTCATTTAACAGATTTAACACAGTTTCTATGTGGAAGTGTCTGCTTATCTCCCAAATGGACCAGTATGTCCCCCACAGAATCTACTTTATGTATAAATGTCACGCACGTGTTGACACATGGGACAACTGACAATTCGTTGGTACGTTAGTTCTACAACCATTTCCGATCATTTTCATAAACACTACAAATTTGTTTCTCTGGAATGAAATAGATAATAATGTACTCGAGCTAAGGACTTAATAGACAATAAATGCTTGAGTAATGTTTCATATAAATTGTCAGCTTTTAGACTCTAAATCATTCAAACAGACATTTTAATCAATACATTTATTGCTGACTCTATGCTAAAATATCTTGTATCAAGATTGACAACTGATCTGACCGTACTTTTCACGTAATCCCTTAGATAATTGCGGCCGTCGGTAAGTAATAACCAGTCACAGCAATGGATCATAATATCAAAACTAATTCAAATATCAAAACTAATTCAAATACTCACCTTACGTAAGGTCAAATTGAATCCAGATATGAGTTCGATATGACTGTTCTCTCAAAGTCAAATCGAATTATGCTCCAATTCTGTCAGTTTGTTAATATCTCATTTAAATTGTACAATTTTACATAACTGTAATCATTTCAAAATATTTTATATAGATACTGGAACAAGGAAATAAGTTTATACCCTGGCCAGACCCGGTCTTGCACACATTAATTAACCAATTTAATGTCAAATCAATTATATTCTGATATGAAATGAAGCTTGATATTTGAATAGGGTATTATTGGTTCCTCTAACTTTTAACTACACCAATGGGTATGAAAAGCATGCATTACATTACAAGAAACTAATTACCTCCTTATCTAGTCTTCCGAGTTCAACAGAATTATTAAAAATTTAAAAAGAACAGACATACCACCGTGGCAAACAATTGAAATCCTCCTACAACCCCAACGTTTTCGAGACCATCTCAATGTAATCATCTTATTGAAAAATGTAGATGCAGTCAACAGGCGCAGTTCTTAACCGATTTTAAAGTTGATACTTTTTGGCAACCGGGAAAATTTTTAATATGGATGTGTGTCTGGGGGTGCGTGCTGATCATCAAATATGTGGTTTCTATATACGTGCTGATCATGAAAATATGTGGCTATTAGACACAAGATAGTATTGATAGCAAAATTTGTGGTCAATATTTTTAACCCCCCCCCCCTTCGGGTTTCATCCCGATTTAACTCTGACCGGATTCGTATACCAGTACGCACAACTATATGCTTGTTCTGAAAGTGAATGCGATGAAATGATGCTTCTAAAAGAAATTTGCGGAAAAGGTAATCAGATTAAAAGTAACGGTAATGAAGAAATGGCATTGCAAATAATGAACAAGTTTTCCAAATAGGAATTATATATAAATGTTAAAAGTTTAAAACGAAACATGACCGTGATGTCAACTGGTTACAAGAGATTTTAACAAACACAAACATCTCTACGTATACATGACCGTGATGTCAACTTGATACAAGAGATTTCAACAAACACAAACATCTCTACTTATGTACTGTGTTGTTTCATTAACTATATGTAATTATAGAGCATCAAGGGTATAGTTTTACTTCGTCTTTGATAAACAAGATAATCTGGAGTTCATTTTTACAAAATCTGGAAATATCAGTGCTATCTAAATGGGATCAGCAGAATAATGCATACATATCAGGAAATTACTTAGTCTTTATGCGAGATGTTATTATTAAATCTAATGGAATGATATTAGCTTATACTATACATCAATCAGAGGTAGACTAAAAATAATTTAAATTAAATCAGTCTTGTCTACTAAGAACTTAGTTGAACTTTTTCCCTTTTTTGTGTCATATTAAATATAGATGTTCTGTCTGATTATATGAACCTAACAATAGATGTCACCAAAGTACACGCAATAAGAATACACTGTGTCTACAAATATAATTTTAAAACCCACGACTTTATATAGGAACAAAGTATGATAATCTAAACTTAATTAAGCAGTTTTGATTTTGTAGCTAGCTAGACAGGAAGTGCTTCCCGTGTGTTAAACGTATTTGCCAGTCTCAAAGTTTTTATTTTATTTTGCTTTGGACATGACTCGGTATGTTGTTTTATTATATAGCAATATATGCCTCGCATAGAAATTAAACGATAAATCCCGAGGTTTGCACGCTAACTTTGTTTCAGTCCGAGGTTTCTCGAATCAATTTTTTCATATTGCACGCTTTGTCACAAGACGCTGTCGTTTATGACGTCATACGATTGTTGTCGACGTCATAGCTGTGTTGTTGTCATATTGCACTTGTTCTTATATCCATTTACAAGAACTAGTGTAATGTTTATGTATTATACAAGAAAATGGTATTTAAGATGAAATACTTGCCGGCAGTAAACGGAATTTATTTTGCTATATCATAAACAGGTTATTTAAATTACATATTATACCACTTTTAATTTTACAGCACTAGACGGCCGTTTCGGAATACAATTCCTCATCAGTAGTGCTTGGATCAAAATTATGAAACCAAAATTATTTTGAAGATGTTGAAAAGCTTCCCAAAGGACCAAAATATATTTTACCAAATTAAGCTAAGGAAATACTTTGCATGAGGGAGTATACCTTAGTTTTTGAGAAATTTCAAATTTTAACTTGCAGGAAATTTAGACAATTATGGTATATTTCTGACAATAAAACGAAATTATTGCCTACTGAGTTGGTGATATCCTCGGGGCACCAGCCACCAGCAGAGATATCGGCTCAGGGGTTTAAATTACATATTATACCACTTTTAATTTTACAGCACTAGACGGCCGTTTGGGAATACAATTTAACTGATATTGTGATATATTGTCCCTCGTTGACTCGAAATTTGCACTCGCAAATCGAAATTTCATTGTCCTAACACGTGTCCATCATGCCTGCAGTATATACGACTAGTCGACTCGAATGTTGATGTCATATGGTAGACCAGGACTGTCCCCGATACTGATTTCTCATTTTGATTTGAATTTTATTTAGACAGGGATTGGTATGCTAGTTTTTTGTTTTTCTTTTACTGAATGTTAAGTCACATGTTGCTATTTAATTTGTGGCAAACATGTACTGTATGAAATAACATTCAAACCTAATATAGCACCCAATAGACATGTTACGCCTTTTAATATGCAAATAATTTCTCGTCTAAAACGCCTCTAGGATATACATGTACCTTGATGTACCTCTGATGAAACCTTGATCAATGTCGTTTGTTACTGGCGTTTTCTATAGGATATTCTTAGCCAAGTTAGGTGTTTGAAGATTTATAAGTAACTAACTAATTGAACGCCTCCGATCAAACTGGGCATGGTAAACTGGTTGGTTTACATTATCAGCTGTGGTTCTGTTCCATCAAACTGATGCCGGTAGCTATTGTGGTTTACATCATTGATTATGACTGGTCCACCAGTTATGACTCTGTTCCATCAAACTAGAAATGGTAAACGATTTTTGTTTACAGATCTATGGCTATGTTCCTCAAATAACTTTCAAATCCTTCTTTTTAACACTTTGCTTCTGATTCGGACATGAATCAGTATGTTTGTTTTTTATTATTACTACTTGGTCGGTCTCTCTGTTGGTTGAATTTTCTCGAGGATACCATTTGCCTAAACGCATCTATTATACGCGTGGCGGGTTTAGCTAGCAAAACAGGAAGTGCTAAACCCTTCCGGAGCACCCGGCCTAACTTCCCACATGGAAGTTCACGTGCCTAACCTACTTGTCAGTTCTAAAGTTTTTTCTTTGCTTCTGGACATGGGTTAGTGTTTGTTTTTAATATACAGTTATAGCAATTACCAATGACCAGAAACATAATAATTGCATATTATACCAGTTTTAATTTAACAGCACTAGTCGACCATTTCGGAATATAATTCCTCATCAGTAGTGCTTGGACCAAAATTATGAAACCAAAATTGTTTTCTAGAGGTATAAACATTTATGAAAATTGAATAAGACATTGGCGACGCAGCACTCAAATGCTCTGGGGTCCGTCATACATAGCATGGGCGCCGAATACACGAATTCAATTTTGTACAATCACATTTATTGAAGTATTAATGATATTTTAATTATTTGCATTATTTTGTTTTGTTTTTTAATGTTAATGTGCTATTCCTTTAAATCCGGAACTGCATGTAGATAAGGATATACCGGTATTTGTTGACCAATCGACAGAGAGACTGACATGATTAATACATGTACCAAGCTTAAAGAAAATCGGTTAAAGATTTAGGTTAATTACAAATATATCTAAAATAGAGCACTAGATAACAATAGTAACATCATTTGTTGTTGTATTATATCATTAAATCAATGCTGATATAAAAGCAGAAGTTTTGATAACGTCAAATTTGTCTCGCAAAAAAAAAAAACAAATGCAGGCATACCTTTTTGCTGATACTTGAAATTATTACGTAATTGAATCATTCCAGATCGTCTTCCTACATAGAATAAACAATAAAGTCATACTCTATACGTTTACATCATGCGACATTAGAAATGATTTTGCCCAGTGATAATAAAAATACTTAAAATCTTTTCTTTTAAATAAAAAGCATATATAAAACCTAAAGGGTTTTGGTTACAATAAACGTCATGATAATCAAATAATCAAGACACATGAGGGTTAAAGTAAATGAATACTTGTAACTGTCTCGCACTTTTATAAGTTGAATTCATTTATGAGAGTTAAGTATGAACAAATATATATCACCTCTTGTAAGCCATATATGTAATACATTAGAAATATTGCTTTTTAAATCGAATCTTACAATTACAGTGACAGGGTATTTTTTAATAGTTCCTTTTTAAAAACCCCTCATCACATCGTGAAATATAAATGTTACTTTACTCCAGCTTTTCATGTTGTTGGGATGGGTTTGTTATTTGAACATGGATAGGTAATTTTGTGGTTGATTTGTTAATGTTTATCTATTATTAAATTTCATTAGATCTACATCTTAAAATATTGATGTTACACGTATTAAGGTTTTAAACATTATCAAAAATCAAAAGAACATTTTAAGACATGCGATATCCATTATCACTATTAGTTTTAGTTCTGTTTAAAATACGAATTATGCAATTCCAGCGTTACGTCTGTATGCAGCCATGATATTCCATAATCGTACTTCTATAACCTCTGAAATCAGTCATACAAAATGTATAGATATTAATCAGTGCATGTTAATAATAGTTTGAACTATCTAATAAGTGCAATCATTGAAGTATACCAGAGATGCAAGCAAAGATTAATCCTATCGTGTTTTGGGTGCATGTATAATTTTACCTAATTAACTAAGACATGTCTTGCATTCTTATAGCTCAAAATTGAAGTATTTTAAATATACATACTGCGAGGTAAATTGGTTAAATTGTCAGGGTTGAATTTTGTACATTATTTCCATTTCAAAGTTGGCAGTTTCATAACTAACTGCTGAAATATTTAGGTTCCCTTCTTAAACAATTGTGTATAATTAAATTCATAAACTTATTTCAAGCAGCGTCCTACAACAATTGTTCAGTATAACTTTCAGATTTTTCAAATATTTCATTTTGTGAGTATGTGGAATACCAACTGTAAAAAACCATGATCACCATGGTCATTAAACCCAGTGTCCGAATTCTTGTGTTCATTTCCCATTTTGCTTCTTTTCTTGTTATACTGTTTATGTCATAACCTTTTGTTATGCCATGATACCTTGTATCAAGTACATGCTTTGCAGTTACAAACTTCTTTTTGTTTTACTTTAAACACACTATTATCACCCCATTAACGACAAAATCCAAATAAGTCGTATACATAAATTAAAATCGTTTTTTCAGAACACGGAAGTCTGTATCTTTACAAAAGACATTTACAAGAGGTGAAGTTGCCAATCACAATAAAACCAGAGTTAAATTACGATTTACCATATCTTCATGATTTCATTATCTAAAAGACCGATTAATTTGATTCCGCTTGAAACATTTATTGTTATGTTATTGCTGTTTTATAGAAGATAATCAGTAACATTATTATCCCATTCACCGGCAATCTAGAATGCTATAGTTCGTTTTGCCATACGGCCACAGTACGCCCTTTTCCTTTTCTTTTTTATTCTTAATGTGTTCCTCGGGATAGACTTTCGACATATGGCTTCATGTGTACGTAATTGTACTAAACGATAGTTCTTACCAATCACAACAGAATAGTTTAAACATTAAATAACTTGTAATCAAAAACAAACATACTAATCCATATCCGAAACACAATCCAGAAGCAAAGTAACAACTTTGGAACTGACAAGTAAGTTATACACGTGAACTTCCACCAGGAAAGTGAGGCCGGGTGCCCCGGAAGGGTAATCACCTCCTGTTTAGTTGTAACTTACTTAAAGGCATGGTGCAGGCTGGAACACCTGGAATGCGGCACGCCGTGTAGCCTTAGACCAATGACGTCCAAGCCTTGTGTGCCTCCTAGCACTTAGAGAATTAAGGTACTTAAAGGCACCGTATTCTGGAAGTTTAAACTTGGTAAAAAATATGTTATTGGATGTAAAATATTCAAAGAATAAAAATATGAATATTTAGATTCTTTTAATTAAAAGTAAACATACCAGTTCATGTCCGAATTACAATCCCAAAAGCAGATTTATAACTTTGAAACTGGTAAAATAAATACAAACGATGTTAATTATTAATATTTACAATGGAATTCGCCGCTGTACCACGTGATACCTCTAACGTTTGTGCGGAATACTTAATTCTTTTGGATATGGAATCCCATAAGATGAAACATTCCGGTAAAAACGACGTTATTCCGGGAATTGGCGATGTTAATATTCCGCACAAACGTTAAGAGGTATTGATCACGTAGTACAGCGATGAACCTTATTACATACTCTAAATATTTAGATTTTCAAAGATAAAACAAAAAATTGAAAGACATTCACATAATTTTATCAAAAATTCCTAGCGAAGAAAATTAATCAGTGATCATTTATCTGAAAAAGAAATTGGAAAAAATATATGAGTGCAAAAGCAAAAGAAATATTGTTCCCTCAAATGCAACAGTTTATGCAAAAATTAACAAGGCATCGTATCCTTATTCTATATTTAGTAACAAAAAACGATAATAAAAGCATTTATAAATTATAAACTTGAAGTTACTAGATAAGGAAATTCTTGGTGAAGGCAAAGTTTTGTTGAAAGATTTTTCAGTACTTAGTTAATTGGTTCAGGTGAAAAAATTGAGAAAAAGAAATACCTGTTACTGTATTGAAGTTTTAAAAATAAAAATCTCCAGTTAGTGAAGGGTTTCAAATTTTTGGAAAGAAATAAAGACCTCCTAACGTATAGGAATTCACTCAAGAACTCATCATTGTACTCTGACAAAAAAAGAAGACTTTTTCCTTTGATATTCTCTTACGAACTTTTCTTTATACACTGACGACCAAAAACGAGTTTTATCTAAGAACTGGTGGCTATTTTTCCTTCTGGATGTTGACTATACAATTATAGCAAAACTAATAGAAAATCGATTGCGAGACATTTACCCTCTACAATTATCCGATCTAACTGGCAATGTAACAGATTGGTATATCGCAGAACATATTTTGTTGATTTAATGTCATACTTATTTGAAAAATGTTTTCATTTTCATTTTTGTCTAAAAGAAGCTTCCTTAATTAAAAACAATTTATGAGCGTTTTAAAACATTTCAAAATATTATAATTAGATTGATGATGTTGAGAGTAAATTTGTTTAAAAATATATTTCTTCCGAATAATTTCTATTACACGAGGTGATGGCCAACGTTGTTTTTATCAACCTCTGTGTTTTAACAATTTAACTTTAAGCAATTGTATCACATGCAATGCTGACATCATAGAAATTAAAATCAATGATAGCTTGCAGATGATACATGTTTCCTAAATGACAAAAACTCCGTTCTTGTAGTAATTAAAACAATGGACTCATTAAAACACTTTTTAGGTTTGAAAATGAAAGAAAAGCAATTTTGCTCATATAAAAACTGTCCTCAGGGATGTTAAATAGTAAAGTAATTTTTGTCCTTCAGGTATCTGGTTCTGTGACTACGAAACTGAAATGGCTTGTAAGAATCTAATTCAAAACTAAAAGACTTGCTTACTACAATAAGCATTTAATAATACGTGATGGTAATGAAGATGATTATTTATAGTCAAATATCTAGCGATATATATCGTTAGGCCATGAATAGGAGTATTATCAATATCTGCAAAAGTTTTATTGAAAAAGTCTAATAAGTGGAATATGGGAAATGGCCATGGTAGGAAAGACTTTGTGATTATAACGATACCCCCCCCAAAAAAAGGGGGGGTTACATCTCTAAACATTGAATTATGTTTCTTCTGGATAAGTAAATTCTTTAAAGTAAGAGACACATTTCTCAGAGACCAAACATTATCTACAGATCATTTGCTTTTGTTTTCCATCGATCTCATTACTATTGACATGGATTTCGTTCTTTAAACAATGTCGGTATATATCCTGATGTATTTAAAGAACTTTTTTGGTTTATCGACTCTACCAAAATCGTAAAGAAATTCGTTTTACCGAAAATGGTACCAAAATGAAGTAGAGAAATTGTGTTTTACCCCTAAGTTACGATTCTTTCACTTATATTGAGGCGATCAGTTCTAGAATGGTTGAGGAAACTGAAAAAAACACCTGCCTATGGCACGCGAAATGACAAACTTCCTCGCACCAATTTTTGGCTAAGAAGGATTTGAATCCATGCGGTGTAAACCGTGAGCGCTATCTTGGCCACTCGACTACTGAGGACTCGTACCAGAAAGGCATAACGTTCTTTACAGATTTGATTGACAGCAATGATGATAATATATCTTTAGGTAAATGTATCAAAACATGTTTTCGATTACTAATTGACTTTTTGATCCAAATAAAACCAAAAACTGTAACGTATACTTACCGAACATCGTCAATATTACTGATATCACAAGTACTTGTATAATAAATATGCTAAAAGGCACTCTCAAGTATTTTACTTGTCATTTGTGAGATAAACTTAGAAAGTTGGTATCAAAATACCAAGTATAATCAAATTGAAATCAATATGTGATATTAATAAAAAAAATAATCGGAGAACATTTTAAAATTACTAAAACCTGTGCTCTTAGAATAAAATACTAGCGTTTTACATAGATACCATTCTTAGATGAAATTGTCGAACTCTCGAAATTGCACTTTATGCGTAAACGAAATAAATGCAATCAAACATACATTCTTAAATGTCATTCACTCAAATAATGCTGGCAAAATTTCAAAAAAGCGGTTTACGGGATCAATAAGGAACATACAATCACATTGATTTTCTGATATTTTAATCGCCAGATGTTATATTTACTGCCTAAAAATATGCAAATACAACAAGAAAAGGATCTTTGAGCGAGTGTTTCAAAAAGATGTTTTAATTTCAAAACATTTAATGTATAGTAAAGAAGACTTTCATAAAAAGTCGACTTTTTACACAACCGTCAAAATGTATTTTATATATGTGTTAAAATTGTATTCAGCATTTACAATGAATCATTTTATGTTGGTATTAAAATCATCTTAATTCATCCTCTGCTAGGACTAAGGACCTCGTACTAGGAAAAATGTCCTTTGAAGTCAATTGTGTTTATAAAAGCTTTGAGTAAATGTTTTGCATTATTGTTATTTTTGTATTTCATTCCATGTAATAATTATGTATCAATCAAAAACAAACATACTTATCCATGTGCGAATCACACTCCAAAAGCCAGGTAAAAACTTATAAATTGACATGTTAAACACGTCAACTGCCACCAGGAAAGTGAGGCCGGATGCTTTGATAGGTAGACACAACCTGTTTACCTAGCTTTACCAGCCACTTGTGTAATTAAAATTGAGTGAAAGGAACATGGAACTGTGGAATGTCGGATCGATCTAACATTGGACTAGTTTTTCTATCTGATCGTATGCATCTTGTATCACCACACTGTGATAATACAACATTGGTGGTAAAGTACACATGCATTTTAGTCCGATTACTCATTGCGACGTCATTGAGGAATCTACGATTTACCAAATGTACATAACGACGTCATTACTACAGAACAAATGCCATCACATAGTTCAGTGTTTTTCTGTGGTTAATTATATTTTTTTTCTCACACAAAGTGGCGTTTGAACTGTTAGTTAAAAATATCATATACACACCCCCTCGTATCAGGCTGAGTCCTTTTGAGTAGTAGGTATTACTACGAGTCGCACTTGTGTATATAATATGTATATGTCCAGGGTAATC
The DNA here is from genome assembly GCA_021292105.1 of Anadara kagoshimensis. Classification (NCBI taxonomy): domain Eukaryota; kingdom Metazoa; phylum Mollusca; class Bivalvia; order Arcoida; family Arcidae; genus Anadara; species Anadara kagoshimensis. The sequence goes on from CM037873.1 coordinate 7,013,883, forward strand.
ATGCACATAGAGACATACTGTTATGCCGGCATAAAAATTTTTGAGGGTCAATGTGATTTAATTTTCTTACCATTCCGGAGCACCCGGCCTCACTTCCCTGGTGGAAGTTCACGTGTCTAACCTAACTTGTCAGTTCCAAAGTTTTTACTTTGCTTCTGGGTTGTAATTCGGACATGGATTAGTATGTTTGTATTTGATTGAGCCAGTTACCATTTACGGATTATTACCAAATTAATATCCAAATGTCGAAATACTAATACTAATAGTACTTATTTCAGAGACACTTAAATCTGCTTATCTTGTGTTATGTGTTTTCTATGCATCTTTGGATTTTGCCAAGTGTCTGATCGTCTAGTGTGTAGTCCTCTGTGGCCGATTTGTTTGAGACATCACCGACGTTCTACTCCTTATCGCATTGAACAGCTATCTATCAATGCTTCTAGTTCATCTCCTTGTAAAATAATAGAACTCCTATTACACTCTCCCACTAGAAGTCCTATTACACTCTCCCATTAATCTGGATTTTAAATACTGGCCCATGATATTTGGTTTCCGTGCCCCCTGGTCGGCATGCAGCAAAGGTCGTATCTAGTTTGTAAGGACTGCCTTTTGGATGTCTGCCTCTGTTACTACTACCACCACTGCCAAATATTCCTCTGAATCCGCCTCTATTTCCTCCTCTATAATAATCTGGATATCTGTTATAATCCCTCTCATTTGGTAATTTCTCGTCTAACTTCTTTAAAATGGTTTCAAATTTGTCTTCTAACTTATTTTCAAGAAGTTTCTCCATCAAACGTAATTTCTCATCCGATTTCTTCTCAATTTGTGTAATTTCTTCTGGTGTCACCATTGCATGATGTTGAGCTTTAGTTTGTTTTTTAGTATCACTTACCATTTTTACTTTACTTCTATCTTCCAATTCCTTTTCTACTTGTATCTCTCTCAAAAGTAAATCATACTCTTTTATACTGTCGTATTTGTGTTTAGTTTGAGATTGTTAATTTGGAGAATTCAATTTGCTGATTTAATAAGTCTTACTTATGCGAGACATTTGGTCTTTGGATTTCAATCTTTAAGAGTATACATTCAAGGGGACATTTCATTTAAAACCTTTTTATGAGCATTTGAATTTATTGAATATTTTAAAACCTTAGTCAAAATAATGTATATAATGTTAAGAGCAGATTTTTGAAAAATGTTTTATTGAATATTTCTCTATTGAGAAGGTGTTTGGCAAGGTTGTCTTTTATCTGCCTTTATGTTTAAACAATATGACTTTTAGCTATTGTATCAAACGGAATACTGACATCAAAGAATTCAATGACAGGTTTCAGATAATTCTTGTTTCCTAAAAGACAAAACCTCCGCCCTTAGAGTAATGAAAACAATCGACTCATTAAAACCTTATTTAGGTATAAAAAGGAACCTTGATAAAATAGAAACAATTGTGTAAAAACCGCCTTTCGGCATGTGTATGAGTTAAATGGAAATCAGTTACCACATTGCATGTCCCTCAAGCATCTGGTTCTGCGACAACGAAAATGAAATGCCTCAGAATATAATGTCAAACAAAATGATTTGAAAACTATGATAAACACATTTGGAAAATGTATGTGTATTTTGAGGATGATTATTAACACTCAAAACATCTAGCGATATTTTCTTTAGGCTTTCAATTAGTGTATTCCGAGTATTTACAAAAGTTTTATTAAAGAAGTCGAGTTATTAGATTTATTGAATATATTATGTTAGAAAAGCTGCCGTTATAAAAACGATACCCCAAGGGAAATTTATATATCTTAATTTTGAATTTTTACATCTCTCCTGGATAAATAAATTCTTTAAAGAAATGGAAGTCTTTTGTCCATTTTTCAGAGACCAAGCATTATCTGAGATATTTCATTCAAATTCTAATTTAGGTTTAAGGCTAGATTTGTCTTTGTTTTTCATTCATCTTATAACCTATCAGCATAGATTCCGTTTCTTTAACAACATCGATATATATCTTAATATATTTCTTATACTAGGTTCTGGCTGAGTATGATGTGATTCTAGGCGATGAGAGGTGGTGTGATCCGTAGATACATGAGGTCCCGTGTCTGAGACAGAATTAACCTAGATATTATACCCTTGGAAAACGTTTTTGATTACTTTTTATAATATTGGAATGGTTCAAGTTATAGCAAAAATGGAGAGTATATTTGCAGAGCATGATTATTCTCAATATCATGTAGAAATTAAAGCCTTATATTTTTCATCAATAATAAAACCCGTCCTATGATAGCATTCTTACGTATGGGATTTGACTGCTGGTTATTTGTGTTACATATTATACCAGTTTAAATTTTACAGCACTAGGCGGTCGTTTCGGAATAGAATTCCTTATCAGTAGTGCTTGGACCAAAATTGTTTTATAGATGTTGAAGATACCCAAAGGACCAAAATATATTTTGATAATTTAGCAAGGAAATACTTTGCATAATTTTATATGAAGTTGCAGAAATTAAAAGCAATTTATGATATTAATACAAACATGGTTGGGGGGCTTTTTATTCCCCGATTACCTCTGCTCTAAGAATAAAATGCAAGTATTTGTGTAGATACCATTCTTATACGATATAAATTTGTCGGACTCTCAAAATTGCACTTACTGCGTAAACGAAGTAGATGTAATCAAACATACATTCTTAAAATGTCATTCACTTCAATAATGCTGGGAAAATTTCAAAAACAAGTATTGAGATGCATTCACAATTAAAATATTTAGGTTAAAATAAAAATACAATGTTCGGGATCTACAATAGGTAACACACATTCGCAATGAATTTGATAATTACATTCACAATTAAAATATTTAGGTTAAAATAAAAATACAATGTTCGGGATCTACAATAGGTAACACACATTCGCAATGAATTTGATAATTACATTCACAATTAAAATATTTAGGTTAAAATAAAAATACAATGTTCGGGATCTACAATAGGTAACACACATTTGCAATGAATTTGATATTTTAATCGCCAGATATTATACTTAGTGCCCGAAAAATGGAAATACAATAATTCAAAGAGTCTGAATGAGTGCTTAAAAAGAAGTTTAAATTTCAAAACATTTTATGCATTGAAAAGAATATTACCATAGATATAAAAAGCAATGAGGACCATTCTAACAAAACCGTATCTTTCATATGTGTTCAGCATTTGCAATGAACTATTTTTATGTCATTATTATATTCATACATAAATCATCCTCTACTAGCACTAAGGACTGCTAGGAAAAATGTATCCTTTGATGCAAATTGTGTTAATTAAAATATTGAGTCTTATATTATTGTCATTTTTGTATTTTATTCCATATTATAATTAGAGCCGCGAATAGATGCAATAATGCTGATGCGGCGTTAAACAATTACTCACTCACTCGCCTATGTGATAATTATGTATACAAGTGCTTGAATTAATTGAGCTACTTTAATAACGGATATCAAATTACCAAATTAACATCCTAATGTCAAAATTCTGCAAGAATGTTTTTCAAAGACACTAATTCTATTCTATTCTGGTTGGTTTTATGCGTTTTCGTTATGCATCTGGATGTTGTCGCGTGTCTGATCCTTCAGTGTGAAGGCATCTGTGGCCGAGCTGTTTGAAGACATTACAAAGTTGTGTTACTTGCCTATGTCAAGTAATTTTTGGGTTGGTACTCAGTTTCCTTCGCCATCAAGAAATGATATAGATCTAGGTGAAAGAATCTTGAAAACTCAATTACTCCACTCTTCTATTGTTACTAAACCCGTTTTAATTTTAGTTTAGTAAATGTACATACTCTGTCATCTATTACTTTGTTTTCATTTTCACTGATAAAATGCTTGTACTGCTTCTATATTTATAGAAAATATACCATTCTATTTTTTCATTTCAGCTGTGTCCGTTGCAGTCAGCTGTTTTACCTTGGTAACCATATCAGCGGAGCGATATTTTGCTATCTGTCATCCACTACGTTCAAGAAGATGGCAAACACTGTCTCATGCCTACAAAATTATAGTAGCCATATGGGCCGTTTCCTTATTTGTGACTATACCTATTGCCGCTTCATGCCAGCTGCTGTCCTTGAGAACCGGTGTCAAAGGTTGTCGAGAGATCTGGAAAGACAAGGCCCTAGAATTGATCTACAGTTTTAGTTTGGTTACGATCCTACTTATCATACCACTTATAGTAATGGCTTTGGCTTATGGTTGTATATCATGGAAACTGTGGCTTGATATAAGATACCAAACACCTGAAATATCTGGTAAGGACAATGTTGATGAATTTGCATTACATTAAACAACACGAATACAACACAAATGCAATTCAAGGATCAAGTTTTTTTAATTACTTTTTAATTTATAACTTTTATGTATTGCCAAATTTTGTGTTTGTAATTTTCATCATAAAGTATTTAGAATTGAAGGGATGAAGGCTCAGTTAAAATAAAATGTCATTAATTGCATGATATCTGTTTACCAACAAAAAATTATCCGATTTCAATTTTTTAGATATATTGTTTTAGAAAACATAATCGAAATGCATTGGGAACATTTATATTGTATAACTATGGTACAAATATAGTTCAGCAAAAATAACATTTGTAACAAACTATTTTAAGCACGATCCAATAAATTTAAATGGCCAGACTTGACTTAGCCAACTAACTTATCAAATATATGCAAAAAAATCTGAGATGTTTAACTTTATTTGTCAGTTTCGAAGTTGTTACTTTTCTGTAGGATTGTGATTTGGTCATGGATTGGTACGTTTGTTTTGATGATTAACTGACTTTTAGCATGTATTTTATTCCAGGTAACGACAGCCCTTGTAAACAAAACAAGACGAATTTTCACAGATCATTAAGTTGTAGTGACAGCGAATTGCATTCTCTTAAGACCAATAAAAGCGGTGGAAAGAACGGACACATCAGTTTGCGTCATTCAAATTTTCACAGCAGCGTTGCAAACCGGAAGCGGGTGATAAAGATGCTTGTAGTAATTGTAATGGAGTATTTCATTTGCTGGACACCCTTATACGTACTAAATACATGGAAAATTGTAAGCTATGAAACAATACATAATAAAGTTTCGTATCTTGGATGGAACACGGTTCTTCTGCTTGCCTATTCGTCATCATTTATACATCCAATTACATATTGTTTCCTGAATAAAAACTTTCGTAAGGAGTTTCGTACAGTTTTTTAAATGTTTTGGTTAGTAAGAAGTCATTAGGAAGACCATGTACTGATTTTCAAGTGTGCCTACTACCCAGATTCAACTAACAACTGTCCCCAATACTCCACGTTTAAAACATCGTCTGGACGAAGACTACAATGACAGTGACATTTCTCCAGAAGATTAGGTTTGGAAATTATTATGATCTTATTTCCAGGTTAAAAGCTGATGGATTTCTTAAATTAATTGTAAAAATGAATTGATAAGGAGCTATTTAACTGATTTGAGTGTTCTAAAAAGAACTCACTAAAACTAATACAGACAGGGAATTGCATGATTTTCCAAACCATTTATATGATCAACATACGAATAGCCAATGGCATGACTATTCCACACCAAGATTGTTCCGGTAAAGATTCATAAAGCTCTGTTAATATTTTTTTCGAGAAAGGTGACGGACAAAACGTTGGCAGAAGAAGGGGGGTATAAGGAACTGTTAGGTGGTATGAGTGTGTTCGAAGTAGGTGTTCTAGGCATTCTGGTGGTAAGGAGGTGAAAAAGTGTTCTAAAGAGTGGGTTTCGTTATTGGCTTATATTTTATCTAGAAATGTTAGCTCAAGAGGTTCTGATGATATTCAGTCTTGAGTGTATGAAGTTGATGAGATAGAATGAAATGATTATTGAAATACATAAGTTATATTTATTTTAAAAGTGTGTGATTTTTAACTGTAAATATATAAATCTTATGTAAATTATCTTAAGTGTATATGAAATATTTTGACATTTAGGATATAGGTAGCTAATTATAAAGTCGTACATAAAATGTGTTTATACCTTGGAAGACAGTGTATTGTGTAGAAAGTATCGTGATGGAATGAGTGTTTAAACACGTATATTTTTATCGATGTTGTAATTTACAATTTAACAATAATAAAAACTAAGTGATATCGTATTTTAACTTTCTGAAACAGTTATTCCTGTAAGAAGATGCAGAATTTCGGAAGCTAGATTTATTTTATTTTTCGTAATTTTGAAAGATGTGAAGAGTTCTGGTTCACCAAATAGTTTTTACACCCAGGACATACTGTTACCTATTAACACGCGTCAAACTATTACAACACGGGGTTGTTACTATTATGCTATATTTTTGTTGGAAATAAATTGTCGAACCAAATAGCAATAATTAATCTATTGAAAGCCGTTTTGCGGGAAACAATATTGGCGGTTCTTTGTTTCATAAGAAATTTGGATGATCCTGTTTTAATATATTGTTGGAAAATAAGTGGATTGGTTGATTGAATGGGGTTTTACGTCCCAGTCAAAAATATTTCACTTATATCGAGACGTCAGCAGCTATTGGTAAAGTGAAAGAAATTTGTACCTTTGCAGTAAGCTTAGGGAAATGTGCTGGGAGGGGGTTCTTTAACGTGTCACGCCTGCCATGCCTGTGGGACATCGGTTTTTAAAGTGTCTTCCGAAGGACCTCATGACTTTCATTTCTAAATGCCGAGTGCTTGGAGAAAGAAAAGTCACTACCTATTTTAAGTCTTTCTCCGACCACACCGGGGGTCGAACCCACGACCTACCACAAACGAAGCGAGCCTTCTACCACTGAGTTACCGTAGTGGTCCTAATAAAAGAAGTTATAACACACATATTACTCGTTTCATCAATATGTCCGTTGCCAATCCAAAGATGACACAATTATCGATTAAAACCTTTTAACATCTGCAGTTTGATTGGAGATGTTCATCTAGTCTTTCATGAAGTCATTAAAATATTACAGGTTGCCCAAAACGCCCATAGAACCATAGCGTAAGCTTTTATTTGAAATATAAAATAAGATAAATGTCTTGAATGTAAGGAAGTCTTTCATAACACACAAGATCCCCTTAACCGCAAGTAAATACAGTCCCTAGAACTATAAATCAATCATTTAATATTTAGAAATATATATAAAACTAGCAAATTTACCGCAAAAAAATCGACTTGTGTAATGCGAGTCTGATGAGCCAGCCTAGCGGTTTTCTCTCGTTAGCATTTAATGACACTGAGTTTGAAACCAAATGTAAGGACTGGAGTATTGTTTGTTGTGCTAAATGGCTGTAAAATTAAAACTGGTATGATATGTAATTTAAACCTCTGCTGGTGGATGTTCCCCCGAGGATATCAATAACTCAGCAGGGTATAATTATTTATTATTGTCTAAATTTGCTGAAAGTTAAATTTGAAATTCCTGCAAAAATAAGCTATGCTCTCTCATGCAAAGTATTTCCTTAGCTAAGTTCGGTAAAATATATCTTGGTCCATTAGGTATCTTTACAACATTTTGAAAAAAAAATGTTTTCAATATTTCACAATTTTGGTTCAAGCACCTCTGATGAGGAATTTATTCCGAAACGGCTGTAAAATTAAAACTTGTAAACTGCAGATGTCTAGATGACTACAGAATAATTTCGTATGTTAAATTTGGAAGTCTGAGAGGCAGCTTTATTATGAAAAGTCTAGCAATAAGTTTGACAAATGCAGACAGCTGTAAGTATATAAAAACTGGCAAATTAAAAGAAATGCCTGTTATAATTGAACATCTAGGCAGAGAGATATCAAATATAATGTGAACTCGGGTTTGCACTTTATTTGAAAGACTGGCAAAATTAGCGAAATATATGTATTGAATAACTAGAACTGTATACCAAATTTATTTCCGAATCAAAGTATTAACCAGTACTGTAACTATCTATAAGGAAACTGCCTCGGTAAAAGTTTAACCACGAGAGAGAGAGAAAGAGAGGCTCGACGTTCGTCATTATTTTCCGGGATGTGATTGGGTTGCGACCATTTCAAGTAATATATTATTATGTAATATATGTTCCACCTATGCAGTTTTTGTATAAGCAGTTCCTTCAACTAGCGACATTTTACATGAAACTGAGCTGAAAGAAGAAACTTATTTTGACATACCCGAAAAAAATGTATCAAAATTTGAAGATGACTTGGGTGTAGCTGTTACAAAGAAACTTGTCCCACAGTATAACTTATAAATAGATCGGAATCCGCGGAACTTTAAATGATGACGATCGTCACTAAATTTTGTCCAAAAATTTGAAGCCACCCAGCAAAAATTACAAATTCCCTAAAATGATCAAGACAGGCGTTTTAGTTATGATTGGCAAAGTTCATTACCGTGGATACGTTATTCACCAAATCTTGATGGTCTCATTTGTGCATATTGCATGCCATTTTGGATACTAACTGCATCGCGGTACTGTCTGATTACAGCATTTAGCGTCTTGTCTTGTGAAAAATTTATCAAGTGATCCTTCTTATGAAAATTCAGAAATATTCTGAAATTCAGGTTAAATGATAGACCTATTGTTGTATGATACCCGCCCACATACAATTTAAACTCCAACTTTGATTACGAGGTTTAGTGGTTTGGTTGAACTAGTTTTCATGACACAAAACCATCCAATTAATTTTACAACAACTGGTCTAGTTTTGAGTTTTCCTATTATATTTTCCACAATACCTTCCCTACATGTGAAAGATGTAAAACATTGAGACTCTGTTGGTATATATATATATATATATATTATATATATAATATATATATATATATATAAATTGATCTTTAATTGTTGCCTCGGTATATTTAAGGGCCTAGTTACTGTACTGATTAACAAATTCCGGTATTGTATGCAACTGATAGGATTCCCTGACGTTTGGTCCCAAGCGCCTGGTTGTAAAGATGATTCAATTAAATACTTTAATAACTTAACACGTGGCGGGTGTTGCTAGCTAAACAGGAGGTGCTTACCCTTCCGGAGCACCCGGCCTCACTTCCCTGGTGGAAGTTCACGTGTCGAACCTAACTTGTCAGTTCCAAAGTTTTTACTTTGCTTTTGGATTGTGATTCGGACATGGATTAGTATATGTTTGTTTTTGATTACCTTAATACTTAACTAACTTACTAAGGCATAACGACTCGTTAGTCTGATCAGATAATCAAGTGACCAGCTGATTAAAATTCATTGATTAAAAGTTACATGACTGCTTTCATTGAAAATAAAACTTTCATTTTAACTTCCAAGATCAACGACACGCAAGTGTAACATAACGGGAAAAAATTAGTTCTTAAAATATGTATCATGCCACTGTACATTTCATTTCCGTATCAAGATGGGAATTTTGAATAGAAGCACGGCAAAAATGAAATAAATATGGAAGAGCGTCTGCCTCCTAGATCATTGTTTAAATTAGACATGATATTATCACAAAAGGTTGACCTACCAATATATCGATAACCTCTTGGAAACTAATTTCCTGCTAATATGTCTACATTAAAATTGGGTCTTAAGGTTATTTTGGTTTTAAATAAAGTCATGATGATATTGTCAGTTGTGCTTTTTTGCACTCTCCAAATGAAATGCACATACAAGCAAGAATTACGACATTTCCTGTACTATACAATAAAGACTGCATCAACTAAACAGACCATCAAGCGATACGTTTAATAAATTGCTTGGCATTCTCGACTGCTAAATGCTTGGATTTTTGTATCAGTTCGTAAACATGTGAAGATCGTTTGATAAAAGGCTAGTGGAAACATCATATGTAACGGGGATATCGAAATATCTTCGTAACAAATATGGTATAAACTAAAGGCGTAACATTTCAAATTAACAAGGTTTTCAAAGTTGATTCTTGTGATTTGAAGAGGAAGGGGTTTGGTTCAGTGCATCGTTTTCAACCGATAGGCCAATAACTTAAAGAAACTTTATTCACCTTATTCACCAAATAATATTGTGCTATTTCAAAATAGACGCTCTATATGGTTAACAAAAGAAAGAATGCTTTGACATTGTATTATATCTATAGAAGGGGCAGAGAAAATTTGAAGGAAATTACTTAATTTACACTTGAAGTTTATAGGGATTTAAGTGGTGCAGAATATGTTCTTCAGGTAGTTGACGAGTCCGATAAAAACCACAGAGACAAGAACGTCCCTAATGACACCGTAGACGCTGCCTAAATGCAAGTTTTGGAAGGGAATTTTATGTGTCCTGTGGCCTTATTCAAGAGATACACACTTCAAAATTAAATTCACGATGTAATTATTTTTCAGTGACCCAACGATGCCTTTAGGTTTAGTGATATCATTTGGTACCGTTATTTGCTTGCAACCATGATGTCAGATATTACAAATAAAAAAAACATACCAATTCATGTTTAAACCAAAAGCCCAAAATAATGGATACAGAGACATCATACTTAACAATATTGTAGTAACGGCCATAAACTTTTTGAGGGCCTTGATAATTCTTGGCATGCAATATCCCAGGGTCAACAATTTATTTGTAAACATCTTGCTTCGTTGTATAAACTTCCCGTAGTGGGAATAAGCTCAACCAAAGCGTATTATTTCCGAAACAAATACTTCATAATTATATTATCAAGGTTATATCATCATCATCATCATCTTCTTCTTTTTTACTTTTATAAAAATAAAATAAAATAAACGCAGATCTAAGTGTGATTATCAAAACCAAACATACTAATCCATGTCCGAATCACAATCCGGAAGTAAAGTATTATCTCATTAATAAAATTTAAAGAAAAACAAAACAAATAAACTTTTCTGTCTTCATCTCAGTTTTACGAAAACACAAAAAAGTTAATTTTTCTCAAGACGTTTTGGTACTGCATCTTTTGAAAGGTTTTATAAAATTTTCGTCCATTTCTGCAAAATGATCTTTCATGTCTGGATTTGGGTTTTTTCTTCGTCTCTTTCTTTTGTATCGTAACGATTGTAATCGTCGTTACGTGTTTTGAGGGGCATTATCTTGTTCCATTTGCTTCTAATAGGCAAAAGGGAGGGGTCATTTGATGCTTGTTTGTTGGTATTTTGCAATATAGGACTTCTATGCCTTTTTAACGTGTAAAATATATCGGTACTGATCAGCTGTAATTTTTTCTTTACTTTTTCACCCCTGGTTTTATTCAAATCTTCTTGAATTGAGTACAATATTGTCATGTTTTTGCGAATTTTCTGTTTCTTCTATAATTGAAATTCACCAGATTTATCACCGTATAGGTTTCAAGATATTTCCAGTCGTATATGTGGGATGTTTCTTTTAAATTCAGCTAAGTATGGTAAGACTTTTTTTCAAAATAGATTGTTAGCAGAATTTGTTTTTAATAGACAGAAATTGTCTCCGACGTCGTCGATATGTTTTAAGTTAACATTAACTATTGTCAAAAACAATTTGAAAATATTATCATTCATAAGCTGTAGTCGGCAAAACCAACTTTACATAAGCGCCAAACATTCTACAACCCCCCTCCCTCGTTCAAAACCTAGAATAATTATTTATTTTACTTAATCTACTTTACCCGCCCATAAATAGCTATAAAATGCTTTTATTAATTCTGGGATAATCTTTTTCTGGTTTTGGAAGACCGATAAAAAGATACGTTAGTTTAAATCGGAAGGAGTATACTTTTTATTTTACCAAACAGGGTGAGATTTCTTTTTGCAAGGATTTTAAATCGCGCTGAATTTCAGGTAAAATTACAGATTGAAATATGTTCCAAATCTAATGTGTATTTATCCAGAAAACTGTAAATAGCACCTGATGTCCATCCTAACATTTATCGTTACACAATACATTTTTTATTATTACTATTAATTTTTTATCCTATCTATACAGCTTTAGTTTTTTACCTTTCAAATTCGGTAAAAAATTATTTCTTACTTTTTCAAACAGGTTAGATGGAACAAAATAAAGAATCCTCATTTAAGGCAGTATCTGACAGCTCTCACATGAATGAATGAGATTGAAGGGTGTCTTTACATTTATCCAACATTTGATATTGGAAAAGGTAAATTTTATGTTGGATAAATGATCAAAGAAAAATGGAAACAACACGTAGACTTGGGGACTGTGAACAAGGAAATTCATACCTTTCTCTTTTTGAAGATTAAATATATCCGGTAAAATTAGAACTGAAGCTTTATTCTGAATGGTTTTCAATACACCTGATTTATTTTGTTCACATATATAACAATGATTTATTTTGTTCACATATATAACAATATAAATAATCTACTTAAAGTATTCATTTTTTCATTAGAAATATGTAGCAGTTTAAACACCATGTACATGCATCGCATTTTAATAGCAAGAAATAAAATATCAAAGAATCAAATATACATATGGTATTCAAATTATAAAGCACTATAACCCTAAACAGGCATCGCATTTTTAATTATAATAATATCAATAATCACTATCATATAAATAAAAACATACAATGATACTGATACTTTAATTAACTTGCATTTGATGATGACATTGAAATTCGTCTTTTGAGAGAAAATAATACATTTTGTGTGGAAGAAGTGCATGTTTTTTCTGTAAATATTTTAAACGGCTTACAAATAAATTGTTGACTAAAGGATTATCATCATGCCTGCATTGGCTTATCAAAACCCCTTAAAAAGTTCAATGGCCAGTATTACAATACCGCTAATAATTATGATGTTTCGGTTTTCATAATTATCATGGATATATTTGACGTCCCATACTTCCATGTTCCTTTCATTCTAAACTTTGATTTCATATGTCCCGGGTAAAGCTAAAATTGTAGGGTTCAGTGGCTTAAGTACATGTGTTTTAACTTAATTTGGCAGTTTTCAAAGTCTTTGATTTGCACAAACAAAAACGTGTAGCAATACACAACTGTAATCTAAAATACACAACAAGGGAAATTACCCATTGTAGATCTAGGTCCGTTATACCATTACTTGTATTTTCTTTAGGTACAGGTAATTCTGTTACAATGCATAGGTACTAGGTAGCATGTGCAACTTCCATAGATCCTCATCTTTGAACACTCTTTCAATGTTAATAGTCATACGGAATTATTCTTCAAACGACTAGATCTAATCATGGCATTTGTCCTTGGAGTTGGTAAAAATAATGGTCTCTTTAAGTTTGAATTTTCCTTTTTCAATTTTCAAACAGAAGCCTTTAATTTTTTCACACGCATCATGGAAAATAAGTTGATTTACTGTAAAAGATTCTTCAAAATAACATCTGGACTGACTACCTCATACTTGTTGATGACAATTACAAGGCCAGACTTTTCAATTTTTACTTCCTGCTGTTTTTTTTCTTTCCTCTTAAACTTTTTCAGCGTATTTGACTCGGACTGTAATCTAGTTCTCGTAAAAAGTGTTCCAACAAAATTCTCATATACCCTTTCTTGCTTTTTTGGAATTGCTTTGAGGTAGTGATGACAATTTACGTTTTATTCTCCTTTCTTTTACATTTCAAATTTCTTATGAACTTTCTGATTCTTTGGCTAAAGTTGGTAATAAAATGGCAACCAGGCTTGGGTCCAGCCACTGCTGTCATACAATTGGGGACCAACCAGGCAGGACCATAATAATTCCGTAAAGCCCCCCCCCCCTCCTAGCACATAGATCTACTGTTGCACCTGTTGATAATTTTTTCTCCATCAAACTTAGCTCGCACTGACATTCAACTTTCAGCCATTTAGAGGTTTAAAATCTCCCATCAATCTTTTACATTTACTTGCTACTCTTTCCAAAGTCAGATCTTAACAATACTTAACTCAACGCTTCAATCAACATCTGATACACCTGCCTTCAAAAATTTAGCCTGATCTTCAAGTACTGGTGCAACCTCTAACAAAAGTTGATACATCTCGAATTGTCTTTATATGTGATGGACAGAATTCCGTATGTCATGATTAATTAATTTAAGTGCCTTGGACTTATTGCTTTCCTTTGATCGCATTTTAATAGCACATCTAAATGGAGATACAACCCTAACTATCACTCTTTTTATTAATCCTCCATGCCATTCGTCATATGGCTTGTTCACAACTAATTTTTCCCAATTTGATCTTAAACATTTGTATGTATGATTGGCACACTCAATTTTCTGGATGTGACTAACCAAAACTGGAACAAGATTCTTGAATTTTAGCAAAAACAGAAGCATTTCCATCGGTATCGGGCACCATGGGCAGACTTTGCTTTCTTGAATCCCTCAAATATGATGTCGGATTACATTGCCTGACTGCTATCGGTCGAAATTTTTAAGAAGTATAGGGAGGCGGGGTTGTTTTTTCTTGTTTCTACTAAAGTACAGGTGGAACAAAACTTATTGCGTATACCAATATACAGAATTTTGCTGGTTTGCATAATGTCCATTTTCCCACACACACATGATGAAATTATTTCACTAGAAAAACCACATCTGTTTCTTTCTGAACAAAACTAACTGATCAGTCACAGTAAATGTTTTTGCGTTTTCACAACCTGCAACATGTGTTGTGTTTTAATATATATGGTCCTGCAATGATTGTAAATCTATCAATCTGAACCTTCTAACTGGTCATGTAACGGTTTTGAAAAAAAAACTGTCAACTTTGCAGTCCCAAGCTTATGTACACTTCATAATGTATGTCTATAGACATGATTTCTGTGACAATATGTTCAGGTTCCCAGATATTTCCAGTTGTATCTGTTGGATGTTTCACCAGATCTATTAAAGTGCAGGTTTCTAGTTACTTCCATTCGTATCTATTGTATGTTTAATCTTTATCGTTTCCAGAGCTGCTGTCAGAAAGACAAGTATTTATTTTATTCTGCATTTTCGAGGGTTCATATGTCGTTTTGGACGAGATAAAAAAACTGATTGAGAGGTACACTTAGTGGCAGAATACGAATGGTATTTTACTAACTAAATGTAAGTCAACATTTGTAATGTTATCAATACTATTCGTCATTTCTTCTAAAAAATTGAGGAATATATTGTTTGTGATATTCCTATTCCCAATTAGTGTTTTGTTTAATTATTGTACCGCATATCGTTTTTCTGAATGATAAGAAATATATCACATTTCCTCCTCCGCACTTATTAAACACATGTCAAATAGTTAATGCGCTAATCACCTTGATTAACCCAACTTAATTAAAGAGACACCATCCATATGAAAAACCAGATAGCATCCTGTTGAAGTCCGTCTTTTATTTTTATGATGAATGTCAAGATTTATATACATCACTGTCATAACTTTTCGCGTTCTGCTGGCAGAAAACATTAACAATCTTATTTCATTTGAAGCCTCACATTGCTTTATCAGTAACTTAATGATGGTGAATAACAATAAGTGCACACGATGACGTTTATTATTAAGTTGATGGTGCCTTCCTTTAACGTTTGTTTGTTTGCGGTCCCTCCGTGTCGCAATGGTTTCAGTTCATAAATGGCATTATTATCCATTGTTCAGTTACACGGTCATTAAACTGGATAAAAGATCTATCATCGGTCTCATAGTCATTCAAACCACACATTATATACTTCTGTTGAAGGACTAAACGGTAACACAGCAGCGCGTCTCGCATGTTTCTGTATTATTGCTGTAGTCTCAATATCTGTATTTTTCATACTAAATGCGTACGGTGAAAAAAAACAACCTTTAACAATAGCACCTAGAAAACAGTTTTTTTCGGCAAGCACATTCAAAGTCAATGAATATTGTTTCTGGGTTTATGGTTCCTGTCATCATCTATAGTTAAAATCTGACATATGTTGTCTGGTTCTTGTATGGAAGAATAGCAAATACTAAAGGGAACATTTCGTTGTCAATCATAGCATGGAATGTGTATAACTGTTTATAAATCCCTGGACTTGCATAACTTGTACCATCATCATATATATTTGTATCATCACTGAGTCTTCGCAGATAACTAGCAGTACTAAATATAAGAATCTTATCTTAATCAACAGTGTCACTTATCGGAAAGTTCTCACCAGTTCATACCATTCAGCTTGTAAATTTACAGTAGCGCGTGATCTTGGATTTTGAGGAATGTTCTTGTTACGGTGTCTATACATGGGCCCTCTATATCACTCAAATGTTGGAATATGCTAAACAACTTCTTGGATGAATTCGTCCCACTCACGATCTCTCATCTTGCTAAATTCTTGTTCATAAATGCTGGGTAAAAGATACAATGTTCTGGTACATTTTTTCTTGAGGTGATAAAATAAAATTTCTGTGATGTAACATCTGCCATGTCTTGTCTGTTTCGTGGTTGTCGTCCTTTGGAAAACTGTTGGAATGCTTTCTGCTTTCTCTGCTGTTAACTGTACCATTACAATTTTAAAATTGAAACGTCTCTTAATATATATTGTGACGTGATCAGTGTTTTTGGTTGCGGAAATGTTACAGTATTGGAAAATCATGATAACTCCCGCGTTTTATCTAAATAAGCAGATAAAACAGCAAATTATACACATTGTAGAATACTCATATCAATTACAGATAAAAAAAGGTAACATTGTGATAATTTTGCTGTAACTGTGAGCATGTGTTACCGTGTAGTGTCATCAAAAACATTATTATGTTTAAATTTTGATTACATTTCCGTCTAAAGTTTCAAGAGACAAAAGAACTTTACATTGTATATAATATTTTAATGATGAACATTCTGTAACTTATAAGTCAACGGATACATTAGCCATTATAAGGGTTTCTTCCGTTATATCTTATGACATTTTCTCAACCAACTTCAATATGGAAAAGTGTTCTTGAAACAGCTTTGCAACAAATAACACTTTTTTTTTTATTATTTATTTTTTTTTTTATATAACATTCAACTTTAACATTGTAAATAACATGATAAGGTTAATAAACAAAAATATTTTCCCGTTTGATTTCAAGTCCCCGGGATCCTGTCTTACTAGACAATATTAATTCGTTAACCGGCGTGATTGTTATCTTGAACTTGATGGACAATGATTGAAAGATTATACTGTTTATCACGTGCAATAATGATATAGTGAAAAGTCGGTCAGCGACAATGTGGCAGAGCGTCCATAACTATGGAAGAGTCCATATAGCTTATATAGCCCACCGATAGGGACATACACGAAGGTGGAGCCGCCAAACGTACGCATGAAGGTGCGAACACACTATATACGACAACATGGTATATATAGTACCTATTGGTGCACAATGAACTCGCTCGTGTTTACATAACCGTTGGCTCTGCCATAAAATCGGTGACGGACTAAAACATTTTGTTGGGATTATATTTGGAGCTAAATATGAAACCAAAAATGTGAATTACAGCTATGTGAATTTACACGGACAAAGCGATTACAATGGTCATCTTTATTCACGGGTGAGTATGTACAGTTTTTTTTTTTTTTTTTTTTTTAGTTGTTTGTTGTTCGACAGGATCCGGAGGTATTTGAAGCAAACTACATTGCAAAAGTATATACAAATTACATATATAAACATACATAACTATCTCAGTGAATGTTATTTTTTTAAGTATATGAGAAAATAAAAAGTTAGAGGTAAAAGACAGAGATAAAGAAAAAAGTTGCCGGGATGACACGTGTCCTGCGAAGATTGTGTATTTGTGTTATTAATCAATAAGAGGCGACCATCTAGACCAGAGAGTGTTATATTCTTCGGATTTACAATTTTTAAATAAAATATACTTTTCAATTTGAAATTTCATTTCTATAAATGACTTGAGAGCCAGCAAGTTGGGTTTTTTATTTTGCATTTTCATTTTATATATGTAATATTTTGTATTGATAATAAGCCAATTTTCAAAGTTATTCGTTGTTGAAATACCTTCTTTACCAAAAATGATTGTATTCTTTGTAACATTTATATCACATTGAGTTTTGTCTAGTATCCATTGTTTTGTTTTAAGCCATAATCTATATGTCACTTCACACTCATAAAAGAGGTGATCGATGGTTTCTGGGTATAATTTACAAAACGAACATGAATTAGAATTTTTATCATTCATCTTATTTAGCAGAGAATTTGTACCAAGGATTCTATGTATAATTCTATACTGGAACCATTGTAACTGAGTTTCTTGGCAACAATTAAAGGGAATCTTATAGTAGTGTGTCCATTGTTCCGGTGTGAATTTATAACCTAAATTTGACCATTTCTTTTGAGATTTGGGCTTGCTTGTATTACTATTCAGAAAATTATAGATATGTTTACAACCCGGTTTCTGTTTATTTATAAGCTGTACATCTACAGGGATAATAGGTTGTTGCTTTTTTTGTGCAAAGTTATATTGGGGGTGGTTTTTTGACCTATAATCTCTAATTGAAAGTTTTAAAGATGCATATTCTAAGAAATTTGTTTTTAGTTTGTAAGTTCTTTTAAATGTTTCAAAATCCAGTATATTACTATTTTCATCTAAAATATCATTAACATACACTATTCCTGCGTTCCAATATGTTTCATAGAAAAATGATTTCCCGCCCTTTGTTATATCTTGATTATACCAGATAGGTTGATTTTCAAAGTTATTGTTTAAAAGTTTTTGTTTACTTCGTATTATTTCCCAGCTATGAAGAACATCTTTCCAGAACTTATTCCTTGTTTTCGTTTTAATTTCTGTTAGGTAATCGTTTCCGAAAAGTATCAGCGAAGAAGTGTTCGTTTTTATTTCTGTTTCAAATAATTTTATCCATTTTGAATCATTTGTTATCGCTCTCCTTATCCAGGTAGATTTTAAGGCAGTTGAAAAGTTTATTATATTTATCATTTTTAACCCCCCTTCTGAATATTCTTTCACAGCTATATCTCTTTTTATTTTTTCTGGTTTATTTTGCCAGATAAAATTAAAGAAAAGCTTATTTAGCTCAGCCATCAATGTATCTGTGGGGTTTGGAAGGAAAGTAGAAGGTGGTTAATTTGAGAAATTATTAGACTTTTAAGGATAATTATTTTTCCTATGGTTGTTAAATTTCTTCTTGACCATTGCTTCAAGAGTGTTTTCATTTTTTCAAGTTTTGGATAATAGTTTAATAAAGGCATTTTCTTTATATCAAGTGAAAAAAGTACTCCTAACATTGAAAATTCTGTAGAACCCCAATCAAGTTTCCATCTGTCATGATGGTACACCTCTTTTGAGAACTTTTTGCTACCTATCCATATCACCTTTGTTTTTGTTATATTTATATGAAGTCCAGAGATTTTATCGAAAATATCAAGTATTTGCAGCGCCGCTGTCAGAGACTCGGGGGACCCATCTAAGATTAGACTTGTATCGTCAGCATATTGCGAAATTTTATATTCTTCACCTCCTATTTTAATACCTTTAATCTCTTTGGAATTTCTTATAAGAACGGACATAATTTCTGCACATAGTATAAAAATGTAAGGGGAGAGAGGATCCCCTTGTCTACAACCCCTCTCTAGCAAGATTTTTTCAGACAGAGTTCCATTTTGTAGCACTGCAGAGCTTGCTTTATTAAAGAAGGTTTTTATCCAGTGTATAATTGAGTTTTTAAAATTAAAAAAGCGAAGAACTTCTATAATGAATTGCCAAGATACCGAATCAAAAGCTTTTTCAAAATCAATTAACAGTAGCATACCGGGTATATTATGTTCCTCGGTATAATGCATTATATCATAAATTAACCTGATATTTTCGCCTATATATCTGCCTTTTAAGAAACCTGTTTGGTCTTTATCTATTAGTTTGTTTAAAACTTTTTTAATTCTGTTTGCAATACATCCACTGGCTATTTTATACGTACAGTTTAATAAACTTATAGGCCTCCAATTTTTAAGATATTGTTTTGGTTTGTTTGGTTTTGGTAAACATGTAATTATTCCGTATTTTTGAGTTTCCGATAATTCTCCTTTAGTATAGCCTTCATTTATTGATCTAACAACGAAATTTCCGATGTTTTTCCAAAAAAATTTAAAAAATTCAGCCGTAAATCCGTCTGATCCAGGACTTTTGTTGTTTTTCATATTTTTTAAAAACATTAGAGCTTCATTAGATGTAATTTCACCTTCCAAATCGTTAGCTTCATGTTCATTTAGAATATTTAGATCATGATTTTGTAAAATCTTAGAAAGATTGATTTCTGAATTTTTATCCTTTGCAGAATATAATGATTTATAAAAACTTCTAGTTTCTTGTAATATCTCTTTTTGATCTGTTATTATTTTTCCTGTTTCAGTTTCTAAACTAGTTATTAACTTATTGGTATAATTTCGTGATTCTAGGCCACAGAAATATCTTGTTGGTTTTTCGCCTTCTTCTACAAATTGAGCTTAGATCGAATTATGTTGCCTTTCATTTTTTGAAGCCTAAGCGTTTCAAGTTCTTTCTTTTTTGTTTCAAGGGTCTCAAAGTCAATATTTTCAGTGTGACATTCTAACTGACTTATTTCTTTTATCAATTTTGTTTCATTTTGTATATTTTGTTTTTTCTTGTATGTCGAATAAGAAATAGTTTTAGATCTAATTTCGAGAAGTAATATTTCTAAGAATAGTTGATCAGTAATTTGAAATTTAATTTGTTCGTTTGGGATATTGTTAATATTATCTGGATTGTACACAGGGAGCATATATTGTTTTTTAACTTCATCAATAAGTTTACTAATTGTTTGAACATATATAGGATCCTTTAAAAGAGAACTGTTAAATTTCCATATCCCAGGACCTTTTTTAAATTCGTTTAGTTTACATGTTAAGAGAACGCCTGAATGATCAGATCTATAGCCACTCGTCACGTTTACTGCTTCTATATTAGATAACAGATGATTACTTATAAGAAAGAAATCTAGTCGTGCTTGCTTTGTTGGGTTTTTTTTTCTCCAAGTATACGAGCGTTTATGAGGGTAAAGTTCTCTAAATGGGTCAATATAATTGTACATTTCTTTAGATTCCAAAATTTTTGTTTTTGCTTTCGGATTATTTACATGTTTATAATTAAATGTGTCTAAAGTTTGATCTAAAACTAGGTTGAAATCCCCGCAGATTAAAACATTATCATTATTGAAATTGTCTATATCAAAAAACAGCTGTTCATAGAAAGTAGGATTATCCTCGTTTGGTCCATAAATATTTGCGATAGTAAATCGTTTATCATTTAGTGTAATGTTTAAAATCAATGAATTTCCTCTGTTGTCTGTTTTTACATCGTGTATTTTATATTCAAACTGATTATTTAAAAGAATTGCTACTCCCCGAGAGTTTGTTGTATAAGAGTTAAAGATACATTTATATCCCCACTGATTTTGAATGCAAGATTCTGATTTTTTGTCAAAGTGCGTGTCTTGCAAACAGTATATGCTGTATTGTTTATCTTTTAAATAATTTAGAACATCTCGTCGTTTATTTGGGTCTCCCAGTCCCTGACAGTTCACTGATAGTATCTTAAGGGTTTCCATAATGGATTGTTGTATATAGTATATCAACATGTATACGCATGGCACGTACATACCGGCAAGGAAATCAGAATAGAGTTGCAGAGATAGAGTGAGGAAATAATAGAAAGAGAGAAAGAGGAAATTATTGAAACTGTGAGCCACGTGTGAAGTTGGCAAAGACATGGTCACACTAGGACAAATATTAATTTACAAAAACAATTCAACTATTGGGCTTATATATTTGGTTACTATGTGACACCACATCCGACAAATGTGAGTAAAAGTGGACATTGTCCCTTTGAATTTTCTGTATCTATGAATTCGGATGTAGTGTCACATAGCTATTTCATTTACCATTATCGCTCATACATACATAAATCTACACTCTAAACAAATTACCAATTCCGTTGAGAAAAAGTCCGTTTGTGATATTTTGGCAGAACGTCCTTGAACACGGAAAAGTCTATATATTTTACTATTATGGGTTATGGCAAAAAACCCCACAGAGGCAGGAGTGCACTCGCGCGACAACACGTCAATGCAAATTATATTCCCCCGTGTTTATAAACATTCCGCCACCTTATCACAAACGGTCCATACCAGAGTATATACGCAAAACAGCACGGACCTCCCCGCTTGATCTTTTAATTATCTATTTGGTATATGGGTTATATAAGAGTAAGCAATCTATGATTTACACTAATGTTTACAGCCAAAATAAACATATGTACCCTGTATCGAAATATTATGGTACCTAGTAATATTTAAACTAAAGGTCAAGCGGAGAGGTCAATGTCGCCCGCCTACATGCATATACATAAAATACACATTTACAAAAGTTTTTTTTCAGGATGCTCAGCTCTGATAGCGTAAGTGACTAACGTGGTCACGAACAGCCAGCTACATCAGTGTCTAGGTTTTCCAATATTTCACGATAGATTTTCACAATTACCGTTTTTAACCAATTCTTATAGTTCGATCGAGGGGAATCAGCTCACTGTACATATATATATATTGCACACACATACACATATACATATATATAAACCGACAACACGATATAAGTCATTCTAGTATCTATGGAGGAATATATATAGATACCTAATAGATCATTAATACTTTAATATAACATCTAAGACACAAAGAACATTTGATTTTTTTAAATTAATTATTATTATTTGTTTGTTTATTTTTTTTATGTTCCGTGCGCCGTTTCACCTCAATCGAACTATTCCTCAATACATCAACCGTGAAGAAGCGTGAGTGGGTATAAGCGTTAAATGGGATGTAAAGGCCGTCCACGTCCCGATGGCAGTGTGTTGATAAACACAGACGGGTCCAAACAACATATAGAGGTGTAGGTAGTGTTTTTCTATAGGATATGTGTATATTCACGCTGGCTCGCGGTATATTCATTAAAAGCTAACCTAACTTCAAAATAGACTCGTTGTATCTCTGCCATCAGATCGTGAACGGACTATATAATAAAGAGAGGGACACATAGTTTTTGTTTTACCTGTATAGAGGGCACGTATAAAAACGTAAAAATGCGGTCACACATGGTTGAATGTATTTACAAACAAAAAGTAAGATTATATTTACAGTTTAGTTATATCAAAAAATGTTTTGTTCTTACACTTTATGCACAGCTGCTCTGCCTACTTCCACTATGTGCTTGAATCTCAGCGGTCCAAGTTTATCTCCCGACTTTCTAGATACAACTATTAAAACGTTTATAAGTTCATTTTCTTGTAAATATTTAAGTAAAGTAGTACCCGCGCCGAATTCTCCGTCGTCGTCGAAGCCATCGTGTGTTTTTCCATCCTTGTCAACAAATCTATAAGCAGCGATGTTATGGTCGGATCGGATTGTTAACGGGTCACGTAGTATTTGTCGTAGAGCTTCTCGGGTTTCTTGATATGTTTTGACAGTGACTGCACGCCCGGTAAATTCGTTTCCTCTGTCAAATAGAGGTTCACTTTCTGATATATTGTCGAAATTTATTTTACTTTTTTCTGGATCCAGTACTTCCGCCGCTCGTGGGATTTTTACTTTTTCTTTGTACGCCGTTCCGTTATCTGTAAATATCAGTTTGTCGCCTACAATTTTCGTTTTTACGTTTTGTTCATCGTATTTTTTTTGCAAAGCATATAAGTTTTTACGCTTCTCTCGTACTTCATCGGGGAACTGTGGGTTAATCCTAACTGGAGATATTTCTGACCTTTTTTCTTTCGCTGTGTTTAAAACTAATTCTTTTTCACCGTAATCATGAAATTTCGCCACAATTGGTCTTGGCTGGGGGCTTGTTTTCTTTTGTTTTTGGCCGAATCTATGGATTCTATCGATACGTATTTCTTTCTTGATACCTAGTGTTTGACTGATAAATGTTAAGAAGTTTGTTTTGAGATTTTCCCCCTCCTTCTCTTCAAACCCGTTTATTATTAGATTTTCTCTCATGTTTCTCCCTACTATATCGGTTATTTGTTTTTGTTGTGATTGTACTTTCTGTTCTAGTCTTTCAATATAACCTTTCATTATGTTCATCTCTCGTATTAACATCTTGTTTTGTTCTTGCAAAGTGTTGACTACACCCCCTACATAATTACTCTCATCTATAGTACACTGTAGCCTATCCTCGATCCCCCGGCTCGATGAATGTCATTCGAGAGCTCATTGACCTTATCACTTTGATTGTCTATCTTTACGTTTATTTTGTTTACAGTGAGTTGGACATCTAGAATTAATCTCATAAGTTTGTCATTTGTTTTATCAGTACCTTCATTCCAATTGCATACTTCTTCCTGAGATTCTTCGATGGTCGCAATATTCGCCATTTTTCCTTTGTTCTCAATCTCACTGACCACTTCGCCACTTTCAGATCTTTTCCTTTTTCTATCCTCGTCCCTTTCTTCTTTATCGTTCATCCTGTACTTTCCACATATATTTTACTCTTACCAGACGTTATCATTGATCGTATTACTGCCCTAATAACGTGATATTTTGTCCAATTATGACCATAATGACCGGTGGTCAGCAAAAAGCGTCCATTGCCTAGGTGGTCACGTGATAACACTTATTTTGATATTTATTTTTATCTTTTCTTTATTTTGGGTAGTGTCATTTTTACGAGGAAAATAATATTTGCTAATATCACGTCTTGACAGACAAAAATACAGGTATTGACAACATCACTCTTTGGTGGAAAATGTCTCGCTTTGTCATTTTTGACGGAAAATTATTTTCACACATCAACAAAAAGTACAGACAATGAACAATACATAGTAAATAATACTGGTTCCAATGACCATAAAACTGTTACCAAGTACATGTATCTCCATTACTTTCATCAATTACAGTGGTCTGAAAATGTTTTGTGTTTTTCTTGTTTTTGGCCGTTACTATCTCTTCGTAATATGCAGTTACGACCGATTCCCATGCGCCTGCTTCATTTTTGGACTGACTTTAACCTCTTATTATGTGTAAGAATTGCTGGTGATGATTCAGTAGTAGAAGCGAATTCTATATATAATGTCTTATATGGATTTTTGTGAAGTTTAGAAAACCACTTCAAGTAAAGAAGGGCAAGTTCTTCCTGTTGTATATAAATCAATAGGAAGACGCAAGACCTCTCCTTTGGTTAAAAAAATAAACTTGCTAAAAGTATGTGTACGAGTAGCATTATTCAATATACTATAGTATCACAGTCAAGCTCCTAGATGAAACATTCATGTACAAACTTTATCCTCTGGGACAACAACACATTTGTTTTATAAGTATGTGAGGATTGCAGAAAGTCCTGGGTCACTACATACTACTCGGACGTTTAATCGGAATAGGTAGAAAAATTTAAGTACTCTGAAACGTGGAATTAGAATTAAATGCAAACTTGATTTATCGTTCGAACTTTATTACGTGCTGCAAAAATGCGGATTATAAAAAGAGGAGGCATTGGTGTAGTTATTGCAATTATTATGGAAACGGTTGTTTGGTGGATCTGGCAAAAGATGTGGAAGGAAGACTACGTCGAAGTGTTTTGTCGAAATGAAAATATATAGCTTTTCAGCAAACAATCGGTATACTAATGGGTACAAACTGTGCACCATTGCTTGCTAATTTGTTTCTTTATTCTTATGAAGCAGAATTTATGCAGAACCTTGTTACATCTGGAGAGAAGACTGTCGCCAAATCATTCAACTCAACATACAGATATATATAGATGACGTTCTTTCTCTTAACAATCCTAAATTTGGAGACTATGTAAATGTCATCTAACCTAGTGAGCTTGAAATAAAAGACACGATTGATTCCTCAAGGCCCGCTTCATATTTAGACTTATATCTGAATTATGACGCACACGAGAAGGCTACATTTGAAACTTTATGACAAACGTGATGACTTCAATTCTTCTATTGTCAACTGTCCTTTTTTATGCAGCAATATACCTGCTTCTCCTGCTTATGCTGTATTTGTTTCCAAATTAATACACTATGGTAGAGGGGTCTTTGTACAACGAAGTAGGCTGCTTGCAAATAAATTGTTTACTCAGGGATATTGCAAGCCTAGGCTTATCAAGGCCCTCAAAAAGTTTTATGGCCGTCATCACAGTATTGTTGATAAGTTTGATGTCTCTGTGTCAAGGATTGCCCTGGATATATTTGACGTCTCGTAGTTCAATGTTCCTTTCACACAATTTTGACTACATACGTGGCGGATGTAGCTAGCTAAACAGAAGGTGCTTACCCTTCCGGAGCACCCGGTCTCACTTCCCTGATGGAAGTTCACGTGTCTAACCTAACTGGTCAGTTCTAGTTTTTACTTTGCTTCTGGATTGTGATTCGGACATGGATTAGTATGTTTGTTTTGAAAGATCAGGACCCTGAAATTGGATAATCGATTATGGATCAAGCATGCAGAAAGCGAACGGTTCCCTCACCAGTATTTGTATCAAAGAGGGAGGCAAAAAAATCAGTACCTAATTCACATGCACGTTTCGAATAAAAGCAGGAGGGCTAAGAAAAGGAAGAATATCTGCGTACTAGCACTAGTATTAAATATAACCTTCAAAATTGAGCATAAGGGAGGAATAGCAGACTTATGTCAGTGTCAGAAAACCGTAAATGATGTAACAACACTAGTATATAAAAGAAACTACACTTGTTCATTCAAGAGACAGTGGTTGTGTTTAAAGCAGCCAAATTATAATCATAATGCTCATATGTAAAACAAAATTTAAAGATTAAACAAACAAACCTGTCCATGTCAAATCACAATCCGAAAAGCAAAGTAAAAACTTGAAAAATTAAGTTGAACGTGTGAATTTCCACCAAAACATCAAAAACAAACACATAAATCCATGTTTAGTCACTATCCCAAAGAAAAGTAAAAACTTTGAAACTGACAAATAAGTTAAACACATGAACATCCGCCAAGATAAGCACCTCTTTTTACCTAATTAGACAATGTTGGCATTTCTGTGATCCTTCTTTTCTTTCTCCTTTTTCTTCCTGCATCCTGTAGATAATTCTGATATTTAGTTCTAGCACTCCTACAGGTATCTAGAATCTGCTTTGTTTAGGCAATTCCGACACATTCAGATCTTTCTTTTTTTTCCAGTCCATTTTGCAAATTATCATACACATTTAGTTCTTAGTGATGTCATACATTCTTTGGAAAGATTGGGGGCAAGCATATCTTTGTAAGCTGAAAACCCGCGCTCTACAGATGACTGGCTAGACCGTGATAGAATTAGAATTTCAGTTTCCCGTACCTTTAATATCGTCTTTTTGTTTCCATATGTTAAAAAATTATCCAGTCTACACTTCCTCAAATACTCGACTAAAAAAATATACTAATCAATGTCCGAATCACAATGCAGCAGGAAAGTAAAAACTTTGAAAATGGTACACACGTGATCTTCCAAGAAAGAGTTGAGTAATGGTGTTTAACGTCCCAGTCAAGAATATTTCACTTATATCGAGACGTCGCCAGCTGTAGACGATGGTACAGAAATTTTGCCTGTGCGTTGCGCTGATGGCATTATACAGCAGGGTCCTTTATCGTGCCAAGCCCACCGTGACACGGGACCTCGTTTATTTGAAGTTCCCATCCGAAAGAACCGTGACTTTCATTTCGTAATGCCGAGTGCTTGGCGAAAGAACAGTCACTACCCACTTTCAAGTCTTGGGTCAGACCCGGCCGGGGATCGAACCCACGACCTCCCACTTATGGAGCGAGCACTCTACCAACTGAGCTACCGCAGTGGTCTCTTCCAAGAAAGAGAAAAATGAAATATCTCTGAATACTTAAGTAAATAATGAGCACAGGATGTTTAAACTGGCGTATCTCGGTATAATTGGAGTGCTGTTAATTTAGCTGTTAAATCAATGTCCGTCAAACTGTGACTTGCAATACAAGGTATTGTAAACGTATTAATCTTCGCTTATTTCGCGGTAATCTGTTTTGATAACAAGATTTTATAATTTCTGTGACTTTTGACAAAAGATCTGTTTCTATTTCAGAAAAATTATCAGAAAGTTTATTGTACCCCGGCGCTTAATATAATTGTGGCGGCGTACAAAACGACCAAGCCCAGGTTTTTGATAACCGGATGGAACCTCCATATTCAAACAATAATTGTCTATCACTGTTCATAATAATGCCTCTAGCTGCAGCTAACTACAAAATGTAACCGTAAACTGCGGACATAATTTAAAATTTCACTTTCAAAGTCGCCAAGCATTGTAGCTTTTCCACGTTTTTGTGGCTCTAGTTTAGTGTCATCCAACGTACCACATTTCATATTAAAAGGTAAGAAGTCTTCAATAGACCTCACGGTTTTGATTTTAATACTGCTGAAAAATGCTTTTCGGCCTTTGCGACTCCATTTTCAATCGTATATTTAGCGATTTTATGTCTAGTTCACTGTAATAATGGTTTTAATCCCTACGCTTTCTTTTTTTTGACGATGACCCTTCTGCCTCTAAAACGCTGTTTGCAACAACAGCTGATGATTTCTCTGGTGTATCCGTTATTCTTGGATCAGGTAAATAATCGGCTTCTGGAGCTTTTTGGCAGGTTGATTTAATACCCGCTTCAACATTTTTGTATCCAACTATGTAAGTAAATACCGAGCAATAATAATGATAAAAACAATAATTATATTAAAAAGACTCCAGATTAAATAGTTTTCACTGAATTTTATTGATATACATTAATTCATAAAAAAGTTATAGGCTGTTTAAAACAAACCGCTAAAATTTAACTACGCCAAAAAGTGTGATTTCATAAAACCGCGAAAATAAATGCTTTAACAGTAATTTAACTTTCCTACATGTGTAACGAAGAGTTCGACATCTTGTTTTGGAAGAACATGCGACTAAATATATGCACAAATCTGGAATAGGATCCAATTCCATTAAAATAGGACGAGGCCCAGTGGCATCTCTTTTCCAGATGAGGAAAAATGGGTAGTAGAATGTTAGCCTGCTTCTATACACATGTTTGATAATGCAATCTCTTGAAATGAAATCGGATAGCATCCTATGTTAGGTAGTTAATTCTCGTGTTTACTAGTTTTTGGAAAAAAATAATTGAACGTAATTTGTCGACAGAGTTCGCGTTTTCCATTCGATAATCTACAACAAATGTAGGATTTTCCCATAATTTTTAAAAATCCATACAATCGGTTCTCATTTTCTCTATTTAATTTTTCTGGCACTACCGGTAACCAATATCAACCTTATGCTAAGACACAATATTGTCCTTATTTACGTCAATCTTTGTCAAACCAATAACACTTGATTCATTTTTCAGTTCTGTTGCCTTGATAAATCTGGAGACCAGATTCCCCATTATGCTTTCATATTCCTGACAGACAAAGGATGGCAAAGGCTTGTCAGTCTAAAAACGTTAAGACAAAAATGCCATGTTTATACCAACACAAAATGCAGTGTGAAGGAATCAACGGATCTTGTTTTTTTCTGGGAATGGATACAAGATTGACAACTAGGTTGCTTGCTCTCTGGAAGTTTTGTTTCTGCATAAAGTTAATTTGCTAGAGCTTGCAAAATTTCTACAACTCTATCTGCAACTGGTTCATCTTCAAGCCACCTTGTGCTACAGAATTTCTGTGTTAATCAATATCGGAATGTAGGGGTGACTTTCTTTGCGATCTGTCTCCAAAATGTTCATAGAATTTTCCAATAAGTAGTGTTTGGTCCGTTTATTGACACTTGTTATCAGTTACAGAGGTTAATCTTAGATAACCCGAAATTAAATTTACACAGCAGGTCCTCGGTAGTTGTGTTCCCAAGAAAACGTTATGTGAAGTATACTGCCGTTCAATGTACATAAACCTCAGAAGCAAAACCATCTGTTCTTCCCGATCTTCATGAATGAACATGTTAAGACTCATCAAATGACGCCACATATATTTCTGAACTTTATTAATCAGCTTATTTCTATAGTACTCAGTCAGTCAAAATCTTATTAGACAGGAATACTCTGTTGAAAAACGTTTAATCTACTTAGAAATTTTGAGATATATAAACATCCGCTGAAACAATTTTCGCGTGCACTAGCATTACAGTAAAAGTGAAACACGACAGGTTTTTATTGCCCAGAGAATTTCAGCATTCAAATCCTGGTTATTAGTTATGTCATATAACATTTTTTGAATTTAATCATAAAATACATTTAAAAAATGGTATATGACAATAGACAATATGCCACTTTTTGTATGTATTTTATGATTAAATTAAAAAAAATGGTATGTGACAGTTATAAATTTCGACATTACACCACCAGCAGCTCCTTGTTGACGTATCTTGGCATCTGTATCCAGGGCTAAGGGCGAGGGAGGTGAAATAATCAATTCCTCTATACGAGAATGAGAACTATTGCCATCTTTGTTGCTTCATCCCGATTCTTTTCAAAATAAGAAGTTAATGGTCTTTCTTCCTCCATCGCCTACACTATAGCCATTATCTTATTTATGGTTTCTTTCGTTGTGCATGACTTTTTCAATGATCTAGAACATATATTACCAAGTTCTATCTTTACTCCACAAAGCACACATTTGCCTCTATCAGAACATGGATTCCTTCTGATCCTTGATGCAAAATGTGACCTTTTTAACCATTGATCATTAAATTCTGTTTGCCTGGTACTTGCTAGTCATGTAAGTATGATAACGCTACCCGAAATTAGAGCAACTTTTGTGATGGCAAGAAAGCAACCAAACTACTGAACTAGCCAGAACCCTCCTTTTAAGATATTAATAGACTATGTTCAGTATGTTGTGCAACAGTGTTAAATGTTCCTCTATAAATGAAGTACGAGGCAAGAGGAAATTGGTCAAGCTAAATCTGCACTTGTAAGCACGTTGCAGTGTACTTGCACATTACAATTTTTCGCAAGGAGGAACGACCGAATTTTTAAGTCCCGTTAAGTCATCGAATTTTTGTGAAATTAAATATGTAAATCTCCATTTTTAATAACAGAGTAAGGCTTGTGGGGTATTTGTCGATTCGTTAACCTATTTATTTATCAATGTAGCAAGAGGCGTTTGTCAATTCGTTAACTTATTTATCAATGTAATTCGGACACAGTTATCGTACCAGTAAATGGGATTAGATAAAGAATTCAGTAGGAAAATAAAGAAATAGGAAATTATTTTATACGGAACTCATTTATGGTCAATGAATTTATATCACAGTAAATGAGGCCATAAAATTGAGTTATCAGAAATTCACAGATCGGGAATCGGAAAACCATACACTGATCTGATGTATTTTTTACAACCGCGTGGCATTTTTCCATCATCATCTTGTACAAGTAACTAACAGAACGTCAAAATAGGGAAAATTATTTATTTTTCCTGTCTCGACAGGTTATAATTCGACAATCCATAATCTAAGATACAGTTCAATGAGTTCAATATCTGAAAATTTTCTTAAAAATCAGAATTCAGAATGTTTGTGGCTTCCGATTCCACTCAGATCAGAACACAGAATATTTCCGAAAAACCTGAAATATTTAAATTCATATTTTCTAAACAAATGCAAACTTAACACATCGCGAACGGATCGATTTCCGAATAATACTACATAAAAGCATCGTGTCAGAAACCTTTTGTAAGTACATTCTTAACGGTAAATTGTTGCTAGGTGCACAATGGTACATGCCAAGCATGCTTTTAGTTTAATCTTGCATTGTTTCCGGATACTTTTCACGCCCGTGTAACGGCACGTATTATGGTATTGCATTGTCCGTCCGTATATACTTTAACATTTTTCTTGTCCGGTCCATATCTTTTGGCTCGATGAGGACATCAAGATAAAACTTCTACGGAACATATATTATGAGAAGGCGTCAAGGTCACAGGTTGTGTTCAAATGTCAAATAAGGATATTAGTCTGGTGGAAAAAATTGAAATTTCACAATAGGGGGACATGAGTGTTCAAAGTTGGCAACATAGCTGTCTTATATCATCATAGGTTAGGGGTCAAGAATCAACCTGTTGCCAAGCTGATTGACCCTTGGTTTAGTAGATAAAAGGTCAAAGGTCAAATAGCATTTTTCCCCAAAAAATTAATGTTTATTAGTTTATAGCTGTCCAAATATATACTTTATGAGATTGAAATAAATCAAATAAATCTGTTCTCATGCAATCATAGCATTTCATGTATTTTAACATTGACTAGGAAGCTAATTGAGATTGTTTAGGCTAAAATTTAAATATTTCAATGTTATTTTTCAAAATTCTGACACACGCTTCAAGATAGAATAAAATAAAAGTATACATTTAACATCAAAGCATGAATCAAAATGCTAAAATATAATTCTTTTGTAAATACATGATTGAGATTAAACAAATATTGTTTAAACCCAGCTGATAATTTGAAATTTATTAAAAGTTTAAAATCAAAGTACTGCAAGTACTGTAATCGGCAAGGCATAGTCACGAGAATATCTGGAATATATCAGTCACATCTAACGATTTCTTTTCATTCATCAATATCACTATCTGTGGCATTATCATTCAAAGGGTTCAACCAATCAACGGTTCAACGATCCCATTGCAAGTGCATACAACCACCCACTTTAAGTTGTATGCCCTACATGTACATCTTGTAGTGCAACATGATTTATATTTACATTTCAGCAATGCATGACATGATTTTGGTAAAGGTTATTTTCTCATGAAAAAAAACCCTACTGTAGCTCAGTTGGTATAGCGCTCACTCCCCGTATGTGGTGAGTCCTGGGTTCGAACCCTAGTTGGGTCTGAACAAGACTTGAAATAAGGTAGTGACTGTTCTTTTGCCAAACACTCGGTATTTAGAAATAAAGTCACGAGATCCTTTGAGAGAGATCTTAAAAACGATGACCCGTGCCAAGGCGGGTGTAACATATTAAGGAACTTTTCCTGCATATTTCCCTAAGTTCACTGCAAAGGTAACTGCCACTTCACCTATAGCTGGTGATGTCTTGATATGACTGAAATACGTAAAAGCCCGTAAAACCCCATGCAATCAATCAATTCATAATTTTCTCATTAAAACTGTTTTTAAGTCACATTCAGACTCGCACTAACTTAACTGTCCGAGGATTATCGTGAACATCAGGAAAATACTTAACTTAAGTCCAAAAAGTTAAGTTTTGTTCATGATCCTTTGACCTGTAATTGTCTTAGAAAAGTTAAAGTTCAAAGTAAGGTTTAAGCAAAAAAAAATAATAATAATAAGTTTAATTTGTGAAAAAAAACCTCAGATTTAAGTATAAAAACTAGTATTGTTCATGATCCTGTTGCCAGATGACAAGACAAAATTAGTAACGAAAAGTTTATGGTGGATCACAAAACAAGGTCGTTTTGAAACACAAACACAAAAGCGACATTGGGGATGGATAGGTCACACCATCAAGACACCTGCCAACAACATCACAAACACACAAGAATAAAAGACACCTTGGGACAAGTTTCTGGAATTAAAACAGAGGGGGTAAAATTGCGCAGAACAGAGCCAGTTTGAGGGATTTTGTCGATGGACTAACATCCACTGGGAGTTAAAGGCATACAGTACGCAAGTTAGTGAGACTAACACCATCCGTGTCCTATAGGTGACGGGAAATCCGGAACAAATACAAGGAATAACTAAATGCAGCCAAACAGCAGTTTAATAGTGTGCACGTTGAATATGTAGGTCGGTTGCATATGATGTTGGAAGCAAATTTTCAATTGTACTTTTCCCCTGAGAGGAAAAGTTTACATCGTAGATGAGAAATCCTCGCTAGGTACATTCAATGAAGGCATCTGCACTCACAATTTCAGAAAAGTTCCCTCTTGCAAGAGTGGGAAGAAGACCCGTGTTTTCCCTGGAAATACGAAATGCTGTATTTAGAATGTCCAAAAAGTTAATTGACAGTCTTACAGTCTGTAATTGCATGGAATACTGGGAGCTTATTCCTCTCCAGAGGTGATAATTTTATGCTATGAAAAGGGACGAACTTTAGATGTCCCGGTCTTGAATCATACTTCATCATTTAAAAGCAACAGAAGAATAAGGCCATCAGTATCACGACAGACAACAACTGTTCTTTTATAGCCTTGCATGTAAGCATCAACACCATGAGGAACAATTCTAGTATCGACTTCCTTGTGTAAAGCTTTAAAAACGGTTACACTCCTTCCTCTGTATGAATTAAACATGCTCTCTGTTGGACCCCCTGATACCCTCAGCTAAGCTAAGAAGTGCCTTGGATTACTACGAGATCCTATTTGTTTTCTTGGTGACTGATAAAATCTTACCAATTTGATGGCAGAGGGACATTTAATTATCAAAAATTCTTCTAACAGAACGGGGACCTAATCCTCTTTTATCTCTAGATGGTTTCACCTTTATTGATTAGTTGTCATATCTATCATAATGGCATCAATTTTAATACATTTATCGTGGATAAAAACAGTTTGTACGTTTCCTAAATCGCCGAATGTATTGATGCATTTCCGTTTTCCCAGTGCTACAACTAAAGTTTGACCTTTAATTATTTTGGTAGTAATGTCTCCATGCAAACTTCTTCCTCAGAGATATTTTGAAGATCCGACTTGTCGGCTGCAGATAACAAGGGTCCTGATGTATCAGGTATAGAAAGCGACACAGGGAATAGTTCGTGTTTCAACAGTTCACTAATATTTCCACCAGAAAAAGAGAACACACTTGATAGTATTATACAGATACAGTCATTATAGCTAATCAAATCTTTCAGTACCACCAGTACTTTGATTTCTTTTTTTTAAAGTGGATACTTATTTAAATACGGGCAATATGATTCAGTAAAATTATTTTAACAGAAGTCTATAGTTTTGTTAAACAATTTCAATGCACAAATGTGTTTATACTGGTATTTATTTGCCACAATTATTCATATTTGTAAAGGTCAAATTTGTGCAAGCGTCTAATCTTATTTTTCATGGAAAACTTTGAAAATAAGTGACTGAATTAGTTGGATATGACTTTTTATTAATTTGAAGATACCACTTACATATTTAGAAGACAAAATGTATAAAGAAAAGCTTCTGTAAGCCACCATGAATTTGTGTATAGGTCAATATGGGCATTTTCACTTGAACTTTGCACCCATTGACCTTTAGCTGCCCCCACAATGGCCCCTGGGTGAAATCTTGCTTGGCAACAAGCTGATTCTACCAAAGTAAAGTTCAAAGAAGGTTATTACATAACTTGCCACCTTTGAACACGTTGTCCTCCCTACATCGAAAAATAAGCGGTTTTTTTGAAATCCTCTACCAGACTAATCGGGATCATATGAAGATGTGCATATCGTAAAATGAAGATACTGCATAAATATTTTCAAGAATTATGGCCCTTTGCAAATAAGGGCATAATGTAGAAAATGCAAGAACTATTTTTGTTAAATTTGATATATTTCAAAAGAAGCATTAATGTTTAATATATAAAACGGGTGTTTGTGTCGCGTTTCAACTTTCTGCAAAATTGTAGTTATGGTTCTTTGAATCCTGTTTCTCGTATCTTATTTTTAATTTCGTGTGGGTGCAACAATGGATTTACAATAAGTAACAACATAATAAATTATGCAAGATATGTTGCGTTTCAATTTTTCGCAGAATTGGAGTTATGATTCTATGTGTCTAGTTTTTGGTATTTTGTGTTTACAACTTGTCCAACAATTTTACACCGATTACTTTGTAGTTTTGAAGATTTACTGTATTTGCATATTACGAATTCTTCTAAAAAGTTTTGTATTTGGCATTTACACGATTAAAGGCCTTTCCATTCATGATTCACATGCCTTTTAAGCAATGAAAAATAACTTGTCTGCTTCAGACCTCCTTTCTATGTGAAAGATAACTCCACCTTGACATTATTCATACTTACCATTATGGCGGTTGTTACTTATTTCTACTAATCAACTGATGCAAAGGGACAAAACAACTTGTAGCATGTAGTCAAATTAACTTGGTCAAGCAAGGTGAATGTTTGAAGCACTTTGTTATTCCGACTAATTTCGTTCAAAAGAAGCTATTTATTCCTGGAACAGAATTTGCAAGGAGGTTTGTTCTTTAACGAAATTGAACAAAAACTTTAAATAGGGTACAAGCTAAGCGATAAGCAGTGAAATTTAAAAACAAAAGCGTATTTTGATTCTATTTTATTCAGTATCTTATATACAAATAAAAAACAAATTTTACATATATATTGCTTTAACTTGTATGTAGTTCTTACAACATATCACAAGAAAGCCCACAGTGCCTTCTATTTTATCTTAAAATAAGTTACATCTTTATGCAAAAATAACAAAAACTTGCATACTCATTTATCTTGCACAGAAAGCACTTTTTATGACTGCTAAATAATCACAGCCAGTTAATATAAAGGGAGTTAATTCATACCTTACAATACTAGTGTAATACTGTATTTTGGTTTACTATGACAATAAAAGAGAGATCACTCAACATTATGTGTATTTCAAGACAATATAGGAAACGGAAAATAAAACAATGTAAGTTGGGCATTTAAACTTTCTCGATATTTTACCCTCCAATCTTGCCTATATCAAAACTACTGGTTATAAAACTCTAGACTAAGGATATAAAATAAAAGAGAAGGAAAAGATCTGAATGTGAACTTAGTAGATGATACCACATAAAAACATTTATCAAAATCTTTATCATCACTGATTTGATTAGAGGTGTTCATTTAATCAGTGATGGAAAAGTCTTTACATGACAGTGCCCTTAACCTAAAGGATTAGATGCCCCTGTAGGCATAAGCATTGCTGTTTAAGCAGTATTGCAAAAGATAATCAAATGTCTTAATTTTTTCTGAACACCAATACTTATAAAATACTGGCAAAGATAACAACCAAAGCAAAGAAGAATTGGCAGGCAATCACATGCTGTATGACCTGCAGCAGTATCCAGCTAGCGGTGCAGTTCTTTTAGAGGGACTTAATGCTATTTTACTGCTATGAGTTTGCCAAATCCAAAATACAGAATTACAGTAGCAGAGGGTATAGGTAATAACTCCCATCTATTTGCATACAGTTAAAGCATAACAGTTACCATAACTACAATCATTAACAAAGCCTTTTAACCATCATGTACAGACAGACAGACAGACAGACAAGGAAGAAGCTACTAGATAGATAACAAGCTGCTACATGGAGAAAAAACTTCATCATTATTGCAAACTGCAATTTCGTTTGGTACAGAAACTATGTGCTTCTAGTTTGGTTTCAATATTACCGTACTTTTTGTGCTGGATTGAAAACTATTTGATTAAAATCAGAAACTGATGAATTTTATTTTTGAGTAGTTAGACCATTCATCATTAAAATGAGATCAAATAGATGATTGTTTTTGATATCACAAAAAAATATAAATTTTGCAAAATGTATGATTTAAGTACTCATCTGTCATCACAGAAAGATGTAATTTTGTGGATTTTATATACAACCTTGATTCAATGATATCAAATACAATGCATTCATGGTTGTCAAACATTACCCTGCATACTGAATCATCTTGTGATTTTTTATCTTTGGCTGGCTGCAAATGGTGAAACTGAGGTAAAAAAATAGGATTTACAAATCTGAACATGTTAAAATTCAGTCACAAAAAAATTAAACATGTTAACACACACAAGTTACATAGATATTGGACATGTGACAGAAATGGAATGATGAACATAACTGTATACTCATAAAACACAAAAGAATATAACTAATATCTGTAATTGTTTGATAGGGTTAGTTTATTTATTGTTATGTTTTAGAGAATAGAGGTTACATGTATATGGAGGATTGTTAAATAATAATACCCAGTGCTATGTTTTTGTTATCACAGTCGCCATACTCAAATTATAATTATTTGCAGGAGGTGTTGAGATCTAAAATGGCATTCATGTTTCAAGATCTTGTTGAACAAATGATCTTAAAAACCAGAATAAATTGGAACATGTCATCTCATTAAAGTTTGTTTGGAATATTTTTTTCCATAGGCTACACAGAATAACAATATTTGATATTTTCATGAATGTTGATAGAACAATTTTCATAGCTGCTAAAAATGCCAGTTCTGCTTAAACCCTATGAGATACTACATATGGTACATAAATCTAATCCATAAGGTGATGGAGAATTTTCAAAATTTGAAGAATTACAAGAATAAGTTATTACTGAAATGGGATGTACGGTAATTTCAAGTGTCTCCCAAAACAAACCCCAACTGGGAAATTTCAACCATGTGCATGATCAAAATACAAATAGCCAATGGAACATCTATTTCACCAAGATTGTACCTCTTAAGTTTCATAAAGATCTCGTAAATAGTTTTCAAGATAATTGGTGGACAAAATGTTGGCCGATGGAATGGAGAAAACACTATATGTCCCCACTTCATTGTTATTTCAGTACAGTATTTCTTCACAAAGAAGTGCACTATACATTTTTTTCCAAGAATGTCCTTTTATAATCAAAGACAAAAATTAAGAGTTGTTGAAATATATATCTTCTTCCAAGAGTTAATGCCTTAAATTAATTCTGAATTACATTCATTCTCTTAATTTTTCTTGCACAAAAATATTCCCAGTGTCATCAAACACCCATGCATAACATTCATCCCTGTGACATAAAATCAAATCAGAAAAAAATATCCATGATTTTCCCTATAAATGCAAAATATTATACTATTATGGCAATATCCAAATTATAAAAAATTATATTTTTATTGAAAAATCTACAATTTATATATGACCATTTCTCATGATTTAAATATATTAATTAGTCTAAACTACATATTTATTAATATCATCTATATATGATTATCAAGATATCAATGTTCAACACTGATAAATTGAACGGATTTCGTTCATTCCTCACACACTGCTGTTTTAATGTCATTATTGTCTGTAAGATAATGGGAGAAACAAAATAATAATATTTTATAGAATCAGAAATCTTGCCCAACATACATAGGCACAATAAGTATATAATAAATAAATAATTTTGTTGATTTTATCAACATTTCCCATAAATAAAATGCCAAAATACAACTAATTTTTATTATAATAAAATGGGAGGAGAGAAAAAAAAAATAGTTGAAGATTTTAATTTTTTTTGTATGTAAGTTTAACTAGTTCTAACAGTGGGGTAAAGTGATAAATGTATTACTATACATGTGTAAGTAACTTATTTCATCGTAATGTATATCTATGCTTAAATAAATCTAACTTGCAACAAATATCCTGATCAATATAATGAAACGAAAAATATTGAAATTTTAAGTATTTTTAAATACTAAGTCTTGTAACCTTGATTCCTATTACTTTGTTTTACTGTGTGTATGTATACAGTATTGTCACAATTCTTTCAAAACTGCAGCTTGATCTAACATACATGTAAATAGCAAAATGTTTTATAATATATTAAGTTAACCATTTTCTTATCTGGCATCGGTCAATTAAGGTCTTTTGGTATGCTAAAGTTAATTCTTAAATATTTACATTATTTTCTAGTTATGTATTGGTCTAGATCATTAACTCAGTGAAAATTTTCATCAACTCCAAATGCTAGTCTAAATGATGTTGATTACATTTCTTGTAGGCTGTCTTTAACCACCTTTATCAATGGAATGTTTAGACTGCCCTATAATATTTACCAATGCCCTATATTGCTGTAATCTTCCCTAACAGTGATAGCGCCTTACCTCATTTCTCCACTGTCAATGAAAAAATGTTGTCAATAATATTAAAAAATTACTAGGTTCATTGATAGATTTAGTTTGTCAAAACACTTTAAAATTCTTGAGGGTGAAAATAAGTACCATTTGAGAGTATTTTTCTATATATCTATAGATTTCATACTGTGATCTTGTGAAAGCATATATTGCATTTTACGGTGTTGTTTTGCTTTTACAGTCAATTGTAAGGTAGTATTTAAAAGAATGATTTGGATGACCAATTGACAGATGTTAACTAAGGGACTGAGCAAATCTACAAGGTCAGATTATAAAGTTTGACATTAAAGTCATACTAGGTTGTGCCACATTATTTTCTTTGATTATTCAATACAGACTGGAAACAATAGATGTAATTAAAAAACTTCATGTCGCAAAAATATTATTCTTAGCTTTTGTTCAAACCGCAAAATACAATATTATTCTTAGCTATCATTTAACCTTCATACAAAATTATTCAATCATTAATCAAAAACATAAGAAAAATATAAACAAACTTCCATATTATATTTTTAAGAATTTGAAACAACCATTTATATCCCCCAAAAACAACCGGCTAATAGACACACTTCACTAAAACAAACCATGATTCAATAGCACACATAAAGATGGAAGGCCACAACCAGTGCTCAACAGTATGCACATATGTAATTCTAATATTCACTGGGGTATTATCAATTTAACTAATTATACATGTAGGCCCTTATGTTTTACACTGTGAATTTATAAGTAGATTTATCTAATAAATGTATTGTACCTGAAATACTAGGGTAGAAACTGGATATTCAAATGTACATAATGGAAGTTTTAATCTAATGCCTTCACTCTTAACAGGAAATTTTACTTTGGTTTTCAGAAGCTATCAACTTGAAATGATTATATTTTACCAAAAGTGCTATCAGGACAGGTACTTGTCAGCACATCTAGTCTACCAAAAACTTTTAATTAAAAACTTTTAACAGAGTACTGATGCTCTGATAGAACAGGTAGATTCAGCACTTCATGCAGGCAAGCAAAATATAGAAGATTGTTGTTAAATGCAAGT
The DNA here is from genome assembly GCA_021292105.1 of Anadara kagoshimensis. Classification (NCBI taxonomy): domain Eukaryota; kingdom Metazoa; phylum Mollusca; class Bivalvia; order Arcoida; family Arcidae; genus Anadara; species Anadara kagoshimensis. The sequence continues at coordinate 7,054,664 of CM037873.1, forward strand.
ATAAACCTTTCCTTTTTTATAAAAACAAAAATTGAAAACCCTTATTTATCCAACATACATGTAACATGGCAAAAACCTAGCATTTTATAACATAACCTGATAAGTACTGGCATCAGTTTAATTGATAATATCCCAGTGTGGATGGAGCGGTTTTATTGTTAGTATAAATAAAATGTAATGTATATAACACATACTTTTATAACAAATATTATATATCAAATAATACACAGCACCTAAATCTACTGGGGAAACTCTGTAAGGAAAATACTGTCGTCATAGAAACAACTGGAGAAACTCTGTAAGGAAAATACTGTCGTCATAGCAACAATGTAAATCTTGTGTCAATAAATCCACATGTGTCGATTTATTGGTCAGTATATGAACACACAAAGAGAGTTTGAGGTATAAGTAAGCAAGGTGATAATTACTGGCATCTACAATATCATATATTACAACCGAGATTAGCTTTTCACATTGCTCGGTTCCAATTTTAGGCCAGTTAGCAGGTTCAAGATTTGTAACTTTTTAGTCAGTTCTGTTACATTTTGTAAATTGTATTATTACATCTTATGTAAAAATCTAGCAATTTCATTGGATAAGAGCTATGTAACAATTGGTACTGTCACATAAAATTTATAATGTCACATAGCACTATGTGACAGAACGTTTGTTCGTGTCGCCTCCCTTGACTGGATCACGTCAGCGCTTTGAACGTAACGTTTTCCGTTCTGTCTACGTAAGTGTCTTACTGTTACTGATATTGTGTACATTCGTCTGTAGAGACAACAACAAAAGATGTTTGCCGAGGTTGACAATAAGTATCTTGCGAATCTATTAGAGTCTAAAGACTCTTCATCAACTAAACGGACAATTAAGCGGGCCGTGGATATGTTTTGTAAATTTCATAGCTCAAATAGCTAAATTTGAGGCATTCCCGGCCGATAAATTAGATAAAAATCAATATAGACGTTACTAACACTAAAGTTGAAGGATGCACATTGGTAAAATAAAAGAAAACATTCGATGTAATAAAATAATTATTACATTTCTGACAGGGTGACTACATATTGTCACCTCTCGAAAAGCATTGTTAGCCTCGGCAAACAATGCCTTCTCGAGGTGACAATATGTACTATCACCCTGTCAGAAATGTATTATTTATTTTATTACAAAAAAATGAATAAAATAGGAATTTCTGATTTGAAAAAAGAAAATTTAGCGAGAAAACTCAAAAAAAAGTATATAAGTTGAAACTTTACTTTTCTGAAAAGTAATTTTGAAGAGAGAATAGAGAATAGATTTATAAATGTAATCACTAAATGACAACTATGAAAGGCTATAAAAGCATTTTATAGGTCAAGGTCATCAAAGTTAATAGATCAGAGCACATTTAGGCTGTGTATGCAAGTTAATAAAACACATAATGTCAATACCTAGTTGACATATCATAAAACTTAATGAGGACACCTGAAGATACATGTATTGAGACAGTCAGAATATTTCTCATATGATTATATGAATCTAACTACAGATCAATCGGATGATAGAGAATTGTTTAATTTAAGATGACATGATTATTGCAAACTTATATCATAGAAAGATTACCACTGCAAAAAATTCCTTGTATACAATATTACAAACTTATATGTATATAATCTCTTCACTGTTAACCTTTTAGTAAAATCTTGTGAGACAATAGTTATCAACAACCATGAATATTTTCCCCAAAACAGACACGTCAAACCCACATGGGCTAGAGGTAGTAAAAAGTAATATCTCTTAAACACTTTGTATCTTCCATGCAGAGCTTCATTAACAACATAATCTAAATGTCTTGGAATCTTGGAATTTATTCCACTTTTTCAACAAAACTTCCAGGAAACAATCCAGTTTTTCCTGTTCTTTGTAATGTTCCTTTATACCATCCATCCTCCCTCTTCTTGTGAACATATACAATATCACCAACCTTTAGTTCTAGTTCAATCTCACTTTGTGGTGGATACGGAACAACACACCTGAACCTGAAAATACATAATCATGTAAAATAATTAGACACTGAAATCTTACACTGAAAATACACTATCATGCCAAAATCAACTGACAATGAAATCTTAAGATGGGTTGACATGGTGTTTTATGCCATAGTCCAAATGACTGATAATATTAAAGTTTTATTGTGACAGTCAGTTCTGCGATGGTGGAGGAAATTAAGTATCCAGAGAAAATTATAGACCAATTACAAGTTTTCTTATGCAAGGGTCTACTTCGAATTGGATTAATACATAGATGGTGATAGACAGTGACCCTAGGCTTCACTAAAGTCTAAAACAGGTGTTTTATAACTGCATGAATGTTACAGTATTGCATGAGAGTTTATTTTCAATATAACAAGAGGCCCATGGGCCTTAACGCTCACCTGTGACCTTGACCTTTGAACCCATAACCCTCATTCATATCAAAATGATTATTAGGCCAATACCTACAATATTCTAGCATACATGCCTATACAAAATATTTATAGTTTTCAAGATAATTAACCAATTCAGTATTAATTTGCACCTGTGACCTTGACCTTTGAACTCATGACCTTTATTCATATATCAAAATTATCATTAGACCAATACCTACAATATTCCAATATATATGCCTATACAAGGAAGTTATGGTTTTTGAGATAATCAACCATTTCAGTTCTTGCTTGCATCTGTGACCTTGACCTTTGAACCCATGACCTTTATTAATATATCAAAATGACCACTGTGCCATTACCTACAATATTCTAATATGTATGCCTATACAAAAAGTTAATAGTTTTGCAAATAATCAACTATAACGGAAATAGTTGTTCATCTTTGACCTTGACCTTTGACCTTGATCTATGTATCAAAATGATCGTCATGTCAATACCTACAATTAACTGAAAATCCCATGCCATTATCACTTGAAATGTTTAAAAAATAGCATTTTTTTAACACAGGTCAAAAACAGGGACATGACCTTGACCTTTGACCTTGACATCTTTTGGAAGAAAATAGCAAGACAAGATCAACAGTGAAAACTCCATACAATTATCTTCAGCCGTTATTGAGTTATAACAATAAATGTCTCATTTTCAAAATTACATAATTTTATGCAAAAAACACGTAACCTATTTTTCGTTCAATTTTCATGAAAAACATAATTTTAATGTCCCCAGGTATGCTGAATCCAAATATCCAATCAAAATTTGCCTGCACCTTCTGGTTCCAGAGAAGAAGATGTTTTTGTCTTTTTGCTATTTTTAGTAATGGCCATCTCGTTGGGCGTGGCCAAACCCTGAACACAATTTTGAAAGGCTGTTACCCAGGCATGATAATCACCAAGTTTCATCAAATTTGGCCTAGTAGTTTTGGAGGAGAAGATTAAAATGTAAAGTTTACACACGACGCACGACGGACGGTGATAGATTGCAATAGCTCATCTGAGCCTTTGGCTCAGGTGAGCTAATAAAATTGAATCATACATTGATTTAAAACAATTACTTGTCATTAATTGTCTTAATTACTTGTTACTGTTAAATCCCTTGTCAAGACATTATGCTGTATGCATCTTACTACTGTGAGTAAAGCCATTACAACAAAATGGATAATGTTTCTAATTACAGATTAATTTCAAAATATGCAGCATATATCAGGAAAGAGAAGAAAAATACAGTTTAGCTTCAGATCTAGTCCATCAAACTATTACCGTTAATATTAATGCTATTTTAAGCTCTTCAGCATTCCTTATACATGTACAACATCAACAACAGATATAGGCAAATAACAATGACCTGTCCGCTTGACCTTTAATTCAAACATTTATTTTAGACCCTTATATTTACGAATAGATTATATAAGTATTCATTTCATCTATGGTACATCATGAAAACATGCTTGGTTTATGTATTAACTATGAATCGTAACACTACCTGTATGTATTGGTTTGATCATCATATATAAATGTTCCTAATGAAGGGTCAAGCAGACAGGTCAATGCTGTTAGCCTATACATCCTATATAAATAAACATACAAGCTGTACATACTTTTCCCTAAGTAGAGGTTTAGGTCTGCTGGGTTTCTGTACAGGTAGGATAGGAGTTGAAGAATCAAAGGATCCTGTTTTAACATGCTGATTTCCCTCTGCCCCTATCACACGTGCATTTGTTATATCTGTAGGACATGATCCAGATCTAGTCAAATTATTAAAGAAGTATTTATTATAATAACACTGATATATACTACAGTGAAACCTGTGAAAACTGAACCAAGAATAAACCAAAAACCTATCTAAACTGAGTATAACTGAACCAAGAATAAACCAAAAACCTATCTAAACTGAGTAAAACTAAACCCAGAGTAAACCAAATGCTTACAAATGTATCTAAACTGAGTAAAACTAAACCCAGAGTAAACCAAAAACCTATCTAAACTGAGTATAAATGAACCCAGAATAAACCAAAAACCTATCTAAACTGAGTAAAACTGAACCAAGAATAAACCAAAAACCTAACTAAACTGAGTATAAATGAACCCAGAATAAACCAAAAACCTATCTAAACTGAGTAAAACTGAACCCAGAATAAACCAAAAACCTAACTAAACTGAGTAAAACTAAACCCAGAGTAAACCAAAAACCTATCTAAACTGAGTATAAATGAACCCAGAGTAAACCAAAAACCTATCTAAACCCAGTATAAATAAAACCCAGAATAAACCAAAAACCTATCTAAACTGAGTAAAACTGAACCCAGAGTAAACCAAAAACTTACAAATGTATCTAAACTGAGTAAAACTAAACCCAGAGTAAACCAAATACTTACAAATGTATCTAAACTGAGTAAAACTGAACCAAGAATAAACCAAAAACCTATCTAAACTGAGTAAAACTAAACCCAGAGTAAACCAAATACTTACAAATGTATCTAAACTGAGTAAAACTGAACCCAGAGTAAACGTAAAACGTATCTAAACTAAGTAAAACTGAACCAGAGTAAATAAAAAATCTGTCAAAATTGAACTCAGTTTTTACGAGATGCAATTTCAAATTGGTAAATAAATCTATGTAAATCAAAACCCATTTTACCTTAACAAAACTTTTGGTACAGAAGGAGTTTGGTTTAAACAGGTTTTTCTATAGTAAATTCTATGAAGCACTATTATTTTGAGACACCATTTAGAATGCCAAGTAGATAGATGAATGATTTTTGTAAATGAAATACAATGTACTTTTATTACTATTAGATCTTGTAAGATTTATTGAAGCAGGTGAACTTGTTAATGCCAAAATTCTACACTGATATCTACAAGATTTTCAAAACAATGCTAAATCTTCCTGAACCCATTTTTCAAACAGTGTGAACACTTTATATATTCAGGATAAAGAGTTAAGTTGAATAATGGTGTTTAACGTCCAAGTCAAGAATATTTCACTTATATCGAAACATGCCAGCTATAGGCGAAGGTGCAGAAATTTTGCCTGTGTGTTGCACTGATGACATTATACAGTAGGGTTCTTTATCATGCCAAGCCTACCAATTTTACATATTATATTGTACAGACAAGCTAATTGAAGATGAAGGTCCACAATGTTTAAATCATGCAGGTCTGAATATAAATATGTGTAGCTCTCCGAAACTAATCTGTAAAATCTTTGTAATTAAAGGGTATCGAAAATAATTGTTAACATCAAAACAAACCATCACCATAAATCAGTTGTAAATCAGAGATGCCTGCAGCTACTAATTAATAAGCAAGTAATAATCCACCACATTCACATAACCATACTCAATGACTATGATTTTTTAGAAAATTTTTTAATTTATCAAGTTCCAGTGAACTAGATCTATTACTGTTTTTTTTCAGAATGTACAGCATAAAATGATTGAATAAAATGTGATTCATGGCATAACCAAATCTGAATATTTTCAAGACAATAACTTGATTACTAAATTACTGTAAAGCTAATTTGTCTTCCTATGGCCACTTTTAGATCATTATTGCATAAGAAATCTCCATTAATTCTTGAATGAAAAATTTTCCCTGACCAGGTGTTAATACAATACTTACCTAACATGTGCTATATTAATATCAACTAATAAAGAATCGGAATTGCATGTACCATCAACATCTGTGGCTGTTGAGATGGCAGATTTTGATTTTTTACTCTTCCCTGAAGTAACTAATCTCTTAACTAAACTAATCTTCTCTTTATCTCTTTTCTCTTTCTGTAAAAAACACAAATCACATGATATGAAATGTGACATGGAAAGTTGAAAACCTAATCTGCAAAACAGCTAAAATGTGGGAAAAGTACCTTTTAAACAGAAACTGTCAGAACCTCATATGCATATTTTAAGAACTTTCAACATTGTGTATGAAAGGTACTGATGTTCAAGCAGAGGATGTGATATTACTGGTCGTTCTTTTGTACTTTCTACAGACAAGCTAAAATCTGTTACTGCATGTAGGTAACCAAAAGTGCTGAAAACAAACTCAAGATTCTAGATTTTTTGCAACATAAAAATTAAGTATGCACTAAAATTCTAAATGCGGCCGTGTATGTCAAATTTTGCATTAATCAAAAGGGATTGCCAACTGCTAGGGTTTTATATTCACTTGCTAAAGATGACAACAGAGCAAATGCATAGTCCAAAAAAGATTTTTTTTTAAATGGGGTCAATTACCTGGTAAGTGTAATTAACAAATTAAACACTTATTGGACCCCAAATAAAATAAACCAAACTAACATTTAAATTCCCATGGTTTAAATGTAATTACAACAGCTTTCAATGATGTTTTACTGTTGAATATATTTACCTTTTCTTTAACAAGAGCAGGAACTGGTGTTTTGTGTTTCTCCTGAAGCTCCAACAACAACATTAGGAGGTGTTATATTAGCACTAGCAGACATGGAATGTTTGATGGCAGCTAAACTGGAAGCTTGTCTAGAAGACTGCCCCTGAGCAGTGGTAACTAGGTTAGTATTGTTCCCTGATTTATGTGATGATGAATGAGGTGGTGGTACATACACAGTAGCACCACCACTAGCTCCTGAAGGTGAAGGTCTAGAACTACCACTGGCATTAGAAGATGAAGGTCTAGAACCACCACTTGCATTAGAAGGTGAAGATTTAGAATTACCACTGGCATTAGAAGATGAAGGCCTAGAACCACCACTGGTATTAGAAGATGAAGGCCTAGAACCACAATTGTTATTGGAAGGTAAAGGCCTAGAACCACTTGTAATGTCTCTGCTAACTGCAGATTGTGTTGTTGATGAATGATTTGTAAGTTTTGAAAATGCTGAAGAAGACATTGCTGCATACGATGCTGATGACGTTGAAGATGTGGATGTGGTCATTATTTTAGCACCACGTGGATTAATTGGAGGTGCTTTTTGCGACACACTACTTGATGATCGGTGTGGTGACATACTGCTCCTGCCGGCCGGTGATTTACTGGGACGTGATGGAGAGGTATTACTAGGTACGGAGGGAGATAAACTTCTTCTCCTAGCACTATGTTTATCAGTTACACTTGTTTGGGTAAGCTGAGCTACAGCTCCACTAGAACTTGTCATCAGAGGTACACTGGAAGGTTCTGAATTTGGCACAATAGATGAAGATGAATTTGGGACTGCGGGTGAGAAGTGTGATTTATTTTTCGTATTTGCAGTATTTCCCGATACTGGCCTGAAAGCACTATTTGACCTGTAATTAAAAAGAGAACACCAATAAATACATGTATGTATGTAAATAACTTTTCACAACAACCAAACTGAATCCGAGACTTTTACTATTCGTGACATTTCATTTTCTATTCTTCATTTTTCAAGATTGATGCAAAACATACCTCTCAAGTTGTATCTGCACTCTTATTTTTTTTTGATTTACTGAACAAAATGCTAAAATCAAGCCAATTTCCAATGCAGATACCAGTATGTGGAATTCAATGAGTTTTCAAAATAAGGTCAGAATTTAAGTCATAAACACAATTATTTTTATACTGTTATAACATACTGTACCATTAAATATAAACATAAAGATGATAGATGCTAAGCAAATTTAAACTAATCATCAAAATAATTAAAGGTAATTCAATTTTTTTAATTACAGCTCTACGTCTAATACATCAATAGCCTTTAACCAAAAACATAAATATTTTTAGTTGACATTGACATTGCTGTCTGCACTTGTGACAGGGAAATGGCATAAAATTTTCTGAAAACAAATTAAAAATCCTTAAAGTAATGATGTAATTATATCTTAAATTTCTAGTGAAGCTGTCCATTAAAAAAACAAATTAATCTATCAATTAATATTTTGGAAGTTTGATAAAAATACAATATAATTCCTTTCTTTGCATAACAACAAGAACTCCATTCATAGCAAGTTTCATTAATATTCTTTATATCTTTCAAAACTTACAAAATGAACATAGTAATGTGGCCTGGACTGGTTGCATAGTCCTCTGCATATAAATATCTTCTCAAATTGATAAACATTCATGGCAGGTTTCCTTAAAATCTTCCATACTTTTATTTTAGTTTTGAAGCAGGCATGGAAATGAGAACAAAAGCCCAAATTTTAGATTCTTGCATGTTGTGTCATTGATTTAGAAACTGAATCTTTCTTACCTAACTAACTGTACATAGTTCCCTGGGAATACGCCTACGACACCAGACTTTAAACATTGACCTTTGAACCAGCCATCTTGACATTTATTAGACACAGTATAATAATCTCCCTTTTTGAGTTCTACTTCATCGTCTTTAGCAGGTTTGTAGTTATACAATGCCACATAGCTACAAATAATAATAAACAGAAAATCTTTTTATCAGGTCAAATACTGTACATGTACATATCAACTCTCAGTTCTCACAGAACATAACTTGATGTCAAAGTTACATTAACAAGAGCCATTACAGGACTATCACAGCTCAACTGAAATGCCTGGTTTATCAATTAACTTAAACATTGATGTTGAAATCTTAGCTAAATCTAGCTCAGGATCAGACTAGTTTCAGGTGAATAAAATAAGCTCTTTGAACTTTTTAGAAAGGCCTAAACTGAACCTTAGAATCACAATTAATTCAGGTATTTAAAATAATGCTGATGTACTATTTACAAGCAAGGCCCAAAATGAAGTTCATTGCCACACACAAAATAAATAAGCTCTTTGTAGTTTTTATGTGTGTAAAAGTACCAAGGTGAAATAAAATTGTAGCTTAATTACCATTTCAGTTATCAGTATCAAATTAAGTAAAGCTGAAAAGGTTAGCCCGGCAGTGGGGTATTGACTATAGGAAATAGATAAAACTGAAGTATACATCAAGAGTCCAAAATAACACAGTTGAAAATGAAATATTAACACAAACTATACACTACTTACACAGGGGCAGTAACTCCACCACCTCCTCCTCCGAGTGCTGATTTACCTACATCATTGACTTTACTTGAAGTGCTAGCTCCTGCTTCACCGTTAGTAGCACCAGGCACCTATATCAAATAAAAAGAAGTACACAGTTGCATTTAATGACTGCAGCAAATTGATATATTGCAGAATTATTGAAATTTATACATTCATAAAAGTTAAAACAGCTTGAGCATCTAATTAACTTTCCTTTATTAATACACATAATCACAATATTATTCCTGTTACATTTATAAGTTTAATTTTAATTCAGACTGAATATGTCCACTGAATATTGAAAATTATGATCAACCTGTAACCATGGCACAATCTTTGTCGCATCCAGTGATGCTGATGATATCACAAAATACAATATTACATTTACTTTATATGATAACATGGACTAGTATGTTTCTGTTTAGTATACTTACAGATTCAGTGGCAGTCTTTGTGGAGTCAGATTTAGACATGACAGTTTGTGATTCTGATCTACTACTGACTACAGGTACTGGAGGTGGGGGAATTCTTGTCACACCTGACGAGGATGTTGAAGCTATAACCAGGTTACCACTGCTGCTTAGTTCTAAAGATCTGAAAACAAACATTTTGAAAAAGGATTGAATTAAAAATAAATTTGATTTTGTACAGTTTCAATTACATGTATATGTATGATTTACAGACTTCTGAAACTACTACCAAGCAATTCTGCAGAATGCATTATAACATTTAAAATTCAAAACTGGAATCCCTTAGCACTACATGGCTCTAAGAGATTCCACACAAATAGGACCATGAATTACATCATCTTCAGGTTATAATACTCTTCAACTTTTAGAGAAAAAAAATCAACATCTCATTGAACTCCAACAGAAATTATTTTAGAATCCTGATGTGAATCATGAAAATCAAAGACACTGGCCAAATTCAACACAAAGAAAATGGCCAAGTTACAAATACATACAAATGTATATCTTACATTCAAATATGAACCAGCAAGAATAATGTAACTTTGAAAAGACATCACTGGAAAAAATCAAGCATTCGCATAGATCTGTATTGCAAGATCAAGCAGGAGAAAAGCTTAAATAAGTACATGTACGTTAAGACAGCAAATACAAACTTAAATATCAGAATATAAAACAATTAGTCTATATATAGTAACATGATACACAACACTGAAAACCAACCAGCTAAGGTATATTTTATATAAATAACATATAATTCCCATATCCTCGAGTATAATTTTAACAATCTATCAAACCACCTAAACAACATGCTCTATAAACCACTTTTAATATTAAAATTCAACACTATTACACATATTTAACACATGCTACTAATTACATCTAACAGTAAGTTGTTAAGAAATATTTTATGTCATAAGACTTTTGAAAATATTTGATTTGAATATAATTCAAATGTACCTGTAATTGGAACTGTCAAAATTTTCTGATTATAAAAAGTTCACAAAACTACACCTGGACTGCCATGGATATCATTAACTTCAGTATGCTATCAAAATCTATTATTTTTATGTCAAACACTAAAATTTTTATTGAATGGTTACGATGTGTTACCTTCTTAAATTACATCCAAAAACTCAGTCTTAAAACCATGGATGAATTATCTGGATCATGTATGTAAACAGTACAAATGCTGTGTCCTAACTTTGATTTAAATTTGCTGTTTTTGCAGCGAACATTTTCAAACAATTGCTTACCGATAAAAAACTTTTTATTGACTTGTAGTTGTAATCAATTACTTTATATGCAATGCAAATATTTCAATATGGTATTCAATAATTTAAACTAGGCAGCTTGAACCACATCAAACGAAATGTGTCAATTCCATATATCCATGACAGCCCAGTGTAGTATTAATTAGGAATTGGAAACCTGACAAATACCTTCTGTGGTACTGACTAGCTTGATTTGACTTGTGAGATGAAGCAGTAAATGAATGACGTTTCTGTTGTGGCATTTGGGAAGCTAGACCAGCCCCTAGAAGATGGGAAGTGGGCGGAGTTTGAGATGTATCACCACTCCCTTTATCTACTGTGACATCAGAGGATAATCCAGCATGCTGAGTCAGAGGAGTACTGAAATATTGTATAGATCATGTAGATATATATATATTGTATATTATATATAGCTACAATATAGATGTACATTACAAATAATACATAAAATACACATTGTAAACAAAGATAAATACCTATATAAGATCTCTGCCTTTTCTTTATATCACTTAATTAGGTTTTCACAAATTTAAAATTACAAGTAGCCAAATTTCCAAAATTGATAAAAAATATAGTCCTATTAAGGGTTTTTTCCCCACAAGTTTGCTAAAATACATGAAGAATTTTTAAAAAAGAATTCCTCAGAAATTAAAAGCCAATAGCGAATTTGGCTACCAATATGGAAACGTAGCTTAACACACAGTATATTTCTTCTTTGAGATGTAATCCTTTATGTTATGTTTTTAAACAAACTAAATGTAACAATACTTTTATTTTGAATTCAAACATTCACAAAAGTTGTTAAATCAATGTACTGTTTTTGACAAGCCTGGTTAATCCAGTTACAAAAACATATTGGATGCTTTTGTTCCATAAAACTTTGTTTGAGAGAACTTACATTTACATGTACATGTGCTGTAAATATCATAAAAACTAATGGCTTGCTTATGAATATAGTATACATGTGGCCACATTTATCTGGCTATTCCAGGGATCATTAGATGTACATGTTGTAAGCAGCACTTTCTGTAGTTTTGCAGGGGAATAATGCAAACAATTTATGGTAGGTAAAGAAACACTTCATAATTGATTCATGAATACAAAGATGCAACACATGATCTATCATTGATAAGCAGGTATGTTTTTACAGGTAAACTGAGCTACAATAAATTTGTGTGTAGTAGCATAAACGAAAAGGCAGAGGTTTATATACAAAACATTACCTCAACAAATAATACAACATTAATATTTGATATATATTTATACATCTTCTATGAGTTAAAATCACCAGCATAAGCATAAATATGGTATAGTTTATAACATGTATAATGCATTTTATTTTTTAGTCAGTTTTTCAAATAAGGAAAGTCATTTTAAAATGTCATTTTTAAATATATAAATAGAACATGAATACATGTTTATACTTAGAGAAAAGAACAGGAGTCAAAGCTAAAGCAGAATATTGAGATACTTATCTATAAAATCAAATGAATTTACAACAAACAACATCCAGTCTATAAACCTAGATATAACAACATTCAGTCAAATAAACCTACAGCAGATATAACAACCATCTCCGACAACCATATTCCATGTTTGGGTTTGAATCTAAACATTTTCCAAAGCCATGCATTTTATATATGTACTACAATCACGATACTAAACAAAGGGAAATAACAACAGACAAGACAAATACAACAATATAATGTACCAGTAAATTAAACATACTTTAACTTGGAATTTATTATGATCTTGGCAGGTTCATTCATCTAAAAAGAAAAGAATAATAGTTTAGTTTACTTCAAATTATGTACAACAAATATATAAATCTGCAAAAAGTACCTGGACTGACAAATCAAACATTTAAACACCTAAATCCCTACATGTAATGGTGAACACATGTTCCATGTGTCAATATTATCATTTATTTTATATTCAATGTTAGCAAGTGTAAAAAGTTCTGAACAAATAAAACCAATCGTCACCTCTAGAAATTAATCTCTGGTGTAAAAGCTCTACATTTTATTCATTGCCCCAGCAAGCAAACCATACTGTATGCATTTATTACAATAAAATGATGTGCATACCTTTGATTAGCACTGGAAGAAGAGTGGAATAACGGTGTTTTATGTCCCAGTCAATAGTTTCTTCACTTATATTGAGGCATTCAGTTTTGAGATGATGGAAGAAATCAGAGTATTTGGAGAAAACCTCACCCTTCAGCATGCAAACTGATAAACTCCAAATATCTGCTTACCTCTACAAATGATATTGGAAATATTCCTATTTTTTCTCCTTTTTTACCCTCTACCCAATTATCATCAACACGTTTTATCACAGTCAACACTTCATCCTGTTTAGTATTAGAAAGATTTCAATTATACATGAATTAATATACATGTACATGCAACGACACTATGATTGATTCACAAGAAAAAATTCATACTAATAAATTGTTGAGTGGTCATCACAAAAACTTAACACTTTTTCCATACACAGCCAATAGTGTTTCAACGATGGTTCCAAATCAATAAATGATTATGTGAAAACAATCTATAATCCCAACAAGGAGATTTCAACACACTGGTTATCAAACTTTGTTGATTATCACTTCATCAATAACAGTCACACCTTGTTCATGTAAATTTCACACACATTCCTTTATGTGATGAAGTTCACATGAACAAAATTTGAGAGTAGATTGATGGATTGAATGGAGTTTTATGTAACAGTAAAGAATGCTTCACTTATATCAACATATCACTAGCTATAGGTGAAATGGCAGAAATTTTTCTTTTGTTGTGCACTCAGGGCAATGTGCAGAGAGGGTTTTTTATCGTGCCACCTCTGCCATGACATGGGGCATTGGTTTCCAAGGTCTCTTCCAAAGGCGATAGACCCCTGTGACTTTAATTCCCAAATGCTAAGTGCTTTGAAAAAGAACAATCACTTCCTATTTTTAAGTCTTGTTCAAACCCTGGTCAGGGTTTGAACCCACAACCTCCCACATACAAAGTGAGCACTCTACTAAATGAGCTACCATAGTGGTTTGAAAGAGTAGAACATTAAATACAGAAAACATACAAGTCATACCATTTTAACATATAAAGATATACCAATAATTTGTCTACATGTAGGCTCAAAGTACATCATATCATCTGTACAAAATATCAACATCACCTCACCTGAATGCAAGTATAAAAAAGTACCCTAAAATTTCTATTCCAATGAAATTCATTGATAAAATCACTTTCTACAATGACATTGAAAATCCGTTAGATGTTAAATTTTTGTACCCAAAAGACTTGCTACAATCATGAAGCATTAGATATGAATTTCAAAATTTATCTGATATGCATATATAGATTGCTTATCCTTACCTTCTTAAAAGTTAAACAATCTTTTTCATTTTCATCTTTCAGATCAAAATCATACAAAGCTTTACACTGTGGTAGATGTGCTGGTAATGGAATAATCACCTACAAATATTTATAATTATTAGAAGGTAAATACATGTCTATTACTAGAATGTGTAGTAATAACACAAATGTATGTGCCCACTTTCTTAAAGAAATAGTGTCCCTGATGTCGTTCATATGTTGTAAAAGTATCAATTTTAACATGTTCAACATATATGGATTTCAGTGCAAAAAATAAAATGTTTATTAATTTGTGTGAATTTAACTCAGTGCAAAAAATAAAATGTTTATTAATTTGTGTGAACTTAAACAAGTGCAAATACCATGGACCACCTTGTGTGTTATGATTATGGTGAATGTGGTCAAATATGGTGAAAATCATCTTCATCTAATTTTTAAAGTATACTCCAATATAAATGCAAAATAGAAAAAGATCATAACTTTCCAGTAATTAAACATATTAGTATCTGTCACCTTGACCTTTGAACCTTTGACCTTGAATTATATTACAAAAAACACATTATATCAATACCAACAATATTCCAAAACATATGTATCTAGAAAAGGTATATAGTTTTCTAGATAAGTAGTCATTTTTGTGTGTGACCTTACTCTTTGAGCCCATGACATTGAATTATATGTTAAAATCAGGGGTCCGGAAACGGTCATATTTGCCGGACATGTCCGACAAAAAATTATTTTGACCGACGTGAAAAATCGCCAGTCGGACAATTTTTGTTTTCGGACATTTTCAATTTTACAACAGAAATATTAAACGGACAAATCAGTTTTCGGTCCGACAAAAGTAAACTACCGCTAGTCTGTCTGTCGGTTTTTTAAACTCTACCTGACTTCACTAAGTGTAATGTCCTTACCACGCGTTTACCTGTCAACAGTAAGATCTAATAATCAGGTGATTGTTTATTAATCAGTAAATACCTGTGGACTTAAGTAGTCGCGTGCCGTGTGTCTTTTTCTTTTGTTTCCCAGTCCGAATCATTATAACTTTCTTTAAACGTGTGTTTGTTTAAAAATAAGTGCATGGTCGTAACTGTGTTGATTACGGAAGCCATAACGAGTGTCGGTCAAGGGTGACGGTTTGTCATCAAAGAGGTTCCACGCGGGGTGTTGAAAATTACCTACTACGCGCTTTGTGACTGTTTCTTTATTAATAAATAAAGAAACGCGATTAAATTTTATTTTAATAAAAGTTTCGGCATTAATATCTTTCATTCACATAAATATATTGGAACCTCGTCAAGCAGTTCCCGTTATATCGTGATTTGTGATACCTGAATTCCTAATTTAGAACCTCTCGCAAAAATGTTCTAATTACAATTCGTGTATCTTCGGAATACGAAAATTCCTGATTGTTAGTAAACAATATGGCGGACGTGCAATATCAAGCATCGTGGACAGTAATGAATACTGATAATAACAGCATATCGCGACAGTAAACGTCTTAGTCTTGTAACAACGCACATGGATTAAAATTGGCAATCGCGGTAGCTCAAAGAAATAGGTTGGTTTATTTGTCAAAATAAAATAATCCACAACATGCACTGCACGCCCTGTGCCGACGACTTTTTTTTTTTTTTTTTTTTTTTTTTTTTTGCTTGTACCAAATTTTTTTTTTTGCTTGTACCAAATGTCCGACGGGCCGGACCGAAATTTCCGAAGCCCTGGTTAAAATGCTCATTATATCAATACCTACCATTTCATTTTTTTTTCATTCCTAGGCCCATAAGGTCACACGGCCTTTAGTCAGATGATCTAAAACCTTTGTTAATTGTTATATGTGGGGTACCATTACTATGTCACAAAACAAAAAACATTTAAGTTAAAATTTGGCCTAAAATTGGCAAAATGGGTCTGGTAAAGAAAAAAATATATCAAAAGGCAACAACATCCATCATAATATTTTTATGAAGTTTTGAAATTTATCAGACATATCTGAAGTGACAACGAATAATAAGAAAGCAACATGCCCCCACTTTGGTAGGACATAATTATAAGTCTACCTGAACATAGCTGGCTGGAAAGAAACCATGCTGTCCACTTAGTTCCCCATGGTACCAATTCTCATCCACCTGTTTTCTTAATGTAATTATGTCACCTTTCTTAAAAGACAAATCCCTGAAAATAATAAAACAGAAATTTTAATCATGCTTTTGAAAACTTTGAAGTGAATTACACAAGTGTTTAAAAAAATAGATATGGATGGAGCAGAGGTCCGGAAATGGTCATATTTGCCGGACATGTCCGACAAAAATTTATTTTGACCAACGTGAAAAATCACCAGTCGGACATTTTTTGTTTTCGGACATTTTCAATTTTACAACAGGAACATTAAACGGACAAATCAGTTTTTTGGTCGGACAAAAGTAAACTACCGCTAGTCTGTCTGTCGGTCTTTTAACCTGACTTCACTACAGTAAGTGTATTGTCCCTACCACGCATTTACTTGTCAACTACAACTCGATCTAATTATCAGGTGATTGTTTATTAATCAGTAAATACCTGTGGACTTAAGTAGTCGCGTGTCGCGTGTCTTACTAATTCTTTTGTTTCCCAGTCCGAATCATAATAACTTTCTTTAAACTTGTGTTTGTTTAATAATAAGTGCATGGTTGTAACTATGTTGATTACGAAAGCCATAACGAGTGTCGGTCAAGGGTGACGGTTTGTTATCAAAGAGGTTCCACGCGGGGTGTTGAAAATTAACTTATACGCGCTTCGTAACTGTTTCTTTATTAATAAATACAGAAACGCGATTAAATTTTATTTTAGCCATTTATATCTTTCATTCACATAAATATATTGGAACCTCGTCAAGCCGTTCCCGTTATATCGTGATTTGTGATACCTGAATTCCTATTTAGAACCTCTCGCCATAATTCTAATTACAATTCGTGTATCTACGGAATACGGAAATTCACGATTGTTAGTAAACAATATGGCGGACGTGCAATGTGAAGCATCGTGGACAGTAACGCATATTGATAATAACAGCATATCGCGGAAAACGTCTTAGTTAGATTTCACCTAATACACATGAAATAAACATCGTGGTCTAATAACGCACATGGATATGGATTAAAATTGGCAATCACGGTAACGCATAAACAGCCCTGTGTCGACGACCTTTTTCTTTTATTTTTTTTTTTTTTGCTACAAAAAATGTCCGACGGGCCGGACCAAAGTTTCCGAGGCCCTGGGATGGAGGTCTTATTTAAAGACATGTAATATTATATGTTGTACTTCGTGGATGGGGCAAGGAAGTAGCAAGATAAAAGAAAACAGAATGAATGAATTTTAGTTTGCTAAGTTGTTATGAATGTTTCTTCTTAGTTGTTATGGATGTTTCTTCTTAGGAGCCTAAATTCAACCCCTACTCTAAGTATACTTGCTCTGAAGAATAGATTTAATTATTTCAATATAAGATTTCAAATTGTCATGATGTCAATATAGGTACATGTGTATAGTATACAAGATAAAATAGATCTAACATATAAACCACTACTACTGTGATAAGGTCAATTTTTAAATAAAACACCACAGGTAATTCTTAAATAATAAACTGGTAAAAAATGTCAACATACCCATGGTCTTTTGCTTCATAACAATATAATGCTTTTGCACAAGCCTGGGTTCCCTAAAATGAGAAAAAATAATAACAATATTAAATCATTTTATACACAAACTCTAAATATAAAAACCTGGCTGCAGATTCAAGATTAATGAAGAAGCGTGGCCATTGGTTCGGGCCCCAGTCATGTTGTGTCAGTGATATTGGTATGCAGGGGTGTCAATAAAAGTGGTAGCCAACAAATATTGTCAATTATTTTTTGCCAGCTAAGTTTATTTTAATTAAGTAAAAAAAAACTTTTTGTCTGGCTACTGGTGAAGGCTTCAATGTCTGTGAATTGCCTACTACTTGCCTAAAATGTTGTCTTCTTTTAAACTAAATGAAATCCCTCAAATCATTGAGCAAAATACTCTGGTTTCTTGTACTATTGCTTGTTTATAGTCACATATAGTGGATATTGGACTAGTGGGGTTGCATGTAGCTCCAAAAGCCTGGACGACTAGCAAAAGGGCCAATACATAAATGTTGCCAAGTGTAAGCTAACACAAAGCAAACACATGCACATACAATTAGCCAGTTATGGTAACATTGGGGAAGCCTAGCATGATCAGATTGGCACTAGCAGACAATGGTAAACTTGTTAAATTGAAAAAGCATAAAATAGGTGCATGCTAGTGACATCTATCATTAATTAAATCATGAGTAACAGTAACAAGAAATTATCTTTCTATTCTACAAATAGCATATTGTGAAAATAGCATAAGCACCTGTCTCGATCGACTTCCATTAGATGATGAACCTGCATCATTTCTCCTTCCCGAGCGAGATCCATCAACCGTTTGTCTGGTTTTAATGCCCTCCAACAATCGCACCAGTAAGATGTTAGGTGGCAAATCATCCACTCTTACTTCCACTAATGTTCGACATTCTGGGCACCTTAACTCACGTTTTGTGCTGATTATTTCTTCTAGACATCTCCTACAGAAAGTATGCTGACAAGGCAATACTTTGCTACTATGATCAAGTCTTTCCAAACATACTGAACATTCTAACAACTCATTCAAGGACTGTTCATCCATTCTGATTCTGTAGCAATCTCATTTGTAACAACATCTGGACCACTTTTATAATAAATTCCTTTGTAATGATTAGAACATTTTACAGTCTTGTTTTAGTAATGGATAAAAAACATGAAGAAGTGTCTTGGTGCACTGTCAAATTCAGTATTATTCATCCCATTTTTGCTGACATAAACACCAGATTTATGGAAAATTTCTTATCTAACGAATAGGCTAAAGACTGTTACTGTTGTAAATTACAAATGTGCTTGTATTATGTATTGACATTTAAGGTAAATGGAGAAATGCCATTTCAATTTCATGTCCACCATTTTCTTCTTCGCCGGAAGTGTGTGAGTAGGAATTCTTCAGAAAATAGTTCCTGATAATTTTGGAAAAAATCAATCGTCTATAAAACTAAAATTCTTTACATGTTCTGATTAAACATTTATTTTATAATCAGTAAGTAAACATGAACACCAAATGTATAAAGAAAAATACGAGATACGGCAATATGAACTTTGTTTTGATGACCTTCACCTCTAAAAAAAAAATGGATGACGATGGTTGACACTGACAGGAGGGGCAAACCCATAACCGAGTTTAGTCGTAGTATGTGACTCAGTTTTGCAAATCAGAAAGAAAATTCGTGGTATAAACAATTTTCGATATTCGTTGAAACATGTATGTATGTTCTTTGTACACTGTGGGCATAGATTACATCTCTTTATTACTCCCCTGCGACTGCTGGTGAAAATTTTTGATTTCTGTCTGCACAAGATGTTACAAAATTTAATGACGCATGTTTGCAATACGGATCATTGCTATTTTATATGGATGGAGCCTGTGGGACTCTAAAGGCCCAATGGAGTGCGCTCGCATGTAACTAATAAATATATGGGTGAATAAAATTATGTACCCCCATATCAAACTTGCTTTACAGCACCATTTTCATGGAGCCATATTGGACTTTGGTAAAACTTTATTCTAGCTTAAGCATACCTGTGATGGACAAAGCTTCATTATCATTGGGAACAAAGTCCTGTTTACCATATTAATTTTAACTTACATCATGGAAACATGCGTGTAACATCAGCTCATACAAATGATGTTGTCCATTAGTGATTAATGATTAATGATCTTTTTTCCATTACTGTGATTATCCCCTTTGAAATGATTGTATACAGGCGAGATTTGCCTGTTTTAAATCTATTTCTTTGAGGAGTTCTACTTATAAACGTTAAAGATATATGGACAATAATAGAAGCTCTAAAACAACACAACAATGCAAACACCAGGTTAGTGATAACAACAAAGATTATTATAAGTGAGAGTGGAACAAGACCAGAATCCAAGACTGTACCATGAAACGGAATTGAAAAACTATGTTAAATAGTAGTGTATATCTGTATTTCACCAATATATACATTATATAGACAGGCTTTGCCCTCTTGATTTTCTGTCCAGCATCCTTTGTCCATGGTAGTATTGATCAGATACCCATGCGTCGGAGGAATTTTATATTTCTTTTCTCAGGAGTTGTGTTTGTTTAAATTTTTTTGAAATTGTAGAAGTTCTATTATTATCCATACACCCCTAAAACTTTGAAGTAAAACTTGATGAAATACTTCAAAGGTAATGTCAACTCATCCCAACTTCATTTTACCAATGCATCCAAGTTTTCATCATAGGTTTCACCTCGGTTGACTATTGAATTCTTGGGGCTGTCACACTACCAAAACATAGCATTTATATAGTCAATGTGTTGTTAAAAGTTGACAGCTGTATTTTTTATTCAAAATCTCTAAACACAAAATAATTTTTTTTGCCTATCCCAACCCCCTCTTTGCTCAACCCATAGACTTGGCAAAGAATGTTTTTGTTTTATTTGAAAAATGAAACAATTTGAATCAGATGAAACTTATAAATGCATAGTTAAGCAGACTACCAGGTGTGTAAATCAACTTCAGGCAATTCATTTTATGACAAAACAATATTGTTAGAATTCACTATTTCATATTTTGATAAACATTGACTTCATTACTTACAGTTGTTTTTCTTGTATTTTGCAGAAATAAGAATGCCATCCTGACAGAGTTGAAAATGTCTTGGTTCAAGCGAGGTAAAAATGACATGAAGAGTTCTGGTAGTGATGACCAGCTTGATTCAAGGTCAAGGGCAAGCACTGATCCTGAAACATGTCTGGAAGTGTTCCTGAACCATTGGAGGCAGGCATCATTGGTCATCAATATCAAAGAAGGCCAGGTCAAAGGTCAATCCTTAACAGATGATATTGACACTGTGACACAGAATTTTGAACAAATGATCACGCTTTTAGCTGGAGAGGAAGGTCTAAATGAATCTGGACAAGGCATGCCTGGACCAATCATGCATTATGTATTAGAGCACAATGTATTTGAGAAATATTGTAACTGGTGTAATAGTCATCCAGACTTCGCTGAGAAATTGAAAGCAGAGCAATTACGGATGTTTGAGCAGCTGATTAGCCAATCATCACAGTTATTACTTATACACAAACCAGTGATAAAACCATTACTTAGACTGTTAACATCTTGTTCTGAACAATCCAAACCAGGTCCAATAGAAAAAAATTTAGTTTTATTATTACACCAGATTTGTGCCTGTTCATCACAAGAGACAGTTATCTTAGAAACATTCTTCAATGCTGATGCAGATCACGGAAAAGCTAAATTTCTGATATTTTCCCTGTTAATACCATATATTCATCGTGAAGGAACTGTTGGTCAACAAGCAAGAGATGCACTACTGCTTATTATGACGCTGTCATCAAAACACCCTCATATAGGACAGTTTATTGCTGAAAATTCAGATTTTTGTCCTGTAAGTTAAATACTATGAATGTTTATGATACCATTCTGAATGTGCAAAATATTCTAGAATATCAACTGTTTAAGTCGTTTTAACATACTTTTGATGTAAGTTAACTTTGTATTTGTAGAAAATTTTTTTATTGAAAATTAACAAATGTTTTAATCATCCAGATTGAAAAAAAACATTTGATTATAAATTGATAGATATAGCAAACTCATGTTCATTAATTGTCTGCCCATGTGTATAGAACTTTCAATAATTGTGTTATTCTTTTATTACTGACAATTTGACAAAGAGTATACAAGCATTTCAAATTGCAGTATATAGAAATTAAAAATATTTTTATGATAAACTATAAAGTTGAGGATTTTGAAATATTCCTGAAAGGTGACCATAGTTGCCCAATCTTTCTAGATTGAAACACTTCATTATGTATTTAACAAGCAAAAAACAGTCATTTGTTAAAATTTTAAAACACTTCTTGTTTCCATATTTTTACAATTATATTTTCTTTATATTCACTATCTAGGTGTTAGCTACTGGACTAAGTGCTTTATATTCATCACTACCAAGAAAACTAGTAGTGGCCACTGATGACTGGCATCAAATTACACAAAATGACATCGCTGAAACTGCAGAGTTACAGATGTTTCTCAATTCACTAGAGTTTTGTAATGCTGTAATTCAGGTTTGTTTTATATTATGATGATATTTGTTGCCATGGTGATTTATGCCTGTCAAGATTTAATTATAATTCACTGATATCCTTTTTCCCAGAGGTGAAAGAGATGAGAGTATTTTGGATTCGAGGAAAACAATAATTTAAGGCAAGGGAACTATCAAATTTTCTTGCATAATGGCCTGTTCTTAGTGTTCTGAGTGTGAAACATGGTTATTGTGAGGTGTGTAATTAGGAAGACCAAGCTCTGCAACTCTTTAGTCCTCTATATAACGGTAGTACATGTGTATATTCAGTATTACAATGAGCCACATTGCATCACAATACATTAAGAATGAAACAGTAGTCATTACACTGAAAAGTTGTTATATGTTTCAGTTTGCATTATATGTTTCTCCTGAATGTGAGGATATAGTGATGGTCAGTGGTCACATTTTTGTGTTCTTTTTCATTTCATGTAATTGACTTGATAACATTAATTTGAAAAAAAAAGGTTTTATACAATATATTTATAATGTGTATGATCATGCAAATACTAACATACATCTTATGATGTATAAGCAAAGCAAATGACAATAATTATATGCCTACATGTATATATTAAGATATGCTTGTTCTGAAATGTCATATGCATTTAATTACTGCATTATGTACGATAAAGTGACATTTATATACGGTAATAAGTATTATGATCCCATTTCTGAAAAACTTCTCTCTATACTGAGACTATAGACATTGAAAATGCAATAATTATACGGTAATCAATTAAACCTATTTGTATGTATACATAATATATTTGTACAGATAGCCCATCCAGCAGTACAAGAACAGTTAATTGACTATATATATCATGGATTCTTAGTGCCTGTCTTAGGACCAGCTTTACATCAGGTAATTATATACTGATAATACTTACTGGTACTTTAACTTGCACATCACATGATATTAATCTTATTGTCATACTTTTACTAATGTGATAGTTTCCCTTTCTTTAGAAATTCATCTGTCTTTTCCCAATCCTGTAGGAATTCATATTTTAGACATCTGTTTAGATGCATAAGTACCAGTCTTTTGAAGTTCAGGTGATAATTGTCCTTGCAGTACAGAAATTGCAACTACAGTATCATGAGTATTGAAGTTTCAGATGAAGATTTTTGTTTCACAGTGACAGAAATGCACAGGCAAGACAGGTGTCACTTTAACTGTGATTTTGATGGTGTTGAAATTTATTTTAAGTTTTTCATTAATTTTTCATCTGTTAGCTCTGCTTCACCAACAAAAATATTAAATACCAAGACATGTAATTAGAAATGCCCTTCTTATGTTGATATTATATAGAGTGCAATTATACCTAACTTCATATGTGATTGTAGACAAGTTTTGGTCTTCTGATACATTTTAGTTATGTCCCTACTTCCTTCTTACTCTCATACTAGAACTTTTATCTATCATTTCATATTTTACAGTTTGTCGCCTCAGTATCATTTAGAACATTTTTTTCATGAAAATCATTAGTTACTTCATTGCATGATTTACAACATGAGAAACTACATTATGTGTATGAATCAGATTTACTGTTTAGGATATTACCTGACAGCACTCATTTATAGTTTATGTGAGGGTTTTATGTTTTCAGTACATCTGTCTGGGTGGTTGTTTAGATCCATACCAGTATTTAATTTTGCCTAGTATAATTTAGCTATCTTGAGATAATTTTCACAAATTATATTGTCAAACAGGTTTCAAAATTACTGTTTCCAGTAGTTACAGTAAAATATTGATTATTTTGTCAAATGTTACATACAAGTATACACTTTTCTAGTCCCTTCTCAGTCCATCTGTTCTCAAACAACTTTTGAACAAGACAACCATTTTAGTTATCATATGGTGATATGCATGTGGATGACTATCTGTCTGCCTGTCCCACAACATAGTGTATACAAGAGCTGAAGCAAATACCAAATTAAGCAACAAATGAAAAATAATTTCCTTTTTTACATATTCCGTATTTCACTGTTCCTGTGTGCCCATACAAAGAATGTTTGTGTCTTCTTGAAAAGATGCCAACAATAATATAAAGTCTAGGTCATCATAATCATCCATGTGTTTTATCAGTTATCTCCCTTAGATCTTGAGTACAAATTTTTGGCAATTCTTTGAATGAATAAAGATTTCATTTATGAAATGTAGAAAAACATAAATCAGTTTATTGCTTTGCAAAAAATTCATTCTTCCAGACAAAAAATATAGACACATTCTTTTGTTAGAAATATTTTTTGACAAATTTTATCTTCACATGCTTCTAGGAATGGACACCAAATTACCTTTGAATACTTCAAAAATCTAATCCTATTTGAATATTCAGATATCCATTCTAACTCTAATGTAAATATTGATTAAATGAAGTTTTATTTGGTAATCTTTAAAGATCAAGAAATAGATAGACTTAGGTTACACTTTCTTACTAAGACTGCCTTAGACATTTATTCTGCTGGGTTTTACATTTCTGTCAAAGAAAATACTTGTAACTGATAAAAGATGTAAACTGACTTCACTGTTTTTCTTATTTTAAACAGTTTACTCAGCCAATAATTGTATGTACCTGAATGCATTTTTTAAATAAACAGTTATCTGTATTATAGCATTTATTTCCTGTAGAATGCTTATTTAATGCTTGGTTCATATTGATTTCAAGATATATATATTTGGTGGGGGACAGTATGATTTTAATACACTGTTATAATATTGTTCATACATTGGTAATTCATTACTTGTATAGGTTGGACACAATCTGATTGCAGAGTAAACAACTGGTCTATTATGCATTTTAGGTGTGACAGGTATACACACACTTGTAATGATATATCATAATTGATACATCAGCTGTTGTTGATAGTTGTCGGTCCCCTATTTACAATAATAAACTGGTCCAAAAACATAAACACTTTGCCATCAGATCGTGCACAACCTACACATGTTTGAAAAGACATAAAACTTGTAATCTCAGACATTCATCAGTCATAATTTTATACATTCATTGATTTCATTAATTAGTTATTGATTTACATGCAAACATATACTCATTTGATTATGATTTTAAAATGAAGAAATATGTGTGCAGGATTAAGAGTTGTATGCCAGTTATAAAGTTATATGTTACATTCAAAAAATTAATCAGATAAAAATCCAATATTTAGTATAAACTGATATACATGTATAGATTAAACATGCCAGTAATGAAATTCAGGACAGGATTCAGGACATTTGTGTGTTCAGATAGAATTAAAAAGTTACGTTTAATTTAAGGAAGTTGTTACATGTGTAACGACAGATTCTAGTCCATAGATAAGATAATGTGATTTATGACTATAAATACCATCCATATACTAAATTATGTATGTAGTGTCTTCACATTTGTGTTTGAAGTATTTCCATTAAACATGGAATTACCACGTAGATGTCTAAATGATTTTTCAGTTTCCTTACAATGTAATTTAAATTTATATAACCAGTAGAGTAGATTGGAGCGATATTTTATCTTGGCCCAGTCAAGATTCTTTCACTTATTTGGAAATGGTTATTTCTGGGATGGTTGAGGCAACGAGTGCCAAGAGAAAACCACCAACCATTGGCATGCAAACTAACTTTCTCATACTGGGATCTTTCTCAAGTGGGATTTAAGCCAAGGTGTTGGGAGACACTGTGATCTGTAATTCTTGAGATTTGGACCACCAACTTGACCATGAAGTAGAAATAATATCAAAACACAACTGTCAGTAAGTATCGCACAATAAAGAAATGAATCCCCCTAGTGAGACATGACTGTGATATATGATTTTGGGCACTGGGTACATCACACAACATTTAGTGTTGCAATATGGTAATCAAAGTTACAACAACAACAACAATAACAGCTTGTATTATTTATAAATCCATGTTGAAATATGTTATGACATTTTCTGTATCAGGATGTCCTGGGACTTCCTTTACCACTACTAGATTCACCGATGTTTGCGGTTAGTAAACTGTTTCATTCATTTATTGTGTATATTTTCTTTTTCAACCTGCATCTGTTTATTTATTTTTTTATGCGAACTTTATGCTGTTTCTTTTATGTTCATTTTTCCGTTGTATCTTGTCAACAACAGATTTAGTGTTGTGGTTTGTGGCATGTTTATAAGCACATTTTCTGTTGCCAGCTTGTATTAAAAGTATCAGTTTTCTTTTCTTGATACAACATGTTTATGATTATGTGAATGTGTTCTCAAATTTAAATATTTTGTTTTATTCCAGTAACAGTAAAGCATGATTGGTCCAATAAATCTAGTCTTATTAATGAAAATTATAAACTACCCTATTAGACTTACATGTATCTACCGGTATATGACTATATCATTACACAGCTTGTTATCTACAGCAAGAAGACAGTGTGCTCTGTTTATCATTGTGTTCAGACTCAGTAACTACACTGTGTTCATACTCGGTAACTACATGTATCTTTTGAGTGTTCAACAAAATGCATAATGGGGTATTTCAAAAATCACAAAACATCTGCAGATTTGAAAGCATCTTGCTTAACTCTTTTGCACAAGCATTTCTTCATATATAAGAGTCAATGCACTTACTTCAGAAGGTTAATTGTCCTGTTTCTCTTTGAATTGTCATTGTAGTAATTACAAGATTGTTAGCTTAGGTTTTACACAGTATAGAAGAGTTTATATCATATCTTCTACATGAGTGTCTGTTTTCATTATTGAAGGTTAATGGTCACAATTACACTTCATTTACCCTGTCGGGTTGTATATTTCATTTGGCCAAATACTACCAGTAATGACATACTACTTCTTGTTTAAGCCTATCTTGATTTCATGATATGAAGGTGTTTAGAAAAGCTTCAAACAATACTGCTAAACTTTCAAGGCTAAAGGTCTCTAGTTACTTTGCTATAGAATGTATGTATCTGGTGTTGAAGATTTCATAGTGATATACTAGATGAACATCTCCAATCAAAGCGGAGATGGTAAGCTATTTGGTTTACATTGTTAACTAAGGTTCTGGTCCATAAAACATTTTTGAGACTTAATTCTATTGACAAAATATTCAGGCCTCTACACTGTTCTTCTGATTGATAAGTTTGATTAACTGTAATTATGATGACATTATTAATATCTACATTTATATATTGTCCATGATATGATGCTGGCTTGCTTGTGGCATTATGGGCTAGCTATTTCTGTAGTACATTGTGAGTAGATTACATGTAGTTAGCTATTACCAGAACATTTAAATTAGGGTAGGTCAGATGTATCATTGTATCCACATTACTGTCTATATATTACAACCATGAATATTGTAAACATTTTATTGTATAAATATATATTTTATCAATGATATATCAGTGTATGTTATGCAGAATTTTATTTATTTTTTATCAACATGTTTGACTTGTGATTCACCCATCCCTTTATGTGTATGTTTTATGGGTTTTTTGTTTTCACATTTACTTAAGTTCGATGTCATTTATGTACCTCAGGGCAAAACAAGTAAATTAAATCGATATTTTAGCTGTGTGAACTATACAGGTCACAATCCACTTGTATAATCTCGTTTTCTAGTATGCACACAGCACATCCGTGAATATTGGGTGGTAATTTTATATCTTCCTGCCACTTTACCTATAGCTGGTGGCGTTTTGATACAAGTGAAATATTTTAGACTGGGATATAAAACCCATTCATTCAATCACCTATCAGCTTTTATCGTGTTTATTATATCTTGAAGGATTTGTCACTAGATATATGTTTAATCATATTTTTTACACTCTTTTATGATGACAAATGAGTCATTCGCTAATAATTTTACATAATAAGTTGCTTCAAGCAGTATTGTTAATAACATCAGCTAAAATTGTGAAAATATTATTTTTTATTGTTAAAATAGCTAGAAGCAATTTGATTTGACATACTAACATAAACTGATATGTTTTCAGAGTTATTTATTCAATCATTATAAAGGAATGATTTTATGTAGATCTAGGTTATTTAATCTGATGTTTACTCTTACTCAACAAGTAAAAAATGCATTTTCTATTCCAGCATATGGATTTTAACCATTTTCTTCTAAAGGATATTCTAAAGGTCTTGTTTTTTAAATTTGAGATTTATTTGATGGTTTTACCCTTTTTAGATAGAAATAATTTTAATGTTTTCATTATGATTTAAACTAATCCCATTTATAAGGATTTGTTTTTGGCCTTTTAGATTTTTTATTGGAATTGTTATAAAAAATAATAACCAATTAACAAAATGTGAACAATAGATTAATAATATTTATATTACCCCCACCCCACCCTGTAAACAATTTTAAAGGGTACCAGTATATAAGGTTCACCCTGTTCATCAAACTGTCTGTGCATCATAACTTCCACATCTTTGGACAGATTTTAATCAAACCCAGCACAAATGTAACAAACATGAGACGATACCCCAAAAACTAAATTTAGGCTTGTAACGGTAGGTCAAGGTCAAGAAGTCAAATTTTATATACATGGAATAAACATTACAAAATGTATCAAGTTGTTGAATGTGACAGTTAGATCAACTATCATCTACTAACAACTGTAGATCACCATTGTTCAAAACATTAATAGAAATAATTTGTTTACACAAAGTCTAGACCTTGTTTTAAGTATTTGTAAGTATGATTTCATTCTGCTTTCTGCTTAATAAATGTGATGAATCAAGCATTATTTTTTTATTTTGAGTCACGAGGTTCAAACTATCCATGAAAATATCTTAATATGCTTCTGATGATTACATGCAAAATCTCATGCCTTGGACATTCTTGGTTTTAGATATAAAGGTGGGAGAGGCTAAATTATGTAATGGTTATACATTATCATTAAAAACCTAAAAAATGATTTAGCTTTTGCACATCAAGTAGCCAAGAGCTGACATACTCTAAGTATATACATTGTAAATTTTTTCTAGCGGTTTTCAGCTTTAATCTTACTTAATTTATGATAGTAGAATGTTATTAACACTTTACTGCTTGAAATAACTTAGATTTGCATGATTTGAAAGTGTTCTTTTTATTCTTTATAAAAGAAATAACACAATATGATTAAAAGCAGCCACGATGCAGTCTCTAGTCAAACAGTCCCTAAGGACATGAGTAAAACATCTGTTTAATTTATCATTTAATTTTCTATCATGAAGAAATATAATGAACTAAATATCAATTATTTTAGTATATCCCTTTACAGGCCATTGTTAACTGACAGGCATAACTTTAAATAATATAACAACCAGCCAAATTGAAATGTTCATTATCCAAATAAAATACAGTTTTCTTGGATGAGGATTACTGTTTATTACTGTACTTTGATAGGCTTTGTGGAAGGCTAAACATGGAGGCCATTTTTTTTAGATACAATTATTATTTTAAGAGAAGATGTCTTTAGACTACCAGTACTAATCACCCTGGTTATATGTCAGTATTATATATGGATTTTATTTAAATTATGGGAGAAATGTAATGTCTGATATCCTCTAACCACGAAATCTTGAGTGTTGAGTGTAATCTGAACTGAAATAAACAGCGTACTGAAGAGAAAGCATGTTTTTCAGTAACCATGATAATTTAACATCAACTCATTAGGTCCAACCTCCTATTTTAAGAGTGACCTATACATAGGTCTCCTGTATACATAATTTGGATATGTTGCTGAATATGAGTTAACAGTACTTCGATTTTGCTTGTCTTGCCATTTTAAAAAGTTGTACTGTGATGGTTATTTCAATTACATTATTTTTTTTGTTTACAGAATTCCCGAGACGAGGTTATTGCAGCAACAGCTTACCTGGAACTGTTTTTACGGAGGATCTCTGAGCCAGCACTTATCAAATCATTCCTACAGTTTATACTTACAGAACAGAATGATGAAATAGTCATACTAGATTCATTAATAACTAGAATACAGAGTAGCTCAAAGGTGAGACAGAGCAATTCTGACAAGACCTAAAAAGTTATGTCCTGTATTGGGGTAAATGTTGCACAAAAGATGTCCCCATTCCTCATTTTCTTCAGAGCATTGTATAAAACTCTGTAGCATCACATATAGCAGGCAGTGTGTTGATATAAATGAAATTATTACCACAAGGATTATTATCCCCTTCATTCACTCACAGTATGATGAAAAATGATACATGATGCTATATTAAATAATTCTTGAACAGTATCACAGCATTAAAAACTACAAATTCTAGTTGCTAAATAATGTAAGATGATTCCATATTATATTATGTAGCTTATTTAAATATATGTATAAATTGAGTATATATATAAAAAGACCTACCCATAATACAATTACGGTAATGCTTAATGTATTAAGTCATTTCATTGTATATTTAAACAAAATAATTATAATTTTCTGAGGTTATGAACAATGTTTATTTTGTTTTCCTATTTCAGTTACTATGTGTAGTATCATTGTCACTGTTTAAGACTCTGGTAGAACTCAACTGTGAAGATGTTATGTTCCAACTTGTATTTAGGTTTGTATAACATCTATAATCTATAAGTCAGGAGGTATAAAGTCCTGGCTGATAGATCCCATGGGTTTTCTTCAGGAATTTTGTTTTTTTCCACCATTCCAGAAATGATCTTGTGGAAAATGATTGAATTTTAGATTAGTGTGCAAAAAGTATTGAACTTCATGCATCTTATGCATTTCACTTGACATGAACTTTTGCTGTTCTTCAGATATATCTTGTTATTATGTATGTAGCTTTTAATGTAAATACATAGAAATTATTGTAAGTTGTAAGAATCATGAAGTTTCTCAATTAGCATTTACTTATAGTATTATATCATTTGCATACAGTAATAGTTTTATATTTAATTTTCAGATATTTAATACCCTGTACACATGTGATGGTTAGTCAGAGACGTTCAGTCAAAGATTTAGATTTGTACAGTAAAAGTGCTGAAAAGTTTCTATCCCTCCGTCCTAATTGTTGTCAACCAAGTCAAAATGAAGGAACTAAATCAGAGTCCTCGGTTCCACAAGTTGCAGATAGGTACAGAGTATTTTATGTATTATATTTAATTTTTATTTTGCATGTTATTTTATTTTATTTATTACTTCCCAAATATATATCTATTTTCACACAATTGTTGGACACCCTAATGGTTAAAATGACAAAACTTCCCTATATAGCATGTTATTATAGATAGATATGTATTTATTGTTCCTTATAACCGTGTACAGTAGCTAGATAATATTAATTATAGATAGAAACTAAATTTATAATTTACCTACTTAGTTTTGAAGTTTTAACAGTTATACTAAATTATTTATTCATTTATTGAAATTCAATATTGAAATTCAAATCATATGTATGTTGAATTGGAAAAGGAAATGCCCTATTATTTATTGAGAGAGAGAGAGTGTGTGTGTGTGTTTGTGTGGTGTATGTGTTGTTTGTGTGCGAGTGTTTTTGGTTTGTGAGAAATATTCAAACAAATTTTATCATACATGTATTGAAAAACAGATTTCATCATATTGAAATATCTTAATTCTTTACAAAAAATGTAATCGTTTGCCAGATAAGCCATTCAAGATTTCCTTTTCAAGAATTGTATTTTTTTTATCAATTTTATGTTTGCATTGCATCGTGCATGGATCTCCCTTTGTTTCTTGCAAGTTATCACTTCCTTTATATCTTAATGAGATTGTTGCTTGTCTGTAGTCTTTATTTTCAATTTCTTTTAACTTAAAAATTTTCATCTATTGTATTCTTCAACGATAATTCAACTTTCAAAGATACTGTGAATTTCCATATATAGAAACCTCATACATATATATATACACACAATGCAGAGCTTACTAAACTATGATACATGTATATAAACATTTATTTAAGCTTTCAGAATAAAACAAACATGCATTGAACTGGATGGGGATTGTGTGTTAGAGGGATTTACTTTTCAACAATCTCTGTCACAAGTCGAACTAAATGGCCACATAAAGCTGAACTAAAGGCGTTAAGTTGAAATTTTCACAACTGTATTTATCTCTGATACATACTCATCACTAATGGCAATATAGCGAGTCTTCAGTCACAAAGCCACACAGATCCTCTTTTCTTAGGACAGCAGTCGCCTTCTGAATCTGAAAACTATTTTTCCTGAATACAACATAGCATCTTCTATACAACTTTCATTTTCCTGAATACAATATGAATGTAACGAGAAGAATTACTATATGTATAATTCCACTTTTCTATAATATGGCACCAAAATTATATGAATTTCACAATATACATGTACATATTAAGTGTTTAGGGATGTCATTTTATGCTGCATAACTAGCATTGTTTTGAAGTGTGATTAACATATGTATAACAGTCTGTATATTGATATATCCCTGGGAATCAGTATTTATTAATATCCTTAGTTTGTCTATAAAATTTGTGTATTTGCTATATACCAAAACCTTTACTGATTGTATGTGATTCTGAAATGTAATGTTTAAATTGTGATATGAGAAATATTGAAACATGACAACATAGCCATCGTATTTTAAACAACTTGTAAATTTTGGAGAAACTTGCTATTAGTAGTACCTAATGGAATTTATTTAACAATATGATGATTTTCATACCTCAGAAATCTTTGGGAAATTTATATCAAAATTATATTTAAAGAATTAAGCCTTTTGATCTCAATTTGTGATTTTAAACTTTCAGTGTTTTGGAGTAAAGCCAGCTTTTATTTTAGACACGAGTGTGTAAGATTAGTATTTACATTCTTGATGTATTTACTGTAGAGTGAACACAGATTCACAAAGCTTAATTCAAGTCAATCTTTAATTAAACCAAAATTGGTCACCAATGGTGTGCTAATTACAGTTTAGTTAATGATTAACCAAGCTTAATGCAACTTTGTCCTCTGTATCTTTGCATCTATAAGTAAATATAGTTGGATCTGAAAGATATTCATGCACATGTACAATAAAATCAGTTGAAGTGTTTTGATATATAAGATTATGCTAGCTTTGTATTTACTGGCTTGTGTTAGCACTGGTGTGTTGTTTTGTCGTAGATTACTTGAGGGATATGGTGATAGTAACAGTTCTAAGATTAAACCCACTGCCATCAACAGACCTAAAAGAGGTCTAGGCAGTTTTCTAAGGGCGAGAAAACGAGAGAAGGAACTGCAACTCAACAGGTAATATAAAGAGATTTAGACAACAGAAATTCCAAATTTAAATTTTCATAATGATTGATTTTGATAAAAATTAAAATAAAAAAAATAAAAAATAAGATGAAATCTAAATAAAACAAAAATTATCTTAGAAGCTACAAAATAAATTGAAATACTTTTTACAGTTGATATTATAAATATAAATGTAATTTCACTCAAATTAATGCAAAATTTAAACTAAGATATGAAACTGAAGAATGGACTCTATCTTCATTTTCTGCACATGGTTGCTTGGCTTTTAAGCATGAGTTAAAATTTCACGATCTTTTGGAATTTCTTTTATTAACTGTTTCACACCTTCATTTCTTTAGTTTGCAGTCATTTTATTTAATTTTTTGCATTTTAATTAACTGCTTTTTAAGCTGATTTTAAAGCTTTATTGGTATTTCTTTTTCAATTTTTGTGATTTTTATTTTCATGTTAAAATGTTGTTTTTTTCTGGTATAAATTTTGCCATTTTCATGTATTTAATTTTAAATGTTTTGTAGAAGTTCAAGTATAAATGGAACAATTGCCAGACAATATAATCTTTTTACCAAAACCTATTCAATTAGAAAATAGTTAAAATGCATTGTACCTGGCAATACCACTAATTTCTAGCTGGAAGTTTAATGAATATTTCTCCACACAACCATATAATTCTTACATCCCTACTATAACATAAAATGGAATCCCGTAAAATTCTAACAAGTAGTAACAACATGGCTAACTGCATGTATTATATGTTCACCCCATACATGTGTATACAAATGAAGTTATTTATGTTTTATTACCCAGTCTATGTATTTATGAGTTTTTAACTCTTTTGTCAGCAAGAAGTAGATTTATGTTGTCATAGAGTGGTAGTTGCATATTGCACATGTTGACTAATAAGTGCATTTTGATTATATCCATGTGAAGTACATGTATTTACTTAGGTCCCTGCAACCAAATAATGATAGACAAATAGTTGATTACAGACTAGTACATGATACAGTATGTTGGATAATCTGACATTACAATCCTTTTCCTAGTTATGATAAAGTCAAAATTGATGATGACGCCAACATTTGGTACTGTTAGAGACATGAATTGTAGGCACTAGCTGATGTGTTGTATGGAAAATGTTTAGGTCCCAAGTAACTGGAATAATGTCTGTTTATAGTGAATTGTCAATATACATGTATGTTCCATATAAAATAAAAATAATAATTCCATTCAAACATTAAGGGGTACACAGGTATTATTTGGTGCACTGGTGTACTGAGTTTTATTGTTAAGTTATTTAGTACATACACACACAAAGGAAATTATTTGGAATTTGATATTATAATCATTTGCCTAGGAATATTTTTTTTTTTTTTTTACATATTTTCAATCAAAGGAAATTTCTTTTTCTCCTTACAGATCTCGAGCACAAACGATGCTGGAACAACCAAGGACTGCCTTTCCACCAGGAACATTTGGCAGCAAACTTGAACATTATGAAACTAATTACAATGACTATTTAGCCGAGGCAAAGATACTGTTGCAGACATGTGCAGAGGCATGTCAGTGTTGGTCTTTCAGGTTTGATGGTGATAATCCACCATCAAATGTATTCTGTGATTCTTTTAAAGAGGATACTCTTAAAATCAGTGACACTACTTCTCTAACAGTAGGGCAGAGAACAAGTTCTGAAGTGACTGAGTCTGAGGCTGAGAGTGTTCTCCGAGCTTCAGGTAGTTCTAATGTTTTGTTATCATATTCTCATGGAGAAAGTAGTGTTAGTTTACCAAGTTTAGGTTGTGAGAGAGTTAGTAGCAGCAATAGTGTATCAAATACAGATAGTAGAAGTGCTGTCAGTCATGACGTCTCCGACGATGTGTTTTATAGCTCAGCAATGACGTCTTCCTTATCAGAAGTGTCAGAAATTTTAAAACGTTATGAAAAATCAAAAGATGATTTACGATTATCAAATCCAGAGGAAGTGAATTCTTTTATGACTTATTTAAATGAAATTCACACACCGCCAGAATTAGAGGAAAGTTTAAGTGATATGACAGCAGAGTCTAGTATGCAATCATTAGACTCTCTATTATACAATTTGTGTTCTGTGTCAATTACATTGAATACGGATACCAGTGATACAAGTAAAGAATACTTGAAACAAAGCAATGCAACAGACACTTCTTCAACTACAAGCAGCAAGGGAACTACAAATTCTTGTGACAGTAAAACAGCCAAAGTGGATTATGTGGATGGAACAACTTTTGAAGTGATTGATATTTCACAGAATGCAAACAATGTAACAAATGCACAGAAACAGTCAGTTAATAGCACCAGTAGTGACAGCAAGTGTAATAAACAGGACGTCACAAGTTTTGTAGAAATATCAATGTCATCACTGCCATCAAATAAACTCTCCAACGGTAATGTGTCGCCTTTACCGTTATCATCAACTGTGATTTCCCAAGTAGATGGAACAACAGTGTCAGAGGAGACAGAATCTTCTTCTAAGTCTGTTAGTTTTTCCTTACCCAATTCTACTATGCAAGCAACCTCATCATCATCAGCAGCAACAACCAATGTGCCTTCTTCTTCCACCTCTAATGTATCAGCAGGGAAACCACTGTCACAAGCAACAAATATTAGTATAGGTAAGATTGAACTTATGACATGACTCATTTTAGGGTTAACTGTACTCAGCAAAGTAAATATCTGATTTTTTTCCAGAACACATTTCTTTACTGATCAAATGTTTTTAAAGTTGGATACAGTTATACACATAATACATATGGTCAGTATTAACTTTATACATGTGATAACTTTTATTCAACCTTGACAACATTGAGTATTAAATATATATATGTATACAAGTATGTCACAGTGCATTTTGACCATCTGCTTACATTTATATATAGCTCTGAACTGATGAGAATAATAAAAGTTAATCTTTCCACATTATTATCAAGGTAACTATTCACAGGAAGACATTTTTGCATTTTACATCTATCAGTTATTGCTGAGAAGTATTTGACATATTTTTCTTGAAAAGAGTTGTGTATTATATCAGGATACAGTCAACCCTGTCTATAAAGGCTATCCAAGGACCAAGAAAAATGCCCATCCTTTAAAGCAGTTGTATTTTCATGTCGGTTAATATTCATATGAAATTGTTGCTTCAAGACATTCACACACTTTTATTATGCATCATTTAATGATGGTTGCTGTAAATCCAAATGAATTACCAGTATATTAAAATAAAATATTTGTGAAAGTCTTGTTACTCTCACAAATTTATGCAAAAATGATACAGTAACAAAAAATTCCTGATTTGCATTATTTTTTAAGGAAATTATGTTAACAGCTTTGC
The DNA here is from genome assembly GCA_021292105.1 of Anadara kagoshimensis. NCBI lineage: Eukaryota > Metazoa > Mollusca > Bivalvia > Arcoida > Arcidae > Anadara > Anadara kagoshimensis. The sequence goes on from CM037873.1 coordinate 7,092,034, forward strand.
TGTTCATGAATGTTAAAAATCAGAAATATTTTATTCCTGTGGAAGTGCCAGTTATACAGTATAATTACAAAGTATGATGCCTACATGTAATATTAATGTATATATTGTTTAATTACAGGCCCCTTTATGATGGCTTTGTTTAGTAAACTGGAAGGAATGATGCACAATTCCCTGTCTGTCAACCTACTATTGACTGGAATCATATCCCAGTTAGCTGCGTATCCACAACCTCTACTGCGATCTTTTCTATTAAATCATAACTTAGTATTTCAACCCACTGTTAAATCCCTTGTACAGGTATATAACCAAAATGAATGGTAATGATATGAATGCATGATGTATGTGAAGCATGGATCTTGTTGTCTTGAGTGACTTGTAGAATTGTTTTGTTAGAATGAATATTTAAACCTTTTTACTCCTTTTACATACATGCAGGGGCGTAGCTAGCTGAAAATGATGTGGATTCACTGACAAATGGAGCGGCGTAGCCGCGAGACGAGTCGCCGTAGGCGCCGAGTTGGGGTAGGTGCGGGAGGGGTGTCCCCTCCCGCCGGGTGGGTCTGGAAAAATAAATGCAATCTGGGTCATTTTCCTGCAAATTTGACTGTGCTTGAAAGACAATCCGAATTTTTAAAATAATGTTATTTTCAAACAAAGAAGAAACGCAATATGTTGACAAAATGGCCAAATTTAATAGATAATGCACCGCTGATGTCAATAGGAGAACGGAATTAAATGTAATCCGATGAGATCTCTACAGAAAGTACAATTTCCTATTGCTTTTGCCTACAAATTCATTAATGATTTTATCAATATCTTTATGGACGTTCTTATAGCTATGTAACATAGCCAGACCGGACATGCGTTGTGAGGTCATGGTTGACCTAAGGTAAGTTTTAACACGACGCATTACACTGAAAGCCCTTTCGGCTGAAGCAGTGGAAACGGGCATCGTGAGAAGAATCACCAAACATGTGAAAATATTTGGATACAAATCTTTATTGGTAGAATCCACAGTGCTTTTCAAATCCACCGGCTTCTCAGACTCTGACCCATCGTCTAATGACCATCGTATCTTCCAGCGGGAAACTTCACTCTATCCCCGATGAAGTCGTGGCTATAGGCAGCGTAGATTCTATCTACATGCGCTGTGGTCAGCTGATGTAGCTGACTTGGGATAAGGTATTGTGCCAGAAATCGGTCGTGTGCAGTGAGAAGACGATCCTCGAGCTCAGTCGCAAGGTGGTCCATGAAAGGAAAGAACAACGCCCTCTTCCAATAATCAGACACGGATTCAGCTGGAACATTCACTCTTTGCTGTTGTCTTCCGGTAGTTCTAGGTTTGGATGGTAGAACATCGTGTACAGTCGCCATAGTGACCGCTTTCTCATACAGCGCTTCCCATATTAAATCGTCCGCTCGTTCGGCACGGATCTGTGCGATCAAAACCCTTGCCTCTTTGGCTGCTTCAATTAAGTCACAACACTTCCCCTGTAACATATTATTTAGCGGTAAAAGTCCCTGGATAATAAATTCAACGGCCACAAGTGAAATAATGAAGTCAAATTTCAAAATGCTGCATCGGTAGCTTCGAATTCTTGCTTTTGCGTCCCCTTCATGTTCCAACACCTCTAGTGCATTCACTATAGTGGTAAAAGCTGCTTTGAATGTATAAAGTGAATTGGCCCTGCTTGCCCATCTGGTCTCGCATAAACTTTGGAGTTTTGTACGCTTTTCCATTTCAGCTTTCGCTAAAGTATCGTTTTCAAGCTGTTCACTGAAAGCTAAGAGTCGTTTTGCAGAGTAGTTGAATGCAAATCCAATTTGCTGCACCGTGTCAAACATATTTCGGACGAGTACTTCCTTGCAAGCATGAACTGAATGAGCTTTACAATGAATATATAGTGCCTGAGGAACAACTTCTCTGATACGCGTTTGAACACCTCTGTGACACCCTGCCATATTACTAGCCCCGTCATAACCCTGGGCCCTCATTTTTGCAATATTCAAACCGGCATTCCTCTGTCCATCGAGGAATTTTTCAGTTAGTGCCTCCCCAGTCGTAGATTCCGCCTGTATAAATCCAATAAAATCTTCGTGAATTTCTTTATCATGTAAGGAATAGAACCTCACGCACATGGCAATCTGCTCCATTGTCGATGCATCAGTAGCTTCATCAGCCATGAAGGAATAGCAAACAGACTCATTGCAATTTCATAACGGATATATCTTCACAAATAGATATAAGTTCATTTTGTATCATTGGTGAAGTATATTTTCATCTATAACTGGACTCCAAGTGCTCCTTCAATATGCTATCTCGTTTAGCTCGATCATTAAGCAAAGCCATGAAGTTACTACTCTTGTAATCGTGGCTCCTGAGAGGATTTATAATAATAATAATCTAAAATCATTATAATTAAAAAAAAATAAAACAGGAAAATTGTGTGGATTCACCTGCGTACTCGCGTATAAGCAGCTACGCGCCTGACATGTATGCATGTAAAGTTAATGAACGTTGAAATGCCTTTACAACTTCATGGTGATCTTTTGATTGCATTGTTTAACTTATCTGAAAAATAATTTTCCACTTTACATTGTCTTATAGAATACAAGAACAACAATTTTATTCATCTATTTTAGAATAAAAAGTAGCATGAAAATATTTATATGATTTGGTTATGGTTTGAATGTTATTAATATTATTTTAGTTTATAATAATTACCAAACTTTTATATTAAATGTGAAATTTATAATACTTGTTAAGGATTTTGGAAACTGAAGTTACCTTCACTTTTTTTGTTTTTCAAAATAAGACACTTTTAATTGAATAATTCCAAAGATTATTTCTATCCCAATTCTGTTGGTATGAATTTCATATGCATGTCTAATTTATCACTAGGATAGTTGATTTTTTTTTTTTTCACAATGTTTTCAATGCTTTGTTGAGTGGTTTACGGAATGGAGTTTTTTTTATTTTTTGGGTAAGAAGCATTTCTTTAATGATATTTTCACTGGGTAATTTTTCTTTTCATACATGTTGAGTTTACCCCAGAAATAAAGTAGAACCATTGAACTTAATTCCAGTTTAAGTAAATATAATTCTAAACTATCCTGCAATGTACATACATATGCATAACGGATCTGCACAAAGTAAAGGTATTATGTCATATCACAGTTTGAGTATCAGCTTCCATTGTTGATGTTTATGGCTAAAGTTTTTTGACAGGACCAAATGTGCAGATAGATATTGTTGAAGTGGTGTAATGGAGTTTTATGCCACAGACAAGAAATTTCGCTAATATCAAAATTGTCCTTTAAGGAATGTTGGAGGAAGCCAGAGTGCCTGAAAAACCACAGACCTTCAGCTAGAGAACTAACAAACTTTCTTACCCTAGGATTTGTCCTAAATGGGTTTCCAACCAAGACATTGAAAGGGGCTATGATCTGTAGATGCGCACTCTAGACCATTCTGCCATTGAGGTCCAGTTCATATTGTCTTCAGTTTATATTAACATAGACTAATATTATTACCTTCTCACATTGTTAATTGATATTCTTTTTCAGGTTTTAACTTCGGTTAGGCAAAAAGTTGACAGCTTTTCATTCACAATTCCAAAATTTGAGAACTTACTTTTACGAGCAAGACGGACGCTGGTAGCACGAGAAGAGAACTGGAGACTTGGACAATTTGATCCAGCATTGATGCAGTCACCAAAAACATCAAATGTTGTCTATAAGAAAACCCAATCTCCAACATTAAATGACATAGCAAATAAAGCTAAAGGTAAGTTTACTAGTATTACCATGGAAACTAATTGTCAATGAAGACATGGTCTATTCAATCATTGAATACATGGGATGTATGAATGATGTTATCTAACCATATCCATAGAACCTTGTTAATGGATCAGATTGAAATTTAGTTTTATCTAAGAATTGTATATTGAAATACATGGGCGCAAGATTTTTATGCTATGAAATTACATGTCAGTATGTCTTAACTCTTTATTGTGTATGATAGAACATAACTAAGATTTAGATTTAGATTTTATAGAATATGGAAGTCATAATTGGAGACAGTTAACCAGCAGCATTTTATCTACATTTCATGGCATGTGATTGTCCTTTGAACACAGACATTTAAAAATAGTTCAAATTTTCAAATCTTTATGAAAAAAAATATAAAGTGTCAAAAATTGGAATGATTACAGTACCTGAAGCATTATGGTCATAATAGTTTCCTATACAGCCTATATGGATACATAAGAGCTTAAGATTACTTGTGAAGGAGTTAGTCAAGTTATAACTTTGTTTGTGATAACTTATTTCTGTGTTTTGCTTTTATTAGGTGCTAACACAGCTCATAAATGTAAACTTGCTTTAAAAATACGAAGTCTGTCACATAGCAAACTGAAAGTTATATTGAAATTAGAAAAATGATTTTAAGGTATATTAATAAAATGCTTTATATTTGTTTTTCATAGAAAAAAGAAAAGCCAGTTTAACAGATTTGTTATTTAGAAGATCTCCTGATAAAAGACAGTCTGTCCCACAAAGAAGAAAAGGTGGACCACAAATAGAAATCATTCAATCACGGACTGGATTTAGATACATTAACCGCCATCCTGTAGAACCACTTGGTGACCCTATGGAATCATCTAAGATACGTCATGCTGTGTTCTGTGCTTTGGTACTGGATGAATTTGTTAAAGAACTAGCTGCTTTAAGTCAAGAACATGCTACATTAGATATAAAATTTAGCTGCCTTAGTGTAAACTAAAACATAGGATTTATTTTAACAATTCTACCTTCAGAAATGCCTAGTCAAGTCATTTTGTTTTTAATTTGCTTTTTATATTGTTTCTGTTTTTATGATATTTTACTTAGATAATAAAACCTTATTCACATTCTTACATGTATAATTTACTCACACTTTTTAAACATGGCCACACTCCATTGTAGTGACAGTTTGTAAATTGACGTATCACCAGCCACGCCCACAATGTTCCGACACTGGCCGCCATCACGGTACCAAAGCAGTGTCACAGCAACTAATGACATCACTGATACTGGAATGTCATTAGTTACCGCACAATTCAGGTCGAGTTTTCGTTCTTTTTGCATATAATTCAAGCCTGTTGACTCTTTGACGGAACATAGTGGGTGTGGCTGGCAATCTGTCAATTGCAGTAACACAAGTATATGAAACTTACAATTGTTAAAAAAGTTACCGATAGTTTTCAATATATTACATTTACTTCAAAAAGTATAAGAGATACCAAGAAACTAAACTAACAGTTGTACTTAATGTATAATAGTTGATACTGTTAATGTTTTTAGTTTATGTTTGGTGAAACATGGGTATGTTAAGAGTTCGTAAATCTCTGAAGAGATTTAGTTTTTTTGAAAAAGAATACCGAAGGTTTAAATCTTGGATCTTCATGATGGTTTATTGCTTAATAGTCAAACAGCAAAAGAATTTATAAACTTGAAAATAATTTGATGCTTTAAACTTTGATTGATAATACATTTTATATGTATTAAATTTAAAGTAATAAAAGTTAGACTAACCTTTTAATGGTTCATACAAAAGTTGTTTAAGTTGTACAAAATACTTTTGATAGGAAAATACTCAAAGAGAAATATGATATAGTGCAGTTGTCTGTAGGTAAAATGATACAATGTAGATGTAGATCTCGGACATGTGGCTTGATTTTGTACATGTAAATCTTGAGCATGTGGCTTGATTTTCATTTACATGGTACAGGTACCAGTATTTTTTATTTGTTAAAATTTTGTGTAAATTCCTGTTGTAAAATAATTGAAAACATTGTAATTTACGATATTTAAAGAAAGTCTTTCATGTATATCAGATATATAGTCATATAAACATGTATACTGAATTAGGATTTATTCACATAATTTATAAGTTAGTTCAATTGTGTTTTAGAGTCATGTTAAAGGTGTGCTTATCTAAATGAATTAAGTTTTATAAATAAATTTTAAATTAGAAACTTAACCATACTTGTAAACAAAATAATTATGTAATCAAATGTACTTGTACTTGAATATTTTCAGGTAATACATGTCTCTTATGCAAAAAAAGTAAAATCTTGTTAATTAAAATCTGTTGACAAACTTTGATATTCTGATACTTTCCTTGGTGTATTTTAATGAAATTTGTGTTTGTAGAATTTGATTTTAAGATTTGTTCAAGTTCTGAAACTAAATTATTGATGCCAATTTAGTCTTGTTTGTTCTGTACTTTTTCAGATATCTATATCTGTTGTGACATTATTCAGAATCTGGTTATGATTCTGTCAGTGAAAAATCTTGAACGTTTTAATGATGTAACCAGAAAATATTCTTTTTTATTTATTTCTTATTTTCATATGTTAAATCATATTTTAATTTTATTATTTATGTTTTGGATAAGGAAAGGAATGATTCATATATAATTGTTTTTAAACGTATCCAAGTACGTAATCAAGAGAGCAAATTTTTATGTCCTTGAGTTAAAAGATAACCAGGGAATATTTACGGCCTGTACTTCTGTGTTCCTTGAAAATAACCTTCTTTAATATATGAATATAATTTGACTCACTTCTTAATCAGGGTTGTAAATTTAGAATTTTGTATTTCCTTCTATTTATTGTTTTATATACATGTATACTGCTAGGATTTTGTTAACAGTTACATGAATAAGCTTTAGCTTTTTTAGCTCACCTGAGCCAAAGGCTCAAGTGAGCTTTTCTGATCACAATTTGTCCGTTGTCTGTCGTCGTCGTCGTCGTCGTTGTCGTCGTCGTAAACTTTTCACATTTTCATCTTCTTCTCACGAACCACTGGGCAGATTTCAACGAGACTTGATCAGATGCATGTCTTGGTCGGTGCAATTCAAATTTGTTCGTGGTGTTGCCATGGCTACCATAACTAGGTCAAGGTGACCTAGGGGTGCAAAAATCTTAAAAAATCTTCTTCTCCGAAAGTATTGATTAGAGAAAAAATCTGATGTGATATTGGCTTCTCTAGGGTCTTTAGCCTATAGTTTGTTCATTTTGTGAAATTCGGACAAAAAATAGGTTACGCGTTTTTGCGTTTAATTTTGAAAAAATCGTAAAATAGCTTCAAATTGTTATAACTTGACTATTTGGCCAGATAATGACATGGGGTTTTCAGTTTTGACATCTTCTTGTTAGTATCTTCAAATTGAGGTCAAGGTCAATTGTGAAGGTCGTGACCTAATTTTTTTTACCTCTGATTATAATTATTATCTCGAAAACTATAAACTTTTTGTATAGGCATGTATATTAGAATGTTGTAGGTATTGATACAACAATCATTTTGGTGTATAGAAAAAGGTCATGGGTTCAAAGGTCAAGGTCACAGATGTAAAACAATACCAAAATGGTTACTTATCTCGAAAACTATAAACTTTTTGTATAGGCATTTATATTAGAATGTTGTAGGTATTGATACAACGATCATTTTGATATATAGAAAAAGGTCATGGGTTCAAAGGTCAAGGTCACAGATGCGAAACAATACGGAAATGTTTAATTATCTCGAAAACTATAAACTTTTTGTATAGGCATGTATATTAGAATGCTGTAGGTATTGATACAACGATCATTTTGATGTACAGAAAGAGGTCATGGGTTCAAAGGTCAAGGTCACAGATGCGAAACAATACGGAAATGTTTAATTATCTCGAAAACTATAAACTTTTTGTATAGGCATGTATATTAGAATGTTGTAGGTATTGATACAATGATCATTTTGATGTATAGAAAAAGGTCATGGGTTCAAAGGTCAAGGTCACAGATGCTAGACAATACCGAAATGGTTAATTATCTCGAAAACTATAAACTTTTTGTATAGGCATGTATATTAGAATGTTGTAGGTATTGATACAACAATCATTTTGATGTATAGAAAAAGGTCATGGGTTCAAAGGTCAAGGTCACAGATGCGAATCAATACCGAAATGGTTAATTATCTCGAAAACTATAAACTTTTTGTATAGGCATGTATATTAGAATGTTGTAGGTATTGACACAATGATCATTTTGACGTATAAAAAAAGGTCATGGGTTCAAAGGTCAAGGTCACAGATGCGAAAACAATACTGAAATGGTTAATTATCTTGAAAACTATAAAAGTTTTGTATAGGCATGTATATTAGAATGTTGTAGGTATTGATGCAATGATCATTTTGATGTAAAGAAAAAATTCATTGGGGTTTAGTATTTATGTTTTCTTTAAATCTATCAGCTAGCCATTAGTTATCAGGTGAGCATATAAAGCCCATGGGCCTCTTGTTCTACATACTTCAGATTATGGTTTATTTGAAAATTTTATAAGAGGGTTCACCCATATACTATGTGATGGCTTTTGTGGCAGGCAACTGTTACATGTGTGTCCATTAGTTACGGAAAATGTCCTCCTTTATGACATTTTCTGTAATAATCATCATTATTATTGGAAACTATGAAATTATGCAATTCTATATCAATTTGTAGTAAGAGTTTAGTGAAAATATTATTAAGCGTTATCACATTGTATATTGGTGAGCTGCCTTTCAAAATTACAAAATACCTAAATATTATTCAGATATTTATATTGTGATTTTTGTTAAATTTCTAATTTAAGAATGAACTATAATAACACATAATTAATCTTATTAACTGTTTATAGCCATCATTCTTGTTATCTATATTTTTATGCACTTTTTTCATCATCCAGATGTTTAAAGAAAAAACAAGCCTTTTGACTATGGATTATGGACAATATATTTTTACATATCATTAAACTATATGGTGCAGCTATTTAGGCAAAACATTTACATTAAAATTTATAAATATGATAAAATATTTGATTTTCTATGCATATAGAAAATTTTATAAATTTTACAAAAATTGTGCTACAAAAATGTCTTTTATACATGTATTTAATCATTTAGAATTATCATGTATATAATATTACACAGTAGATTATACAGAAATACCCTCAGAAGTAATGTTTACATATAAATTTTATTGGCATTGGACATTTGAGCAAAAGCATAGGACAAAAGAGCGAGAAAAAACGGACATTTGAGGGACGAAATAATGGACATTTGAGTGACAGAATTTCAATCCATTTAAGCGAAATTCCAAATGTATTGTAGACATTTAAGTTACATTTTTCCTTACCTGTTCCATTGGACAGAGTGAAGTCTGTTGCCCAATACTCACTGCAGGAAAATGGAAGTAGGAATGTGAGAATGGTTTTTGAAAAGCACCAAATTAAAATTTATAAAATCCTTTAAAAGTCATAAAACTGTGAAAAGTTGGTAAAATTTACAGGATAAAGCTTTTAGTAACAAAAGTAGTATGTTTTTGAAATGCATCAAACATCATTTCTGTAGCAGTACCCATCATATAAAATACCCTTTTGATCTGTAAGTATACAGGTGGGTAGATTAACCTGTCGTTCAAATGTCCATCATAAAATACAGATAATATTTAAAATCTGTGGCTCAAATGTCCACTAAGAGTTTTTAAGTTTTCACTCAAATGTCCTGCGCCTACATGTTATATACCATTTACTCTGCCATGTATTTTATAACATACAATTTAAACCTGATGTACAATATACCATAGATCAACAATACTGACTTGACTGTTCGTTCTTTGTGTTGAAATATCAATCAAGATCAACCAAAAGTGTGAGATATCTAAAAAAAATATAAAAAAAATCCTATGTTAATAACGATTCTCCAAAGTTTAAAATATTTGTACACTCATAACTGGTTTTGATCCTTTTTTTACACTTTACACTAGACTCTAATATCCTTTGTATAAGCTACATGTGCTGTGACACAAATGTATAATAACCACAGATAGGAATAGGTTTTCTTCCTGCCAGATCGAGATCAAAAGCTATCCCTTTCATTTTGTATAACAAGAAATTTCTTGATTTTGGTTGTGAAGAATAATAATAAACATTGTTCAACCCAATATATACCCAGTAATATTCACATTTATAAACGTGGAACTACCGTATGTACATGATCTTCAAAATCATACAATTAGTGCTATCTAATTAACATTTGATTTAAAATCAACAAGTCGAGTCAAATTTGTTGACCTATGGTGTATGTATTTATATAATAGAACCATTATTATTTAGAATAACATTTTCAAAATAGGAGAAATAAAATAAATGTTTCATTATATACATGTACATGTTTGTTTGAATCATATAGAAGATAAACAAAGTTATGTCATGTACAATTATATTGCCTTATATCAAATCTTACCTGTTTTATATGGAATATCAATTATTGATATATGATGTACAAGTTGTAGGTCTATAGAATTACTAAATGCTATGGGAATCAAAATAATTGGTGTTTTTGTTTGGATTATATAAGCTGTACATGTTCAAATTTTGGGTTGAAAGTTCGAGTAAGTTTTTTTTCACAATTTGAGCTCTTTTTTTTCTATGCGTGCCAACATACAGACTTGATAAACTTTATATATATGTATACTTCTAAATCTTAATAGTATCACAGATTATGGCTTCATTTGTATGAGGATAAATTGCTTCTTCTATAATAATCTTCATACCAGAATATACAGGGAAATCTTAAGTTAATTTAAATACAAAGTATTTATATGTAAATTTTAATGCATTTTTACAGACAAATATAATATATTGATCCTCATCTAGAGTATATAAACTGGCATATTAAATATTTCTATAGACAATAATATATTAATGGTTATATTATTAATGGTTATAGGTCAATATACAAAAGTATACACTTACAAATTAATATTATTCAATGATATAACTGTCCATAGTTAAAATTGAGATGTCTAATGTTCATAGTAAAGTGTCACTTATGTGCCAAGGGCTAGGATTGAGTTAGGCTGTATATTTTGTTATGTGTTGCACACACACACACACACACTCTTTCAACTCATTGCTGTTTGGTGATAACTGTTAATTGTTCCATAATGAGTAACAGTCAGTTTGTCTATTTCAGTTTGTATGTTCTGGTACTCCATCAGTCAGCTACAATGCATGGTACATGTATTTAATATTTCCACTGTTATATTACTCTGTCAGACTATTTTTTGGATTAAATTTGTTTTATGTGAGGATTTGTTGGTGGTTTTTACAGTCCAATAAAGTTTTAACAATTAAATATTAAGGTATTTTACATATTAGGGTAAATCTGTAGTTGGGTGAAGGACTGTACAAAAACAGCTAAATTATTAAAAATCAAACAGCAAGCACAAGTTTTTGAAATTACCGGTACATGTTTTCGTGTTCATTGTAGCATGCTAACCTTCTACATAAATACACTAAATGTTCTTAGGTCAACACATCAAGTATCTACCTAGCTATGCTATTTGCTGTGGCATCACTAAACTGCCTACCATAGCTTTTTTCTTTGAAATAAATTAACATTAAGTTATGTGTGATTTGAGTTGTACAGTTATTTTGCATTCCAGCCAGAATATTAATTTTGCATATACCTTTGATAGCTAACTAAACCTCATTACAGGTACATGTATAGGCATATCAAGTTTTGATCTCTGATTCTTGATTTTTATTCTTTGTCCATTTTGCTCATTTTAAATAATTATAAGCATTTTTGTTATAAATTTTGTTTGCACAGGTAATTCATTCAGCAGTCCGCTTTTTAAGTGTTTTCTATGACATTTCAACATTTAAAATAAACACCATACTTCTGATATTTCTCATGTTTTACAGATTTTCTATAATTGTACTCATTACATTGGAAATTAGAGAATAAACTTGGTCTATAAATATTCCTCGAGTAAAACAAGCTGTGTTTCTAGTGCAGAGACAGAATATTTTGAGAAAAGATAAATTGAAAATCATTTGTAAGGTTTATTGAAATTTTATGAATAAAAGTTTTATCAATTTGTTTTGATAAATTGGTATTAGTGAAATTGAAATTTGAAGGGTCTCGACCTTAAACCCTGTTTTGTCATCAGTGTCATTATTGGTTAGTGTTTGGTGAAGCTAGTTATCTTTGTCATGTGATGTGTTACCTGTTCAATCAAGACTTACTTTGTTATGGTTTGTTGTACTGTTTTTATCATTTGCTCACAGTTAGATTCTAGCTTGTTATTTTAGAACATTACAACATATACAGTTATTATTAGTTCATCTGTTACATGGAAACCTGTTATGTGTGCATGATGTGTATGTAGGTTTTGTGAATTTGACTGAAGTCTATCAATTTACATCTAGTACCGTTGTTAATACTACAGACCTAATCATTCTTATTACTATTGTTGCAAAGAAAATAAAATTTAAAATACTTTCACATTTCAAGTATGCAAAGTAAAGACATTCTTATTCTGATGGTTTTTTGTGTTGCTGTTGGGGTGTTTAGAGTAGACATATACCTGGTTTTGTTGTCATTGTCAGCATCAACATCATGGCTATCTCCTTACCACACTACTATTACACTTTACTATCAAGGTGAGGGGGGGGGCATGTTTTTTTTTTATCAGAGTATATATCTCTTGTGCAATAGTACCTGAATGATATTTGATAACCATACAGTTTGTATGTATCTGCATGTATTTTTCATTTTTGATAAATATTTTGACCTATTTTGGAACAGTTCTCATTTAATTCTCACTTTTTGTTTTGTTTATTACTCAAACTTATATAATGTATGGTCTTAAAAGCTGTAAAGGTTGTATCATATAGTTCAAGAAATAAGATTTCTTAACACAACATTTTGTGTTAAAAGTAATAAAACATAAGGTTGTGTTCATGGTAACCCATTAAACAGATTTATCCTAAAAGGGACAAAATGTTATGCTTGTGGAATTTGTACCAAAGTATCGATTTCCCGATAGTGTGATGATACAAGTTGTTTGTCCGTTCATTAGACTTTATATAATACAATATGATTTTTATAACAGTTGTATAATACCTCCAAACTCCCGCTCTAACAGGTCATTATTTAAGTGTATATTTTCATGTTTACTTACAAATATCACAACACGCACCTTACCACCAGCTGTTTCTAAGCTAAAGTAGGAGAATACTACATACTTCTATGTAATCATGTACATGTAATTCCCTTGAGATTTGTTACCTTACTTGTTACGTTATAGTAAATGCTGTTATAATGAGTATATATTGTAGCAATAATTTCTCCAACAGTTAATAGATTCATTTAGGTTTATATTTGTCTGTAACATATATTGCTAGATAACAGTCTTCTTTAACATATCTTGCCGAGAGTTTAATTCATCCTAGCAGTAACAGTTATATTAAGTTTCAAATCATGTGTTACCAAACATGCTATTATGCTTTTACACATACAAATCCAATAAATTTTTAACCATGTTATATTGTGTTATATTATTTTTTCATGTATAGAACAGCTGTATAACATACATTCTTTGTACAGAACAGCAAACAAGTACAACTCAAAAACTTTGATAGTGGTAGTAATAATAATAAATAACATTAAAACCTAACCCAACTTTGAACAATAAAAAACATTGCATGGAATGTTATGGTTCAAGTAAGTTTAGGTTAATAACCATCTCAGAGTCTCCCATAATTTCTTATTTGTGACCCAGGTTTCATAGTGAACAACTGTTTTTCCTGTGCATGTGGAAATCAAACACGAACATACTGGTCCATGCTCAAATCACAATCTCAAAACAAAGTAAAAACTTTGAAAACTTGCAAAGAAGTATATCAGACGAACTTCAACCAGCAATACTGTGCTCTGGAAGAGTAAACCCTTCTAATCTTGCTAGCAACAGCACCACACCTTAAATCAAAACTGAGATTGAAAGGAACTGGGAACGTCCAAGGTAATTTTTGCATACAGATAAAACAGGGCTATATTGTGATCACGACCATGAAACTTTAAAGGCTTTGATAAATTAAGGTTTGCGTATGTCCAAGTCAAGAATTTATTTGTAAGCAGTTTGCTTGGTTGCATAAAGTCACCGTTGAAGAAACAAGCTTTATCATCATAGTGTTTAACTGTGAAACAAATGCGTCAAAAGCAGGAATATTGCTGCTTAGGAAAGAAATGTTGACAATAGAAAAATTGATTTCATGATCATGATTGTCATATATGGCCTTTTTTGTGGTTATTTGGGAGTATAAGTCCAAATATGCCAAGGCAGAATATTGCTGTCCGTCTACAAATTCGGAATTTTTTTATGGAAACGGCCATTAAACTTTTGAGAGCGCTGATGAGCCTAGGCTTGCAATATCCCTGTGTCAAACTTGCTTCGTTGAATAAAGTTCCCGTATTGGGAACAAACTCTACAATAGCGTATTATATGTAATTGTAAAACAATTACACCATAAGCAGGAGAAGCGGGTATATTGCTGCATAGAAAAGGGAGGTTGACAATAGAAAAATTGAAACCATCACGTTTGTCATACAGCTTCAAATGAAGTATAGGATTATTAAAGGACAAAATGTAATCTGGATACATGTATGTGGAGATAAATCATCTGACGACATTTTAATAGATTTAACAAGGTTCTGCTTCATACAAATAAAGAAACAAATCAGCAAGCAATGGTGCACAGCTTGTGTTTGTTGGTGTACCAATTGTATTTTTGAAAATATTATTTCCAAACGGTGCTTGACAAAATATAACCAGAATCCCTGTTCAGTACTATATATGTATTTGTGTCTTGGCATACCGTTTTGCAAAAGAATGACAAGTTAATGATTTGTTTAAGATGTTCTTTCAATTTAGAATGAGGAATAGATTAGTGGTGTAAAATGTAGAAAAATCAAAAGATCTTTTTATACTTTCTACACGAAATAAACTATTAAAAACAAGATGTTCAAGTTATTCTTTAGAATTTAGTAGATGGACTTTATCTAAATAAGACTAAAGACCATATTTGACTACTGTCATCATTTGTCAGTTTAGAATTACTGATATATATAATGATATTAGTAGCACATTTAATAGAGGAACCTGCCATAATTATATATATCCTTTTGTGAAGTTTAGGAATCCAATACTTTGACAAGTATAAGAAACAATGCCACATTCAGTGTTCAGTTTATATTTCTTTTAAAATGCAGTTCTTATTTACGATTTAAAATAAAAGGCGTCAAATTACGCGAAATAAGAACGTTATAATACACGTTTAAAGCGGAGTAGCACAAAAAAGGCATATTTAGTGCCTGGTAAAGGCGTATACATGCATAATAACAACGTAAATAAAAAGCGTATTTTTTACGCAATGAAAAAGTTGCAACCGCGAGCGCAAAATGTCTGAATAACGTGAAATAAAAGCGTAATAATGCGGATTGAAAGCGTTTTACGCAAACTACACTTAGAAAATTTGAATGAAATAAATTTCAAACACTGCACCAACGGCACTGTATATGATATCTGCACTGGAACAACCAATCAATAACGTCAAGCGTAGACCCAAGAAATGATTGACGTCACTTTGGTTATCCTATATTGATACCATTTTATTAAAACAGAGCAGTTTAATGCAATTATTTAAAACATCACAAATGTCCTGAATATTTCGCGTTATAATGCCTTTCAATACGGATTATTGATCCATCGCGCACAGTTTTATTTGGCGTTAACCGATGCATTTTTTGCGGTATATATAACGCCTCTAAATCGCGTTTATCTTCTCATTTTTCGCGTTGATTTACGCATTTTAGTTCGCGTTAACTTCAACGTTAATTACGGCCCGCACTTGTCGATTTATTTCGCATTTCAGTTCCCGTTATTTCGCACTTATCGATTTATTACGTTTTTTTAGTTTGCGCTAATATATTACGCCTTAAAGTAAAAAGTTCGCCACAGTGCTTTTATTTCGGGAACTCCCTAAGTTTTTCAAGTCTAACGGTTCGTGTCATATGTACACGTCTCACTCTGTAACGTCTTTTTCGCGTTATTACTCCTTTCTTCTGCGTTTGACGCCTTTACCCGTGTTTTATCATGTTTTTAATGCTTTTAATTCATGTTATAGACTTCCGTTTCGGAAAAGTTTTTAGAATATAGGATGCGCGCGAAAAAGGCAGTATCATCAGATCCAAATGGTTTTCATGCAGACGACGCAAGGGAGGTAACTCTTATCTATTTTTGCTTTTACGACTTTGCGTTTCAAGTAAAATTATTTTAATATTCTTTACTGGATATTTTAGATAAAAAATTAAGTATTTCAAAACTTCTGTGATCTTGGAAGAATAACCTAAAATCAATGAATCACAAATGCGATTTATATAACTTTACCAAAAAGGGGCACTGATAAACAAAAATGGCGACTTACAGACGAGCACTTTCGACGCTTTTGACAAATGGTAAAGTTTTGTAGCGTTTTACATGCCATTTCTAAATATCTACATTTTCTTAAATTAAGTATGCAGTTTTTAACGATACCATTTATATGCGCTCTTTAAAAGCAAGCCGTCTATTGTTTAAAAAGGGAAATTATTTGGGGTCAAAGTCCGATTCGTGTTTTATGATTTTGCCGGCTACCTGTCATTTACCTTGTTTTTGTTAACATTTGTAAAATTTGATAATTTCCATGAAGAATCATTATCGAGTTAATTGAAAAACACTCGATGAAGTCTTTTTAACTTCATATTTCTTTTATTTTTGTTATTGTGCTAGATCTAGATGAATAGTTTAACATCTCGAAAATATTTATGTAACTTCTGGATTTGGTTACATAAAACTTAAAAAAACAAAAAACAAATCATGTGTAGGAATATTTTGTTCACATCTACTTTTGTGTAAGTCAAGACAGTTCATTTGCAAAATTTCAAGAATTATCCAGTCATTTTTAACTGGAAAGAAAAAATCTGGTTCCATTCTGTTCTGCAGTTTCCACCTACAGGTGAATGACTGTAGTCGTATGAGTTAAGTTGAGTAATGGCATTTAATGTCCCAGTCAAGAATATTTTGATTATATTGAGATATTGCCAGCTATAGACAGGGGTGCAGAAGTTTTGCATGTGAGTTTCACTGATGGCATTATACAGCTGTACGACAATACAAAACAATGATACAAAAGTCATGGTGCGTGACCAAATCCCGGACATAAGTCAGTTCAGTTTGGCATTTATCAATATATACAGGTAGCTTACTACAGGACGGTGGCATATTTACTTAACAGTTTGTCTCAGGAGGGAAGAGTTTAATCCCTTTGTGGTTTTTGACACTTTCGCACAATGTGTTTCAATGGCTAATTGTTCTGAGTAGGCTTTGAAGTTTTTTATTTTGAAGACTATATACCTTTCGTATTTGGATGGGTAGCTGTTACTACATTGCTTTCTATAGTATCCGTTATGTATGAATATTAAAACTTAACTTAAAAATATAAAAGTCAGGAATGAATATTAGCAGAGGCCCAGTAGCCATTGGCTCCTAAAAATCAGTCTAGGCCTCTGAATATTTACACACTTTAGCCATGAATTACTGTTAAATTGTCTTTTCTGAATTGAGCTGGGCCCCTTACTCAAAATAGTTAAGCTTTATCCCTGCTGAGAGTGACAGTTTTTGACAGTTGTCAAAAGTTATTGACTATCAACTGATATTTAATTTTAGGGAACAAGATATGGAGGAAGAGTCAGCACAGATTTTATTGTGCAGCTGCATCACCAAAAATAACAACACATTACACAATATATCCACGTGACAAAGATCCAAGATGGAAAGGTAATATTCTCACAATAAATATTTAATATATGTATGAATGCTCTTCAGTTCATTTTCTATACAGGTGCTGTAAATCTGTTTTTATTATTATTATTATTTGATAAAATTTGTAATCCGATTTTTACAGCAGTTCCAATTTCTTATGAACAAAATTGTCACAGTAATCTATAAAAGTACATTTACATGTAGGTGTAAAAAAATGTTAAAAGGAAAAAAAGTGAATAGGACTCCTAGTAACATCATAACAAAAGATTGAAACTCCTGACATATAGTTGTATCAGAGGTTGCTGTATGAAGGAACAGGTGCATCCTGATAGATAACTGTAGTGAATGCTGCTTAAAGAAGAACGAAAATAAGATAAAACACCAATATCTACTGCATGTTTATTTGTTTTTTCACATTGCTTAGTCAGGCTTTCAAGCACTGTTGCTTATTATCAGTATACATGTACAAGTTTAATATAAGGTGTAAAAGTACTTTACCATACTGTTACCAATGTGCATGAATCCCATGATATATTTGTTTGTATTAATATGTACACTAATGCATATGTACAGTTGAATCTCGTTATCTCGAACTCGGATATCTCGAACTACCGGATATCTCAAACTTTTTTAAAAAGTCCGAACAGAGTTGTTCTTTATTAAACCAAAATCACTCCGGTTATCTCGAACTCGGATATCTCGAATTATCGGATATGTCGAACAATATTTTCGTCCCCTTGAATGAAAATCCTAGGAAAATTACACTCGTTAACTCGAACAAAAAATTTAGGAAAATTAAAATTGTTAACTCAAAAAATTTAGGAAAATTAAATTTGTTAACTCGAACAAAAAATTTTGAGAAATCAAATTTGTCAGCGCCTACAATTTTTTTGGTAAAAAAACACATTCCGACATAAATAAAATATGTGACTGTCGGCCTCGTGTTGATTTTAAAATTACAACATTGCACTGACCTCCCAATTTCCTTAAGCCCTTAATTATTATCCCTTGCATAAGCAATTAAACCATCAAGGAGATTAGCAGGCGTTATAATTACTGCCAAGCTGAACATGGCTTCCGAAAGCGTGTAATTTGAACATTACTCAATACAACCGGAAGCTTGGGGTGATTATAGTAAACAAAGCGAAACCGGTATATGGAGACCAAAGCGGACTCCACTATTTGTCGGCTAATAGCAAGTAACAAATAATCTCCCGATTTTTTTATATACTACATTCTCACTTATAAATACGAATAATAAATAATGCAGTTTTTATATAGCATCTTTGAATACATATGGTATAGAAGAAAACGGCAATATACAGTTTGACAAGATAAAACCGGAAGACTTCCGGTAGGCGTGTACGAGTTACTTCCCTTTTGTTGCCGTTTTTAACATTGGTTATCTCGAACTCCGGATAAGTCGAACTTTTTGCATTTCCCCGTCGAGTTCGAGATAACGAGAGTCAACTGTAGTAAAATGTTAGCCTATGTGATTTCAGTAAATCTAGTGGAAGCGACAAATACATTGTAGTAACTACTGGTAAATCATGTAATTGATGTTTAAATTAGCAAAGTTTTCAAATCATTAAAATTCAATATACATACAATATAGTAAATGATCAATGTTTTATTTATAGATATAGAAATGGAGAGATATGTTGATGAAGCAGATGTTTTAATCGTAGGTGGAGGGCCTGCGGGTCTGTCTGCAGCATGTAAACTTAAACAGTTAGCTAATGAACAAGGCAAAGAGCTCAGAGTCTGCTTAGTGGAAAAAGCTGCTGAAATTGGTTTGTTAACATTAATTACTGAAATGTTTTCTCTGTTTAGCTCACATGACCAAAGGTGTATTAGATTTACATGATTTATAAATTAATTCTGTTATATATGCTTTAAAGATGCATATGAATGTACATATCATTTCATGTTTCATTTTATTTCATTGAACTAGAAATGGTGTTTATAGTGCTATCTTCCACTAGAGTGCTATCTTTCCAAGCAAAGCAAACTAATCATAACTCACTAACACACATTATTCAGTTTGTTTTGCACAGTAATGGAAGTTATAGGACTATAAACACCATTTCTAGAAGTTCAATGGTTAAGTATGTAGATTGTTGAATCAGTCCAAAAGGGACAAGCTACGTTGTACTACTCTGATCATAAAGCATGTATAACATATAAGCATCTCTCCAAACGATGACATAAATAAAAACCATTGCACACTGTTGATGCATGCTTAAAGATTAAAAAAAGTGATAATTCTGAACTCTGTGATCAAAGTAAATTGATTTTATCATGGATTAGTCTTTTATGTTATTTAAAAATTATCTTTGATAATTTTACCTTCAGGTGGTCATACATTGTCAGGTGCTTGTATAGAACCAAGAGCTTTAAATGAGCTATTTCCTGATTGGAAAGAAAGAGGGGTATGATTTATAATAACATTAATTGCATTGTACAGGTACAAGTAATATTTGTTAAAACTTAATACACATATTTTGGTTTTAGTTTATTGGTCAATATTTTGGAAGTGACAACTTAACAAGTGGAACATGTAATTTCAAAATATAAAATGTGGAACAAGAAATGTCACAACATAACATGTGGAACAAGAACAGTCCATCACACACAATTGTGAGGTTTTATATGACATGCCTTCATTTTCATGAACGTCTGTCTATACATCTCTGTTTGCTGTTAGTTTTTTTTTTTATTTGGACACTCTGGTTTCATTTACCATTCCTGAACTGACTTCATCGATATAAGATTCTTGACTGGAGTTTTAATCTGCATTACTTCTCTACTCTACTTCATTCCAAGTCTGACACAAGTGGATACTATTTTGTCATGTTTGGTAGTCTTACCAGATGCCAGACTCATTTATAATGCCAACATTTCATAGACAAAATTGTGGCAGTGATTCAATATTTTACTGTATTACCAAGAACTGCTTTTCAAACTGTATTTTTTTATGTTTCCTTTTAGGCTCCATTAAAAACAGAAGTAAAAGAAGATGCATTTGCTATATTGACTGCAAATGGAAGGATTCCCATTCCTGTATTTAAAGGTATGTGTAGACATGTATGTATATAAATATTAAGTGTAACAGAAACTGTAAAAAAAAATCTGGTCCTGCATTTTTAGTTCACCTGAGCCAAAGGCTCAAGGTGACCTATAGTGATGGTTGTTTGTCTACTGTGTGGCATGTGTTGTAAACATTTAAGAATTATCAACATCTTCTCTAGATTTGGTAAGCCAGTGGTAGTCAAAATTGGTATGGATGTTCCTTAGGCAAATCTCTTTCAAATTTGTGAAATGGTTAAACGTAAAGGCTTAGGAGCTTTACAACATGGAAGAACTACTAAGTTTGCGAAGCTGGTTTGATTTTGACCTATAATCAAGGGGTCGAGTTTCAAAACCTCAAGTCATGTACTAAAAGGCCTTTTGAAACTTCATATATAGCAACAGGGCATGAAGCTGATTAACCTTGACCTTCATTCATTGACCTTGTTTTGCTTACATTTTAAGTGTGAATTCACTTAATATTGTTGCTGAGTAATATAAGTGAATAATTCTTGACTTGGAAGTATAACTGTTAAAAAATCTGATTGAATTGACAGATAAGAATAAAGACTAAGACTAAGAATAATAGAAACTATTAAGATGGTTTTATAACAGTATTTATTACATTTTATCACTTGTACTATACAATATTTATATATATACACAAATACAATTTGTTGTAATAGCACTAGTATAATATCTACTATGTCTGTTAATGTTATTCAATAAAGTAAACTATAGCACTGGTATTGTAATTACAATAATACAATGTTCAATGTTGTATATAAGATAAAATTAGAGCACTAAAGTAAAGTCTGTTCAGTAAATTTACACTTCAAACATAATTGTTTCTCACTATTCACGCACTTTCCATGTCAGTATAAAGTACCAATATCACAATTGCACACAATATAAAAATATAGCACTAATGTAGTCTATTCAGTAAATCAGTAAATTACAAATACTATTTCTCTGCATTAATCACACACTTATATATTAATAATGTTTATGAACCTCTGGAGTAAAGACAGAAACTGTCCACAGCAAACGTAGCTAACTCATCGTTGTCTCTAGATCTAGGAGTGTTGTCACTGGTTTCTGGTTCTGTGTTGTTGCTGACATCTGTCTGTAGAGACTGGATAATAAGAGCAGATAACTTCTGTACTTCCTGTAACTTTCTCTGTCTGTATTGTTGGTACACTTTCTTCACACCCTCAGCCACGGATTTCTTGATCATAAGTTGTAAACTCAAACCATGGTTACCATCACTGGCTGATGTAAATATCTGTTGGCTTAATCGATCAATCTTACATTCTGAAAATAACAAGATACAAATTATTATTAAACTAATAAATAACTAATGAATTAAAATCTAAAGTATATGTAAGCAACTGTTTATATCAAATGGGACTACATGTAAATGGGTCTTGTCTTGTAGCGAATATAGTTTGCAAAAATTATAATAACCATTGTGATGCATTTTGGTGATAAAATGTCCTGGAATTTAAGTTGATATCCTCATTATTGTATCTACATTGTTTGGAAAATGTTTTTCGAAACGAAATTACAACAAATGAGCATAGAGATTTTGACTGATCTACACAAATTTAAATGACTTCTTATCTACATGATCTAGTGATCACTGCCTAACCTGGTATTGACCAGTTTGTCTGTCTTGATAAAGTAAAAATAATTACACCAAAATAAATAATATTTCTAGTAAAAATTTCTAGTACCTTTCTCATTGATTATATAATTAATTGGCAAGTGAAAAACCAATATGTGTCATTATTATTTTAAAAATGCAAAAATAATGTTTTAAGATTTTTGAAAAAATATTACATTTAAATTCATTGAGTGCTAAACATTGCTACAAAAAAAAACAAAAAAAAAAAAAAAAAACTACAAATATAAAAATGGTAATTTTGTTAATTTTATGGTATTGATAATTTAAATGAAAACTTGAAAAGTGTAAAAATATTTGTAAAATTACATACCTATAAGTTGTACTTGTAAAGCTGCTCTATCATGGACCACCAGAAAGTTCTTCAGTTCTGTAGCAAAGGTAATAAACTGACAACTATCCATTCTGATAATATTAAAGTATAAATAGTCACAAATGTTAACACTTGTAGTAGTATAATGCACAAGGTAGTCAAATCAGAATGATGACAAAATAATTCCTGGTGGCTTTTATACCCTATCATTGGTAATCATTAGCACTCAGCATAGCTAATTAATATTAATTATTGGTTAATTTATCGTGGAATTACCTATCTCAAAGGTGATCAAAGGATCTGGATTCCCTTTCATCTTTCCATTGTTCTGTACTGATGGGTCATCATTAGAGGGGAATTGGCTGGGGTCTAGTTAAGGGGTTGTTTCTACCCTTTGATGGTGATGTATTGGCTGGGGTGTAGGGTTTAGGGGTGAGTTGATCTCCCCCATGGAGGATCAAACGAGTTTATGGACCAGTGGTTTTACAAATCAGAGAAACTTTGTTTGATTCATATGCAAATTCAAATTTTAATTGAAAAATAAAAAATTATAATGAAAATTTTAATTTGTATTTACTTGCTTTCTCAAAAAATAAATAAATACATGTAGATTATGCATTTAATATATTAAGCAAATTGCATGTACATTAAAATTTTAAATTGTAATTATTTTCTTTTTAATCAGCCATTTGATAAGATTTTTTAAACCCAAGATTAAATTAAAATATAAAATTTACAAGTATCTGACAAACTATTTTATTATTATAACAAACAAATAAAATGTTATTTTCATTCATTCATTGTTTGTTTGTTTGTTCATTTATCAATTCATCATTCCACACATTTACCTAGCTTCCCATCTATCCAGCAATCCATCAACTTAACCATTTATTTGTATTTTCTCATTCCATCCATCTAATTTATTGGCTAATATTCATTCATTCATTCATTCATTCATTCATTCATTCATTCATTCATTCATTCATTCATTCATTCATTCATTCATTCATTCATTCATTCTCTTCCACTTAACCAATAATTCGCTTATTCATAGTATTTATTCGTTAATGTAATGAATCCATCCATCCATCCATCTACTCGACCATTCATTTATTCATTCATCCATCATCCACCATCCACTTAACTATTCATCCATCCATCCATCCATCCATCAATCCATCATCCACTTAACCATTCATTCATCCATCCATCCATCAATCCATCATCCACTTAACCATTCATCCATCCATCCATCCATCAATCCATCATCCACTTAACCATTCATTCATCCATCCATCCATCAATCCATCATCCACTTAACCATTCATTCATCCATCCACTTAACCATTCATCCATCATCCACCCAACCATCCATCCACCCATCCGCTTAACCATTCATTCTTCCACCCACTCAACAATTTATCCATCCATCCATCCATACATCCATACCTATCCATCCATCCATCGATCAATACATCCATACATCCATACATCCATTCATCCATACATCCATTCATCCATCCATCCATCCATCCATACATCCATACATATATTCATTCATTCATTCATTCATTCATTCATTCATTCATTCATTCATTCATCATCCATCCATCCATCCATCCATCCATCCATCCATCCATCCATCCATCTACCTATCCATCCATCCATCCATCCATCCATCCATCCATCCAATCATTCATTCATGAATCAAATAGAATTGAGCAGAGAGGTTAATGTTTAAGACAGATATATATGTATACATGTATTTGTTTCAGGTATGCCTATGGATAACCATGGTAATTATATAGTCAGACTTGGTAATGTTGTACGATGGTTAGGGGAACAAGCTGAAGAATTAGGTGTAGAATTATACCCTGGTTATGCTGCAAGTGAGGTAATAATGATACTATACAATCACAGGAAAACCTACATAGGTAGGTTGACAGTTGAACCATGATAATAAATGGTGTCCATTTACCTTTTTTATATAACAATTCTGCTATTAATGACACTGTAGCAGACATTATGTTATACATGGAATATGTATTGCGTTTTACTTGCTAAATGGCTATCTAAATTTGGGTAAACATTAAAAATTTAGATTGTTTTATTTTTCATGTTTAAATTATTACTGTTTATACTGGTTGTAGTGCCCTTTGTGTCATTTTGGTCAAGTACAATAAAGGTAGTTTCATTCACTAAATTTGTAAACAGATAAAATTCTCATAACTCTTATGTAGTTTTGATAAATATGTTGTACTGTACATCAGACTGACCAATCAAATTTATTTATTTGTCCAGATGGGTACATTTTAGTACGCAACTGGCCAAGGTTTCCATTTAGGTACTTTTTTATGGTACAAATCTATCAAAAATGTATAAATCAGTGGAATTGGTCAGCCTGGTACATGTATATAGGTTTGAATGACACTTGCTTATGCCTGAGATTAATTTAATACAGCATTGTTGTAATCATTCTATTTATAATAGATTTTATACCATGAAGATGGAAGTGTAAAAGGTATAGCAACAAATGACGTGGGAATACACAAAGATGGTTCACCAAAGGTTGGTATACTTTATATTCTGTATGTTGGAGTAAAATAAGTTTGAAACTACTACTGTTATAACACTGATTTGTTATTTAGAATCTTGACTTGGGTGTGAAACACCATTAATTCATTTTACTGCACTTTTACCTACCAGGCTACTATAGTAGCTCAGTTTGTAAAGTGCTGACATTATACATGTGGGAAGTCAGGGTTCAGACCCTGACAGGGATCTGACCAAGACTTGAAAATAGGTAGTGATTGTTCTGTCACCAAGCACTCAGCATTTAGAAATGAAGGTCCTTTGGAAGAGACCTGAAAAACCAATGCACCATATTGCATGACACATTAAAGAATTCTACAGATTACCCCGAGTGCACTGCAAAGTTAAAATTTTCTGCCACTTCACCTATAGCGGATGATGTCTCGATATGAGTAAATTTTTGTTGACTGGGATGTAAAACCCCATTCCAACACTCTTGTCAATACTGTAATCACATTAACTGTTCATTACCCCTTCTAAATTGAACACTGGTGCTGCTGGATAAAACGCTTATCTATACCTTAATTAATTACAGGACACATTTGAAAGAGGAATGGAACTACATGCAAAAGTAACAATATTTAGTGAAGGTTGCCATGGACACTTAGCAAAACAATTATATAATAAATTCGAATTAAGAAAGAATTGTCAACAACAGACATATGGGATTGGTTTAAAGGAAGTATGGGAGATAGATCCAGCTAAACATAGACCAGGGAGAGTAGAACACACCATAGGATGGCCATTTGTAAGTGTAACAGAAATCTTAATATCTTACATGTATTTGTCATATTTGTCACATTTTAAAATCTGAAAATCCTCAAAAACTAATGTATATTCTCTAAAAAAGTATTTCCTTACATTAAATATTTGATGGTCCTTTGAATATTTTTTCAACCCCTTTGAATAAGTTTAACTTCACAAATTTGGCTCAACCACTACTGATGAAGAATTTTATTCCAAAATAACATTGGTTTAATATGTGATTTGTCCTGATTTGGAATCGCATACATGTATTTCATAGAAGTGATATTAGTGATGTACATATCCTTATTCTACCTATTCTCGCCATCTTTCTTATTTCATGTTATCATGATTTCACAATTTTCTAAAAGACCTTAATTCTGAAGCAATAGATGCTAAACCAAACTTGTACCTATTCTTACCACATACACATATCGATTCATACCATTTTGCTTTATTCAGATGATTTAATTTCACAATTTAAAAAAAGACATAAAGTCTGAATCAATAAATACTGTATTAAAGTCACAGGAAAATATTAACTAATTTTGACAGAGAGCAACAAATATCATGGGTTAATAGTGAGAATGGATACAGCACCATTATTGATATGGACATCAAATATATTGTGATTCGAGTCTTTAAAGTGGAAATTGTGAAGGGAAATGTGATAAATAGTTTATTGACATATATAACCATCCTGCAGATAAATATGATTGAATAGGCTTATTTCTGAACTGTGGCTGTAACAATACGACAAAAACTGTGTTGCAATACAGAGGAATTGTTTTCTTCATTAAAACTTAGTAATTGAACATATTATTGATGACACATAATAGTTGCGACATAACTTCAACGTGTTTCAATCACCCGGAAGATACTGTCTGTCTCTGATTGTCAACATATTTGAGCGACTGCTATATTTTGTCAGCCAGATTTTAATATAGAAAGAAATGTTAGTTACATCATGGCTTAGATTTATGGGGAAAAAAACAGTTTAAGAAAATCTGAACTGCAGTTCAAAATGTCAAGGTTACAAACCGCAGTCAACCAGTATATCGGTAAACCGTTTCACCTCTATTCTGAACCGTATCTGTAAACAGCTCTTTAAGTTATTGTTTTTTCATCTCATGAATACTTGTTTTGTATTTTTTATTGTTGTCTAACAGTATTCATTTGGTATTTTTTTCAAGGTATATAGGAGAATGCTTTAAAATGATTTATCTACACAATTGCTGTTTTTTATGTTACAGGATAACAGTACATATGGTGGTACATTTTTATATCATTTAGATGAAGGTCCATTAGTTGTAATAGGCATGGTGGTATGTATATTGTATAAATAACTGGTCCTAGTTGTAATAGGCATGGTGGTATGTATATTGTATAAATAACTGGTCCCAGTTGTAATAGGCATGGTGGTATGTATATTGTATAAATAACTGGTCCTAGTTGTAATAGGCATGGTGGTATGTATATTGTATAAATAACTGGTCCCAGTTGTAATAGGCATGGTGGTATGTATATTGTATAAATAACTGGTCCTAGTTGTAATAGGCATGGTGGTATGTATATTGTATAAATAACTGGTCCTAGTTGTAATAGGCATGGTGGTATGTAT
Organism: Anadara kagoshimensis; assembly: GCA_021292105.1. Classification (NCBI taxonomy): domain Eukaryota; kingdom Metazoa; phylum Mollusca; class Bivalvia; order Arcoida; family Arcidae; genus Anadara; species Anadara kagoshimensis. Next base: position 7,119,768 of record CM037873.1, read on the forward strand.
ATTGTATAAATAACTGGTCCTAGTTGTAATAGGCATGGTGGTATGTATATTGTATAAATAACTGGTCCTAGTTGTAATAGGCATGGTGGTATGTATATTGTATAAATAACTGGTCCTAGTTGTAATAGGCATGGTGGTATGTATATTGTATAAATAACTGGTCCCAGTTGTAATAGGCATGGTGGTATGTATATTGTATAAATAACTGGTCCTAGTTGTAATAGGCGTGGTGGTATGTATATTGTATAAATAACTGGTCCTAGTTGTAATAGGCATGGTGGTATGTATATTGTATAAATAAGTGGTCCCAGTTGTAATAGGCATGGTGGTATGTATATTGTATAAATAACTGGTCCCAGTTGTAATAGGCATGGTGGTATGTATATTGTATAAATAACTGGTCCCAGTTGTAATAGGCATGGTGGTATGTATATTGTATAAATAACTGGTCCTAGTTGTAATAGGCATGGTGGTATGTATATTGTATAAATAACTGGTCCTAGTTGTAATAGGCATGGTGGTATGTATATTGTATAAATAACTGGTCCTAGTTGTAATAGGCATGGTGGTATGTATATTGTATAAATAACTGGTCCCAGTTGTAATAGGCATGGTGGTATGTATATTGTATAAATAACTGGTCCTAGTTGTAATAGGCATGGTGGTATGTATATTGTATAAATAACTGGTCCTAGTTGTAATAGGCATGGTGGTATGTATATTGTATAAATAAGTGGTCCCAGTTGTAATAGGCATGGTGGTATGTATATTGTATAAATAACTGGTCCCAGTTGTAATAGGCATGGTGGTATGTATATTGTAATATAACTGGTCCCAGTTGTAATAGGCATGGTGGTATGTATATTGTATAAATAACTGGTCCTAGTTGTAATAGGCATGGTGGTATGTATATTGTATAAATAACTGGTCCTAGTTGTAATAGGCATGGTGGTATGTATATTGTATAAATAACTGGTCCTAGTTGTAATAGGCATGGTGGTATGTATATTGTATAAATAACTGGTCCTAGTTGTAATAGGCATGGTGGTATGTATATTGTATAAATAACTATTCCCAGTTGTAATAGGCATGGTGGTATGTATATTGTATAAATAACTGGTCCTAGTTGTAATAGGCGTGGTGGTATGTATATTGTATAAATAACTGGTCCTAGTTGTAATAGGCATGGTGGTATGTATATTGTATAAATAAGTGGTCCCAGTTGTAATAGGCATGGTGGTATGTATATTGTATAAATAACTGGTCCCAGTTGTAATAGGCATGGTGGTATGTATATTGTATAAATAACTGGTCCCAGTTGTAATAGGCATGGTGGTATGTATATTGTATAAATAACTGGTCCTAGTTGTAATAGGCATGGTGGTATGTATATTGTATAAATAACTGGTCCTAGTTGTAATAGGCATGGTGGTATGTATATTGTATAAATAACTGGTCCTAGTTGTAATAGGCATGGTGGTATGTATATTGTATAAATAACTGGTCCCAGTTGTAATAGGCATGGTGGTATGTATATTGTATAAATAACTGGTCCTAGTTGTAATAGGCATGGTGGTATGTATATTGTATAAATAACTGGTCCTAGTTGTAATAGGCATGGTGGTATGTATATTGTATAAATAAGTGGTCCCAGTTGTAATAGGCATGGTGGTATGTATATTGTATAAATAACTGGTCCCAGTTGTAATAGGCATGGTGGTATGTATATTGTAATATAACTGGTCCCAGTTGTAATAGGCATGGTGGTATGTATATTGTATAAATAACTGGTCCTAGTTGTAATAGGCATGGTGGTATGTATATTGTATAAATAACTGGTCCCAGTTGTAATAGGCATGGTGGTATGTACAGTATATTGTATAAATAACTGGTCCTAGTTGTAATAGGCATGGTGGTATGTATATTGTATAAATAACTGGTCCTAGTTGTAATAGGCATGGTGGTATGTATATTGTATAAATAACTGGTCCTAGTTGTAATAGGCATGGTGGTATGTATATTGTATAAATAACTGGTCCTAGTTGTAATAGGCGTGGTGGTATGTATATTGTATAAATAACTGGTCCTAGTTGTAATAGGCGTGGTGGTATGTATATTGTATAAATAACTGGTCCCAGTTGTAATAGGCATGGTGGTATGTATATTGTATAAATAACTGGTCCTAGTTGTAATAGGCATGGTGGTATGTATATTGTATAAATAACTGGTCCTAGTTGTAATAGGCGTGGTGGTATGTATATTGTATAAATAACTGGTCCCAGTTGTAATAGGCGTGGTGGTATGTATATTGTATAAATAACTGGTCCTAGTTGTAATAGGCATGGTGGTATGTATATTGTATAAATAACTGGTCCCAGTTGTAATAGGCGTGGTGGTATGTATATTGTATAAATAACTGGTCCCAGTTGTAATAGGCATGGTGGTATGTATATTGTATAAATAACTGGTCCCAGTTGTAATAGGCATGGTGGTATGTATATTGTATAAATAACTGCTCCATTAGTTGTAATAGGCATGGTGGTATGTATATTGTATAAATAACTGCTCCATTAGTTGTAATAGGCATGGTGGTATGTATATTGTATAAATAACTGGTCCTAGTTGTAATAGGCATGGTGGTATGTACAGTATATTGTATAAATAACTGGTCCTAGTTGTAATAGGCATGGTGGTATGTATATTGTATAAATAACTGGTCCTAGTTGTAATAGGCGTGGTGGTATGTATATTGTATAAATAACTGGTCCTAGTTGTAATAGGCGTGGTGGTATGTATATTGTATAAATAACTGGTCCTAGTTGTAATAGGCGTGGTGGTATGTATATTGTATAAATAACTGGTCCCAGTTGTAATAGGCATGGTGGTATGTACAGTATATTGTATAAATAACTGGTCCCAGTTGTAATAGGCATGGTGGTATGTATATTGTATAAATAACTGGTCCCAGTTGTAATAGGCATGGTGGTATGTATATTGTATAAATAACTGGTCCCAGTTGTAATAGGCATGGTGGTATGTATATTGTATAAATAACTGGTCCCAGTTGTAATAGGCATGGTGGTATGTATATTGTATAAATAACTGGTCCTAGTTGTAATAGGCATGGTGGTATGTATATTGTATAAATAACTGGTCCTAGTTGTAATAGGCGTGGTGGTATGTATATTGTATAAATAACTGGTCCTAGTTGTAATAGGCATGGTGGTATGTACAGTATATTGTATAAATAACTGGTCCCAGTTGTAATAGGCATGGTGGTATGTATATTGTATAAATAACTGGTCCTAGTTGTAATAGGCGTGGTGGTATGTATATTGTATAAATAACTGGTCCCAGTTGTAATAGGCATGGTGGTATGTACAGTATATTGTATAAATAACTGGTCCCAGTTGTAATAGGCATGGTGGTATGTATATTGTATAAATAACTGGTCCCAGTTGTAATAGGCATGGTGGTATGTATATTGTATAAATAACTGGTCCCAGTTGTAATAGGCATGGTGGTATGTATATTGTATAAATAACTGGTCCTAGTTGTAATAGGCATGGTGGTATGTATATTGTATAAATAACTGGTCCCAGTTGTAATAGGCATGGTGGTATGTATATTGTATAAATAACTGGTCCTAGTTGTAATAGGCATGGTGGTATGTATATTGTATAAATAACTGCTCCATTAGTTGTAATAGGCATGGTGGTATGTATATTGTATAAATAACTGCTCCATTAGTTGTAATAGGCATGGTGGTATGTATATTGTATAAATAACTGGTCCTAGTTGTAATAGGCATGGTGGTATGTACAGTATATTGTATAAATAACTGGTCCTAGTTGTAATAGGCATGGTGGTATGTATATTGTATAAATAACTGGTCCTAGTTGTAATAGGCGTGGTGGTATGTATATTGTATAAATAACTGGTCCTAGTTGTAATAGGCGTGGTGGTATGTATATTGTATAAATAACTGGTCCTAGTTGTAATAGGCGTGGTGGTATGTATATTGTATAAATAACTGGTCCCAGTTGTAATAGGCATGGTGGTATGTACAGTATATTGTATAAATAACTGGTCCCAGTTGTAATAGGCATGGTGGTATGTATATTGTATAAATAACTGTCCCAGTTGTAATAGGCATGGTGGTATGTATATTGTATAAAAACTGTCCCAGTTGTAATAGGCATGGTGGTATGTATATTGTATAAATAACTGGTCCCAGTTTGTAATAGGCATGGTGGTATGTATATTGTATAAATAACTGGTCCTAGTTGTAATAGGCATGGTGGTATGTATATTGTATAAATAACTGGTCCTAGTTGTAATAGGCGTGGTGGTATGTATATTGTATAAATAACTGGTCCTAGTTGTAATAGGCATGGTGGTATGTACAGTATATTGTATAAATAACTGTCCCAGTTTAATAGGCATGGTGGTATGTATATTGTATAAATAACTGGTCCTAGTTGTAATAGGCGGGTGGTATGTATATTGTATAAATAACTGGTCCAGTTGTAATAGGCATGGTTGTATGTACAGTATATTATAAATAACTGGTCCCAGTTGTAATAGGCATGGTGGTATGTATATTGTATAAATAACTGGTCCCAGTTGTAATAGGCATGGTGGTATGTATATTGTATAAATAACTGGTCCCAGTTGTAATAGGCATGGTGTATGTATATTGTATAAATAACTGGTCCTAGTTGTAATAGGCATGGTGTATGTATATTGTATAAATAACTGGTCCCAGTTGTAATAGGCATGTGTGTATGTATATTGTATAAATAACTGGTCCTAGTTGTAATAGGCATGGTGGTATGTATATTGTATAAATAACTGGTCCTAGTTGTAATAGGCGTGGTGGTATGTATATTGTATAAATAACTGGTCCAGTTGTAATAGGCATGTGGTATGTCAGTATTGTATAATAACTGGTCCCAGTTGTAATAGGCATGGTGGTATGTATATTGTATAAATAACTGGTCCAGTTGTAATAGGCATGGTGGTATGTATATTATAAATAACTGGTCCCAGTTGTAATAGGCATGGTGGTATGTATATTGTATAAATACTGGTCCTAGTTGTAATAGGCATGGTGGTATGTATATTGTATAAATAACTGGTCCCAGTTGTAATAGGCATGGTGGTATGTATATTGTATAAATAACTGGTCCTAGTTGTAATAGGCATGGTGGTATGTATATGTATAAATAACTGGTCCTAGTTGTAATAGGCGTGGTGGTATGTATATTGTATAAATAACTGGTCCAGTTGTAATAGGCATGGTGGTATGTACAGTATATTGTATAAATAACTGGTCCCAGTTGTAATAGGCATGGTGGTATGTATATTGTATAAATAACTGGTCCCAGTTGTAATAGGCATGGTGGTATGTATATTGTATAAATACTGGTCCCAGTTGTAATAGGCATGGTGGTATGTATATTGTATAAATAACTGGTCCCAGTTGTAATAGGCATGGTGGTATGTATATTGTATAAATAACTGGTCCTAGTTGTAATAGCGGATGGTGGTATGTATATTGTATAAATAACTGGTCCCAGTTGTAATAGGCATGGTGGTATGTATATTGTAAATAACTGGTCCTAGTTGTAATAGGCGTGGTGGTATGTATATTGTATAAATAACTGGTCTAGTTGTAATAGGCATGGTGGTATGTATATTGTATAAATAACTGGTCCTAGTTGTAATAGCATGGTGGTATGTATATTGTATAAATAACTGGTCCTAGTTGTAATAGGCGTGGTGGTATGTATATTGTAAAATAACTGGTCCTAGTGTAATAGGCATGGTGTATGTACAGTATATTGTATAAATAACTGGTCCCAGTTGTAATAGGCATGGTGGTATGTATATTGTATAAATAACTGGTCCCAGTTGTAATAGGCATGGTGGTATGTATATTGTATAAATAACTGGTCCCAGTTGTAATAGGCGTGGTGGTATGTATATTGTATAAATAACTGGTCCCAGTTGTAATAGGCATGGTGGTATGTATATTGTATAAATAACTGGTCCTAGTTGTAATAGGCATGGTGGTATGTATATTGTATAAATAACTGGTCCCAGTTGTAATAGGCATGGTGGTATGTATATTGTATAAATAACTGGTCCTAGTTGTAATAGGCATGGTGGTATGTATATTGTATAAATAACTGGTCCAGTTGTAATAGGCATGGTGGTATGTATATTGTATAAATAACTGGTCCCAGTTGTAATAGGCATGGTGGTATGTATATGTATAAATAACTGTCCTAGTTGTAATAGGCATGGTGGTATGTATATTGTATAAATAACTGGTCCTAGTTGTAATAGGCATGGTGGTATGTATATTGTATAAATAACTGGTCCTAGTTGTAATAGGCATGGTGGTATGTATATTGTATAAATAACTGGTCCCAGTTGTAATAGGCATGGTGGTATGTATATTGTAAAATAACTGGTCCCAGTTGTAATAGGCATGGTGGTATGTATATTGTATAAATAACTGGTCCTAGTTGTAATAGGCATGGTGGTATGTATATTGTATAATAATAACTGGTCCCAGTTGTAATAGGCATGGTGGTATACAGTATATTGTATAAATAACTGGTCCCAGTTGTAATAGGCATGGTGGTATGTATATTGTATAAATAACTGGTCCCAGTTGTAATAGGCATGGTGGTATGTATATTGTATAAATAACTGGTCCCAGTTGTAATAGGCATGGTGGTATGTACAGTATATTGTATAAATAACTGGTCCAGTTGTAATAGGCATGGTGGTATGTATATTGTATAAATAACTGGTCCTAGTTGTAATAGGCGTGGTGGTATGTATATTGTTAAATAACTGGTCCTAGTTGTAATAGGCATGGTGGTATGTACAGTATATTGTATAAATAACTGGTCCAGTTGTAATAGGCATGGTGGTATGTATATTGTATAAATAACTGGTCCTAGTTGTAATAGGCGTGGTGGTATGTATATTGTATAAATAACTGGTCCCAGTTGTAATAGGCATGGTGGTATGTACAGTATATTGTATAAATAACTGGTCCCAGTTGTAATAGGCATGGTGGTATGTATATTGTATAAATAACTGGTCCAGTTGTAATAGGCATGTGTGGTATGTATATTGTATAAATAACTGGTCCAGTTGTAATAGGCATGGTGGTATGTATTTGTATAAATAACTGGTCCCAGTTGTAATAGGCATGGTGGTATGTATATTGTATAAATAACTGGTCCTAGTTGTAATAGGCATGGTGGTATGTATATTGTATAAATAACTGGTCCCAGTTGTAATAGGCATGGTGGTATGTATATTGTATAAATAACTGGTCCTAGTTGTAATAGGCGTGGTGGTATGTATATTGTATAAATAACTGGTCCCAGTTGTAATAGGCATGGTGGTATGTACAGTATATTGTATAAATAACTGGTCCCAGTTGTAATAGCATGGTGGTATGTATATTGTATAAATAACTGGTCCCAGTTGTAATAGGCATGGTGGTATGTATATTGTATAAATAACTGGTCCCAGTTGTAATAGGCATGGTGGTATGTATATTGTATAAATAACTGGTCCCAGTTGTAATAGGCATGGTGGTATGTATATTGTATAAATAACTGGTCCCAGTTGTAATAGGCATGGTGGTATGTACAGTATATTGTATAAATAACTGGTCCCAGTTGTAATAGGCATGGTGGTATGTATATTGTATAAATAACTGGTCCTAGTTGTAATAGGCATGGTGGTATGTATATTGTATAAATAACTGGTCCTAGTTGTAATAGGCATGGTGGTATGTATATTGTATAAATAACTGGTCCTAGTTGTAATAGGCGTGGTGGTATGTATATTGTATAAATAACTGTCCTAGTTGTAATAGGCATGGTGGTATGTATATTGTATAAATAACTGGTCTAGCTGTAATAGGCATGGTGGTATGTATATTGTATAAATAACTGGTCCTAGTTGTAATAGGCATGGTGGTATGTATATTGTATAAATAACTGGTCCTAGTTGTAATAGGCATGGTGGTATGTATATTGTATAAATAACTGGTCCTAGTTGTAATAGGCATGGTGGTATGTATATTGTATAAATAACTGGTCCTAGTTGTAATAGGCATGGTGGTATGTATATTGTAATATAACTGGTCCCAGTTGTAATAGGCATGGTGGTATGTATATTGTATAAATAAGTGGTCCTAGTTGTAATAGGCATGGTGGTATGTATATTGTATAAATAACTGGTCCTAGTTGTAATAGGCATGGTGGTATGTATATTGTATAAATAACTGTTCCTAGTTGTAATAGGCATGGTGGTATGTATATTGTATAAATAACTGCTCCATTAGTTGTAATAGGCATGGTGGTATGTATATTGTATAAATAACTGGTCCTAGTTGTAATAGGCATGGTGGTATGTATATTGTAATATAACTGGTCCCAGTTGTAATAGGCATGGTGGTATGTATATTGTATAAATAACTGGTCCCAGTTGTAATAGGCATGGTGGTATGTATATTGTATAAATAACTGGTCCTAGTTGTAATAGGCATGGTGGTATGTATATTGTATAAAGAAGTGGTCCTAGTTGTAATAGGCATGTGGTATGTATATTGTATAAATAACTGGTCCCAGTTGTAATAGGCATGGTGGTATGTATATTGTATAAATAACTGGTCCTAGTTGTAATAGGCATGTGGTATGTATATTGTATAAATAACTGGTCCCAGTTGTAATAGGCATGGTGGTATGTTATTGTATAAATAACTGGTCCTAGTTGTAATAGGCATGGTGGTATGTATATTGTAATATAACTGGTCCCAGTTGTAATAGGCATGGTGGTATGTATATTGTATAAATAAGTGGTCCCAGTTGTAATAGGCATGGTGGTATGTATATTGTATAAATAACTGGTCCCAGTTTTACAATCATATCTAAAATTTACTTCAACTTAAAGTTGGCAAAATTGAAATTGAATTATTAAAAAATTTGCTAATTTACAGAATGACTGTGAAATTACAAATATTTATTGCTTAAATATAATAAACCAGTGTATATTGTAATTCATTGAATATTTTTATTGCACATGTAACATTTACCCTGTAACTTAAAATACAATTTGACAGTGACCACCTTTAATTTATTTTAAGACTAACTGAAATATAATTATAATATGAGTTAACAGATTTTCCATTTCTCTACATTTATGTGAAATGTGTTTTTTCTACACCTTGGTTACTATGATTACATTGTATGTCTATTTTACTACATCTACACCTTGGTTACTATGATTACATTGTATGTCTATTTTACTACATCTACACCTTGGTTACTATGATTACATTGTATGTCTATTTTACTACATCTACACCTTGGTTACTATGATTACATTGTATGTCTATTTTACTACATCTACATCTTGGTTACTATGATTACATTGTATGTCTATTTTACTACATCTACATCTTGGTTACTATGATTACATTGTATGTCTATTTTACTACATCTACATCTTGGTTACTATGATTACATTGTATGTCTATTTTACTACATCTACATCTTGGTTACTATGATTACATTGTATGTCTATTTTACTACATCTACATCTTGGTTACTATGATTACATTGTATGTCTATTTTACTACATCTACACCTTGGTTACTATGATTACATTGTATGTCTATTTTACTACATCTACACCTTGGTTATCATGATTACATTGTATGTCTATTTTACTACATCTACACCTTGGTTATCATGATTACATTGTATGTCTATTTTACTACATCTACACCTTGGTTACTATGATTACATTGTATGTCTATTTTACTACATCTACACCTTGGTTACTATGATTACATTGTATGTCTATTTTACTACATCTACACCTTGGTTATCATGATTACATTGTATGTCTATTTTACTACATCTACACCTTGGTTACTATGATTACATTGTATGTCTATTTTACTACATCTACACCTTGGTTACTATGATTACATTGTATGTCTATTTTACTACATCTACACCTTGGTTACTATGATTACATTGTATGTCTATTTTACTACATCTACACCTTGGTTACTATGATTACATTGTATGTCTATTTTACTACATCTACACCTTGGTTACTATGATTACATTGTATGTCTATTTTACTACATCTACACCTTGGTTACTATGATTACATTGTATGTCTATTTTACTACATCTACATCTTGGTTACTATGATTACATTGTATGTCTATTTTACTACATCTACACCTTGGTTACTATGATTACATTGTATGTCTATTTTACTACATCTACACCTTGGTTACTATGATTACATTGTATGTCTATTTTACTACATCTACACCTTGGTTACTATGATTACATTGTATGTCTATTTTACTACATCTACACCTTGGTTATCATGATTACATTGTATGTCTATTTTACTACATCTACACCTTGGTTACTATGATTACATTGTATGTCTATTTTACTACATCTACATCTTGGTTACTATGATTACATTGTATGTCTATTTTACTACATCTACACCTTGGTTACTATGATTACATTGTATGTCTATTTTACTACATCTACACCTTGGTTACTATGATTACATTGTATGTCTATTTTACTACATCTACACCTTGGTTACTATGATTACATTGTATGTCTATTTTACTACATCTACACCTTGGTTACTATGATTACATTGTATGTCTATTTTACTACATCTACACCTTGGTTACTATGATTACATTGTATGTCTATTTTACTACATCTACACCTTGGTTACTATGATTACATTGTATGTCTATTTTACTACATCTACACCTTGGTTACTATGATTACATTGTATGTCTATTTTACTACATCTACACCTTGGTTACTATGATTACATTGTATGTCTATTTTACTACTTCTACACCTTGGTTATCATGATTACATTGTATGTCTATTTACTACATCTACATCTTGGTTACTATGATTACATTGTATGTCTATTTTACTACATCTACACCTTGGTTACTATGATTACATTGTATGTCTATTTTACTACATCTACACCTTGGTTATCATGATTACATTGTATGTCTATTTTACTACATCTACACCTTGGTTACTATGATTACATTGTATGTCTATTTTACTACATCTACACCTTGGTTACTATGATTACATTGTATGTCTATTTTACTACATCTACACCTTGGTTACTATGATTACATTGTATGTCTATTTTACTACATCTACACCTTGGTTACTATGATTACATTGTATGTCTATTTTACTACATCTACACCTTGGTTACTATGATTACATTGTATGTCTATTTTACTACATCTACATCTTGTTACTATGATTACATTGTATGTCTATTTTACTACATCTACACCTTGGTTACTATGATTACATTGTATGTCTATTTTACTACATCTACACCTTGGTTACTATGATTACATTGTATGTCTATTTTACTACATCTACATCTTGGTTACTATGATTACATTGTATGTCTATTTTACTACATCTACACCTTGGTTACTATGATTACATTGTATGTCTATTTTACTACATCTACATCTCGGTTACTATGATTACATTGTATGTCTATTTTACTACATCTACACCTCGGTTACTATGATTACATTGTATGTCTATTTTACTACATCTACACCTTGGTTACTATGATTACATTGTATGTCTATTTTACTACATCTACACCTTGGTTACTATGATTACATTGTATGTCTATTTTACTACATCTACACCTTGGTTACTATGATTACATTGTATGTCTATTTTACTACATCTACACCTTGGTTACTATGATTACATTGTATGTCTATTTTACTACATCTACATCTTGGTTACTATGATTACATTGTATGTCTATTTTACTACATCTACATCTTGGTTACTATGATTACATTGTATGTCTATTTTACTACATCTACATCTTGGTTACTATGATTACATTGTATGTCTATTTTACTACATCTACATTTGGTTACTATGATTACATTGTATGTCTATTTTACTACATCTACACCTTGGTTACTATGATTACATTGTATGTCTATTTTACTACATCTACACCTTGGTTACTATGATTACATTGTATGTCTATTTTACTACATCTACACCTTGGTTACTATGATTACATTGTATGTCTATTTTGCTACATCTACATCTTGGTTACTATGATTACATTGTATGTCTATTTTGCTACATCTACACCTTGGTTACTATGATTACATTGTATGTCTATTTTACTACATCTACACCTTGGTTACTATGATTACATTGTATGTCTATTTTCTACATCTACACCTTGGTTACTATGATTACATTGTATGTCTATTTTACTACATCTACATCTTGGTTACTATGATTACATTGTATGTCTATTTTACTACATCTACACCTTGGTTACTATGATTACATTGTATGTCTATTTTACTACATCTACACCTTGGTTACTATGATTACATTGTATGTCTATTTTACTACATCTACACCTTGGTTACTATGATTACATTGTATGTCTATTTTACTACATCTACACCTTGGTTACTATGATTACATTGTATGTCTATTTTACTACATCTACACCTTGGTTACTATGATTACATTGTATGTCTATTTTACTACATCTACACCTTGGTTATCATGATTACATTGTATGTCTATTTTACTACATCTACATCTCGGTTACTATGATTACATTGTATGTCTATTTTACTACATCTACATCTCGGTTACTATGATTACATTGTATGTCTATTTTACTACATCTACACCTTGGTTATCATGATTACATTGTATGTCTATTTTACTACATCTACACCTTGGTTATCATGATTACATTGTATGTCTATTTTACTACATCTACACCTTGGTTACTATGATTACATTGTATGTCTATTTTACTACATCTACACCTTGGTTATCATGATTACATTGTATGTCTATTTTACTACATCTACACCTTGGTTACTATGATTACATTGTATGTCTATTTTACTACATCTACATCTTGGTTATCATGATTACATTGTATGTCTATTTTACTACATCTACACCTTGGTTATCATGATTACATTGTATGTCTATTTTACTACATCTACATCTTGGTTACTATGATTACATTGTATGTCTATTTTACTACATCTACACCTTGGTTACTATGATTACATTGTATGTCTATTTTACTACATCTACACCTTGGTTACTATGATTACATTGTATGTCTATTTTACTACATCTACACCTTGGTTACTATGATTACATTGTATGTCTATTTTACTACATCTACATCTTGGTTACTATGATTACATTGTATGTCTATTTTACTACATCTACACCTTGGTTACTATGATTACATTGTATGTCTATTTTACTACATCTACACCTTGGTTACTATGATTACATTGTATGTCTATTTTACTACATCTACATCTCGGTTACTATGATTACATTGTATGTCTATTTTACTACATCTACACCTTGGTTATCATGATTACATTGTATGTCTATTTTACTACATCTACACCTTGGTTATCATGATTACATTGTATGTCTATTATACTACATCTACACCTTGGTTACTATGATTACATTGTATGTCTATTTTACTACATCTACACCTTGGTTACTATGATTACATTGTATGTCTATTTTACTACATCTACATCTTGGTTACTATGATTACATTGTATGTCTATTTTACTACATCTACATCTTGGTTACTATGATTACATTGTATGTCTATTTTACTACATCTACACCTTGGTTACTATGATTACATTGTATGTCTATTTTACTACATCTACACCTTGGTTACTATGATTACATTGTATGTCTATTTTACTACATCTACACCTTGGTTACTATGATTACATTGTATGTCTATTTACTACATCTACACCTTGGTTACTATGATTACATTGTATGTCTATTTTACTACATCTACACCTTGGTTACTATGATTACATTGTATGTCTATTTTACTACATCTACACCTTGGTTACTATGATTACATTGTATGTCTATTTTACTACATCTACACCTTGGTTATCATGATTACTTTGTATGTCTATTTTACTACATCTACACCTTGGTTACTATGATTACATTGTATGTCTATTTTACTACATCTACACCTTGGTTACTATGATTACATTGTATGTCTATTTTACTACTTCTACACCTTGGTTATCATGATTACATTGTATGTCTATTTTACTACATCTACATCTTGGTTACTATGATTACATTGTATGTCTATTTTACTACATCTACACCTTGGTTACTATGATTACATTGTATGTCTATTTTACTACATCTACACCTTGGTTATCATGATTACATTGTATGTCTATTTTACTACATCTACACCTTGGTTACTATGATTACATTGTATGTCTATTTTACTACATCTACACCTTGGTTACTATGATTACATTGTATGTCTATTTTACTACATCTACACCTTGGTTATCATGATTACTTTGTATGTCTATTTTACTACATCTACACCTTGGTTACTATGATTACATTGTATGTCTATTTTACTACATCTACACCTTGGTTACTATGATTACATTTATGTCTATTTTACTACATCTACACCTTGGTTACTATGATTACATTGTATGTCTATTTTACTACATCTACACCTTGGTTACTATGATTACATTGTATGTCTATTTTACTACTTCTACACCTTGGTTATCATGATTACATTGTATGTCTATTTTACTACATCTACATCTTGGTTACTATGATTACATTGTATGTCTATTTTACTACATCTACACCTTGGTTACTATGATTACATTGTATGTCTATTTTACTACATCTACACCTTGGTTATCATGATTACATTGTATGTCTATTTTACTACATCTACACCTTGGTTACTATGATTACATTGTATGTCTATTTTACTACATCTACACCTTGGTTACTATGATTACATTGTATGTCTATTTTACTACATCTACACCTTGGTTACTATGATTACATTGTATGTCTATTTTACTACATCTACACCTTGGTTACTATGATTACATTGTATGTCTATTTTACTACATCTACACCTTGGTTACTATGATTACATTGTATGTCTATTTTACTACATCTACATCTTGGTTACTATGATTACATTGTATGTCTATTTTACTACATCTACACCTTGGTTACTATGATTACATTGTATGTCTATTTTACTACATCTACACCTTGGTTACTATGATTACATTGTATGTCTATTTTACTACATCTACATCTTGGTTACTATGATTATATTGTATGTCTATTTTACTACATCTACACCTTGGTTACTATGATTACATTGTATGTCTATTTTACTACATCTACATCTCGGTTACTATGATTACATTGTATGTCTATTTTACTACATCTACACCTTGGTTACTATGATTACATTGTATGTCTATTTTACTACATCTACACCTTGGTTACTATGATTACATTGTATGTCTATTTTACTACATCTACACCTTGGTTACTATGATTACATTGTATGTCTATTTTACTACATCTACACCTTGGTTACTATGATTACATTGTATGTCTATTTTACTACATCTACACCTTGGTTACTATGATTACATTGTATGTCTATTTACTACATCTACACCTTGGTTACTATGATTACATTGTATGTCTATTTTACTACATCTACATCTTGGTTACTATGATTACATTGTATGTCTATTTTACTACATCTACATCTTGGTTACTATGATTACATTGTATGTCTATTTTACTACATCTACACCTTGGTTACTATGATTACATTGTATGTCTATTTTACTACATCTACACCTTGGTTACTATGATTACATTGTATGTCTATTTTACTACATCTACACCTTGGTTACTATGAATACATTGTATGTCTATTTTGCTACATCTACATCTTGGTTACTATGATTACATTGTATGTCTATTTTGCTACATCTACACCTTGGTTACTATGATTACATTGTATGTCTATTTTACTACATCTACACCTTGGTTACTATGATTACATTGTATGTCTATTTTACTACATCTACACCTTGGTTACTATGATTACATTGTATGTCTATTTACTACATCTACATCTTGGTTACTATGATTACATTGTATGTCTATTTTACTACATCTACACCTTGGTTACTATGATTACATTGTATGTCTATTTTACTACATCTACACCTTGGTTACTATGATTACATTGTATGTCTATTTTACTACATCTACACCTTGGTTACTATGATTACATTGTATGTCTATTTTACTACATCTACACCTTGGTTACTATGATTACATTGTATGTCTATTTTACTACATCTACACCTTGGTTACTATGATTACATTGTATGTCTATTTTACTACATCTACACCTTGGTTATCATGATTACATTGTATGTCTATTTTACTACATCTACATCTCGGTTACTATGATTACATTGTATGTCTATTTTACTACATCTACATCTCGGTTACTATGATTACATTGTATGTCTATTTTACTACATCTACACCTTGGTTATCATGATTACATTGTATGTCTATTTTACTACATCTACACCTTGGTTATCATGATTACATTGTATGTCTATTTTACTACATCTACACCTTGGTTACTATGATTACATTGTATGTCTATTTTACTACATCTACACCTTGGTTATCATGATTACATTGTATGTCTATTTTACTACATCTACACCTTGGTTACTATGATTACATTGTATGTCTATTTTACTACATCTACATCTTGGTTATCATGATTACATTGTATGTCTATTTTACTACATCTACATCCTTGGTTATCATGATTACATTGTATGTCTATTTTACTACATCTACACCTTGGTTACTATGATTACATTGTATGTCTATTTTACTACATCTACACCTTGGTTACTATGATTACATTGTATGTCTATTTTACTACATCTACACCTTGGTTACTATGATTACATTGTATGTCTATTTTACTACATCTACACCTTGGTTACTATGATTACATTGTATGTCTATTTTACTACATCTACACCTTGGTTACTATGATTACATTGTATGTCTATTTTACTACATCTACACTCTTGGTTACTATGATTACATTGTATGTCTATTTTACTACATCTACACCTTGGTTACTATGATTACATTGTATGTCTATTTTACTACATCTACACTTGGTTACTATGATTACATTGTTGTCTATTTTACTACATCTACACCTTGGTTATCATGATTACATTGTATGTCTATTTTACTACATCTACACCTTGGTTATCATGATTACATTGTATGTCTATTTTACTACATCTACACCTTGGTTACTATGATTACATTGTATGTCTATTTTACTACATCTACATTGGTTACTATGATTACATTGTATGTCTATTTTACTACATCTACATCTTGGTTACTATGATTACATTGTATGTCTATTTTACTACATCTACATCTTGGTTACTATGATTACATTGTATGTCTATTTTACTACATCTACACCTTGGTTACTATGATTACATTGTATGTCTATTTTACTACATCTACACCTTGGTTACTATGATTACATTGTATGTCTATTTTACTACATCTACACCTTGGTTACTATGATTACATTGTATGTCTATTTTACTACATCTACACCTTGGTTACTATGATTACATTGTATGTCTATTTTACTACATCTACACCTTGGTTACTATGATTACATTGTATGTCTATTTTACTACATCTACACCTTGGTTACTATGATTACATTGTATGTCTATTTTACTACATCTACACCTTGGTTATATGATTACATTGTATGTCTATTTTACTACATCTACACCTTGGTTACTATGATTACATTGTATGTCTATTTTACATCTACACCTTGGTTACTATGATTACATTGTATGTCTATTTTACTACATCTACACCTTGGTTACTATGATTACATTGTATGTCTATTTTACTACATCTACACCTTGGTTACTATGATTACATTGTATGTCTATTTTACTACATCTACACCTTGGTTACTATGATTACATTGTATGTCTATTTTACTACATCTACACCTTGGTTACTATGATTACATTGTATGTCTATTTTACTACATCTACACCTTGGTTACTATGATTACATTGTATGTCTATTTTACTACATCTACACCTTGGTTACTATGATTACATTGTATGTCTATTTTACTACATCTACACCTTGGTTACTATGATTACATTGTATGTCTATTTTACTACATCTACACCTTGGTTACTATGATTACATTGTATGTCTATTTTACTACATCTACACCTTGGTTACTATGATTACATTGTATGTCTATTTTACTACATCTACACCTTGGTTACTATGATTACATTGTATGTCTATTTTACTACATCTACACCTTGGTTATATGATTACATTGTATGTCTATTTTACTACATCTACACCTTGGTTACTGATTACATTGTATGTCTATTTTACTACATCTACACCTTGGTTACTATGATTACATTGTATGTCTATTTTACTACATCTACACCTTGGTTACTATGATTACATTGTATGTCTATTTTACTGGTAATATATTATGTACATGTATATTAAAGCCAAACTTATTATCTTTATAGGTAGGTTTAGATTATAGTAATCCTTTCTTAAGTCCATTCCGAGAATTCCAGAGATTTAAACATCATCCATCTATAGAGCCAGTATTAAGAGGTGGTAAGAGGATAGCGTATGGCGCAAGAGCTCTTAATGAAGGGGGTTATCAGGTATGAAAATAAAAGCTTTAATATTTTGCAGATTTAAAACAGAAATTAATATACTGATACAAGTTTGCTGTAGGAGATAAGTTAATTGTAATATTTTAGCCATATCTGTAAGCTGCCTAGCTTTATGCATGTAATATATACTTGTAATATACATGAACATGTATGATTCTTACAGTAGCATGGAAAAAACCATGAAAATAGCAAATCACATTTTATGAATTTGATAAAAAAGCCCCTATATTAATTTTTTGGTTCCCCATATCTACTTTATATGAATATTC
Organism: Anadara kagoshimensis; assembly: GCA_021292105.1. Classification (NCBI taxonomy): domain Eukaryota; kingdom Metazoa; phylum Mollusca; class Bivalvia; order Arcoida; family Arcidae; genus Anadara; species Anadara kagoshimensis. Next base: position 7,138,881 of record CM037873.1, read on the forward strand.
CCCAACTAGTATCTACTTTATATCAAATTAAGAAATTTTCACTGTCATTTCACATATTTTACCGGTAGTCTACTTAAAAAGACTGTACATTGTCTTTAGAATTGTTTACAAAATGGTTGATAAATCAAGTTACATTGTGACAAAATTTTTTCCAGAAATTTATAATCCGCAAATAATTTTGTCTAGATTGTAATATAAAATATATTTTTGATCTGTTTTCAAATTTGTCAAGTTTTACATCTGCCATGTAGCATGCAGACAGTTATCTGCTTTGAAATAGTATACCATACACTTATAAAGTTGTTATGCTAACCCAGTGATCCTTAATATTTTACCGGTATTGAAAATACAATAGTTCACAAGGTATTGAAAATACAATAGTTCACAATGTCATAGACTATGAAACAGGCAATTATCCATCCAGTAGAGGCTCATGACAAGGCAAAATACTCTTTGCCACATGCTTTGTCCAAGCTTAAAGTTAGAATTGAAGATTATGACTTAACCTGTCAGTCATGTTAACGTCTCACTGATTCAGTGTATTTTATACCATTTCAGTCTCTACCTAAACTAACATTCCCTGGAGGTTGTTTAATTGGATGTAGTCCAGGTTTTATGAATGTACCTAAAATTAAAGGTACCCATAATGCAATGAAGAGTGGTATGCTTGCAGCTGAAGCAGTGTTCCAAACATTAACAAATGATGAACTAGTAGCTAAATCAGACACTGTTGGTAGGTATATATACATTTATTGCCTTTGAGTGAAGGAGATATTAACATTTGTGCACCCACACAAATCACATATCCTGAGGGCGAAGCCAGAGGGATCTGTGACTTAAAGGTGAAATAATGTTCATATCCACCTTTACTCACTTGCAATAAATTGTTGATATACTAAAATGAAAGATAACCATGGTAATAAAAAAGAAAGTTGTTTTTGTCATCATTTTGAATGATCATATATCTCTCTCAGTCATTTTCTGTCCCATTGGAATTCATCTGAAGTAAACGCTAGAACGTCAAAACTTATTCCCTATCTATGATGCCATATCAACATGATGTGTATGATGTTATGGTGTGTTCCGAATAGGGGATATACATGTACGTGTATTACAGGGGAACTCTATTGTGTGAGGGAAATGAATTTCTATTGTGTGAGGGAAATGAATTTCATTCAATCAGATATCAGTCTTTATAAATGAGGTATGATAATATGTTATTATAAATCTACTATGGAATAAGCACTTGTTCATAGAGACTTTTTTAATAATTTTTAAAACAAAAAAATGTACAGATCTGTCTAGACTAAATTTTGTTATTATTGAATACCATTAAAATTCTTATGATAATTAATTTCATCTGCTGGAAGCACAAGGTTTTCAGTTAAAACTGTGGACCTTATTCATGTTATTATATCTATTATTATTAGATAACAAACATACAATTAACCTGATCCACCAGAAACACAAGGTGTTCAGCTATACAGGTTTTACATAACTTTGGACCTTATTTTATCTAAAATTTTTAGATAACAAACATGCATGTAAATTTTCTCATATCTGAATAGGTTTAAATCCAGAAATATATGAAGAAAAGATTAGAAGTAGTTGGATTTGGAATGAACTGTATTCTGTGCGTAATGTACGACCATCATTTAACACCAGATTTGGTATGTGGGGTGGATTAGCATACACTGGTTTGTTTTATGTATTGTTACGTGGGAAAGAACCCTGGACGTTAAAACATGGAGGTTTGTATATAAAACTACTTAAAAAATTCAACAATAAATGTAGAATTGCCCTCGTACATTCATACCTGCCAACCCTCCCAATATGGGTGAGAACCTCCAGATATCACCTGTATCATGTAATTAATAAATAGATTTTGAGGTGAGAGAATATGTAGTATTGAAAATTAAAAGTGTATTTCTGAGAATTTTAAGGTTTACATAAATAACACCTTGTATAAGATAATAAATTATTTTAATGTAGGATAATCAAGGATTTGCCTAATTATATTAATTTTATTAGATAGAAGTGTTAGTCCCTTAAGAAAGTTCTGCTGGTACTTTGAAATTTTTGAGATACTTGCAGGTTGTTCGCTGTACTTGTTTCAGAAGGGTATACAGGAATCTTCACCTGTCCATGTTTTACTCATACTCAGGTCTTACCTTTTTGCTTCTGTGTACTTCCTTTGTCCAAATGTGTGTCATGACTTTGGACCAAGTTTATATATTGGTGATCAATATAGTGACAGGTGTATATTGGGATGGAAGTGTTAGTAGTAACACGTTGTTTATATTTTTGAGATACTTACATGCATTTCACTGTACTTGTTACATTACATACCCGCCAGATCACATAATTTGCAGCAAGGTTATAACTAATAGTATTGAATACTTAAATTTAAATTATCAATCAATGCTCTGCTGTTCTACCCCTAAACTGATGACTTTATGTTTTGTGATACTATTATACTCCTGTTTTCCTTTTAATTGCTGTTTGTTTTATTTCTACATGTAATTGTATCTCTATTGTGTATCTTTAGGTGGTGATAATATAGCGTTAAAATCAGCATCAGAGAGTAAGCCTATAGATTACCCTAAACCTGACGGAGAAATCAGTTTTGATTTGTTATCATCAGTAGCACTTACAGGAACAAATCATGACCACGACCAACCTGCCCATCTTACCTTAAAAGACGATAATGTACCTAAACAACATAACTTGGCTATATACGATGGTCCAGAACAACGCTTCTGTCCAGCAGGTATGAGTGGCTTAGTATTCTTCATACAATAAATTGTTATCCATTGAAGACTCATTGGAATCACTAGACACAAGTGTTTTAAACTTTTTTTCTTTATTGGGAATTTTTTATTGATCTGTTAATGTTCATAATTTTTTTAAACTGCCAGGTACCAACTTCTATAATCATTGAACTGTTCAAAATGGCAATCTTTAAAACCCGTGAAGATAATTAAGAATTTAAAAGCTGTTGCTAATGGACATGCATGTTCACTTACTGGAACAGCCAGATAAATGCTGTCAAGCTTTTATTCAACAGCAGGTCACATATCCCATGCTTAGATTCAGAAATAGGTCTCATAATCCCTGACCATCATATATAGCTTATATTAATGGTCTTAGTCTCAAAATAAGTTTTTCAGATCAAAATCATTGAAAGTTTAATTATTTTGTTTTTAGAAGCAATAATAGGAAAAATGATTCATTCATAGTTTTATGTTTTAAGTATATAACTGTTACATGGGTGATAATTTCTTTTGATATGCTCTTATGTAATGCTCTAAACACTGGATTGTGGCAGAGTATTACCGTACTAGTACCGGTAATCAAAGTATACATGTATATTTGCTGAAACAAAGTAAGTTTGTAGAATGACCTTAATAATTTATTTTTATTGTATTTTAGGAGTATATGAGTATGTAGAGACAGAAGACGGTAAAAGATTACAGATTAATGCTCAGAATTGTATACATTGTAAAACTTGTGATATAAAGGACCCATTACAAAATATAAACTGGGTGTGTCCACAGGGAGGGGAAGGACCAGCATACAATGGCATGTGATAGTAGTGGATTTTAGTCAATTATAATTTAATTTGCATATGGAAACAATGCAATGTTTACCTCAGTCTATATTGAGTTATTTATGAATCAGAAAATCAGATATTTCTGTCTATAATTGCAAGTGCATTTTGTTTGTGGGTTCTGATTGCTGAGACACATATATATCACATTTTCTGAATAAATCTGTGGTACATGTATGAACCATGTTTGATCTTAAACTTAAACATATTTTTAGGTTTTCACTGTCGTACAACATTATGAAGTTACAGCTGTATAGTAGAAACAGTTTTTGTGTCCAAGAGACACTCTTAGTTGTTTTGTTACTTGTCAGTTTGTAAAGAGGTGATACTGAAAACTAGTCTAGTATAAAGGAACTACATGTACATGATGTATACATGTTTATTTATTCATTCAGTTAATTGTTAAAGCAGTCAATTATATTTGTTATTTATACCAGCTGCTTTACAATGAATCAAATGATTGCTGAAATATGTTACTCCCTGCTTTTCAACAAGTAAGGACAATTTTTCCAGAATACTAGTACTGGCATCCCACATCAGAATACTGTAAACTGAGAAACTTTCATGTTCTTCTTATTTTTGCATAAATTAGTGGAAATTAAACTTTCACAAAGTTTTAATTTTACTTGCACTAACCATCATCCGAAGATGCAAAATAAAATTATGCAAATACCTTAAAAAGGTGATTCTCGCAAAAAAACTATTAATCGACATAAAATTTCCCAAGTTACAGTAGTCGTTTAAATATGAAGTAACTGTCGGTATTTGTAGATTGTAGTTTAAGATGTTTAGATCTGACCTGATAGTATTACCGGGTAAACATTGTTCGTGAATATCAATCAGTATACATATGTATTGATAAATAAGTTCAATCCTTTTTTTCATTATTTATTAATTTATTATCTATTTAAATTTTTTCATTTTCTTTTAAAAAATTCTTGACCTATTTGATTGAACAATAATAAATCTGTGTTAATTTGATACTTATTCATTGTCTTGCATTAAATTTCTGCAATTATAGTGTTATAAATACATGTATGTTGATTTTGGCTTGAAATTGAAATGAAACGGAGATAAAATGAAATACAATTTGCTGTACATTACATAACAATGTTTTCTTGATTTTTTGCAGTTTAAACAAGTGCAGAGATAAACAATCACATTTTGTGCATGTTTGTTTAGTATTCTAGATTTGAAATACTTAGTCTTATTTATATTTTTAAAAAGAATGAAAAATTGTCAAATGGTTTGTCACCATGTGTGTATATGTGTTTAGAGTAAATGGTTATTCAGAAATATATTCATGTTACAGCAAATTTGCCTGGTTGTGAATGAGTTGAAATAAATAAAATGTTAAATGTATAGTAAAAAAAAATGAAAACATGTTTGATGGACCAAAATCACACAATCATGAGTATGTAACACACACAAAAAAAAGAACAACTTTACGGTACCATTTTCATTATTTGAAGACTTCCACCTAAAGTTTCTTATTTATTTAACTGTTTATGCCAGTAAATCTGTACAAAAGTTAAGTATATACTTTGTAGAGGTTATATAAATTTGCTTCTTGGTAAAGAATAAGATAGACAAAGGCATGAAAGTTTTACCAATACAAATATTTAGTGGGTTCTAATAAAAAAACTTCAGTAAAGTAGAGCGTTTTGGTTCAGAATTTTGCAGAGTCACAATGAGATTGTGCAACTAGACATCTATTTCATATATTTACATGTCTGTGTTGTCACTATAGACAAAGATCTATCTAATTGTCTTCTATGTATAAAAGTTTGAGGTGTAAAACTTTCCGGTGTTTACATACTGTTGATGTTATTGTGTATACATTTAAAAGAGTGTTTGAAAATTATCTGTAAATATTGAATGTGGAAATAAATATAAAAATAAATCTATGCATTAATTTAGTATGTTTTAAATGTTTTATCATGATTTAAGTCCATAAGCAGTGTTAAGCACTTGCATATACAGAGCAACCTTTGAAAATGAAACTCCAAATAAACCAAAAAGCTGTATGAATGAAAATAATTTTAGAACGTGTTGTAAAGACTTTATGTAAATTTGGCATATGAAAATCAAAACCTTACCATAATAGAACAAAATTTTTATTCAGTATGGGCCAACTGTTTAGACAGGCTCCACTGTACAGTATTACGGTAATTCAGAGATGCTTCTATGGTCTATCTAAATATTCTATATATGCATATGTTAAATCTGAATTTCAGTAGAGAAACCAGATGTGAAGTAGAGCTATGAGATTGGGGTTTTATGTCCCAGTCAAAAATGTTTCACTTATATCTATATGTCACCAGCTATAAGTGTATTGGTAGAAATTCTTATTTTTGCAGTATGCTCACGGCAATGTGGAGGGAGGGTTCTTTAATGTACAATGCCTGCTGTCACATTTTAAAGTCTCTTCTGAAGGACCCCATGGCTTTTATTTCTAAATGCTGAGTAAACAGTCTCTACCCATATTCAAGTCTACGTCAAATATAATAATGCTGATTTGTTTAACAATAATTCATCTCCCATGATCATACAAATGTCCAACTCCAATCATTTATCAATAATTGTAGAAAATAAGCTGGCTGGTTAAATGGAATTTTACACCAGTTATGATTATTTCACTTACTAGTGTATTACGGTAGCTAGTGCTGAAATGATTGAGGAAATCTGAGAAACTACAGACCTTAATGCAAGTGCACTGACAAATGTCGCACAATCATTTGTGTTTGATTAGAAGAGACATTGGTGTAAAGTGCTGTAGTCCGAATGGTGCCAATTGTGATACTACATGCATTGTGTAAACATGGCTGTTAAGTGTGTTCAGTCTCTAATATTCAGCTGTAGGACAGGCTGTGTTGGCTTGAACTTGCTATTGCTCTCTTATGAAGAGGAATCTCATTTGTCAAGTTGTCTAAAGCAGGGATTTGAGATCACGGCACCTATCACCACCTAGGTTAAAATTACATTTGTGCAGGTCAAATTATATTAATTAGTGTCAAAAAAATTGTTAGTTTAAATCTTAAAGGTTTTTGGTTCTTTGGCCACTCCAGTTTCCTCCACCATTAAGAACTGCCTGCCTTGATATCAGCAAAATAATCTGTACTGGGACATATAACACCATTAATCCACTCCATTCTAATTAAGATTCATCTGTCAATCAAATGGCAAATATCTTAAGAGTTTAGGAAATAAAAGTATAGGTAAACAATATTGACCTGTCTGCTTAACCTTTCATTAGGAATATACATATACAATTATCTAGTGATAATCCTGATTGACAGCCATACATAAACAATGTATTTCCAATGACATAGACAAAATAAACACTTGTTCCCTATACATAAATATACTGGTTCATATTAAATATTTAAATGAATTAAAAGTCAAGGAGACGGTCAATGTTGTTGCCTACACATGTTATTGACAAAAGAATGACAAAGATATATACTTTTTAATGCTAAAATTTAATTGATTTCATGAAAAATGTATGCACCAATAGAATGACATTTCAATTAGTTGATATAGCATTACACAAATACAATTAAAACATTCATACATACATAATGCCTAATACTTCATCTTAATGAACACAATGTTTTATTTATATCTTAACTACATCCATAAAAACAAAATTTACATATATATATTCTGTATATTACAAAAATAGTATTTAAAAATAACCATGACGATAATTACTACTTGTTTTGTGTGTTGGTAATAAAACATGTAAGGTACATTCTACAATACAGATAGGTATAGTTTGTATACATGTAGTTACAATTTGTATACATCTAATTACAGCACCAAGATATTTTATTTCGTACAAACCATCTGGCTTCAGAAATCAGGTTTAAAGTGCACAATATTCCCAGACAATTTTCTGATTAAAAACCTATCACATCAAATGGTATGATAACATCAAATATATTGTGTGTAAAAAAAAATCCCCAAATGTAATGATATTTTTTGCACAAAATTTCCGAAATGACATATTTTTGCACAAAATTTCTGAAATGACACTATTTTCTGCATAAATTTTCCGAAATGACATTTTCTGCACAGAAATTCCGAAATGACAATGTTTCCTGCACAAAATTTCTCAAATGACACTTTTTCTGCACAAAATTTCCAAATGACACAATATTTTCAGCATGACATTCAAACTTTCTGAAAGAATCTAAAATTTGGTAACTATCTGTTTATATTTCATTAGTCTAAGGGACATAAATTTATGTTGAATAAAACATTAAATGATACATGTATTCAGTTTTACCAATCATTAAGTCAAATAAATATGTTCAATATTTTCAATATTGTTAGACATCAAAGTATTTTAAGGCAACTGTTTCCAATGTCCACTGGAGATGACATCTATTGTAAGTTTGTGGTATAAAACAAGGATAGAACCAAACATTTAAACATTGGTAGAGTAATTTTGAAAGACTGACATAAGCTTTATTCGTTTCCCTAAATATGATATGATGTACATTTTTGGTAAAGAATGGATAGATCTGGTGTATAATGGAAACAATATTGGATGGCATTCAGGTTTTAAAAGAAACAACATTGTCCGTGTGAAAAATTACTTCAATGATTGAAGCTATTGAAACATTCTGCATATGTTTGTTGTCGAACTGCTACAAATGGTTTAAAATTACTTGCTTTCACTATACATCTACTTGGACAGTGTGATTAAAATAATCATTGGATGATCTGTATAAAATTATCTTATGATTGATCCAAGGGACATGAAATTTTATGTAAAATATTTATTATGCATTGTACATGTACTTTAATGGACATTATTTAAATCTGCTTGTCAGTACAATTTAAATGCAGAAGATTATTAAGTCATTTCTATCACTAAAACATGTTTATTTATTTATTTGGTTTTTACATAACCTTATGTCTACATGTACCGCTCTGAACATGAAGCAGAAAACATTATAACAAACAAGCTAAGCTAAAATGGGAAACTTATAATAGAACAAGGAATGGATTTTGACAAGGCTACTAATACATTACCACATGCAATTCCCCCATCCCAACCCCGTTAACTTCATACAAGAACAGCAGATTCGAGATCGTTTATAAAAATCAAATTATTAACCATTCTGTATAATATTTGAAAAGTATCAAAAAGCATTTTTGTAAGTTTTCTGAGCAATTTCTTTATATACAGAATTAAAAAGTTTAAAAATCCTTTTTATCAAGTCCAAAATGATGGATAAACAGCAGCCTTTTATTGTAGACATACACAACCACGATATCACAATTACACAAGATGTATACATGGTATACTTAAATAGGCAACATTAAGACAAAAAACGATTAAAAATGTAGAGTTTATTTTTGGTAAAACAATATATAACATAAGAATACTACAAAGACAGAACTTAATTTATACATCAAGTTTGTCATACAACAAGTTATACATGTATATATATAGAGAGAGATAAATTATGTTTACTGTATGCTTGTTTTAACTTTTAGAGATGATCATTGTGGAATGCATTTAGTTTTAACTGTTACAGAGGGGAGGTAGAGCTATACTAGAATGAATTACAAATATACTGGTACAGCTATACTACGGACAAATTACAAAAATACTAGTGCTGCTATTCATTTCAAAATACATGTAGTATTACATTCTAATATAGACAATATTTGGTAATCATGTAAGGTTATATACTTCCAGTTCTCAAGGCATTGTTTTTACATATTGCAGAGTTAAATATTTAATATGTTTTATTTCATGATTTAGTCTAAGGACACACACACATACATATACACCCAGCAAGATTTCAAACACCATACCGGTAATTCTAATACTTTCAAACAAAGAAAGTTATTGGCACATACAAACCAGCATTTTTCACAAATTTACAATCATCATTATGATCAACAAAATGTAATAAATAAATCAAAAGCAATTTAAAAACTTACTGTAAAATAAAATGCAAAGCTAATAAAACATACTGTATTAAACAGAAACAAAATGACGAATTCTTGAAGCTTGAATGCTTCATTACACTAATGGCATCCATTCTAAATGTTTTGTAATATCCCATATCAAATTGTAAATTCCAACACATATTTTACATCCATGTCAGAGTAACTTCTTTGTGTAATTGTGAAATACAGGAGTTATATTGCAAACATACTTATACACATATAGATTAACATTTCATAGAACTAGAGGGCAATGTTGAAGGTGCAATAAATGTCCACATATAATTCGTTCTCAAGAATTACTGAATGGAAACCCAATTTTATGACAGACCAACTCCAAAAAAGGAAAATAACTCCAGTAATTTGAATCAAAACTGGTCAGTCTTTGAAAAGCTACTTAAGAGAACCCTCTTTTAGTCAATAAACCCTCTTTTAGTAAAGAAAAATAAAAAGGAGCAATAATTCTTGGAATACAAATACAATTTTCTGGAATATCAAACAACCTACCGGTACCTTTTATTGTACATGTAAATAATCCATTAAAGTTTTGAAGAGTTAGGGAATTAGAACAAACCCTGAACAGGCAGAGAGTTACCAACCCCATAACATAATGTGTCCTGTAATTACTGTCGGATGTAGTATTGTACCAGTATAAAAATTAAAAATTTATACTTTGTTTATACATGTAGTACCGGTACATTCAAACATGTGAAATACATCCCCATTTATTCCATCACACTGCGTTTTCTATATGGCTAAAAATACTCATGTATACATGTTTTCAATATGGAGAAATTTTTAATGTTTATAAAGAATGTACACTTTAATTCAAAAGAGAATTGATAGTTCATTTCAATACCTTCAAAAGGCTTTATGTACATGTATTTACTTGTCATTATACATTAAAATCCCTATTAAAAGATAAATAAAATTTCTATAAAAATATTATAATGCTAGTATGGTATGAAATGGCCAGTAACATTGTATCTATCACTTCTTTTTTAGTTTTTATCATTATCTTTTTTCGTCTACAATGTATAACTACTGTATATTGCTCACACTTCATAAATATGTAACTAGAATGAGGGATGTACCGTTTATAACACTGTCACATAATTTAACCTCAGTTTTATTCCACGTCAGAAGATCTCATTCAACCATAGCTTATTTTCATTCTCTAAATTCAAAATAAATAAATGAAATAAAGCAATAGGATGATGCATGATTATATAGAAATGATTTGGGACTAACTTTGAATGGTCTTACTAAACAGATGAACATCACAAAGGGAGATAATTTGTGTTCTACATAACTCCACACTACTTATATAGTGCTTGTATTTTATCAACTTTAAACATCACAACATATTTGTGCTTGAAATATTCATATAAATTTTAAAAAGTTTTTTTTTTTCACAAAGGATTATCATATATAAAATAGGGTTTTATCAACTTTTTGTGTTATGTTTTTATTTGTTTTAAACATGTTTATATATGATTGTATGGCATTAGAGAAAACTAAAATTCAGTGTCACAATAAAGGTTAAAATAAAACAAATGCAAATTGTGTTTAGATTTAAAAACAAACTTCAACTCACTGTATACTAAGTCTAAGATCAAAGTTTCAAACAAAACTGAAAAGATCAAGTATAAGACTCCAAAACATGATGTGTTCTATCCCTATAGTTTTTGTACTCGCAATAAATTTAATGAACACAATTTTAAAAAATAATTATATTTTCTTTGGATAAAACTTTTACAAAGATTTAACTTGTTTCTCTACAAACAGTTGTCTAGTTTTTATATGGCAAGATTTTCTAATTATTGTAGAAATAATAATAACAAATATTTACATCGTCAATCATGGGGACTCACAAATCATCAGACACACAAATTTGGCATTCAGTGCATTCAATTCACATTTTGACATTCAATCAGTGACACACATTATTGTTGACACAAATTTTGGCATTCAATTATGTTGACACCATCTGACTTTCAATCAATGACACACATTCAAGTTAACACAAATTGAACATTCAATCAGCGACATGTATTCATTACATAAAAACAAGTTGACACAAATTTGACATTCAATCAGTGACACACATAGCGTTGACACAAATTTGACATTCAATCATGACACACATAGCGTTGACACAAATTTGACATTCAATCAGTGACACACATCGTGTTGACACAAATTTGACATGCATTCAGTGACACACATTCATGTCAACACAATTTCAACATTCAATCAGCAACATGTATTCATTACATAAAAGCATGTTGACACAAATTCAGACATTCAATCATGTTGAAATTTGGCATTTAATCAGAGTTGACACAGATATGTATCATTCATTCACACCCAAAAAAAACTGACTAGTAGAATTATAGAAATTTAAATTATTATGAACAAAAATGTACAATAAATTTACAAAATGATTTAAAAGTGATTGAAGAGAGACAAAAAGTTAATCATTGAATGTCGAAAAAGTGAACAAGACATACAAGCACATGATTGTATTGAAGCGTTTCTCGGATAAAAGCGTCAGATTATGATTATCTGGGTCTCTATTTTTTCCATTATATAATAACTTTTGATTATCTTTTATAATCTATTACTTTAATTAAATTAAAATGTTTTTTTAGTTATTTAGTACAAAAAATCATATTCCGTCAACAATATTTTGAATTAACATCCTGATGAAATATTTTTACTTTTTCATTGTGTATCATATACATACATGTATTCTGAAAATTTAATCAAATCTTAGGTGTTATTTTCTTCCTTTGACAAGATAAGACCTTGTTTTCAATTATTCCTGAATATAATGTGTTCAAATTATTCAAACACAAATATGAATTTAGCTATTCAAAATCACTAAAATTTTATATTAAATAAACATGTGTAGACAGGCTTTTAGCAATGATAAAATCATAATTTTAGGTACTATAAAAGGTGGGTCTGTTGTTATCACCAAGATACATAAAACATATACAGTGAAAAATGAGATCTTTTAAATAACTGAATATCACTGCGTTCATATTTTAAGCCAATGACATTTATACATTTTTACTCTCATGGAACACGTACAATGTTAAAGCCACAAAAATTTACATGTATACAGTTTAAATCTACCCCTTTATATTTCATTAAGACACATGTATTAGCAGTTACATGGTGATTCTCAGTGATGTTATGGGGTATTGCTTGAACTACTATAGATTAGTACCTAAGATATCAATACTATATAATGACCAAAGAGTTAAAAAATCCAATATCCAACAAAATTAAACAGGACTCAAGAATAAATCCTGACCCCTTCATCATTAATGTTTATAAAAAGTAGGTTAATTAAAGTGTGATGAATTTAGGTCCCATTTCCACATCATGTAAACCATTTAATGAGTTTTACAAACAGAAATAAAATTACAAAAAGAGATAGTTTTACCATCCATAAATAAACTTAAAAAGTATTTCTTTTGTCTTAAGAAACAAGGGAAGAACTTGTGTGATAACATGACATGCTTACTTAGTATATTTATATATATTTACATATTAACAAGCTATACAGATATAACAGTCATAACAATAACTATGATTCACATAATAGTCTGTCCATCAGTCCGTCCGTAAACCAATCTTTCTCTCATGCATCAGTCCATCTTCTTATCCTCTCTTCTCTTTTCTTCAGACTGTTCATCTTCTGTATCTGAATAATCTTGTGGCTGTTCTCCTGGTTTTAACAACTTTCCAACATAATCATATTTTTCTAGAAAAAAGATAAATGTATGTATATCAGTATTTGTTCTGGCTGTTAACAAAAAAATGTGATAATTAGAAAACTAAAGGCTTTAAAGACACCACTCTTGGCAGAGAGAAGTCTATTTTTGCCTCTAAGCCTTCTAAGAAAGTTTTTCATATTACTGTATAAATAAACAGCATATCATAGTAACTGAACTTGAACTCATTTAAGTAAAGCAGTATACAAAATAGCGACTGGTCATCTATTACTCTGAAATAGGTATTATCTAAAAGTTAACTTATCCATAGACCCATTGACAGACAGATTATACTGGTCAATGTTATAAAACCTACAAGACACAGGACCTGGGACTCGCAGGACTCAAGACCCGAAACTAGTATATGTTTTGACAGTTTTATGTATATTGCATGATCAGGATTTCTTTCAATTATTACCTGTAAATTGCATCTCCCATTCTTTAACGCTATCCATCTGCATTGTATTTAAATCACTTAGATCATCATATTCATCTTTTATTGAGTCTTCTGACAGTGAAAATGTGGCTAATCCTCTGGACGCATCTCTACCAGCAAACACTCCATAAGGTGCACCTATAGCAATAACAAATTATGAATAAAATGTAATTTAAATACAAAAGCTATATTTTGCATATTTTTGTATAGCAATAGCCACAGCTCACATTTTCACAAAATGCAAAAATTTAAGTGGCAAAAAAATTATCCGGTACAAAATTTGTACAAGTTTTTGGCAATAAGAATTTATTTGATGCCATGAGAAAATTGGCAAGTTTTAAAATGTACATTTACCAGTATATTTATTTTTGTATCCTAAACAAATTTCAAGATATTTTTACCCCATCCACTAATTAATATTTCAGTAATGCACTTTTTTGAGAAAAAAATTATTTAAAATTTTGTCAATGAGTACCGGTTAAGTTTAGTTGATCAATAACATAATTTCTAAACAATGTTTATCATATTGAATGCAGATTCAAACAGTACTACTAGTATTATCACTATTACGGATGTCATATGATATAGGTAAACAACATTGACCTGTCCGTTTGACCTTTCATTAGGATTATTCATATAGGAGGGTCCACCCAATACATAGCCTAGGTAACGTAAGGATTCACAGTTAATACATATACACATTGCCCATGATTAGTGTTCACATCATATAGACAAAATATACACGCGTGATCCCTATTACTTAAATTTACTCGTCCATAATGAATATTTAAATCAAAGGTCAAGCAGACAGGTCAATGTTGTTTACCTATAACAATATTGTGTATAAAGTGTTTTGCTTATAGCCAACCAGCTGTGACATGAACTTAGTTATAATACAAACATCAATAGTAGTACTTGATCATTATGATATTATCAGATAAATAAATTAACAGTAGAATATTGTCATCTTAATTATATAAAACAAAAATTAAACAGCTGATGTTCATTTTAACACTTTAAACTTAGAACACAAGCTTCATCTGACAAAAATATAGAACAAAACTATGACAACCTCATTTTGCCCAATTCTCCCATGTTTAAATTTCTTGTATTTTGTATATACAAGCATTGGTCATAAGTGTTATAGTCAGTGATACAAAATTTCAAAATACATGAACCATAAAACATCATTCTCAGTCAACACCATCAACTATGTGTTATTACCACATATTTTATTATTACATTTTTTATATATGGGCTATATAACATTATAAACAGGTTAAATACATCAATTTAGTGATAATTAAAGTATAAATAAAAGAAATTTGTCCCATTGGATCAAATAATAGATTTTTTTTCAACATACGGTCGGATCGTCGATCATTTAAGTCAAGACAGCGATTTTTTGGAAGGCTATTTTGACAAATCTCACTAAATTAAATATTTTATCATTTCAAAATCAATAAAATATATATTTACTGTAGGAACCACTGTGGCTGTGACAGTGAAATTCTCTTTATATCCATAGAAAATCAAATAAATTTGAATAAAGTTTGATATTTTTCACTTACTTGTACCTAGTCGTAACAGGAAATCTGTATGCACATCCGCAATTGTCATAAAGTATGTCTGTTAAAAGGAAAATGTTGGCGGTATGGGGATTTTACACATGCGAAAATGACGATGTTTACACCGGAAGCGATGTCCTTGGTGACGTTTTACGTCATATGTGCAACAGAGGCCGCCATTTGCATGGTTTTTCAACATGTTAAATCCCTAAAACACCAACGTTTTTCCCTATGCAGATATATTTTGGGCTAATCGCGGATGCGCACACAGATTTCCTGTTACAACTAGGTACAAGTAAGTGAAAAATATCGATATTTTGATTTTCTATGGATATAAAGAGAATTTCACTGTCACAGTCACAGTGGTTCCTACAGTAATTCTAAATTTGACTATCTAATCTTAACCAATCCATGTGTACTGTACGGTTATACTGGTAATAACATCTGCCAAGTAAATAAACCCAGCACCAGATCAGAGCAGTATCAAGTGTGGTAGACCAGACTCGAAACATGACTGGGTAGCAATCAGTAGAGCATCCTGCTAATATTAGGCAGGTCCTGGTTTGGCCACTGCATTTTCTCTTACCTGTTACATAATTTAAGGGGCTCGTGAACCCTGGGAAGTGGCTGACCAAAAGGTTGGTCAAAGGATGGAATCTGGTGGCTTTGATTCTTGTAGTTGATTAAAAAAGAGGAATTTGGCAGACAGGGTTTGATAGATTGCCAGGTAACTCAGTTAGTAGATCGTCCCTGTAGCATAATTTGGAAATGTCCCCAGTCCAAGTCCCATAATTTACACAATATTTTAAGAGATGGTATTGGTCAAAATATGGATTTTAAGTATACCTGGGCCATAAAATCGCTTTCCACGTGTAACATCAAACACTTTACTGTTTACAGCTATTAAAAGTCTCCCGTCTTTGCCTTTCCCGTCATATTCTCGAAGCTGTTCTAAAGTGAAATCTCTTTTCTTCATTTTGGGAATTTCTGGTTCCCTTGGCGGGGCTTGTACCTTTCTCCTGCCTGATAAAATCTTGTATAAAAGAATTGCACATATTCCCAACAATACCAAATTCAGCGGACTCCCAACTAACTCCGAGAATACCCTGTAAATAAAGCTTTCATTTCCCGCTTCCGGGGATTCTGTCTCACTGTTCGCCATTTTTATTTTGAACACCGAATAGAGTCGAGACTAAACTTAAACCCGGATAAGGACACGATCTGTAATCGGATTGGTTGTTAAAAGTTCAAAAATTGTAACAGGTGAAAATACAGAATTCTGATGTAAAAATAACATTAATTACTGATACGGAAAACAAATAATTCTGAAGAAAAATAAATTTTAAATAATGGTTTATTTGTTTTATTTCACACCCTGATTCATCTAAAAACATTCCGGAATGAAACGGGAATATCGAACAGAGGAATGCTTTTTCCATCAGGTTTAAACAGCCTTCACATGGAGGAAAATAAAATGGAAATTGTATCTGCCACAAACAGAGGAAAACAGATTAAAATTAGAACTTCTTTTGAGAGTCAAATACCCCGGCGGCCCCAACATCTACAATGACAATGGTTTATGATATGACCTTGTCGGGTTCAAGGTCAGCCTCGGACACACCTTTGGACCACTGCATGAGGATTATTCATGTGAAAGTTTATGACAGTCGTCCAAGAAGCAATGAGCAGATGAGATATGGCTCGGACACGATTTTACACAGACAGAGAGACGGACGGAGACATGTTGATTCCTATATACCCCGCAAACTAGGAGGGGGATAGAAGCCTTTACAGATATATTGCGGTAAAAGGAACCTTTTTAGTTAAATCAATATTTTCTCTCCGATTCTGGCAGATTATTTGCATTCTCATGTTTGTGACGGAAGGTTGTTCAAAATTAATGAAAAAATCAATCCTGTCCCCAAGTACCTGTGCCATGGAACTATAAAACGTCAAATGTGTTCAAGTTACTTGTGAAGAATATTGTGATGGCAAGCCAGACCTTTATTGAGTACTTATATATAAGCCTTAGCTTCAGCAGATAGCTTCGTAACGTTGGTTGGGATATTATAAAGACAAAATTATGTATCCGCCAAATCTCTTATCATTTTGTTGGTGGTATCTTCTGCATTTTGTTCATTCCTAAAGGTCTTTGACAAAATAAACAGAATCACTATTCAGCACTTGAAACAAATGCAAGATCTTAGCACATGGCAATATTTATGGATCTAAAGTCGTGTGTGTTTGAGCAATGTATGGTGTATGGTTGAACATAAACTGAGACTCTTTTGTGAGCTGATGCTTCAATAGTTAAATACTTGTTAAATGATGTATTGTGTTTGACGGTTTATATGCAGTCACGACGAAACAGTTAAAACTGCGTGTTAATTCCTGTGTAAATTATTTGCATCACGCAAAACCCGGGGTACTACATGCTCACGCTAAAGTTATTGCGTGTCCACCGAACGATAGGCGTAAAACTTCACTCGGTGCAAAAGATGAAATTGCGTACCTACATAAAAACTAATGCATGTCCATGTGAACATGTTATCGCAGTGCACATGCGATTTATCACGAAAAGGGTACCGTTATCACGCGGAAATTTTGCGTGCGCACGCAAAAGTTATCGAATGCTGACGCTAAAGACAGCGTTATTGATTGCATACAGAAAATTATCGTGGTTCGCGCTAAAAAATTGCGTGCGTGCCAGCGCAACTTAACTGCTTAATTAGTCCTCAAAGTCAAAATTGTCATGCGTATATCTTTGAATGCATATGTCATAAAAATACAAAAGTAGTAACCGATTAAGAATTGCCTTAGACACCAAGAACACCGTTTACAAAATAAATAAATAAATAAAACCGGTAGTCACTGGTAGTACTTTAACTGTTTGCGGTAGATTTCCGGAAAACCCTTAAATACCGTTGACGTTTTCCCATTTGTAAATTATTTATCTACTTTCACATTGTAATCCAAAACAAATGGTTATGTAAGTCACCTTTAGATGACAGCATGAAAACAGTTAAAGGTGTGGTATAATTGTCTATTGTTGGTGGTTTTATCATTATTGTCCTTTGTATTTAATTCTTTATAAAACCTACAGTAGTTTATTGTGGGTGTAAGTACAATAGACATGTAACAAAAACAAATTGTCCAATGTGCATGAACACAATGGTATGGGGATTATTACTTACATAATTACACGAATTATAGCAGATAGATACAGTTTGTAGTAACATGCAGTAACATGTATATGAACTTGTATAATAACCTGACAAAAATACCACAAAGATAGGACCGATACGAGTAAAATTCGCCTACTTGACCTTGTGTTGCGACTAGGTAATTCCCCCTCATTCCTTAATTCTTGAGGTCCAACAATTACTAACCACCTTTTAAACACCATTATAACCTCAACTTGTTCAGGTGCATTGTTTCATCCATTGTGTATTTGTTGTCCAGTTGCAGATATTTTGTAACACATTTTAACTCAAACTTGATTGTGAGGTTTTTCCAATGTTAGCATGTTGAGATATTGATGTCCTGGGCCATATCACATGTAAATAAAATAAGTAAAAATCCCTATAAAATGATGTCAAAGTACAGTTAAACCTGCCTTAAAGGTCACTTCTAAAGACAACCTGCTTTTAAAGGCCAATAAAATTGTATTCCAATTCTTCTTTTCTAATGTTATTTGAACCTGTACATAATGGCTACCTACACATTAAGACCACTTTTACTGGTTTTACTGACAACTGTGTACCTCTGTTTAAATGTCATCTTCATATAAATATGATAGTAAAATCTCTCGGAAAGACTTCTAATTGTACCCTCTGCTAAAATTTTAATTTCTAATGAAAATGCTCTAGAATTACAGAATCGAGCCATTCATTTTGAACATTTCTGTGAAATATGATTTTTTTTCAAAAAAGGAAGACTTACAAAATCACAGTCAAAATAAATACAAAATTTATGTTATTTTTGTGTTTGCAGATTAAAGTGATGCAACAGGATTTTAAATACCTATAGCAGGTTTTCTATGGTGTTACTTGAATTCATAGATAAGATCCAATGAATCTTTTTTTTGTACATGTGTGATGCTCCTAACTTCCTAGAAATTTGAGTTAAATTTACAACTATTGCATCTTTCAAAATCAACTTGAACTTGAAATTAGCTCTCCCAACTTTTTGTAGATTGACCATTAACCTGAAGTTTGTCCGAGTAAAGCTACAGTGATGTCTATCAGGAAGAGTCTTGTTATAGCCATAGCAGCCTTCTGTATTACAATATATTGTATACACTATCTTTATGATGTAACTAATAATTCATACATAGAAAAGATCTGGGCAGGTGAGTTATCATAATACATGTATTACTGATTACAATGCCAGGGCTGTCACACCCCTCTTTGGCACTGGGTCCGGGCCCTTGGGATTGGAAAAAACCCAGCATCATTCTTCATGTAATTTCAGAAAATATGTAATGGGGAAAATACATAGCAGAAATGTAAAAGATACAATTTTGTATTACTTATTAAAAAATTGGGAAAATTCACTTAAATATTTAGGAAAAAAAAAATAGGGTTGTGGGTCCCCATTTTCATCCTGAAATTAGGTACATGTAGTTCGACATCCTTGGATGTGAGGTATTGAAAGAAATATATTCTTGTTTTCTCCAGTCTTTTTTACTTATTCTGTGTATACTGTTATAATATGTAGATAGTAGTGACAATTGAGGCTAATACAAGATAGATTGTAAACTTTTGATTTAATTGTAGGTTAAATGGTTCCTGTTTATTTTTCAAAATATAAATTTTATATGCAATGTATATTTTGAACAAAAATTTAGAAATAAGTGGCAATTACCATATTAATATTGTTAGTCCCCCCCACCTTGGATGCTTGAGAAGACATCAGCTTGTTATCTTATTGTAAGGAAGGAAATATCAAAAATGCAAAAAATGGATTTTTCAGAAAATAATTACGTTTAACGCACTCCTGTTCAATAACCGTTCATTGTACGAAAAAGTCATCCATTGACCGAAAAAAGTTTAAGATCTGACGGAAAAGACGGTATTTTTATATTTTTTCTATCTTGCACATAAAATCCACAATAACTGTTTAAAGTCGACCCTATCATCCAAAATAAATTTAACGTACCGTTTTGAATTCGTACCCATAATAAAGTAACCAATTGTTTAATAAATTATTGGTAGGTTTGGCACTTATCCGTTAGGTCTGTGTTAAACTTTTGAGTGGCAAGTTCTGTGGATGAGCTCTACTAATAGAAATCCTCTAGATTGTTCCATTCTTTCCCGCGAAACCCCTAAAGGTGTCGCCACACTAGTAAGGAAGGAAATATAATAATTATTCTGGGTTATCTCCCTTACTGTCTGAAGTTGATGAAACTTATATTTTATAATGATGCCTCATTATCTCCATTTCTTTCTTACTTTGATAAGACATTTAAAGTTTTTATGCATAGATGATCCCCATAGCATGATTACCTCCCTTACTTACCATTTATAGAACACTGCCATTAGTTACAAGTCATAGGTTCATTTCTCAATGAAAAATTGAGTCCTTGAAATTTTTAACTATAATACATTCCCAAAACAACCAGTTTAATCCTTTTCATTTATCAAGTATACTTACCTAATGACTATAAGAAGCACCTGCTTAAAATCCATGTCATTTCTTGTCATGTAAAGTGAAACTGGTTATGAAATCCTTTATCAAATAATGATTCCATTCAGTTTGTCAACTTGCTAGTAAAAGGTTAATTAGTAATTCTCTCACAGTGCCATCATTTCATCCAATAATACAGAACTGACTTGGTCTCAATATTTAAGTAAAATTATCTTGATCAAGATGTAAAGCATTCCAACCAAACTTACTGTCAATTGAAAATTACATACAGTAGTAAAACCTTGTTACAATGCCCCATTGATAACTCTCTCACCTTGATTATTGCCATTTTCTGTGTTGTTGTTCATAAGTCCCACTCCATTTATTGACTAACCCCTTTATAATGCCAAGATATGGCTGAACAAAAATTGGTGGTGATTTACTGTTTATAACAGAATTGGTTTTAGTGCTAGGTGATTGTGTTATAGTTGTAGTCTTTAAGGCAGGTTTGACTTGTATAACTCATTACTAAGCAGTGTTTAAGCTGTATGTACTAACCATGTAACATATTACATGTATTATGGTTTATACTTTCAGTAATTGTTGGTGGTGTAAGTTTGTGTACTGGTGCCGTGTTTCTGGATGTATATAGACGTAAGATTTCACCCTTCCATACAGCCAGGAGCAGCTTTGACCATTATATAGCTGTCAATGCTCTATCATGGCTTGGCTGGTATATGATGAAAAAGTTAGAAAAAAGTACCAAAAATATTGTAAAAACTCAGGAAACAATTCTGCTAGACCGTCTTAAAGAAAATTCAGAGACAGTTTATGGAAAGGAGTATAAATTTTCGGAGATAAGAAGTAGAGATGAATTTGTAAAGTCCCATCCGTTAACTAGAATAAAACATTACCAGCCATACATACAGAGGATGATGAAAGGAGAAGTCAGTGTTCTGACTGCTAAACAACCAATCATATTTGCTGTTACATCAGGTACTTCAGGCGAAAGCAGTATTCTTCCAATGACTGGAAGACAAAGATTACTATTCTTCCTTCAGGGTATAACTACAATTTATGACCGAATGCACAGAGTATATCCTGTACATAAAGAACTATTAAAAGACATGAAATTATTTTTTACCCCAAAATGGCGGACATCTGAAGCTGGGATTCCAATTGGACCAAATTCTTCTTCACCTACAAATTCAAAATCACTATTGAATCTGTATTCAACTCCTAAAGCTGGTTATGAAATATTAAGTGAGCCTGAGGCCTTGTATGTACAGCTTCTGTTTGGTTTAAGAGACAAAGATCTTGGTATTATAGAGGCAAACTTTGCATCTACAGTATTCACAGCATTTACAGCATTAGAATTGAACATGGAAGATTTGATAACAGACATAGAGCTAGGGCGGGTTAATCCCAAGTTAAATATAGAACCAGCCATTAGACAAGAACTAGACAAAATTCTATCTCCAGATGTAGACAGAGCTTGGGATATAAGAAATGCATTCAAGGGAGGTAACACCGGACTAGCAAAAAGAATATGGCCAAATTGTCAGTTAATATTGTGTTGTGACACTGGGTCGTTTGCTCTACAAGGTGACATGTTAAAGGACACATATTGTAAAGGTATTCCTCTTATTCTCCAATTTACGGAGCATCAGAAGGACTTCTTGGAATTAACATATGGCCAGATAAAAAACCTGTCCATTATTTGTTGGCCCCAGAATCTATGTTTTTTGAGTTTATTCCTTTGGAGAATTGTGAAGAAGATCAACCAAAGACTTTATTTATGGATCAGGTAAATAAATTATTGTTTTTTGCGCATGTATATTTTTATTACATGCTGTCTGTGTAATCATAATGATATTGATCTGTGAATACCATTTGCATTCATGCCTCAGTGGTCAGTTTGACCAAAGTTACAAGTATGCTCCCCTGACATAGATTTGTATACTGTACTCCTGTTTTCATATCAATTCTTGTATGAATTATGGGACTTGAACTATACTTAATATTATTTAAGGTTGACAGACCTGTGTATGCAATTCTTTGAAACTGCTGTGAAGATTGCTTTGGTATTCACATGATTCAGTAGGATCAATTGCTATGTGATCAATGGATATGCATATTTTTTTTATTCATCAAGTATTGTAAGCATAATGGGACCATTGACAGAGGTTGTGAAAGCAACTCTTCTGAAACCATTTGACCAAACACATGGCAAAAATACACAGTTACCAGTTTCATGGACTTAGATAGACTCATCAGGTTTCAAAGCCACATCTGAAAAGTCAGTACTTACTACCCATTGAACAGTATCAGTAGAGGATTTCCATACATGATAAAAATACAATAGAATCTGTCTAAATGAACTAGCTGTTGTATACCTCCTGGATCGAACAAGGTTTTCTGTAGGTTTGACATAGTTGATTGTCAGAATTTAACGTCTGTGTGTAGCCTGCCGGCCAATGTGCAGACTGCAGATAAGTCAGGTAGATAAATTCATTTTACTAAGGCTATCTATCCAAATATACATGTATTGCTGTTTCTTCCAAACAATTTACTTCAGTTTAGAAGATTTTTGGTAATTTGTCAAACATATATAAATATTACAGGTAGAGCTTGGTTCAACATATGAGTTGGTTATCACTAATGCTGGAGGTTTATATAGATACAGATTTGGTGATGTGGTCAAAGTTGTGTCTGTGTATAACCAGTGTCCAGTCATTGAATTCATGTACAGGTAAACTACCTACTGCCATATATTTTTTTTATTAATCCATATTTTAAGTACTAATCCAATTTTTTTGTTTCCCACAAATAAATTGAAAATGAACAAGAAATTTTTTAATGCATGATTTTGGTTTTACAAGTTCTTGGTAAAAAAGTGATTAAAAGTAAAACATACAAAGACAAAAGCTATACATTTTAAGATCTATACATTGTGTTTCTTAAATGCACTTTAATCCAGTAAAAAATAGGGGGGGGGCATAGTTAAAACGTTAATAGTTAATGGACTCTTACGATGTGCACTACATTATAACTAAAATATATACTTTTTTCAGACAAGGTCAGTTTTTGAATGTACGGAGTGAGAAAACATCAGAAAATGCATTTTACAATGCATTAACAGATGCTGCTTCTAAGTGGACTGGAGTGAAAGTAAAGGATTATTGTTGTGTTGAAAGCCTTCTACTAGAAAAAGATCAAGGTAGGTTTTATGACATCTCTTCACATTTCACACTGGTACCTTTTCGTATTAAGTTTTCTCATAAATTTTGTTAAGTTTTTGAATATACAGTGTACATGTTTTTCAATCAACTTGAATAATCATTTGATTAATTTAAGTAATTTTTTTAAAACTTAAATGAATTTTGAACTGTCAGTGATAGATTTTGCAGCAAGTTCTAAATACAGAATTTTTTTTATGTGTACAATACTTCTATAACATACAATTATGTAATTCATAACTTTAGGTCATCTAAGTGCTTATAAGTGAGTTCATTCAATAACTTTATCAGAGCACTTGATCAAATGTTATTATTTACGTATGTCACTGTTTAGTGCAATACAAAACCACAAGTTACACATGTTGCAGTTACTAGATAAAAATAACTTTGATACTTATAGATTTATTGTTTACCAGGACACACATGTACTTGTGAGGTTGTATAACAATATTTGTATGTCATTATTTATGATCTGAATAAAATTGTTCTTTTGTTTGATACATGACCTTGTTTTGTTTGAGACACAACCTAGTTTTGGTCCAAGAATGGAACTGACCCCACATTGGTTCCGGTCCCAGAATGGAACTGATTGCACATTGGATCTTGTTTTTTATTGGATCTGGGCCCACAGTGGATCTGGTGTCACATTTAATCTGGCTGCCCATATTTTTTGTCTTCAGTCCCCAGCTTGGCAGTCAATCCTAAACTAAGATTTTCCTTAACTTAAATCTTGTAGGTTTGAAAGTTAGATTAGAATATATTCAGAGAGAAAATTTGAAATTCAGCTTAAGTTTGTAGTTTGCAAGTTTTGAACTGTTATATGTCTAAATAATTATGGTAAAATTATGACCAAATGTTTCTAAATTTTAATAAGTTTGCTATACATTTAATCTATCAAGCAATGGAGCTAAGTTTGTATTTTTTTCTTTCAGAAAGTAAAAGTTATGCCCCCTTCTATCATGTATTTATTGAACTTGATAATAGTGAAACAAACTTATCTCAGGATGAAAGAAATATGGTAAGTTTATTATACTGCAACGCCTCACCATCCCCCATTTATCCTTTAAAATATTTAAATCAAAAACAAACATTCCAGTGTGTATTCAAACCATAATCTAAAAAACAAAGTAAAAACTTTGAAAACTGGCAAATTTAGCTATTGTAGGAGCCACTCTGTTTGTGACAACTGACAAATTAAGCTACTGTAGGAGCCACTCTGTTTGTGACAGTGAAATACCCTTAATATCCATAGAAAATCAAATAAATTTGAATAAAGATTGAATAATTTCACTTACTTGTACCTAGTCGTAACAGGAAATCTGTATGCACATCCGCGATTAGCCCAAAATATATCTGCATAAGGTAAAACGTTAGTGCTATGGGGATTTAACATGTTGAACCCAGGCAAATGGTGGATTCTGTTGCGCATATGACGTAAAACGTCACCAAGGACATCAGTTCTGATGTAAACATCGTCAATTTCGCATGTATAAAATCCCCATACCGCCAACATTTTCCTTTCTACAGACATACTTTATGACAATCGCAGATGCGCATACAGATTTCCTGTTACGACTAGGTACCAGTAAGTGAAAAATATAAATCTTTATTCAAATTTATTTGATTTTCTATGGATATAAAGAGTATTTCACTGTCACAGTGGTTCCTACAGTAAACCCATGACCTTCCATCAGGGAAGTCAGGCTGTGTACTCCAGAAGGGAAAGCACCCCCTGTTAAGCTAGTTATACCCGCTACATGCGTAATCAAATTCAGAATGAAAGGAAAATGGAACTATATGGGAGGTCAAATATCTTAAGGATAATTTTTGATAAAATACTGAATTCAAAGGGTTCCAAAACTGTTTGATACATTGTAGCTATGCCAGCAATTATCATCTTACCATTTCCAGTTTATTAAGCGAGTCACTTAATTCTCCCCACAAGAGTGACTCATAAGAAGTAACTTGGCACGTTTTCCTATGTAATGAATATCTCAAAACAATTTGCTTATTTTGTCCAAAATAAAGAGTCTGTCTTTGGTTGGTTGGAATTAAGTTATTTCGAAACAAATTTTTGATGTGCCTGATTATTTTTCCACAGATGGGGTAAGGGTAGGATACTGACTCTATTATTCCACTTAAAAATAGTTGATGATGGATTGTATATTTTTTAATTTGTAGCTATGACACTTTCACATACAATTTATGTTTGAATATTTTTTTGTATTAATGTATTAATGCACCAATATTTGTAAATGTTTTGTAGATTGATGAAAGCTTATGTAAACAGTCTTATGTTTATGGTTCCTATAGAAACAAAGGCAGTATTCAGCCAATGAAATTTCATCTTGTAAAAAGTGGAACATTCCAGGATCTCAGACATTTTACCATAGAAACAACATCAGCTTCCTCCAATCAGTACAAATGTCCCAGAGTTCTAAAGAGGAAGGAAGTTGTAGATTTTGTTCTGAAAAGAGTTAAGGACTGAGTTAATATCATAATGTAGAATATCAACAGCTCGCACTGCGAGTCCAGTTAAAACTTTTTTAAGTCTTCCTTCTAAGTTTCCTCTTAGGGGTACAAATATGGAGCTTTTAGTGTCAATGAGCTTTGTTAAAGAATGATTCATGAAAACATGTTTTGAATTGTCAGGAACAATGTTATAATAACTTTTTTCTATGAACAATTTCAATACTGTAGTTTGAGATGTGATAATTGCAAGTTAAATATATGTTTATTTTAAAAGAAAATAAAAAACTTGCCAATTGTATATTGTTAAAATCTGAATCAATTATATATGTAAAGAGAATATGTGAACTCAACGAATCATAGTTAATTATCGTATATATCCAGTAAATATAGGAACCACCCTGTCTGTCTGGTCATCCATTCCAATATTGTGTCTGCTCCACATTCTTTATGTCTATGAATGGATTGCATAGGTCAAAGGTCATGACCGATTGACAGAACCTATATATTGTGCAAGTTAGCTTCACCGACAGTTCTAGTCTTTAACTAAAATATACAAGAGATATGCTCTAAGGTATCCTGTAAGGTAAAAAATGCTTATTTGTACATGTATACTTTTGTTCAGAAAAAAATTATTCACAACTTGCCAAGAAATCTCTTTTACACACCTTCAGCTAACCTTATCATCATGTGTAAAAACCTGTGTAAAAACCATTGATGTCCAACAAATTGGTTTTTATTAAGTACCAAACTTCCTGATTTACGGCATAGATGAAAATCTACTATCAGACTATTCTCTTTGAAGAATATTTCATGCATAATGCAAGTTTTAAAGGCAATACCTTTGCAGTGCACGAAGCCCATTACCACGTGTACAGTACATAGATGTCAAAAGTTTAATACTGAGCTAACGAACTACTTCCAAACCAGCATGGGATCTTTGTCTTCCGTTAGTTTATATCTTGACAACCACTACCTAATGACATGTATATCTTAGCCACTCGACATACTGAGCTTTGAGAGTAAAATATAAAGTTCTTAATGAAGAAATTACTTTGAATACACTGATAACTAAATGCATTCACATATCCCCCAAATATAAGATTAAAAGATAGATAGATAGCCATCTGTATATCTGTATGTGAAGTTGAAGAAATAGGGATAGTTTTCTATCCAGAATTAAGTTTTTGCACAAGCCTTGCTTCATACAATAAGCAAACAAAGGTGCTAAGCACTTCACCCTTTGCCACGAATTTTGTTACTTTGAACGGATATTATTGGTGTAATTCAGTTGTAGGTTCATAACCATATGCATTTAGTGGTCAATATTAAATTTGTTGTCCACAAAAGGCTACATTTGAATCTATATGACAAACGTGATGACTTCATTTTTTTCATTGCCAGCATTCCTTTTCTATGCTTCTCCAGTTCATGGTGTGTTTGTTTCACGGTTAATTCACTAGAATAGAGACTGTTCCCATAATTAATTGGAACTTCATACAAGGAGCAAGCCGCTTGGAAATAAATTGTTTACTCATGGTTATTGCAAGCTTTGGCTTATCAAAATCAGCACAAGCATAGACTTATCAAAGCTCTCACGTCATTACTACAATATTGTGGATAAGTATGATGTCTCTGTATACAAAATTATCTTGAATATATTTTATATCTATATATTTCATCTCTCATAAATCCATGTTTCATGAAAAACGGCGAGTGTAGCTAGCTAGACAGTAGATGCTTACCCTTCCGGAGCACCCGGAGTCGTGTTCCTGGTGAAACTTAAGGTATTCAAAGTTAGGATTGTGATTTGTACATAAATCAATACTTGTGCCGTTCTACCGGATTCACCTGATCACATAACAAAAGATATACAAGCCTCGATACTTAGGTTTATATGGAACAGAATGTAACATTTTAATTACAAACTTCAAAGATGGGAGATTGAGTGTCCCATATATCAATTCTTTTATTCGTGCTCTAAAATATCCTGGAGAAATAAATTACAGACCTGTCAAAATATCGGCCATGGAAATCTCTTTTATGGGTGATCTGGAGGATTTTGGGGGCGATAAACTTTTATTTCTGGAAGCAGATGGATTTAAACACATGGATCACTATTTCAATAAATTTCAGAAAGATGCTTTTTTCCAGTTGGTTCCAGATACAGAATAATAACCATGGCGAATTGATAAATATTATGTCAAATCCTTTATGGTTTAACTCTGTTATTAAAAGTAAACGACAAAGTTAGTTTCAAAAGTCCTGGTGCAGAAAGGAAGTGTTTTTCATTGTAGGCTTGGTCAACGAAAAGAAATCGTTTTTAATAAATTTGAAAATTCACTTTAAAATATGATTTATAATGCACATTCTTAGAATACTATAGTGTTATTGCTTCCATTTGTTTTGGAGAAAACGGATTCAATCTTTCAAAGGTATATTTCAACCTCAAAATATTTGGATAAAGCTACTTAAAAAGTTTGAAAAAGTTACAATGCATTTTTACAATAATTTTTCTAAACCATTTTAGCTCATTCCAGTAAAGAACCTTATAGTGTACAAGAACGATAGAATAAGAAATTGAAAATTAATTTGAATTCAGATTATTAGAGTTACAGTGCTTCTTTCAAAATAACCGACAACTCAAAGCTTCAAGCATTTCAATTTAAGTTAAATCACTGCATCTACTTCACCAACAGCAAACTTATGAAATGTAACCTTTTGGAAACAGAACTTTGTACATTTTGTTGAGAGACAACGGAAACAATTACCCACCTATTTATGGAAAGCACTTTTGTAAGAATAATTTGGATTCAACTTTTACTAAATTTTAACAAAATTCACGCTGTTAAAGTTATGAGTTATTTATTGTACACATTGTATTAGACAACACTGATTTACAATAACATTTCATAATATTTGTGCATGCATGTAAAATGGGATGTGTTCCCCATATGTTTATTACCTATGTTCATGAATATGAAGATCAAACAAAAATACTCAAAAAATGTGTGTGGTTCATTTTGCTTGTAAACACTAAAATATATAAAATATATAAAAATACATGGATTAGACATGCCTATAATCAAACACGACCATTGGTTGAATTTGAGCCTTTGGATCGCATTGAACACAATGAAAAATGTTGTTGAGGTAACCATTTGTTTGATTGAAATTTTGAACGGCATTGAACACAATGTATTTGTTGTTGAGGTAACCAATAATTGGTTGAATTGACACCGTTGAACAGCATTGAGCATTATCATCGGATGAATGTTGTTGAGGTGACTATTGGTTTGACTTGAACTTTAATCGGCATAATAATACATGTTGTTGATGTGTGGTAAAGTAACGGTATTGTCATGTTTTGATTTTAAATTTTTATTAGAATAATGCATTCAGAATCAGCACATGACAGTACTATAAACAAAAAGTAATGGATATGGTTTAATTAACTTTTAACGGAATGCAATAAATGATCTTGAGGTTATTTATATTGATAAAGTAAACAAAACAAACCATTTGAGACTGGTCTATGATGCAATTTACACAATTTGAATCCATAAATGAGACATTATCTACTAGTAAGATTAATTAAGGACAAGTTAATTGTCTATAATATAAATTTAACTGATTTAAACAATTAAAGTCTGACACATAATCTAATAAGGTTATTACATATAGTGGTATTTCCTGATACGACCACAATAACGGATTACATGTAGTATACTGACAAGTATACATCATATTTTAAGTGCATTTTCCCACGTGATTATCATAGATCACATGCTATTCTATATATAGAAAGATCTGGAAACTACTGCGTATTATAAATAAGTAAGTCGCAGTCAAAGTCAAGTTAAAACCCAAGTCACACAGGATTATCTTTGTTATCAAAAGGTAAATATAATTATATTGTGTATTGCATAGTTTTAGAAAATATTGACTTATACCTATTTCGTGCAGCTAGACATACACAATTTTGTTTCTGTATATCGCGTTATTAATAGGCGTTTTCAATACATGTATATTATTGTCTTTTTGTTTGTTATTTTGTGTTCTTTGTTGTGTTGGCTATTACTATGTACATATTTTCAACGGCTAATTAATTTACTATTAAGCTGTATAATTATGTCTTATAAAAGTATTTTAACCACACGGCTGCATATCGTTTTAACATTATATACTATAGCTAGTAGTATGGTACCCGTCCAGTAGATTTAATAGCTAAACCTAACTTGGTAAGCGGCACATCGTCTCGTGATGATATGCATCTGTGGTCAGTTTGAGCATAATCCATCCAAAGACAAGGAAGTTATGAACCGGAGATGATATTGGAACGGATAGGGAGTTATCTCCCCCCCCCCCCCCCCCCCCCAAAAAAAAAAAAAAAAATCATGAAAATTGTTTACTGGACTTTTAAAAATGGCACCAATATGTGTTAATTTTGAGTTTGAGTTTGAGCAGTGTGTACAAAGGTAAGAGGCGTTATCAACGCTTACTGGGAATTCCTAGTATACAATTTACACAAATGATACATATAACCAATTAATCATCAGGACTTGTCGGTTATCAACTTCCTCGAATTTAAAACTGAAAATGACAATGTAATTAAGAACGGGGAAATGAAATTTGATTTGAACGCTGACATTTTAGTTCCCTGTATGCAATTCAACCCCGACAAACCTTGATTCATATCGGAACTTTCCATGGGAAGGTTTCATTCAATGTTTAAGACTACTTGTTGAAAAGAAGAACCATACGTCAGGCATGTGTCAGGGGCGGATCCAGGATTTTTGAAGGGGGTTGAGAATTACTAATGCAAGGTGCGAGCGCCGAAGGCGCGAGCTTCCAGAGACGTGGAGTCTAGTAAACGCGATCCGGAACAACACTTATACAGAAATGGGTTGTTACATTAACATATGGGGGAGGGGGTCACATCAGTCAATAGCTCTCTCTCTCTCTCTCGAATTTTTCAAAGGGGGGTTGCAACCCCCACAACTTCCCCCTTAAATCCGCCACTGTGCGCAGGTAACACAAAAATTTATTTGTTTATAACGGTACCTGTACAAAAGACAAATGAATTATTATAACCTATAATTACGATTTTTGTATTTCTTTGGACGGTTGTTTTCTCCATTTTCCTCTACAATCGAATAACTCACCACCTCAATCCAACCTGTCTTAAATGCCACCTCTATATAAGGGTCACCTGCTTATAAAGGTCAGTAGAATTGTATCCCCATTGTTCTTAAATCATATTATTTAAACCTGTATATAAGGGTCACCTGTCTATCAGGGAAACTGTTACTGCTTCCCTTGGGTGGCTTTTATAGACATAAATGAGAGTCTTGACTGGAGTGTAAAACACCACCAATCCATTCTTGTCCGATCTAATCAATATGTCACGCGTTATATTTGGTCTTGTTGTCTTAAATCGTGTGTATGTTATTATGCCATGAGTATAAATTTATTAGTTGCTTTCTTTTTACGTTTTGTTTTCAGAGACAAACACATTCCTAAGCAACCTTTACCATTACTCACCCAATCTGAGATAATCTTAGCGGAATTTAAAAATCAATATTAAGATAATATTTTTAATTATTTTCAGATAAGACAGAAGTTTTAGAAGTGAAACAGAGAAAATGTACAAGAAACGAACGGGAGCTCTCTTGGTGGTCGCCATTTATGTTACAGCATTCTGTATTTGTTGTATTTACCATTATACAAATTACACACCATTTGGAATAAGTCTTGTTTGTAAGTACTCTCTCTCTCTCTCTCTGGTAATTTTTTTACAGTGTAGGGACAAGGCATGTGAGATAAATAGTGGGGACAATGTGAGATTCATTAGTAATATGTTAATTCTTTTAACTTTCAGTATTTAAATGTGGGAACATTTTTGTAGGGACAATCAAATATTTTCATCTATTCCCTAACCCTACTCTATTGTATTGTTTTAGAGCATTTCAATGAACCTACCGTAGATCTGGGAAAACAATATATGTCCCCACATTGTTGGTGGTGACTACACTACGCATGTGATGGGGCTAATACTTGGTCCCCAGATCATGACTGGAACACCTGCCCCTCTCTCTCCAGATTCCTTGGTGAATTGTAAATTACTGCTGCACAAATGCAGCATGTATATATACCCAACCACATTTGAAATCGTGGTAATTGTGATATTTTGTGTATTGATCTGTTTTATATGTTGAAACAGTAATATTTATATCCATTTCAGGGTTGTTTGCAGTCATCAGCGGCCTCGTAACCATAATCTTTTTTGACCTTCATACAGTAAGAATTTCTCCGTTTCATACCATCAGGAGCAGTTTTGACCATTATGTTGCATACAAACTTATGTACTTCGTCGGTTGGTATATGCGACGTAAATTGGAAAATGACACCAAAAATATTTCTGATGTTCAGGAACAGTTTCTGTTACAAAGGGTATCAAACAATGCAAACACGGAATACGGCGAAAGGTATCAATTTTCTGAGATAAAATGTAGAGAGGACTTTGTTCAACACCACCCGCTTACTAGAATGAAAAACTATGAACCATATATTCAAAGAATGTTGAAAGGCGAAGAACGTATATTGACATCGGAACAGCCCGCCATGTTTGCTGTGACTTCCGGTACGTCTGGTAAAAGTAATGTTCTTCCTACATCGAAGAAACAACTGTTATTATTCTTTAAACATGGGATAACTGTAGTATTTTATTCTATGTTGAAAATGTTTTCTCTTAACAAACGACTGCAGAAAACATTAAAGATTTTTTACACTCCCCGTTGGAGGAAATCGGAAGGCGGGCTTCCTATTGGTCCTAATTCATCTTCACCAACGAGCACAAAAGCAGTGTTA
Organism: Anadara kagoshimensis; assembly: GCA_021292105.1. NCBI lineage: Eukaryota > Metazoa > Mollusca > Bivalvia > Arcoida > Arcidae > Anadara > Anadara kagoshimensis. Next base: position 7,172,459 of record CM037873.1, read on the forward strand.
AATTTGTATTCTACCCCAAAAGCAGGTTTAAATATTTTAAGTGAACCAGAAGCGTTATACGTCCATCTTCTGTTCGGACTAAGGGACAAAGATCTCGGGTCATTGGAAGCTAACTTTTCATCAACAATATACTCCGCATTTAAAGCATTGGAAATACATAAAGAAAACCTTATCAGTGATATTGAAAATGGTAGAATCAGTGAAACTATACAGATAGACGAAAGTATAAGAGAGGAACTTAACGCCCTGCTTTATCCCAACCCAGTAAGAGCAATGGAGATACGAGAAGCTTTGTCACAAGGACCTACAGGACTGGCTAAAAAACTATGGCCAAAATGTGAAGTAGTTTTGTGTTGTGATACAGGGGCGTTTGAATTACAAGCAGAGATGCTGAAGGACACCTTCTGCAACGGTATAGAGATTTATTCTCCGTTGTATGCCGCCTCTGAAGGTTTGATTGGGATAAACATCTGGCCAGATCAGAAGCCTAGTAGATATCTGCTGGTACCACAGACATTGTTCTACGAGTTTATCCCGATTGAGAACAGTCTTGAAGATCAACCGAAAACCTGCTTTATAGATCAAGTAAGTTAATGGAAAGTATTTTGCAACCAAAACTCTTCTGAATATTGATGCATAGAACTTGCTTTTATTTTAATGAAATTTCGATTTACTGAGACCAAATGTCATTATTGGTTACTTGGTTATTTTACCATTCCTGTACAATAAGCCATAACAAAAAGTATCATAACTAAGGTTGTTGAACAAACAGTACTTACTTACACCATTTTTCAATAAACGTAGTGCACGAAGTCGGGATTTATTATGAACAGTTGTCTCCCCAGTGCCCCGAAGTCGGGATTTATTATGAACAGTTGTCTCCCCAGTGCCCCGAAGTCGGGATTTATTATGAACAGTTGTCTCCCCAGTGCCCCGAAGTCGGGATTTATTATGAACAGTTGTCTCCCCAGTGCCCCGAAGTCGGGATTTATTATGAACAGTTGTCTCCCCAGTGCCCCGAAGTCGGGATTTATTATGAACAGTTGTCTCCCCAGTGCCCCGAAGTCGGGATTTATTATGAACAGTTGCCTCAGTATTTTTCTATCAAGTTTTACGTATTTTTTGCTTCAATTAATTGTTGCATTTTCTTATTCTGTTGCATTTCTATATATTTGTTTTATATATTTATTTATTCCGACAGGTAAAGGTTGGTTCTGTTTATGAAGTTGTAATAACTAACACAGGAGGTTTATACAGATACAGATTTGGGGATGTTGTCAGAGTTGTCTCTCTTCACAACCAGACACCAGTTATTGAGTTTATGTACAGGTAAAACAAATCCTAATGTTTAAATTTAAAAATTGTATAACTTTATTCTACTGTTGCAACAAGTAAACTTTAACTGGCTTATGTACCATTTCTAATTAATACATTTCGTAAATGTTAGTGCATATGTTAAGTATAATGCACCAATACCATTGCTGGGGTTGCATCTTACAGTCGTTTAAAGTAAGATGTCAACATGTTCTATGAAAATATTCTACCCCGTATAACCTGTCCGAATTAGCAATTCACCTCAGCTCATCGTCAGGTATATATCGGCAGCCACTATACCTATCTCTCAACAGCTTATCCACCATGAGTTATCCATATCTCTGCCACGCTGAACCGAGCTTCGACTCCTTTATGTTTGCTCATAATTAAACTTCCGACGGGGTTGCTCTCTACGCATTTGGTTTCCATGGTTTTTTTTTTTACTTTTACTATGGGATAAAAATATTAGCTAAAATATACATGTCCTGATAAAGAACTTATTTACTAGTATTAGTATCCGGCTTCATTTACTTAAGTAATTTAATGTGTTTTTCCAGACAAGGTCAGTTTTTGAACGTTAGAGGAGAGAAAACATCAGAGACAGCGTTTTATCAAGCAATGACTGAAGCCTCATCAAATTGGAATGGTATAAGTATTGTGGACTATTGCTGTGTAGAAAGCTTCTTAGATGATAGTTACCGAGGTAAGCGTATGTATATAACAAGGGCTAGTAATACGTAATGGTAAGCATCAGTAAGAAAAGTTAGACTGTTGGACAAGAGTCTATTAAATACATTGCTTTCTGAACATGATCCTGTTTGCACTAGTCTCTTGGTTACCCATTTGAGAATATATGTATGATAATCATTGCTGCCAATCCAATACCTATGCTACTGTGGGCCGGAGTATCATATCTGTTTTAGAAGTTTAGCTGATATAGAAAGTACATATTACTTAACACAGTGTTCGATGGTAGATTAACGATCATACATGCTCTTAGACCCACAGAATCAAACTCCTAAGAGCAAGACTAATAGACACACCATGCCTTTGCTTCATATACTTTGATCTATAACAAATTGTATTCTTTTTAATTTCAGACAAAGAGGAAAGTTATGCTCCATTTTACCACGTGTTTGTAGAACTTAGTGATGATGATACAGTGCTGTCTGAAGACGATAAAAACATAGTTAGTAAAACGCTATTTGTTTTCACACATCGTTTGTAGCTAGCTAGAAAGGTGGTTCTCACTCCGTGAAAGTTCACTTGTTTAACTTAAGTTGTCAGTGCTCAAAGTTTGTTACTTTGGATTTTGATTTGAACATGATTCAGTATGTTTGTGTTTGATTAACATATCAGACACAACTACATTGTAATTCATGGTATAATACTCTCGCCTTTAGAACTTTATTATACCTTATAAATTGCATTAGCTCAGAACAATTTGAAATGCGTTTGCAATGACCAAAACATCAAGTCTTTTAAGAATATACCATTCAATCCTATGATTAATATGTTTCAGATACGGTTTGATATTTTGTCTTGTATCTTATAATTACCCTATATAATGTACATATTTGACACTTGCAGGTAGACGAAAGCTTGTGTAGAATGTCGTACGTATACCGGTCTTTGAGAAACAAAGGAAGTATCCAACCAATGAAAATTCATGTTGTAAAAAGTGGTACATTTCAAGAACTTCGACAGTTCACCATAGAAACAACATCAGCCTCATCCAATCAATACAAGTGTCCCCGAGTTCTGAAGAGGAAGGAATCTATCCATTTTATGAGAAGAAGAGTGAAATAAAGAATACATGACGTTTGTTTCATTTGAGAAACTTCAAAAGTTTATGTAATAATATCAATTATGTTTGTGTTTGATAATAATTATACAAACAAAAGACTATAGTTCAGTAATGTGTTACGTTTTTTGATAAATTGGTTGACAATAAATGACATCAACCTTAAATTGTGTTTACTTGATCCATTGCGGATTTTGATCATTAAGTATTAATAATAACCAATGTTTGTAGTTATGAGATGTTTTATTAAGATGTACATTTTGTTCTCGAAAGTCTGGATACTATGACTTCATACCCGTAAAATACAGCCAAACACATATATAAGTCTCACATAAGGGAACTAGTAAAATGGCCTTATTGATACAGGTCATGAGTAAACCTTGTTGTTATATGTTTCATATATTCATTGTCTAGTAATTGTTGTAGTTATTTTAAGAGCAATAAATAAAACGTCAACAAAGAAACAGCATTCAGTTGCTGTGTTTAATTCACTTTTGCTTAGCCTTTTGAAGAATAATTTAAACTCTCTGTCTAATCTGTGTCATGGTATCCGGTAAGGATTTAGAAGAGTAAATGTTACCATTTTACAGCACCAACATTCACGAAAACACCAAAGTTCGTGTTTTGTTTTTAATTTTTAGTACAGTTTTTAATTGCATTCAACCCAGCATTGTAAATCACATATTTTGAGGGATTGTTCTATCGACACTATAGATAGATATTGGCGAAATCTTAAATAAATTACGGCAGTTTATCTCCTACGGACCACACACACACACACACACACACACACACACACGCACTCACTACGACTACTGGACTTTTTAATGTTATGCCACATTTTGATCACTTTTATTATAATTAATAATTCTTTTATATCTTACAGTTTATAACTTCTATTATTACTCGTTTTAACTTCTTTAAACTTTTATTTATTATAAAGAAATCGAAAACATTTTGTAAATAATAAAAAATAGTTGACTACATGTACACTTAAACATAAAAAGTACATTTCTGTATGGCCCGTTTAAGTGAAAGTAAAGTAAAATACGGAACAAACTAAAACGGTATAATAAATACAAGTATATGTATATATATCTCAATAATTAAACGATTTGTTTTCTTTGTTGGGTGGGGGTGAATTAAGTTAGTTTAAACTTTATTAAATATTATCGTCTTTTATTCAAACTTTATGTGTCACTTTCTAAGCGGCCTTAAATATAATGAATCTCCTTAATAGTTTAAACACATGAACTGAGAACCCAAGAGTACTATAACTTTAAATAAACAATTAATTCGTTTTTGCAATGGTCTGGTACTTTTATTGCATTCAAAAAGTCCTTTCATTTTTGTCAAATACACTCTAACGAAAATGAATAAAAGTCGCAATGAAGCAAGTATTTGTCTTCCACCCTTGTGAAATTAAACTTTGCCACTTTTAATGAATTACAGCCTATAACCTTGTATTTAGTTTTAAGATCAGGGCCTTAGCAAACAATACCGGACAATAGATATACCAGAAGTTTAGAGTGGTCACTCCACTGTAAAGTACAAATATCACCGTTAAGAGTTTTATTTATTCTGATTTTATAAAGAAATAAGCGAAAGTTTGTTTTATATATGTATACAAACACAGGGAAATTCTGTGTTCATTACAACACTATACTTACTATTATATATGTATATATATACTTCAAGAGCATGAATAATGAATAAAACAATTTTAATTTCTATTACGGAGTGCCTTTGTTGGGGATAAAAAGATACATACCTATGCGGAACCTTTTTGTGTGACATTTTGTGTTTATTTCTACTGTTTCATGATAAATATTTGAGTTATAACAGGTTTTTATTTCATACTCTATAAATGACTTACCAAAGTGTTCGGATTGAGTGAGCGAGGCGTTGTTTCTATTTACTTATAAAATATGGTTGTCTCAACGAAAATATAGGAAATGTTACAGACAAGATGTACCAGGTTAGGAATGGAAGTATTGTTCAATTAATTAAGTGGATATGTTATGATGACAGTTCAGATATATAATTAGGAAGATATAACCTGTAAGTATTACATATTATTAAAATGAAATTTGAAAGTAACCATGTAAACAGCATGTTATCGGAACTTATACAACAGATAAGAACGGAAGGTTGCAATTTTATAACCATAGGAAGAAAGTGATCATCCATCAACTCAAAACTAGAAAGCAAAATTATGATGTTAGTATTTTTGTAACACCCTAATGCAATCATCCTCTTAAATATCAACTATTTATTTAAAAAAAATTATACCTGCAGTGAAGAAAGATTAACAATTAATGGATGTTATGGTATGTACATTTTCATGTCATCTTGTGTTGCTTTTTGGATTGTGATTTTGACAAAGACTGTGTGTGTACATGGTCTTTGGGTATACTCTTCAAACACTGATAATTTAAAATCGTTTCAAAAAGCAGTTGATGGTATTAGAACATAATGTCAATGTGTTATATTGATAATAAACAAAAATTAACGCGACCGTCTAAAACATTTTCATTAGTCGAATTCAATCTATTTATGCTGTTTTTGATCCTACATTTTCTGGATGGAGCTTATGTTTGTAAGGGACATTTTTTTGTGGAGCTTGGCTTTTGCGTATGAGTTTATTTTAATGGATCGTAATCGGATGTATTTATTTTAGGTGGATAAATATCATACTAAGATACTATTCTACACATAATTTGTAATTAAAATGCAATTTTCCTTAAACACTCATTTTAAGGTTTTTGACCGGCATCGATGATCGGGTGGTTCTAAAGTACACTTATGGATCACAGCGCCTTTCATGTTAGAGAGTTTTGTCAATTTGCCTGTCGAAGGTCAATATATGTCCTCGGGTACTCTGGTTTTCTCCACTATTCCAGAACTGATCGTCTCGATCTGAAAGAACGAATGTTGACCCCAATACTTCATTTCATCAATTCTTTAAGAAAGTTGATTTCGTTTCCATTGTCGGGGACTGATGTTAAAACTTGTTGAAATGAGGTGCGGGTTTGACACATCGGGCGTCTGTCCGAGGATATACCCGTCTCGTCTCGTAAAGTATGTAAACTCCTTGTGTTTATTTGTTAACATACTTACACTGTAAATGTTCCATTTTCATCCTTTATGTCCATAGAGTAAAACATTATTTGATATTGTTTGGACTACTATTTCAGCAATAAAACAACAAACGCAACCATGGTTTCGTGAAACAAACAATGTTTATAGTTATATTATTATTTTAATACTTTAATTAACTGGAATTGCATATTTTAATGAGAGGAGGTTTCAGCAGAAAGAGAGAACTTCCACGGTGGTTTATATAGAAACATGTTTTAATAGAACTTGCACAGGAGGTAATTACTCTTCCGGAGCACCCGGCTTCATTTTCTTGGTGGAAGTTCACGTGTCTTACCTGACTAGTCAGGGGCAGATCCCAAAAATGTGACACCCCCTAAACTTTTTTGTTAACAAAATGTTTCCACCTTGACTTTTTCCGTTTAATGAAAATATGGCTGCCAATACAAGATGGCCGCCAAAAAAGATAATTAAAGTATAAAAATTCAATATATATATATTAAATACAATACATTGGTTTTATGTCATAAAATAATGACATCCTTTGTTGTATTTGATTTAAAATTCAGCACAATGATTATACGTCGGCCATCTTGAAAATGATGGCCATATTGAATTTACAACCAATAATTATTCACAGAAAACTAGTATAAATATTAAATTGATAAAATACCATATTTCAACTTACATGGTTAAGTGGTTGATTTGATATTGAATTTTTATACTTAAATTATCTTTTTGGCGGCCATCTTGGATTGGCAGCCATATTGTCATTAAACGGAAAAAGTCAACGTGGAAACATACCTAGCTTAACTAAGTACATATAGGGCAGTAAGATCCATCATGTTTCCTGCTTTTAACAAAAAAGTTTAGGGAGGTCAATAAAGACGCTACTTTTTGAGATCTGCCCCCTGACTAGACTTGTCAGTTCCGAAGGTTTAATTTGCTTCTGAATTGTGATTTGGACATGGATTAGTATGGTTTTTTTTTTTTATTGAATCAGCAATCATTCAGTTATTCTCGGCGAGTGCAAGTTTCAATAATCAAAGAAAAAGGGTACGAGTATGCGTGAGCTGTGAAAGTGTTTTGTGGAGAGAGAGAGATCTGATTTGTTGTAATGCTACTAGAAGTAGTCAAAAGGTAGAGGTTTAACTTTCCAAAAAAGTTACTATATTATAGTGTATGTTTTACCTGTTTTCTTTAACGATGTGTTTGTGTGTGTTTTGTGGTGTAATTATGGTGGCTTCTGTTATTTCCAGGTACACCATCGTCAGCTACCACATTTTATAATCGTTTTAAGCTAAATTGAGATTTAAGTAAGGACAAGAACAAGTATTCTAATACTATTGCTCGAGCAAATAAATTTTCTTGAGAACATTGTCTATGGTCATCAATCAAAATTTAATGTACTTTATAAAGAAATATATTATTTTTAAAGTATTTCTTCAAATTCGACAATATGCAAAACACTTGATGCAGTCAATAATAAATTAGTCTAATTTGATATTTGTAAGTGGTATATTTAACTGTTTGGTAACTAAGTATGTAGTATATATGTCACACTTAAGTTGAAGAATGACAAATTGTTTTACGACCTCATCTGAATTAATACTAACTTACATCATTATAATTATTTCCATTAACAATAACAGTGTAGGTGAAACAACTCACGTAAAAGTACATGTGAGTGAGGCCAAGTGTACTGGAAACGCTTTGCTCATAACCTCTTACTGAATGACGTCCTGCAAGCAAAGTAATGCAACACAACATTATCGTAACTGTTTCCATCAACAATAAACAAGATAACGAAACAGTGTTGGTGAAACAAACCACGTATAGGAAGTGTACTGGACTCTCTTTTCCCATAACGTCTAACCGGGCATGACGTCATGCAAGCAATACAACAAATTCACCCATTACTTATTAGAAAGATATCAGAAAGTAGATTTAAAAATATTCTCTCTGTTTCTTCGATCTATCTGTGATCTGTGTGTCTTCATTAGTTTAAATGTATGTAAAGTTTGTTGTAGCATTAAAGCAAAAAAAAAAAAAAAAAAAAAACAATACTTCCCACAAATGTAAGAATTAGAGCAAGGTATGTACGTTGTAGCTACCTACAACATGAACCCAAATTTGTGTATTTTATGTCATTAAAACCAAACATATTAAATCATACGACATTGACTGTTACATAAGTCGTTTGTTGTCGGAGTAAATATTAACTATACACCTTTATCACACATATTTATACACATCTACATTGATATGATATATGTCTGTATAAAATCGTGAAAACATAATTATAACACATTTATCTTTAAACTGCAATGAACGTGTATGTACACAATCATATTTAGATAGTATGACGTTTACAATTGGGCAGATGAGCATGCTATTTTGCATTGAAGGCTCAAAAACAGTAACCTTAATATGTTTTTTAAATCCTGTACCCGGTTTCACAATTATTTCTTAATTACGATTTAACTCAGCTTAAATCTGGTAACTTTTGGCTTTATAGTAGATCTACTTAAAAATAAGTTTCCACATCATTAGAGTATAGCTGTAATGAGCACAGCGTGATGTTCAAAATGACACTTTAAGAGTCATTCTCTGTAAGGAACAAACTCCTCTGGAAATCGCATGTCACGGATTTTGAAAATATGTTACCTAAACAATAGGTACATATAAGAAACCAAGAACAAATGATCAAACTTAGATTTTTATAGATCGTTTCCATGGTAACCAACCACTAATATCTTTTTGATATGTTTCATCTTGTATATGTCAAACATTTAATCATTTAGTTATATCTTGGAAATTTACAAAATTATTCAGATCTTAAATTTTCCAGAAAATCTTGGTTAAGAAATGATTGTAAACCTGGGGCCTGGTGCTACGCATGTATGTGCGTTGTTAAAAGTAAATATCCTCAGACAACCAAAATCATTCCAGAACAATCTCCAGTTTTATTGGAGCTGTTCATAGCAAAAGTTTACCATCTTTGGTTTTTATCAGAGATTCTCATATCAAAAATCTTTTATTGGAGGTACAGTCCAACCAGTCTTAAAGGCCACCTCTATATAAGGACCACCTGCTTATAAAGGCCAGTAGAATTGTGTCCCAATCGTTCTTCTTTCATATTATTTGAATTTGTATATACAGACCACCTGCCCATAAAGGCCACTTTTACTGGTTCCTTTTGGTGGCCTTTATAGACAGGTTTGACTATATTCATATAGAAAACTTATCATTTTATGGTTGAATTGGAGATATTCATAACACAACATAATAGACTGTCTTTTTATTGCGTTCAATTACTGATACTATTAGTGATTGTCGATATAGTGAGTTAACTGTATGGAAGAAATTGATATGAGTTTGTGTGCATGATTTTAAGCAATAACTTACATTTAGTCAGGTTGAAACACGTATGTAAAATGCATGCTGAAAGCTTGAATAAGTATTTTGACCTGATTTTGGAATTCATTTATTTTCTATTTATATAGAAAATTTTTGAAACTACTATGATGCACTTTACTGAATGACTCTGGTGTCTTTTACTATAAGTAGGCAAATGAGATTAGTTACATCAACCCACCCACATATAAACATATGTCAACAAAAATACACATTTATACCTATATTTCTTTGAACTTGGTTGGGTATCGCATGTATTACATATAGAAGATCTTTATTTGGTTCAATTTTACATGCGCTACCCAGCTGTGCAATATAGTAAGATCCATAGAGTATAACTGAAAAACACATTGATTACTTAAATATGAATAGCAGGGTAAACCATGAAACTGAGTATTTAAAAAATATTAATCAAACAGATACAGTGATAAAGATTTTATGATAAGAAAAAAAACCATGAAACCAAGTAACTCTTCTGCACTGATAGTGCATGTGTAATACAATAGTTATACATAACAATATACATGTATAATATTCAGAACAGACCTGTCGAAAGTTTAACAAACTTACACCAAGATACAAATATCTGAATATGCTGAACAGGGATTCTGGTTTTTTTGCCAAGCACCATACGGATTCCAAACAAAAATATACTGAAGATACCATCAACAAAATGTTGGAGTTTTTGATAGATAACATATTTGTTGTGTTTGGTAATATAGTTTTTAAGAAACAATCGGTTTACCAATGGGTACAAACTGTGCACCATTGCTTGCTGATTTGTTTCTTTATTCTTACGAAGCAGAATTTATGCAGAACCTTGTTAAATCTGGAGAGAAAACTGTCGCCAAATCATTCAACTCAACATACAGATATATAGATGACGTTCTGTCTCTTAACAATCCTTAATTTGGAGACTATGTAAATCATCTATCCTAGTGAGCTTGAAATAAAAGACACGACTGATTCCTCATGTTCTGCTTCATATTTAGACTTATACCTGAATTATGACGCACAGGAAAGGCTACATTTGAAACTTTATGACAAACGTGATGACTTCAATTTTTCTATTGTCAACTTTCCTTTTTTATGCAGCAATAAACCTGCTTCTCCTGCTTATGGTGTATTTGTTTCCCAATTAATACGCTATGGTAGAGCTTGTTCCCACTACGGGAACTGTGTACAATGAAGTAGGCTGCTTGCAAATAAATTGTTGACTCAGGGATATTGCAAGCCTAGGCTTATCAAGGCCCTCAAAACGTTTTATGGCCGTCATCACAGTATTGTTGATAAGTTTGATGTCTCTGTGTCCAGGATTGCCTTGGATATATTTGACGTCTCATAGTTCCATGTTCCTTTCACACAATTTTGATTACACACGTGGCGGGTGTAGCTAGCTAAACAGGAGGTGCTTACCCTTCCGGAGCACCCGGCCTCACTTCCTTGGTGGAAGTTCACGTGTCTAACCTAACTTGTCAGTTCCAAAGTTTTTACTTTGCTTCTGGATTGTGATTCGGAAATGGATTAGTATGTTTGTTTTTGATTGATTACATCACTACAAATATTAAATATAATTTATTGCCTATAACCTTTATGCCAACTAATACATAAATCCCCATGCATTCTATTACACATACTACGTAATGCAATGTTAATATGACGTCATACTAGTATACAAACAACCAAATTCAGCACCAACATAAAGACAAAGGTCAAGGTTGACGAAGTAAGTCAACCGGTGTTACATGAAAATGTTACCAAAATTAAATGTTCGTATTATATTTCCGTGATTACAGACTGAGCAAATGAAAAGTAATCAGAGCTTGACTGCCGATTCGCCAAGATAATGCATAGCTAGTGACCAAAAAACCTGTGAATCTATAAAAAGCAGCTGCCAAAAAGTTGTTGAGTTATAACCAACAAGGGACTTAAACGAGATGCCGATATGTGACGCAAATTCGTTAGCTAAGTGTTTAACTTTAGACAAGTCTGTATTGTATTTATTACAATATTTATAAATCAACCACCATCCTGCTTCATGGTATGGTCTGTAAACTAAATTTAAGTACAATTTGACAATGTTGCGCAAATTTCGCCGATGCGCTTTTCCTTAGATAATGCTTTAAAAATGTAACCCTGGACAGCTCTAGTGATTCTGAATTTGACAACACATCCATTGAAAAGCATCTTAAATTGTGAATTCAGTAACATAATAAAATGAGAAGTTCATTAAGGAAAGTGTTTACATTGGTGCATATCTCTATTGCAATCTTGACTGACAAAGCGTCTAAGTAAATAAGCACACAAAAGACAACAGCTATCATTGTAGAATCACAGGAAGCAGTTCTACAGTATATATAACAGTGATCAGTACATGATCGTTATATAAAACAAAGTCGATTTGTAGGTACCTGCTTTAATTGTCGTCTTTGTAACAACACAAATATTGAACAGATTAGAGACAGTTAAAACTGAGATCCGACATTCAATAAACGGCTATTATTAATAAAAGTTACTTTTCTTTAAGGGTACTATCATTTTATAAACCAACATTGAAGATAAGTTTAATGAGGTATAAGTTAAAGCGTACTGATATGCTGGGATGATGTGTTAAATTGCCATCCGCGCCACTAGTTACGGTGATTTAAACCCCACTCTCTTCATATAACTTTATGTACTATTTGGTTTGACTATTGGGCGATGAATGGGAGGGCTACTCCATATTGAAGATGCTTTCTTATTGTAAATCAAAAATCAATCACGTATATCCTTTAAATAGAGACGACCGATAAAAACTTGTCTAGGACAGCCTGTATAGAAAAATACCCGTGTCTGTTATGGCGGATAAATCAGATTTTTAACTTAAAAACTTCGATATTTTGTATTGATCCGATCGACGATGATAGTCTGGGACATATAGAACGGTTTATTGTGATTTGTCCACTACAAATTGTTAACAGTTATAAGTAGCTATATCTGATTTATGGATGCTTGTAGAAAACCTTATTAAAGTCACTGACTGATAGCTTCCGTTTTAAAACAGGCTCGTATTTTCAAGTTAAGTGTTTTTACATTGGAAATGTAATTTATTTGGAAGTTACAATGTTTTCTGTTTATCGTGTTGTTTTTTATTTGGACATGGAGATTTATTGACCAATAAGATATTGGGATAGTTTGTGTTTTATTACGTTCTTAGTATTCATTCTGATGTGGTGAAATAAAAATAGAAAGTTGTTATATTTCTTACATTTGGGATTATATTGCGAAATATTACAAACGTTCTGTCAATTGGAAATGAATAGATGATTTGAAAACGTGAAACACCGAGACATTACGTTTGAAAGGAAATCCAATATTGTTTGTGATTGAAAGACAAGGTACAGTATGAATGACTTTAAATTTATGTGATGGTGAAAGTAAGTTTGCTGCTGATGATTATAAGCTGTCCTAAATAAAGCTATGTGGTGTATATGTTGTTGCTTCTGTTGATGTTATTGCTGATGGGGTGGTAATTTTGATGATGAGGGTGATGGTGGTGTTGTGCACGTGGAGCCTAAGTAAAGCTACGTGATGGATATGCTATTGCTTCTGTTAATGTTATTTGTGATGGGGTGGTAATTTTTATGATGAGGGTGATGGTGATGCTGTACACGTGGTGCCTAAATAAATGTAGGTGGTGCATATGCTGTTGCTTCTGTTAATGTTTTTGTTGATGCTGATGGTTTTAATGCGTCTTTCAAGATTTATTGCATTGAAACCAAGCACTGGTTCTTGTTTTATGGTATCCAATGACCGTCCACATCGCTCCGAGTAATTTATGAGCAGTAATATCACTATGAAGTTATCTTGTGTTTTGTTGTTGTTGTTCTTCTTCTTATTATTATTAATATTCTTCTTATTATTATTAATATTATTACTATCTGCTCCTTTTGTCCGTCGTGTCTTGTTATTGTATGTGCATTTCTTTTACATCGAATCAGCATTAAAGATCACCCCTGCCAATTCTGACTGAGGGAATTGAGTTCAGTTGCTTTAACTGTTTGTACCATGCGAATGTAATCTTGTAAAGACCTAGTTGGTGCACTCTCTTTTTACAGACAAGATTAACTGTATTGTGATTGATTGAGAGAGAGAGAGAGAGAGAGTTTTATAAACCTTTATTACAATACGACATGCTACATTCTATCAATGGACTTAAAGCTTATATTTTTATCATTTTATCACATGAACCGTTGATCTGTAATAATGATGTAAAGACGCCGTAGTAAAAATATTCAATAACCAAATTTTAAACTTTTCACATGTAAAATATTTATAAGGTGGCATGAGTCGACATATAATCTTGAACTATAAAACTTACACAGAGTTAAGACTTTTTAACATAAAGTCTAGATTTATGGTCGCTTTTATCTATGTCACAGTAGTTTATTAAACATTATCTTATAGACCTGTTCATCTCAATACTAATATTCTGTATTATTCTTCTATAACGTTTGTTTTGAATTTTCTTATTTTGGTTTCATGTTTTTCTTTCTTTATTTTTTTTTTATATTTTTTCATTTTTTTTTTTTTTTAAATTTTGATTTTTAAAAAACTTGTATTGCTTACAGATTAGCGCCTAATATTCAGTATAAATACTAGAAGGTTTGAGATTTAAACATTTTCAAAAATACAAATTTACATTTGGTCTAAGTATTTTGTTTTTAAAATGAGATATCACTATATCGAATATGAATGGGTTATCCCATCAATGTCGCTAGACCTTTTCTTAAATATTAGAGAATATTGGTAAAATTGTAGAGTCTGATTAAAGAAACGTCACGTCCACAATTATCAAAAGCTCACTTTTTGTGTTATTTGTTAAATGCCGCACTTATTTAAAAATACTGCTATACTGACCCGCCATGTCATCCATTCCATAATTATAAGCGCAAAGCAATTACGTGACCAATGGAAAATTTAATAAATAAATAAATAAATAAATAAATAAATAAATAAATAAATAAATAAATAAATAAATAAATAAATAACCCAAAGATTTCTCATACTTCATTAGGAGAGTGTGAACCCATAGCGATAAGACACTTTGGACTTAACTGTTCTCTTTTAACTTTTACCATAGAAGTATCTAATCTGTCGATTACAATGAAGTTACAACAAAACGATAAAAACGTAATTTTTTTTAACTGTGATTATTATCAATATAGGAGGTCTTGGAATGTAAATAATATTTTATATGTTTGAAATGTGAATATATTTATGTTTGTAGTGTTGTTGTAAAGTGATTGTTTCAATAGCTAACAATTTTATGATATATTACATAAATACAAGGAGAGTTATATGACATGATTGTTGATCAAGTTAAATTTATAGGTAACATGGACTGATTTTGTTATCCGGTTTATTGAATGTAAAAAATCATAGTAAATATTTGTTTTGTGTGCGCTTATTTTGACGATTCGAGAGAGAGAGAGAGAGAGAGAGAGAGAGAGAGAGAGAGAGAGATGAACTTGGAGACTGAAATAATATATCTGGAAAAACTACTTTTTTAATTTTTTTTTTCAAAATTAAGAATAATTTCCAATTAGAACGAGGTCTACTTGAACCCTTTTACTTTGTTAATTCATCTTTTTGGAGTCGGAGATCATCGGAACGCGTGTACTACGCTATAATACGAATCAATCAAGTAATATGGAATTAATAGAAATTTACTCTCAGTGCGAATCAGGGGTTGAAACCGAGTCTAATGAAATATTATTTACTTTCAGATAAAAAAGATAGTTGTTGAATGTCATAGAGACATAGAACTAGTCTAATAACGTCACGTGATGGTTACCACCATGACGTCACAGTAATGATTTTTTATTGTTGATGTTACGGAGTAATGAAGAGTTTCGTGGCGCGTCTTCTTGGTGGGAAATTAACTTAAAAGTGAAAAATGAGTAATTTTGAGGATTCAATGAAAGCTACTGTGATATCCTCCAGTAAAAGTGATCCTCCGGAAACAGACTTGGATTATTATTCCAGACCGGAAAATTATACTGGAAGTAATCTTCAATCTTTGCAGAGATTTATCATAGCGAAAGACAAACAGGAAAAATCTCAACAAGTTGTGAAAAAGTTAAAAAAGAAAAAAGAAGGATTTAATTTATTTGAGAGATATAAACACATACTAAAGGGTTATGTTGATGAGCCGGAACCGTCTAGCTCGTCTTCTGAAGATGAGGGTGAAGGCGAGGAAAAGAAAGATGAACAAAAAGATGTAGGCGAAGCTGAAACGTTACCTAAAATTCAGGAAGAGGCAGAGGAGGAGGGAGAGGAGAAAAATGAGGAAAAACAAAAGACACAGGAAGAAAAAGAGGGTGGTTTACAAACTCCTGACAGATTATCCCCTGAAAAAATACCCAGCGGAGTATTACCAGAGGATGGTAAAAGTGAGATGTCGATTGACAGAATGTCGCCTAGGTCTCCGGGGGACATGACTGGTTCTCCCAGGGATAGTATAGTGGGGACTAGTAGTAAACGGAGTATAGCACCCTCATCTGGAAGGCAGTCCATGATGATGAAAGCCAAAATGCAAACCTTAGCCAAAGAAGTTAGGCAGCAAGTGGTAAGTACTTGTTTATAACTAAAAGTCAAGGTACCGAACCCTGGTGTATGTTCGGCTACCTTTAAACATGTTCTACTACAATGTAACAACCACACAATAGGTGACAACTACTCCACCACTCCAAAGAACCACTCAAGTTGGTAATCGTGTGTTTAGATGCAAGTTATCACTGAAAATTCTGCACATTGAAATATAGAACCACCACACTCGCCAAAAATTAAAGGCGTTGGTAAATGATCTTGTTTAAATTCACGTTGACGATTTTATTTTTAGTGTCGTATCTCACATTGTTTTGCTTCTTTTTGTTTATTTTTTGTTTATTTATTTTGCTACTTATCATTTTAGCGTAAGAGAACGGTAAGGTTAATCAGCACCGTGTAGACTTAGACGTAGAATGTAGAACTATAGAGTGAATGAAGCATTTTATGTATACATGGTTGTGCATCATTATTTCACACTTGTCGCATGTTTGCATGTTGTCTCATTTGTCCATTCCGATTTGTAGCCATGATAATATATATTAATTGTATTTCTAGTTTGATCAGGATAAGACGATGTTGAAAAAAAATGGATGTATTTTATTTGTTTGATTGGAGATGGTTATCTGAAATTTTTAATTTGTTTGATTGGAGGTGGTCAGTTGATGTAATTTAATTTTAATTGATTGGAAAGATACTAGTATTTCAATTACCAATTCTTACAACACAATATTCTTAACGATATGCTAAATCTTATATAATTCCCAGACTTATTTTCATTCATCACATGGAAGTTCATTAAAATAACAAATACAATGAACGTCGTTTCAAAAATGGTAGATCTTTTGTCATTTTTATTTTATTTATTTATTTATTATTATCAATTTTTTTGAAAATTATTAATTTTTTAATCAATTATTAAAATTCGTGACATTTAAAGTTTATTCATTATATGTATCATTTATGAATCGATCACTAATTTATATGAATTTTCCAGGCAGCCAAAAAAATTGCCTCAAAGAAGGTACATTGTCACCGCTTGTAGATAGAATACTAACACATGACCAATATGTCCTAATAACGTTTACATGTATCCCGAAAATATTCACCACCAAGTCAAAGTATTTACATACCAAACAATTTTCAAACCAGCATAGCATTATTTTTAATAGAATTTATTTATATTTATTTTTTATTTATTTCCCCTTACATTGTTTTATTTTACTGTAGTTTTATTTTTTGCAAGATATTCGGACGCGATTTCATAATCATGCGAAAAATCTAATAATGTAATTGTGGGTATTGGTGGCCAAGAAGTCTAAAGTACGTGTTTTGAGTACCACAGTGCCACTATAACGCCCGGGTTCGAATCCTATTAGGTGCACATCTTAGTGAGAAACAGTTTGACAGTTTGCTTACCGAAAATGGAATTGAGCACTTCGATATAAGTGAAAGAATCTTGACTGGGCGTAAAACACCATCACTCAACTTCGGTCAAGTTTAGTTTATGAAACGATCGAAACGTGAATTCAAAGTTTCGCGAACAACATACAGTTAAAGCATCGCAAACTTAAAACAACCGTACCATTTAGATTTACATGTATTTTATTTCCAATGTAATTTCGAACGTGTATACATTCTGCATCACAGCTTAATTATTGGTCAGCTTGAATGTGCTCCCCGCTTATACCCTTGTATACCGGTTTTTGATTGCGTTTGGAGACTTGTTTGCTTATCTATTTGTTACTTTGTTGCTCGTTGTTTCATTATCAGAAAATTCTACATACATTTCATTTTTCATACATAAAACTAAAAGTCTGTTAATCCTGTGTTGAAGTCCAAATGTCTTGCGGACAAACAGTCTGGATTTCTCGTTTCTACTCTGTGCTACTGTGACGTCATCAATTGTAATATTTATTTTCGAGCTCGTCGGAGTTTATATGACGCGAAATGATTGTCATTGACGTCACAGACAATACGACGTCATCGATTACCTCGCGTAACTCTGAAAAAAATTGAAAACTTTATAAATTTCAGGATTAACTACTATAATTTATTTATTCATTTATAAATTTTATTAAAAATGCTATTTATTCACTATATTATAATATTTTTATGAATTGTATTCAATTATAGCGAATTTTTATCATTATATCAGAATTCTGCTTCATTATGCTTACCCAAATTATATTTTTGCGCGACAATTGAAAACCATGACCTCAGCATGTTTACATGTAAAATGGCTTTTGACCTTCCAATATATTATATCTTCAATGAGTATTTAACAGGTACGCACAATAACACGTTATAACTTATTGAATAATTATAATAAAAAATCTACACAAGATCAAGGGATTAAACATCGCTCCTTAAAATGACGACCTTACTGTTTATAAATCTTTTATTTATTACAAGAAAGTTATCAATATCATAATAAATAAGTAAATCTCAAACTAGTCGGTACAAAGGTATAGATTTTTATGAGAAGTCACTAGTAAATGTGCACTTTTTAATAGTATAACCATGCTTCAAGGGGGTATTTACAAGATTGTGATCACACAATATTGTAAACAAGTTTCAATGTCCAAGTTTCAATTTTTAGCCTTTTGACTTTTTGCACGTTTACAATTTTGATATTAGCGAGAAAAACGTCATTTCAAATTACACTGACGAAATTTTGTATTTTTCAAATATTGGAATCGGCAGAGGATATAAAAAACACGGGGGAAGTTCCTTATAATGTACTTAATGCCCGGTTATTCGGTTGATATCAGTCATTATTTAATATTCCATATTTACAACTCCGATTTATTTCAGTTCATCTACTTTGCCAGCCCGTTATGACCGGTCCTCGAATTCCTCTTGGTCCATAGACTGGCTTATGAATATATGAATGATATGAATAATAAAAATCAAGAATTCAGAGAGAGAGAGAGAGAGAGAGAGAGAGAGAGAGAGAGAGAGAGAGAGAGAGAGAGAGAGAGAGAGATTTTCAAATTAACAATGTACATGTACGTAATATCAGTTGATTTATTACATATATTTTGTGAATCATTCACTTAGTTTACTTATCAAACGCATATCGTTGATTTTGTTTAGAAGTTCCGTGCAGGGACTAAAATTGTGATTGTTTCAAAGAAATGTCATTTTATTTTACAGGCAAGAGAAAGGTTTAAAAAGGCGTATAAATTTGTTAGAATTGTCATGACCCTATCATCGTCAGCAGCTCAATCGTACGTATATACACGCCTCCCCTCCCTCCCTCACTCCTCCTCCTCCTTCTTCTATTTAAATCCATAAGCAAAATCCACCCCGCCTTTTGATATTCATGCAGGATGTGATTAATACTTATACTTTTGAATGTTTATGAAATAATGTTATTTAGAAGTACCACGTGGCATTTGATTAGAGTAACGTTGTGTCAGAGTTTGGATCAAACCTTTTTGAAAAAAGACAAGAGAAAGACAAAATTCCAGTCTCTAAGTCATAGAGCAACGCAAATATTATTTTTTTTAAACGCTTGTTAAAACCCATGCATCTGCCCAATATGTTTAAAATGAGATTACAAGAAATGGGAACAGAATGACAATCATGTGCTTGGCAATAGTCATGAAAACAACAAACAACATTACACAAATCAAAATGAAATAAAAAGATCACAATTGTAAATGCCGATTTTTAACTGGTAACCATTATAAATAGTTAGGCAAACATTGTATTTAGGTTTAACCGTATCTGCAAACAACTTAGATTTGTTGCTCTATGATAAACATTTTGGATGTGCCATTTATGTTTTCAACAATATAATGTGCCGATACATCTTTCGGTCGAATTGATTTAACTATTTTTTAGGGGACCAAGTGATGGTAAAATGAAAACTTTTACAGATATTGCCAATGAAGCCGAGACTACTGCTTGTATAAGTAGTCAGGGTTTATCATTTGATCCTAACTACTTCAAAGCCAAAAAAGAGGTATGATGTTTGTTCAAAGCATGATCATGTCGTATACTTTTGTTATATACAAAGTGTTTGTAACTGTTTCAGTGTTTTGTCGTTCACAATTGTGTTGTTATAAAACTACAGTAAAACCTATAAGGACCAGCTCTAAATAAAGATTATATGTCTATTAAGACCATTGTTTTATGGTAACTTTGCTCTATATTTTAATTAAGATGAGCATCTATATAAAGTCCATATTTCTTAGAACCCATGGTTGGTCTTTATATACAGGAGCAAATATGTGGTGACATGAGCGTCATCCGATCTAAGACTGTCAGTATTGTGTATTGTCAGGTAGGTCACTTTTTCTTGTTGATACTGCAGGCTCCAATTTAAAAATCATTCCTTAACTAATTTTTCGTCGTTTACCTAAATCAGGCAAATTTGAAATCTTAATTATTTTGTGAGTTGTTAAGATATATATATCAGGATTTAAGGTGCCATTTTAAAAATCACTTCAAGCTTATGACGTCATCATTAGTTTCGTAAAATTTACATACATATAGTTCCAACAGAGATTGCCAACATTTACGAAATTTAAATTAAGGAAAATATTAGTTAAGAAATGATTGTGATACTGGAGTCAGCTTGATGTTTTTGGGGCTTGAAAATAGCACAACTACAGTAAAGACCTGTCGAAAGTTTAACACCAAGTTAACGAATTAGTGCTGAAGCGGGAGCTCATCTTGACCCCTAGTTAGCTCGACAGCTTTTTGATAGCTGTTATATATTTCTCGGTAGATTTTCCGTTACTAGCTATCATTATTTTGGTCATTCGGCTTCGAAGCTTCGGCTCCTTTTCGTTACCCTAGTGTTAAACTTTCGATAGCTCTGTACTGTAGATGTTCTGATATTTTCAAAGCCTCTACCATTTTCAGCCAAATGTCATATTTACATATTTTCATCAATAGGTCAGATGGTTGAATTTTAAGCAATAGATCTGTAAACTGTTTTTTTTAATTTTCATCTTCCTTAGATTATAATTTACTTGGCAGTTTCTGTAGTTTTATTTAATAATTTATTACAAATTATTTCAGATTCAAATTAGTACAGAAACAAAGAATATTTTATGTCTTCCGTCAGATGAAAGGACACCAGAACAAATACAAACTGTGAGTAAAGTATGAGGACAAAAATGATGGATTGGCCAACTCTTAGGCTAATTCAAAGTAGGAACTAATATATCCGTAGTTTTCTCTATTATCGAATAGTTACTTTTTATATATCTGAAGCATTCATTGTGGTTTCATAGCGTTATAAAAATTATTGGAACTTTCTCTTGTTCTTAATTGGAAATAAATAAATATGATCTTATACATAGGTAATAATTATAATTAATTAGCTTAAGTATGTCTTTTACCTTATAGCAGATAGGCGCGTTTCACGTACGTTTCCCAAGTTCGTTCGTAAGTTTGAACTTAGGAAAGAGTTAGAAATGCGTAAGTTAAAACTCTTGCGTTAAACGAACAGTTAATAAAATTACCGGAACACCTCGTGTATTTATACACACAACCTACATTGTAATTTTTTAAAAATCAAGTACTACATGTAATATACATTCAAATATTTACATTAACTAATGAAATAAATATTATAACGCATACATAGTTACAATTATAGTAATTGTAAATAATTTATTCAAACTTTTTATTTTGTAATCATTTCATGTGCCAGTATTATTTTGTGCACAAAGCATACGTGTATTTTGTTTGAGTGAGTATTCACTGGCTTCTAACACCTGTGTTATACAGGTATAATGTCACGGCAACAAAATTATTAAGTGAGCTAGCCTTTTTTGCCCCAGAAATCACGTTTTCGTCGAATATGTTTTCGACATTACATATAAATGTAGGCAGTTGCCATGTCAAGTTATTTTCTAAGTCAACTATCTACCTGTCCTAAGTTTAGGAAAGAGTTAGGAACATTCCTATCTTTAGGACGGTTTCGTGAAACGGACTTTAGGAAAAAACTTTTCCCTATGTATGCTTCGTGAAACGCGTCCCTGGCCTCGATCGCTAATCCAGGTTATAATGCTGATAGGAGGTTCATTTGTGAGCCCTTTTGCGTTACATAAGACAAATTTACTTCACATTAAAACGAACCAAATGCCAAACAAAAAAGATTAAACTAAAGATCATGACCAATGTTTGAGATTCTCTGTTTTTGTGAATCAGATTTTATTTCACAATGTGACAATATTTTGTCTTTCAGGCTATGTATGGTCTACAGAGCCTTCGGTCCTTCGCTGAATATCCTTTACATATGCAAGAAAAACTGGCAAAAGTGGCGTGGTATGAAGTGTAAGTATGTCTTTGTAATATGACGGTACTTAAGAAGTATTTCAACCACACCCTCTGGACATTTTTCAGTTACTTATCCAAAGTCGAGATTATTATAACTAGTGGTTTATAATTTTATGACACTTCAAAAGTGTATTTCAACCACAACCACTGGACATTTCATCATTATGTCAGTTTCCCGTTCAAAGTCGAGGGTATTAAAATTTTTGTGTCTTTTGTGTTTTCCTGTTCCTTATGCCTGTTTGCGAACAATACATCTATTACATTATGTCTTTCATTTACTTCATTATATGTGATCACCAAGGTTAATTTACATCAAATTGCGAATAAGTTGAGTAATGGTGTTTAACGTCCCAGTTAAGAATATTTCACTTATATCGAGATGTCGTCAGCTATAGGCGAAGGTACAGAAATTTTGCCTTTGCGTTGTGCTAATGGCATTATGCAGCAGGTTCTTTAGCGTGCCAAGCCCACCGAATAAACATTACGTTTGTAATTGTACGATTCAACTTTTATAGTCCATCATGATAAGACTTCATTGCAACTCCTAAATCTTGCTTTGTGAGTGTTGCTAGGTTCTTCCGTACTTAAATTCCCGAATAAAAACATAAAATATGACCTTTGAGCTTTATCATAATGATACAAGCAATGCTGTGTGGTATATAACGTTACATTCTAATCCTACCTATAGATGTGACCTTTTGGGGATTTAACTTTTCTTTGTAATTATGTCTTTTAATTTGACAACTGAAGTATTTTGATACACCAACTTAAATTTATTTGAAAAGATATAAAATGCAAAAAATTAGAAGTTACTAGCCGGAATAATTAATTTTTTGAGGTATTTATTCTTATACAAATACAGTTTAAACGAGATTGGGGTCAAAAGAGTTGATTATTTTCTATTGAAATAAAATAGATTTACTTCAACTAGTATTTATGATAAAGTGTTTTGACTTGTTTCTTTTTAAATGTACTTTAAATGACAATCTTTGTGTTCTTTTTCGGCGTTAATGTACCTGACATGGATTCCCGCTATTTATTATTTCAATATGAATTTGTTTGCATTTTAGTGATTCATAGAGATATTTCCCCCTGGAGTACAGTGATATGCATTTTTTCTGAACCATAAATTTGATGCAAAATCATGCTTTCATAGCCACATACGGATCTATGTTTGTCTAAATATTGATTTAAACAGAGATAATAAATAAAAAAGTAACATAAAATAAATATTTCATTCAGATAGAGACTCGGTATTTACATATATTTTCTCTGATATGCAACATAAAACTTTTATAACCCTTTTACCGGTATTTATTTATTTATATTTTGATTTTTTTTTAACTTATTTGCATCTGATCTGATGAAGCAAATCACATGACGTGAAAATATTATCAAGCAAAACCACAGAATTAATTCCGGCTTAAAAAATTAATTTCTTTTAGCTTTTCCTAAGTGTATTTGATCAGTATAATTTTTACACTTTAATTACATATGGAGAATTGTCAACAAACACTTTACTATTTTAATACCTGATTATGCAAGACAAATAAAGTCCAGAAATAAACTGTATATGATAAAATTCGAGAAAAATATCGGTGTTTTAGAGTATATCTTTTCACTTATAACGAGTCAGTCAGATAAGGAACGGTAGAGGAAACCGGAATGCCTGGAGAAAACTATCTTACTTTGGTAGTTAAAATGACAATTTTTCTCACACTTAGATTTGTAGCGAATGGGATACAAACGCATGCGATAAGAAGCATTGTTACCCTAAACGCCATCTGTAGCCCCTGTGATTTGAGAAAATTAATTTTAGATAGAGAAGTGTGTCCTATATGATTGATAGGGAATAGTTATCAATCTGACAGAATGATCACAGGGCCATAGTCAAACCGTGATTGCCACTTTCTGCTTTAACGGAGATGTATATCTATTCTGCCTAACATTTAAGAGTTTGTATACAGCTTACAATATGTTATCATATGGAACACACCCAATACAAGTCGTTGAAGGCCACCATATGTATACTCATAAGATATAAAGATACAAATAGTTCCTTATTACTTGATATTCATTATAAATATAACTTAATGTAGCTTTATATTCATTCTAATCAAAGTTTTGCCACAGAGTTTGATTCAAGTATTATTTTTATATTTCAGAGTTCCCCCGAAGCGGATTATTATTCGTCAGGGTCATTTTGCTGAGAATTTTTATTTTATTCTATCAGGTCAAGGTATGTTATAATTGGTGCAGTTGTCATAGAAACGGAACACCCTTTTTATGCTGCGTTGGAAATCCTTCTGGGGCATATTGAAATTCAGTTTTCCTAATATCTTACATTAAGTAATGGACTATACAGGCCATGTGCAAATATACCTTTAATATATTTTTAAAAAATAAGTACTATGTTAGAGTTAGCAAAACCTGATAATTTGATCGACTTTTCTTCGTATATATATAAACCATTAATTTGAATGTATTTTGCACGTTAATCTGTAACCCATCATAGTTCGTTCACATATCGAAAAATTTCTGATCAGTATTTGAAAGGGTTGAAGAGAAAGTCTAGAGAACGTGTGCCTGACAAGGCGTTGTAACAATAAGCATTATATTCTATGTTAATGGTGCAGCCTCAAACACTTATGTGATCACACGACTTGAGTTTGTATTGTACGTTGTATAATTTTTTGTTACACTTATTTATTAACCAATTTTATGTATATTTCAGCTGTGGTAACATTACTGTTACGGGATCCCAAAACAGGTGCTTCCTTTGTTAAAACAGCGACAATCATGAGGAAAGGAATGAGCTTTGGGGTAATTATAAATACTTCTGGAAAAACAATTAGAAAGTCGTTATGATATACGCATACTGAATTATTTCGATGATCTAGATTCCGTTCAAATAAAAAGAAATACATTCAAACTTTTGAGTATGAGAAATCTGTGGTCTGTAATTTGTTTTCTCATTGGCTTAAATTGTGTCACATGGTTTATGATAAATATCATTGCACTGAAATGCTTGCAGAACATCATATTGATTGACTCGATGCACTTGACCGTTTCTGGTATCATACCCTATTAAAACTCCTATACGTGATTTTCTGTGAATAAATATGAGATCAACAGACTGACGTGTCTAAAGGAACAAAGTTTGATGGCGTAGCCTGTCTGATAAAGCCTGTTTCCTTTTATTTCACAAATAGATTATTTGAATTCTTTTAGACGTGCATTGTTTTTCTTTTTACAATGATATTAAGAGTGCTGTTTAGTGCCAATAAAAACGAATACTTATGATTGTTCTTTCTGGGAGAGCTTCGTTAGTCAAGTTTGTACAATGTCTATTCGTATTTGTATCATTTATGTATTGTCAATGTGTCGTTTATGACCTGAGCAGTGATTTTGATATCGTCACATATCGTTGCATATAGAATGGTAACTCTGTTGCATGGAATACTAAGTTACTAAAGACACTCTTTATATTTTATTTAGGAACTGGCATTGTTACATCACTCTAGACGTACAGCCACCGTAACCAGTCAGGGTTTGGTCCAGTTACTAACCATTGGTCGTGAGGATTTCTTTGATATTTTTATGAGTGGACAGGGTCCAGATGAATTACCTGAACATATAAAATTTATTAGGTAACAATCATAAGTATATATATCAATATTACACAGTGATGTCAGCACTCTTAATACAATGTACACAAGGTCTTCTTGTCACATTGTAATGGATTCACATGCTTATTTCCTCCCATTATTACCACTGCGGTAACTCAGTTGGTAGACTGTGCTCACTCTATTAGTGAGAGACGTGGGTTCGAACCCCGACCAGGTATGACCCAACATTTCTTTCGCCAAGCATTCGGCATTACGAAATGATAGTCACGGTTCTTTCGAATGGTAACTTAAAATAAAAGAGGTCCCGTGTCACAGAAGGCTGGCAACATAAAGAACCCTGCTATCAGCACAACGAAAGACAGATTTCTGCACCCCCCCCTATAACTGACGACGTCAGGATATTTACTGGGACGTTAAACACCATTTCTCAACCCTTTTCATTAGCTTTTTTCTCTCTCTAAATAAAATTAAACTGACAATTATAGATCCAAGTAACACTTTTATTTATGGTCGGATTGTAGGGATGGTGTATTGCCTTAGAAGTAG
Source organism: Anadara kagoshimensis (assembly GCA_021292105.1). Lineage (NCBI taxonomy): Eukaryota > Metazoa > Mollusca > Bivalvia > Arcoida > Arcidae > Anadara > Anadara kagoshimensis. The sequence goes on from CM037873.1 coordinate 7,199,159, forward strand.
TTAATTAAAATCTAGAGGAGTCTCGCCACTTTACTTTCATTTCCGCCAGCAAACACTAATGAATGGAATAAAGAAAGCTGAAACTGAAAGTACAGATAATAACTCGGTGGTTATCACTAAGTATCGCCGATTTAGATCGATACGACACAAATTAAAAACTTATCAATGAAAGCTGTCATTTCCACGAGTTTACATCCCTATTTTGTAACTTGATAATAATCCAGAATTGTTTCTCTGTTAACTCCTAAGTTTATCAATAGATCAGTGTATCATTTTAAGTGTATAAATTGATTAATTTTGCCGCTCTATTCATTTTCTCTCAATTATGATTTATAGCGAAGTCTTGTATTTCTAGTACGGCTTTGTTTTCTATAAAACACCGTGAAATGATCAATACATTAGTACCTGTTTGATTACAACTTTGCATCATTTTAACACATCATTATTTAAATTATTATGTTTAACTTAAAGTGAAATGATGTGCAAATAAAGCCAATAACAAGTAAATGGAATAAAAATAAAATTCATGCCGAGTTAATGATTGATTTGGATAATTGTATCCTGTCCTGTTACGTCAGTGTGTTTTAGACCAGGACGTGTGTTTACCTCTGAAAAAGTAACTGATTAAAGTTAAGCAAAACATGTTATGTCCAAGGTTAGTAACGTCCCGAGAATAATTATACCCCCCCCGGCAAATGAAATTTAGGGGGGGGGGGGAATTATAAACGGATCACACTGTCCGTCAATCGTGCCTGTTTATGTATGGATTTTGATCAAACTTGAGGTGATGTGTCGTATAACTAGGTGCATTGGTCAAGGGGCATGACCCAGTGACAAAACCTATGTGGAATTCCTGACAATTCTACTTTAAAGTTTGTTTTAAATTCAAAATTCTACTTTAAAGTTTGTTTTAAATTCAAAATTCTACTTTAAAGTTTGTTTTAAATTCAAAATGAAGAAAACAGTTTGTAAACGGTGTTTGTTGAATATTTGAAAATAGAAAATATGAGTGAGCTGGAGTAATTGTACTTTACGATTCTTTCACTTTATCGAAGCGACCAAATATAGGATGGTGGAGAAAAACGGAGTAACCGGAGACAACAACCGACCTTTGTCAAGCGAACTGACAAGTGATCGCAATCTACAAATTGCCAGAATATCTTCGAACGTTGCGGCTCCGATCCATAACCTCTCATTTTAGACCACTCTTCCACTCATGTCTATGTTAATAAGATATGGATATTAATTAGGTTGCTAGACCACAATGATGGCAGTCACCTCTGATTAATTGTAATTGGTCAAAGATGGCCTTGGTTAACAACATGAGAATGGTGGTCATGACGAAATGTAAGCCATTATCTTTTAAACATATCTTTTTTCAAAATACCATGTTCCCATGACCTATTATTATCTTTTTATCATTTGACAAAAATCCTTGAAACATTATTGTAAATATGATAAATACGTTTTTGTTACTTTTATTCCAGCCAATGTGATTGCTTTGAGCACTGGCCATTAGACATTATCTCTTAAACATATTTTTTTCAAAATACCATATACCCATGACCTATTCTTATCTCTTCATCATTTGACCAAAATCCTTAAAACATTGTTGTAAATATGAATGATAAATGACAAGTTTGTATTGTTTTTATTTCAGCCAATGTGATTTCTTTGAGCACTGGCCATTAGAAGAACTAGTCGAACACCCTGAACAATGTTTGTTGCATTTCTTCAAGTAAGTAACTATCATTATTCCCCTTCCCTTTTCAAAGAACCAGCTTTCTTATAGCTTAAACAAACAAACAAACAAACAGTATGGGTTATGTATGATGTATTTATATGGTTTATGTTATTTTATTGCTTTTTAATCAACTAGTCGATTACCCAGAACAATGTTTGTTGCATTTCTTCAAGTAAGTAACTATCATAATTCTCCTTACCCTTTTTAAAAGAACCAGCTTTCTTATAGCTTAAACAAACATTATAGGGCTCATGTATGACGTATTTATATGGTTTATCCAATTTTATCTTGCCCAGTGTGTTTCAACCGATTCTATTTGTAAACGTCCTCTGTAGGCGGCCACAGTGGCCTACTCTTTCTTGTTACTCTACAGATGTGTTTAAAGCGAGTACTGAGACCTCGGTTTTGACATGGTTTTGTGTGTTTTTTTTATTTTGATTCTTACCAAAAATAAAAAGTTATGAGTAATGCGGTGTTTAAAATTCTGATTTGGACATGAGATGAAAATCATTTCAGAAAATTGCAAGTTTTAATAATATAGGTATTTGTTGGTATTTTGGAGATAATGTTTGTATAAGTGGGTTTATTAAGGGTTTTCAAAAGAACTCCACCATGGTGGCACCACTATACACCATTGTACCTGTATGATCAGTGTGCCACTAAAGTAGGTACAGTTTTTTATGCCCAGCGTCCGTCCAAAGTCGGGACTTTTGTTAAAGTTATGTCAGTAATACATGTTTGTAGCGTTTGTCCTATATCTTCTATTCTAAGAGTTTTGTCGGTTGTTCTTGACGTACGAGTATCTGTGTACCGCCAGCATGTTTGGTTTTCGTTTACGAAAAAAAAACACATTGGAAAAACTAGGCAATACATGTATAGAATAACGTGACAAGTAAAAATACATTTATTGTAAGTTATTATAAGATGCGTTATATTAGCTTCTAGAATTGTAAGACTCAGTTTTGCTTTCAAACCAAATCCTCTAAACATACCCGTGATATATTGACCTTAGTTTGAATTTCAAAATTTCAATGTTAGCCTATATTTTTAATCATTTATAAATGTTATCAATAACGTGGGCTTAAAATGGAGATATTTATCTTTATTTTCAATTGAAAGACATCATATTGGTCATTGAGATGAAATATAGTATAAAGTAATGAATTATACGGCTATTGGCTTTTAACACCTTGTAACACCTGGTATAATGGTTCTATTATCTTCAACAGGTTTATATAAAATCTTCACCTTAACACTTATCTTTCATCCCGTACGATAAATACCGAGTATTTGTAAAAACGTTTCAACTGTTTTATTTTATAGATAAAATATTGTATTTCTACGGTTTTGATTTTATTAAGCAGTTGATTGGAACCATCACTCATATTTATACTGTCTTTATATCAAGTCAAATGGTTTTCAGTATGCTGTTTAACGAACTTTTATACTGTTTAAAGGCGTGGTGGTGTATACTGATGTGGGATTTATTGAATGTGGGCGTGATATATATATTGACATAAACATTAGTATTGGTGATAGATTTATTGACAAAATGAACTGACATGTTCACCTGTGTTAAAAAATAACAATGTTTTTTTCTCAACATTGTACCGTAACTGGTGGAAAAAGCAGATTTATTTGCGCGCTTCGGGTTGATTCTGAGATGTTGTCTTTGTCACGTGTTGATTTTAATCTTATATTTAAATGTTTTGTAATTGTTCGTAGCAATGTTCGTTTAGCTTAAAGTAAACGCTTTTAAAAATAACCACTATATGCAAACAATCTGTGTTTAAACGCCACTGCATTTCTGTCTGTAGTAAAAGATCATATCACCTGTCTAAAGGATAAAACCAAAACTAATCAGATAGGTGTTTTAGTGATGAAAAACTGTTTGGTTGCCATGTTGTTGGTTTTAAATACAGTATTTTATTTGTTGTGTTCTTTTTGTAATGGAAGATAACCATCCAATCTGTCACCATGGAATTCCAAACACCAAATTGCTGCCATTGTTCTTCGTTACGAATTATAAACAATGTTTATGGTTTGCATTGAAAGTTCAAATGTAAATGTTATAGTTTTTTTTATCTTTTGTAATTCATGTTTTTATTGTCCCATACATTAAATAGGGATGGTCAAGTGCCAGGGTTGGGGCCACTGGGTTCACTTGCCGGGTAACAAAAGGACAATTTTACAAATACAACACATCTATATATATACAACACACCATCAAGTACTTAAGTAAATAACAAATATATAGTTTTGTTTCCAATATTTTCAACATTTTATCTATTACAGTATAACCTGTGTATAAAGACCACCCAGGGAACTGATCAAGAGTGGACTTAATTTTTAGTTTTTTTTATCTTGACTTTTGTTTGATATAAGTTCACCATTATGGACTCTTCTAAAGTATCGGTCTTAGTTATTTATGTAGAAGTAAAAAACTAACTATACCTACTTAAATTTAAACGTGATTTGTTTTTGTTTTTTTTATACTTGAAATAATTAAACTTTGATTAAATTGAAAACATTTAATATGTGGTTTTACTGCGACGAAGCAACAGCAACAAGACAGTTTTCACTTTCTCTGTGCCATCATAGCGACAAGGCATAGTTGTTATTTTTCTGTGTCGTCGTAGCGACAAGGCATAGTTGTCCTGTCTCTGTGTCGCCATAGCGACAAGGCATAGTTGTCATCTCTCTGTGTCGACGTACCGACTAGGCATAGTTTTCACCTTTCTGTGTCGTCATAGCGACAAGGCATAGTTGTCCTCTCTCTGTGTCGCTATGTGTCGCCATAGCGACAAGGCATACTTGTCATCTTTCTGTGTCGTCGTACCTAATATATTAATAGGCATAGGTTTCACCTTTTCTGTGTCGTCATAGCGACAAGGCATAATTGTCATTTTTCTGTCGTCATAGCACAAAGTCACAAGGTATAGTTGTCATTTTTCTGTCTCGTCGTAACGACTATGCATAGTTTTTACCTTTTCTGTGTCGTCTTTAGCGTTATTTTTGTTAAAGCAGGGATAGAAAGATATATACTAGTATACGATAATCTATATTTATTTATGTTTTTACAGGAGAAATGTAGTTGTGGTAAAGGATAGTACACAGTCTGAGTGGATATATGTAGTCAAATCGGTCTGTATTAAATATATACATCAAAGAAATAATACTTTTTGTTGTTTCTGATTTCTTCTATGAATATTGTAACATAATATCATCTTAAAATTCTCATGATTTCAAAAGTTACGCAAGTATTTTACTAAAAAAGGAGTTTTTGTATCAACTTTCTTGAAATGATAACTTAAAGTAATACATCCATACTAAAATAATTATAATGTAAAATCTGCATGAATTAAGTTGTTCCCCAGCGTACTGCCTGATCAATATCCCTTGACGTTCGTAGAACAACGTTTTGGAAAACGTTTATTTCGAAATTTCCCGTCATTTTTACGGGGAAACGTGAACTGAAGCGATGCTACCGCCATTGAAAATACTTGTTTCGCAGAAACGTTATGGGTATCACATGATACACAGGCGAACCACATTAATGTTCGTTGATTCTTAAAAAAAAAAAAAAAAAAACCAAAAACAAACATGAGACATATCTGTTGCATTAGGAAATTTTTTTATGGAATCTTGAAAAATACATAGGATCTGGAAGATCATATGGAATATAAATGTATTGTTTTCTTGATAAGTATTCAGCTAAATGTAAGATATTGTGAAACATAAGATATTCGCGCAAAGAGGTTCCATTAACACTTTTCAAAAATGTGAACTATACTAATGTATAACCTTTTTATTTTAGGGTTCTTGTATAGTATTAAAACAATTAAAGGGTGTTACAGCAAGACTAGGCAGAAAGACAAAGTTAAATAGTGATACAAAATTACCCAAGTTACAAATGGCGCCAGGTATATATATATGATAAACATTGGACTTCATTAATATACCACAGAAGTATTTTACTCATTTACTTGGGAACTTAAACCCTTCAAAATATATGTGACAGTGACTGGGAAAATGGGTCCAGATGCGCAAAAATCGCATTTTCAGATTTTTGCATTTTTCAAAAGCACCGAGACTTAATAACATAACCTGAAATTTTGAGATGAATATCTCAATTATTCTTAAAGTTATGAAGGATTTACTATTCTGTGGTTTTTTTTACAGAAAAGGGCCTTTACTCGACTAAATCTCTTAAATTACAACATTTACAGATTTTTTTTTAAATTTTACAAGATCTGAATATTTATTTCAAAGAAATTTTTAATGCATTTGCAACAAAAATTGAAAAGCTTATCCTAAGTCAATATTTTATGTTCTTCAATAATGAGATTTGTTTTCAAATGTATATCCGTAACCATGGTAACGCTTATATGACAACGCCATAAAATACAAATATGCCACTCCATTTAGCTAACATGGAAAGAGGAAAAATACCAAATTTTGGCATTTATACGCCCAAATGACTTATATTTTAAATTAGATAGATTATAATGTAGGGAGAGCGGAACAATTAATTTGTCCGTAAACGTAAGTTTTATAAAAATACTCAAGAAATTAGGGTTAGAATTTGTGTTTGATAACCTGAGCGTTTTGAATGAAAAATAGTGACTTTCTGCCACAAATACTCGTATGTTGGAGATAAATGCGTTTTATTTATTTTTCATTTCTAATACATGTTGTAAATGATAAATGAAAGATCAACACTTGGAGTTTTTAAAATATTCAATGAAATAAATTTATATGTAACAATAAGTCACGTGTTAGGAATATTTTAGTTATATCGAGACGTCGCCAGCTAAAGGTGAATGTGTAAAAAAAAATTTGCCTGTGCGTTGCGCTGATGGCTTTATACAACAGGGCTCTTTTCTTTATAGTACCACACCTACCTTGGCACGGGGTCTCGTTTATTTTAAGTTCCCATCCGAAAGAACCGTGACTTTCATTTCGTAATGCTGAGTGCTTGGCAAAAGAACAGTCACTACCCACTTTCAAGTCTTGGGGTCAAACCCAGTCTGGGTTCGAACCCACGACCTCCCACTTACAGAGCGAGCACTCTACCAATTGAGCTACCGCAATGGTATGCATTTAAATGTAAATGTCCAAAAAAATAGTGAAATATCCTAACACGTATAAGATATGTACAACACAGCTGATTTGATCAAGAAATAAAAAATAAAAATATAAACAGTCATATAAAATAAGTCAAGAAAAGACAAACATATTGGGATTACTGATGGATGGGTTCGGAAGTAAATCCCAGTAGTGTGTTTATACTGCCGTTGAAGTACCCTCATCAAACCAAATATTTAACAAATACGCATATTTATACCCCCGCAAACTAGTTTGAGGGGGTATATAGGAATCGCCATGTCCGTCTGCCCCTGTATAATTAATTCCGGGCCATATTTCCTAATTCCTTGGGACGACTATCATAAAATTAAACTTCACATGATAATCTTCATGGTCCAAAGGTGAGTCATGACCTTGAACCAAGGTCATATCAGAAAGGTCAAGGTGGTGGGAAACATTTTTTTGGGCTCTAAAGAGACAGTATTTAGCGACATATACACAAATCAATTCAGTCGTTTGAAAAAAATGAATCATGGTCATGGACTTATGTAATGTATCAGCTTTTTAAATAACATCCGCACATCCTTCATCTGCTAAACACAATGCATGGAAATAATATGTAAATATACAATGATATTAAATGGTAACCAAGTTGAGAAACAAGTGGCACAGTTATTTGTACGTCAAACTAGGTAACCGTAGGTAGTAACTTCATTTGACATTAACAGCAACACTCAGCATTTCGGCAAGCTTACACTCATAACTCACCCGCGGGCCTCAGTAACCGAGTAGTCTAGAGCGCAAATACGGATCACAGCGCCTCCTACCACCTATCTTCGAACCCCACTTGGGTCAGGAGTTTATCCGGGCGCTACAGTTTTATCCACCTTTCAACTTTCGGCATCAATATAAGTGAAAATGTAAGGTTTCACGCCTTTGGCGTAAAACTCAATTTTCCCCAATTACCTTGACTGCGCAATACAATCAGCCTTATTCACATTATTATGATATTATCGGTCACGTGCTTTTGCCATTCAGGGCTTTCTGGCACAAGGCCCCTGTGTCCACGCTTCTATATTTTTGTTTTTAAAAAAAAAATCATCATATCAAGAAGCTCTTGTCAGAGGCTAAATCATATCAAGATGTTTAGAGTCGCAAGCTCATCCAGAAGAAACTAGGCCTATATAAAACTCAATCTTATTTAATATCATACGGATTTCTGGACAATATGATACTTATGTCAAGTGCTAATTTTTAAATTTTTACAATTTAAAAAAATCAGCAAATGACTGATTTCAAAACACATCCATAAAAAGTAACATTTTATGTGGTTAAAATCTTTTCTTTAATTTCTTTTTAAAACTGTAAGTATTGTTGTTACTAGTTTTGAAGAAACCTATCCGTGATTTAATACTCTAAAGGATTTTTTTATTTTGTTTAGCAGGACAGACATGGTTTTCTTGTCTTTATTAAATTGTATCTATTTCTAATACGGAGAGATGTACAGAAAATGAAGAAAAGATCCATAGAAAGTGACAAATTTTTATTTCGTTCATTGCTTATTCTTAAAATTAATTATTAAACGAGGGAAAATAGGATTATCAGAGCTTTAGGTGAATCAATATTTTAAATTCGACAACAACAATAACACACAGTACTTAGAATGACATAAAGCTACCTACTTTTAAATACTATAAATAAATAAATAAATAAATAAATAAATAAATAAATAAATAAAAAAATTGTATGTGTTTGATAATTTGGTATGTCGACAATGTGCAGACTTCGGCATTCATGAACCGGAATTACTTTCATGAAGATGGCTACAAGGACACAACATGTATACAATCGGAGGTCTACTTTTTGACCGGCACAGTACGGACGTAATAGAAGACATTTTATCCAAGCTGTTAACTACCCTTTTAATGTATCGTGTTCACAACTCGATCTAGGGATATCCAGTGCCTGTGTATATATTTAAATCATGAATAAAACTTCTGATCCCCTAATTAAGTACCAATGAAAATTTAATTGAAACCAGTATTTTAGCTATGTACATCTCGGTTCAATTTTGAGGAATCGTGATTTATTCATCATCAAATCACTCGAGTGGATTTAAAACATAACCATAACATAAATGAATTAATTAATTTTAAAAAAGGTTGGCAATAGGGACATTTAAAAAAACCAGCTATGCTCGCCGTCGTATTGCTTGAGGACCGTCTGAAAACGTCAAATCGAGTGTGTTTATAAGTCATGTCAATCAAACGTTTTAGATTAAACGTGTGCGCGAATTCATTATTTTATTATAAATGTAGATTGATTATAATTTTGAAAATGTACATGTTAATACAAATACACATGAAGCACCAGTTTAAATGCGCTCGTTTGATTGCTTGATAAATTTGTGTTTGCATGAACTTTATCATAAATTTCAATGCAAGGTGCACAATTTTGTGACGTCAAATTTTCTGTTCAATTTTCTCAGTTTGACGTCAGAGCGCAACTGGACCCATTTTCCCAGTCGCAGTCACATATAAAGAAATACATCAATTCTGCTTCATGGGGCTCTTTTGTGGATATCATTTGGAAAACTTTGAAAAAATCGCGTTCTAGTGATGATTTCAAAAACTTGCAGTAAAAACTTTGCATCGAACAACAAACCGTGGACAGAGCATATAGCTGTATTTAGTTGTAAAAACCTACTGTATACCAACTTTTATCCGCGTGCGATTAAATTTTCGCGTGTTTCGCAAGGAAAAATAACCGCTAAAGTTAATCGTCGCGAATTTGTTACCAAAGATGGTTTTATTTATACCAAATATTCAGCTAAACTCCATAGTCGCGAAATGGTTTTGGTAAGAGAATGGCGAAAGTTAATATCCATAAATGAAAGTTGGTTTACAGTATGTTGATAATCTTAATACTAAGTCGTGATTTGGCTGTTTATAAGTATTACTTTGTTTGATTTTGCAATATTAAGACGATGCTTGAATTGTCCGAAATACCTCACAAACTTTGAGCGAATAATCGAATCAAATACAAATTCTATTTGAATTCTGAAAAGAAATTACAATGAAATAGTATTATTTTAATTTTTCAGCAAAAGTGGACACGGGTCTTCGTAAACGACGCCAGGTTAAGTCTGCTGGTGCAGAAAGAGAGATTGAGAAGGTAAATATGATTTTAGACGATGGATTTCATCAGTTTTATAGTTCGGTGTTAAAAGATTTTATTATTTTTAACAACTTTGGTTGGCATATTTGACGTTAATATCTATACGAGTTATTTCTCTTTGATCTGTTGACAGACTGTTGTTAACAGGATGCATTCAGGCTTTGGATGTCGGCATCAGACTTAATGTAGACGTGACATATAACTTAAATCTTCTTCATAGCCTTAAATACATTGGAGCTATACTGATTAGAACCAAATTGTCCTCTCTCAATTCTTAGGGATATACTATTTGTAATGGGTAAAATCAAACTTTTTGTTTTTAACTTTTACAGGACATTGCCAAACAAGTGAGGGTACAGACACCAATCTCCGATAGAGGGGCGAGAGAAACCGAAGATAAACATTTTTCAAAAAGTCAATACTCAAAATTCCCAGCTACTCATAAGGCGTATTTTGTAAGTCTACCTTTGGTGTAGTTTTACTTTTACTTTCTATGTTCTATTGCTATTGGCCATCTCTCTCTCTCTCTCTCTCTCTCTCTCACACACACACACACACACACACGCGCGCGCGCGTTTCAATTGACACTTTTCAGCAGGTATAAGACTGGGGTGGTCTCAATGACTATTTGTGTATTGTTAACGATTCCTTTATTTTAAGCCACATCAGTAATGTCCATTTGTTGTCAAGAGCCTGGTAGTTTTTCTTATAATATTAATATTCTTAATGATTAATGGGAACACAAGGTCATGTGGTGTATGTACATGTATTTTTGTTTTGTATTAATTCGCACCTTTATAATGCCTTGGCGCTATGTAGAAGCTAAACATACAGAACATGGTGTCTATAAAAATGGTAGCAAGTCAACCTCTAACGATCACAGTAATGTGCCACTTATGATTTATCCATTCTACCACTGCGCCTCCAATTGCTAGTGGTGCTCTCATAATTCCCCAAGGTACATAACTAGCTTATAGCGAAAACATTACAACAATACAGTAACATAACATTCCAGTTTGTTTTTGTTTTCCTTCATGTGACTATATAGTTGTTTACTCCACAGAGTCCATTGCGGAGACCCCCAGCTAAGAAACCGTATGAAATACCAAAACGGTGCAAACCTCCAAAACGAAAAGAGCCAGAAGTAGAGAATACCGGTAAACCCCCTCCCGTGTTTGTACAAGTAGATGTTTTAAAGCCTAAAGATGCCTTTGTAAGTTGTTTTGTATCACCAAAAAGAAATAAATACTAATATTTTTTTTTACATTTTGTCCTGTTTTCAGAAAATAAATACATGTATATATCGATTTAGTTATATGTTGAATATTTATTAGTTTTTTCGAGTACAGAGCATTGAACTGTATATATGTACATCTCAATTTTGAATATCTCATTTTAAAACTTTCCTTCGCTTTCGAAAGATTCATATTATTCTCCTCTTCTTGTTTGTTTCAATTACTACACAGGTTTACGCTGTATGTCAAAACTTGCTATTTGTGTGATTTTCTATTACGTATGTTTGACATACCAAATAGATGTTTTATATATATATATATATGTCTGACTAGTCATATGTAAAATGACATGTGTCTTACACTGCCTGTTTTGTCATATACTTCAAAGTCATATATGTCTTGATCTGTCTTTGCAAATAGTGTAAACTGGGGTTAAGAGTATCATATTTGATCCACCAAGTCAATTCAATTAAATACATGACAACTGCACACTAATAAGGGATTTTGGCATCCTAATTCGAAAGAAAAATCGCTCTGAACATGATTTCAAAATATCTGTGGCAATATATTAATTTTAATGTTTTTAACATTTTAAATCACTTTTCAATTTATTTCAACATGCCTTTTAGATTTTGAGAATCTATCTCTTTACCTTTTGAATTCTTATAAAAGTTTTGATAGGTAATTAGCTGTATGGTACGTTTTCTTTCCTTTAAAGGGTTTGGAAACCATAGATTTCGATGATGGCATTGAAAGACCAAAAACAGTTGTTACATTGGTAAGTAGGACTATTTAGAAAAGAGAACTAGAGATAAATCATCATTGCTAAAAAAGCCAGATAATCAGTTCTGGTGGGCGGTTATGTTTACAGTCACAATCGCATTATTTGTACGTTGATCTTATGAAAGTACGTCTAAAAGTCTTCTGAAAGGGTTCGTACCAAATATGTTACATCGCTAAACACTGAAAACAAAAGGCGTCAGGTACGTCATATCATCAACATCAACATCAAAGCGTCAGGTACGTCAGATTATCCACATTAAAGCGTCAAGTACGTCAGATAATCGATATCAAAGCGTCAGGTACGTCAGTTTATCGACATCAAAGCGTCAGGTACGTCAGATTATCGACATCAAAGCATCAGGTACGTGAGATTATCTACATCAAAGCGTCAGGTACGTCAGATTATCTACATCAAAGCGTCATGTACATCAGATTATCTACATCAAAGCATCAGGTACATCAGTTATCTACATCAAAGCATCAGGTACGTGAGATTATCTACATCATGGCGTCAGGTACGTCAGATTATCGACATCAAAGCATCAGGTACATCAGATTATATACATCATGGCGTCAGGTAGTCAGATTATCTTCATCAAAGCGTCAGGTACGTCAGATTATCCACATCAAAGCGTCAGGTACGTCAGATTATCTACATCAAAGCGTCATGTACATCAGATTATCTACATCATTGCGTCAGGTACGTCAGATTATTGACATCAAAGCATCAGGTACGTCAGATTATATACATCATGGCGTCAGGTACGTCAGATTATCTTCATCAAAGCGTCAGGTACGTCAGATTATCCATTACAAAGCGTCAGGTAAGACAAACTATGAATATCAAGGCGTCAGGTACGTCATATCATCCACACCAAAGCGTTAGGTACGTCAGATTATCCACACCACTTAAGTTGTCAGGTACGTCGGATTATCGACATCAAGTTGTCAGGTACGTCAGATTATCCACATCCAGGTGTCATATACTCAGATGATCAACATTAAGGCGTCCGGTGGGTCAGAGTATCTACATGGTGGCATCATAGAGGACAGATTATCTACATCCAGACGTCATATACTGAGATAATCAACATCAAAGCGTCATATACGCCTGCTTATCTACATCTAGACGTCTTACACTCAGATTATGCACATGTGGGCGTCAACTATGTCTAAATATCCACATCAAGGCGTCATGTACACCAGATTATTGACATCAAGGCGTCAGCTACGTCAGATAATCAATAGAGAATTTTTCACGCTCCGTGACGGATACCGCTATCCGGTTTGTATTATACATTTATGACACTTTGTGGCCTTTACAAGCAGCTGTCCCGAAAGTGCTTTTTGTCTGGTCTGCAACTTGCTTTTCTTGTCAACAAAGTATTATCACCATATACTATGACACCATAGGACCCGCTCGTAAATCCTACCAATTGTTCTTTTATTTCCGCTGTTCATATTACGTTATACATGTTGAACGTGCTATGTGTCTAGAAAACGATAGATATGAAAAATAAATAACAATCTTATTTGCAAGATTATAACCGGAACATATATATTAGTGAGACGCCTGCTTCTGTTATAAATCGCGATCAATCGGTCGATCGTTATATATAAACATTTTTGAAACCATATTTGTTAAACGACTTTGGAAGTGTTTCTGTCATACACATAGTATTTTTACGGGGTGTGTGTGTTCTAGTAGTATTTTGGAGGGGTGATTAAAAACACATTTGACAGAATAACTAAAAACATTTGCTTACAGCTTAAATGAATTTGATGATACATCCATTTTATATTTAATTTAGGTAAGCCAGGGCGCAGAATGTGTAATGATGTCTAAAGCATTTTTCGCCAAACACGCAAACGAAAGAGTTAAACGATGGATTCGACATCAAATCCGTCCGTATCCCATTGATGAAACATTCCAGGAAAATCTTCAAATCAAAGTGGACTGGGAACTTTATAAAGCGGATTTAATTAATGATCTAACTAGTAGAATTTAGTTTAATTTGTTCAAAGTTATGTTTTATGAAACAACGAGAAAAACTATTTTCATCAGGTCAGGTTTTAGTTCTGAGCTGAATGATAAAAGCGTTTCGGTCCAGGTCCGGATATAGTTGAGAGGATTTGTGCCGGAAGTCAGGAATCGTTTATTTCTGTGATAATAAATACATGGCTGTGCTTTTTCTATATTTTAATAAAGTGTTTAAAACATGCATATAATTTGAATTATTACCATGGATAACGGGTTAGAGTGAACGAATGGGAGTAATGGTGTTTTAAGCCCCAGTCAGTATTATATCGCTTATACTGGATAATGATCAGTGCTATGAAGCTGAAATATACAAAACCATGTTTGATATACAACCACCTGCAGTAACTTTCTACAAACACTTACATTTGTCCTTTTCCCTCGGAAATATGTAATCAAAATCAAAAACAAACATACTAATCCATTTCATTTTGTAAATGACATACACTTCCTGAACACTAGATGGTAATAGATTGTGCTTTCTTATGTTTCACTGACGCCTTATCAACATGTGGCATATAGACGGAAGATGTATAGCAAATTAACGTATGTTTTCTCACACATTTTATTGGGTCCTTATGAACGATCAAGGATAAACCTTTTAGCTACATAACTATAGGGAAACACTATTGACCTGTCCGTTTGACATTTCATACAGAAGGATCCACCCAATAAATGGGTAGTAGTAGGATTCACTGTTATTAGTATGTACTTAAGGTACATGATTAGAGTTCACATTATGTAGACAAAATAAACACCTGTGCTACCTATACATGGACCGTTATAAATATTTAAATCAAAGGTCAAGCGGACAGGTTAAAAGTGTTTGCCTATACTATAGCGGTTCATGGGTATAAACATATGTTAAGAAAATATATGTTAAACTTTCCGCAGTAATTGTCTGTTGTGCTTACAGTAAGGCTTCGGAGAGAAATAGATAAGTCTAATTGAATAAAAAACTATTTATTAGCTGTTATCTCTATATGCATATGTATGTGTTTATCTAGACGATGTTTATCTTTCGGATTCGACTTATATCATTGTGCAGCCAAATTCTTTATTTAAATAGAAAGAAGCAAGAAAACTAGTCTGATTCAGAATTAAATGTTAACTATGAATATTAAGCTGCTAAGATAAGGTATTACTTATTGTTTATGTCAAAGCTTATACCACAGACTAATGGTATTCAGTGCACTGAAAATAGAGAGAAGAGTTTAACTGTTATAATCACGAAGCCTTAACTATCCAGTGCTTATACAATTACACTCAAGTTTCAAGGATATTTGTTGCACAGAGAGAGAGCTATGTAATAATGTCGTATGTCCAGGCATCATATATAAAGAATACATGCAATTATCACCACTACACTTAGTCTAACTATCTTAGTTAGAGTGTTCCCTTCGTATTTGGGAGAGGGGGTTCGAACCCCGGCCGGCCAGGATATGGCGAAGACTTGAAAATAGGTTGTGACTATTCTTTCATCAATCAATCGGCCTTAAGAAAGTCGCGGGATCCTTCGGTTGAGATCTTAAAAACCAATGTCACGTGTCACGACAGACGTGGCACACTAAAGAACTCGAACACTACCTTCGCATTGGCTGGATGAAATTGTCTGCTTATTCACCAATAGATAGCGTCTGAGTTTAAGTTAAATATTCTTGACTGGGACGTTAACCCTTATGCAACCAATCAATCCGTCTACCTGTCATCGATTTTGGGTTTTGGCTCATTGTGTGGCCATCGACCTAATTTTGGTCATTGTGAAATGTCACAGACATATATGAAAAGCCTTGTCCTAAAAGGTTCCTATTAAATTTGGTTTAATACAATTAGTTTCAGTGGAGGTTTTGTATTTTATGTCATTTATATTAACAATTAGACACATGATACACGGCGAACGGGTAACCATAGAAAACCTCATCCGTGTCTCTGGCGCATGGGAACTAAAAGATTCCCTAAACATTTACTTTTTATAGCAAAGGTTTTTACTATAAAAGCAAAGGGCGTATGCTTGAAGTTTTTTTTTAAATGCCAAATTCTGTAAAATTGAATAACACGACACTGCTTGAATAGTTAAAATGTCAACACCAATTTTCAATTGTTACGAAGCAATACCCAGCTTCTATAGCCGTTTGCATGCTATATACAACAATTAATGTGTCTATTTACACGTTTATTCTGTAATCATATATTATATACAAGTATAAGTTTATAGAAGTGTACCCAAAGGAGAAAAAAATCAGGCCAATTACGTCGCTAGAGCACCTTACTGGCTGCAGTTAATCCCCAAAAGTGATTTTATTTCTAAAATTATAAACACAATGACATGTTTGATAGAGAACAGGCTATTGACACGGTCATAAACATAAAATATTAACTTGCTCTTGGTGATATTCTGTGATTTAACATACACGATGTCATCATTATCTGTCGTAATAACATCTAAATATGTGTAGGATATAATAATACAAGACCTTTATTGGCCATTTAGGAACCCTTTAATGCAGTCATTTGTTTTAAAACTTTTAAATATTTGTCGTAACAATTTCAAATGTGCTACATCTGTCAACTCTTAACATTAACAAACTACTTTTGTATGAATATTAAGTAGAATTCAGAAACTATAATATCTTTATTGACTTATTGTTTTAGAATTTATAAAAGTGGAGTAGAAAGATCACTTATATCGAGACAATCAGTTCTTGGGGTGGTTGAAGAAGCCAGAGTGCTAGGAAAACATCACCGACCTTTGCCAAGCAAACTGACTAATTTCCTGACACTAGGCTCTGTCCAAATCAGAGTCTTACCTAGTCGATGCTTTGCGATTCAGATCACTCGGCCACTCAGAATTTAAAGATGCCAGCTAAAACGCTCATGGTATATATAATACCAAGTTGAATCAATTAGTTATATTTATAATCTAAATATCAACCACTATTGAACCATTTTTCTACGACTGACGTTATTTTGTGATGAACTGTTAAGTGTAAAAAGTTCCGTCACGGCGTAAGAAACGCAATAATGGGTAATTAAGCGGTAAACTCAACAAATACATGTAGTTACAATTAATTTTTTTTGACGTATTCTGGTCTTTTTTAAAAAAAATCATCATTCGCAAATAAAAAATTTACATGATTGTAAGCGCTTCTCGATTTATGCATGATTTGCCCCATCCTGATTTAACAGTTCATACATTGATGAGCGATTAAAACAAACGTCAATCCTGAACAAAACTGTTTGGTTTTAAAAGTACGCGTAGTACCCATAGCCTATGACAGAATGATCAGACGAAATAATTATACCGTTTTATCTTATAGAAGATTACAAAAGGTTTTTTAACTTAAGCAAATCTGTCTGAGTATGGGAAACGTAGTGAAAGATAAACTAAGAACGTGTCTTTAATGTAAGAAGCTGAAGTAATATGTGGTTTTATATTAATCCGTTCTATATATCTGATAAACAAAGAGTAACGCCTTTTACACTGTGTTCCATTGTTAAGACGTGATCATGGCTATGACTGAAGGGATTAAGGTTAATTGTATCTTGGGTTTGATTCACGGGCTGCAACAGAAATGGATATCAGTGAAAATGAGCCAGCTAGTATAGAAATATAGAGCATTGAACTTTAATATTGTTGGTTGACATTCTATAATTGTTATACAAATAAATGTACCTGTAACAAAAAAGGCCAAAATTATGACATTGGAAGCAATACAAACTTAGAATAGGATGAAAATGATATTAATAGCGGGAGAACAAAACTGTATTATGCAATTTTGTAACAGATAAAGCAACAAAAAATATATTAAACAAAATAAACACATTTTGAGACCATTGTTTATAAAACCCTTGACTTTAAATAGAACACGTCTTCAGACAATTGATTACAAACGCCTGACTTTTGATGTAACACAAATTGAAACCAATGATCATAATACTCTAGACTTTTGATGGAACCCAAATTGAGACCACGGATTATAAAACTGTAGACTTCGGATGAAACCCAAATTGAGACCACTGATTATAAAACTGTAGACTTCGGATGGAACACAAATTGAGACCTCTGATTATAAAACTGTAGACTTCGGATGAAACCCAAATTGAGACCACTGATAAGAAGACTGTAGACTTCGGATGAAACCCAAATTGAGACCACTGATTATAAAACTGTAGACTTTGAATGAAACCCAAATTGAGACCACTGATTATAAAACTGTAGACTTCGGATGGAACACAAATTGAGACCTCTAATTATAAAACTGTAGACTTCGGATGGAACACAAATTGAGACCTCTGATTATAAAACTGTAGACTTTGGATGGAACACAAATTGAGACCTCTGATTATAAAACTGTAGACTTCGGATGGAACACAAATTGAGACCTCTGATTATAAACCCTATGGGAAAAGCATATATATGCTATCTCCTCTGAAGCTAGTGAAGCAAATTGAACCAAACTTTACAGGAATGATGTATGGAAGGTCCTTTACGTAGATAGCCAAAATTTTTCTGATCTGTCAAAAAACATGGCTGCCAGCGCAAAAGATAGTTTAACATTGGACCCTATGGGAAAAACGCAGCTGACTATGTCCTCAGAAATGACTGAAGCAAATTTAACAAAGCTTCACAGGAATGATGTATAGAAGGTCCTTTACTTAGATTGCCAAAATTTTTCTGATCCGCCGAAAAACATGGCCGCCAGGGCAGAAGATAGTTTAACATTGGACTCTATGGGAAAAACGCATTTTTGACTATGTCCTCAGAAATGACTAACGCAAATTGAACCAAACTTTACAGGAATGATGTATAGAAGGTCCTTTACATAGATTGCCAAATTTTTTCTGATCTGCCAAAAAACATGGCTGCCAGCGGAGAACATAGTTTCACATTGGACCCTATGGGAAAAGCATATATATGCTATCTCCTCTGAAGCTAGTAAAGCAAATTGAACCAAACTTTACAGGAATGATGTATAGAAGGTCCTTTACATAGATTGCCAAATTTTTTCTGATCTGCCAAAAAACAGGACTGCCAGCGCAAAAGATAGTTTAACATTGGACCCTATGGGAAACACGCATTTTTGACTATGTCCTTAGAAATGACTGAAGCAAATTGAACCAAACTTTACAGGAATGATGTAAAGAAGGTCCTTTACATAGATTGCCAAAAATTTTCTGATCTGCCAAAAAACATGGCTGCCAGCGGAGAACATTGTTTCACATTGGACCCTATGGGAAAAGCATATATTTGCTATTTCCTTTGAAGCTACTAAATCAAATTGAATCAAACTTTACAGGAATGATGTATGGATGGTTCTTTACTTAAATTGCCGAAATTTTTCAGATCTGCCTATAACATAGCCGTAATACAAAACATAGTTTACCATTGGACCCTATGGGAATAGCATATATTTGCTATTTCCTCTGAAGCTACTGAGGCAAATTGAATCAAACTTTACAGGAATGATGTATGAAAGGTCCTTTACTTAGATTGCAGACATTTTTTTGATCCGCCAAAAAAGATGGTTGCCAGCACAGAACATAGTTTAACCCTATGGGAATAGCATACATTTGCTATCTCCTCTAAAGCTACTGAAGCAAATTGAACCAAACTTTATGGGAATGATGTATGGAAGGTCCTTTATTTAGATTGACACAATTTTTGCGATCTGCCAAAAACATGGCCGCCAGCATAGGACATAGTTTAACTTTGGAACCTATGACAAAAGCATTTATTGGCTATTTCCTCTGAAGCTACTGAAGTAATTGAAAATTGAATCAAACAAAAATGATGTATGAAAGAAATTCACCAAGATTGCCTCCACTAAACACATGACCACCAACATAGATAAAAAAACACATTTCAACCCTCTCTTGAAATTACTGAAGCAATTCATCCATTCTATACAATAATTATATATATTAAACCCTTTACAACAATACAGCCAAAGACGTACCATGATAAATCACTGTGATAGACGTACCACTCTGGTTGGTGAAATGTGTATATCCTTTCTCTTGTTTAATCTATCAAAAAGCTTTCTTTTGCATTTAAAATGATGCATTGTGCAACTTTAAACACAAAAGAAAACTTGTCAATAGCACTACCAGGAAAAAAGCTACATTCCATTTGATATGCCGATCACAGTGGTTTATCTAGGAAAGTCTAGCTGAACTGTAACATTGACCAAATTTTTTTATCAACAAAAAATATAACTTCCAGTGGGGTACATAGTCAGTCAAAAGCTGATCATAGTCGATCGATCAAAAGCTCATCAGATCTTATGTTTGTAATTTATCTATGTATATGCCGCCTCTAAATAAAACTTATTTATTTATTTATAATTAAACATGGGACCAAATGCAAAAAAACCCCAAAAAACTGCAATCTGATTAAAATCAGATCTCTCACTTGCTGCCCTTTTCTGATATAGTTGCGTCGTGGGAGATCTGAGGGAACCCCGTTGAGGGTCATATGTGAATGAGCTTATGGTAATTAACTAAAACTGACCATTCAAATTGCGTGTTTCATTTACAATAAATTTATAACACTTTCAAAATCTCGGAAGATGAAATTTCATTGGACAATAAATGTTGCACAATGGGTCATTTACATATGCCCCTAAACGGTGTTTCCTCAGATCTCCCACTCCGCGCCTATATCAAAAATGGGGGAGCAAGTGAGAGATGTGATTTTAATCAAATTAAAAAAAAATAAAAACTGTGAATGGTACATATAGTTCTACAGTGATTTCCTTAGCCATTCTGTCTGATATAAACAGTGCATTTGTTCATCACTGGAATACAAATTTGCTTTAAAGCATTTTAGTCAGGTGAGCGATACAGGCTCAGCCACACTGAGCCTCTGGTTTTAAAATGTATTTTATGACTAAATTAAAAAAATGGTATATGACAAAAGCATCATATTCCACTATTCATTCTCTAGTGCCATTCAGATCTATTGGTTAAACAGAAAGTATATGGTCATTATGTGAAATTAAAGCAACAGCATATTGGCAACTAGTACTCCCTTTCGAAATCATTAAATTTTGCCAATGCCCATATCAAGTCAAATTGCTTACAACTTAATAAACCCTGTTATATGTTAACATTCAAGTTTAGTATTCATCAAGGATGTTAACCTCACAATCAAAGACTGGATTACATGAAGCTTTTTACTAAAATTAAAAAAGTTATCAGCTCAATCAATGAATGTTTTGCAAAAATGTTGTTAATCAATTTAAAAAAAAATAAATTCTCAATCAAAGATGGGTTTAACGAAGTACATTTGTTTATCATTGTCAATTAAATTTGTAAAACACAATTTTAAGTCATAGAGTACGTTAGAAAAGCCAGACATTTGAAACGCTGGTACTTCTATATACTGTGAAATTATTAATTATCGGAGTGTCCTAACATACGTAGCTTTCGTGGTTAACCTGACCAACTAATCCACATGTAAACGAAATAGTATCTCTTGTAAACTTTCCCTAAACAGATATCACAAACCACAAATTTACAACCCCACCAAATAGTATTTGTTTCTCAATGTACTTAGCTGATTTTGAATTTTTTATTAAAATCATGCATTCAAAATCAAAGCATGATAACGCACATGTCATTTGCTGATTTTGAATGCACTATTTTGATAAAAATTCAAAATCAGCACATGACATCACTACCACAAAATTGGTTACCACGAACATAAGTGATTTTACAGTAACATGTAATACAAAATTATAGTTCTAAATAACAGACTTATTGGTTATATTTGTAGCAATTTCTCTTTTTTCATTTGTCTACTTAATATGGTTTCTGTTAAACCTCAATTAATAAAAAAGAGAAAGCTTTTAAGTGTGACCAGCCAGCAGAAAGTAAGACCATTATCTATCATTACAACAATGAGATACTTTCATGCAATTGCGATTGCTTTTAAAACATTCCTATCTACACAGATAAATTAGAGAGAGCATTGGCTCATTGGGATAGAAACAAAAATACGCCACCTAATTGGTGTGAAAATAATTTTAACATTGAATGTGTTT
Source organism: Anadara kagoshimensis (assembly GCA_021292105.1). Taxonomy (NCBI): domain Eukaryota; kingdom Metazoa; phylum Mollusca; class Bivalvia; order Arcoida; family Arcidae; genus Anadara; species Anadara kagoshimensis. The sequence goes on from CM037873.1 coordinate 7,221,269, forward strand.
TGAAATGTTTTATAGGAATCTATGTTATCGAGGCAAAACTGCACTGGTTTTTTCAAATTACAAGTTATTAAAGTTTAAGCTGTGTTTCAGCTAGAATGGACGGGAAATGTTAATGGGCAATATGAAAAACCAATTTAATTGTTAGTAAGCAACTTACCTGTCAAATATAATTGAATTAGCCCCATAGCTGCTGGGGGTATACAATCACTTGACTCTACGCTCTTTACTTATCATATGGAGGTGTTCAGACAATACATATTATCATTAATTATGGACTTACAGTACTGCACGGATAACCTCTAAGCGTGCTACAGAAAACACTCAGAAAAAAACAAAGTAAAAACTTGCGAGTTAAACCCTCAGGGAAGTTGGTGTTTGTTCGGGAAAGGTTTATGTTTCATATTGCGGTATGACGTGCAATTCCGAACATTGTTTTGCTAAAATTGATTTTATTTGTTTTATCTTACCCAGTTTGGGTTATTTAATAAGAAAATGTTGGGGTTCAAAATTTTTGACACCCCCGTCACATTTTAAGGGGGGATTTCAGACTTTCCTCAATAGTATCTTGAATTTCAAAATAAGTTTTTGCCTAAAAATTTATATATTTTTATGATATTATAGTTTGCAAGCACAATTGAATAACGACTAATTTATATGTATCCTAACTTACTGACCGGAAGTTGTTTTTATCTACTTCCGGTTACAGCGTTTAAACATTGATCATGAAAACATTGGTAAATAGCTTTAGAGCTTTGATTTGCATAAGGACCTGCACTGAACCAGTTAAATCACAAATCAACTCATACGTTCTGTATGTGATAAAGAGTTGCTTTTGAGTATTGAATCATGGTACTCTAAGCATGAATGGTGTAAATGATGCACACGTATCCACATTACAGAGGTATCAGGTTGAAGTGAACATTACTTTAAACTACCGCAAGCTTTTGAAAAAAAACTGATTGTGGAACATCTCCCAAATGTTCACTTTGCCAAATCCCTACAGAAAAATGAGCCAGAAAGCATTTTCCTTCCAACAACAGTAAGCAAAGTAGCTGAACTTCGATCTCCTTTACTTGAAAACGATGGCATAATTGGTCAATTAAAAAATATTGCATACATTTTACGTGTGGAGATGATGCAGTTCCGAAATTGGTCATTCTGTAGATTTTCAGAATCCTCCATTTCTTCAGTTTTTCCTCACACATCTGCTTTTTAACAAACACGGTTTCTGAAGTGCAAAATGAAGAGGTCGACATAACTGTTGGTGTTGCTTGCCAATTCCTCGTCCAAAATACAAGGAGCGATCCTCAAGTCAAACATCAGCCGAGAAAAATCCATAGTGGTTTTCAACAAACTGTTCGGACGCCTTTATCTGTTGCATTGTCTATAGCTATTCATTCGAGAATACGTGATAAAAGTCTGGTACACAACTTGCGTGAAGTTTACATTGAGACAGATTACCTTAAAATACTTGACATAGAGAAGCGTGTGGAACAGGGTGTGCTTCATCGAATGAAGGATACTGGCGGATTTTGTTTGCCGTATTTTGTCCAAAGAAGAGTGAACATCTGGTTTGCAGTTGATAACATTGATCTCCTTGAGGACACATCTACAGGTCAGAATACGTTCAATGACACAATAATCGTTCTCAATCAACGGACAGAACACGAAGAGACAGTCAATTCAAAGCTTATCTTTCCAGCGAAGTTATCATCAGCAAACCCTCTCACACTTGAGGTCACATATTTACAAGAACCAGTTATTAAATATTAAAAAAAGCCGATCCAGCAATCTGTTGATAACAACAACTGGGTTCTTCGAGCAGGTGCATTGCACATTGTATTTGCAGCATTACATGTATTAGGAAAAACTATTGATGGAAGTGGTATTTATTTATGTTCGATTGAAATTGGCACATACACTTCTGTATCACTTCGTGGGATATATGGTGGAAAGTCATACAAACGTGGTATTGAATATCATATAATGACCAGTTTAGCTATAATGATGATGAAAGAGGTATTGCGGATTCGATAGGCGCGTTTTACATTGCCCCTGCTTGAAGAGATGAATGACATAATGATGTATTATTAAACACCTAAGGATTTCGCGTTCTATAATTAAACCAGGTCTATGAAAAACAAGCGCTTTTTTTTGTTAACTTGTTTCTCCTTGAAGAGACGAATATATTGAACAAACTTATTATCTATAATCTTCAGTTTTCATCTTAATACAATAAACAGAAAACTAGAACAATAAAGTATTAACTTGTATTACGCTTCACTAAGGATTCAAGGGTGATATGTGTAGATTTATTGTATAAATATAGAACCTAGTTTGATCTTCTAGTAGCGTTTTTGTGGCAGCCTATAAATAATTATATAATATACATTTAATCAAGGTTTAATTTAGTTAAGGTTATTATGTTAATTTTAATATTTTATTTCTCTTTAAGGTCATTAATTTTATTTTTTATTCACTTGTAGGTTAAAGTCCATGGTTTTGTTCTTGTATTGTGTAATGTGTTGTAACTTTACTTTTGTACTGTACTGTATATATAGTCTTGTGTAATGTTTTGTAATATGGAGTTATCTTTCTTCTTAACCTCTGACCTGGCTATTATACGCTTTCCATTGGTCCTTTCTAAAACCTATTTTTTTTACTTCACTCACACTCATGTGCAAGTGGACAATGGGTGGTGGTTGATGGTTAAAACTCAGACAGCTTTCATTTAATTTGCTCTACATATTCTGAAGGTATTTACATAGTTACATTTACACACTCTGCATTATTTTTGTCATTTTCAATGTTCTGCATTTATAGCATAAGTTTCCAGTCTTTGCCATGTACTTTGGTTTTCTTCAGTATTTTCTGTTTCAAATGCACATGCACTTTAATATTTTTATTTTATAAAGTATGAGAGATTTTTTGTAGTTTTCATAATAATTTTCTAATATAAAGAATAAGGGTTTCCTCAGGATTTAATTAATAATAAGTTTCCTGTAAAGTACATTTTATAAATATTGTGATAACGCACAACATTGGGCTAAAAACATTTGGTTGTAAACACCATATTTGTTGCCATGAATTTATACTGTGTTTTAGGTCTTTTTGTACCAAGGCTTTGTGGACAAGTGCCAAAGTCCTAGTAACCATATTATTGGTAGGCTTTTATTTATATAACCTTATTAATATTTTTGTAAATGTTTTCCCTTTGTTTTATAAGTTTTAATTGCTGCAGCCCTTGATGTTCATCTTCTCATGGTTCAATAGCTTGCACGGGGCAGTTTGACCTTCACTTATAAATAAGCTGTAGCGGACAACTATTCACTGTAGCTGCTGTTATTGATAAGGTTGTTTGCCAGTCCCTTATTTTCGTATTTGTTTTATTTAACAGGGACGGTGAACATTTATATATAATAATCAGCATTATTGGATGAGAATAAATAGATGTATCAACATAATTTTACCGAGTTGAATCATCGCTACCCACTGAGCTAACCACAGCAGTTATTGCCACTGAAAATTTTGGTGCCATCAACTCTAATTCCAGATGACGTAAAAGATGATATCCTGTGTTTTGCAGGAAAGGAACAGGTCCGTTTTTTTGAGGAGTACATCAATGAAAGGTTATAACCTTAATCAACGGTTTCAGTTTGGGAACCAATGTAAAAACTAAACTAAAGTTAAAACTTTTTCAAACTGGATTGAAACAACCAAAGTACGTGTTGGCGATAAGATAATTAAATTCGTGAAGAACGCGAACTGTTTGCAAGATGACTTATAATCCAAAGAAGCCGCCCTGAATTAGCACCTAAACTAGATGAAACGATTGACGAGTATGAGATGTCGGCTGTGCCTAGATCTCTGTGTGCTGTGGAAAGCTCGCTTTATATTCCGAAAAATAAGGCTAGCTTGATGCACATTATTGAAGATACTAAAGCTCCTTTACTTCAACCTAGACTTCCCTACGAGGTAACACTCCCCCACAGTGTTCTCATAGATAATGCCATGGCTGTAAATCAGGGGATGAAGAAATGAAGAAAACTCCTGTTATAAAGACAATTTTTGACCTTCAGAAGTCTTTCATCTAGCGCATTGAGGGGATGCTTAGCGGATACAGTGAAGGTAGAATAGTCTGACTGTTATCTGGATCAATCATTAAAAAACAAAACACGTCAGTTGTCTCCTTAATGGAATTTGAAATACACTAAAATATGAAGCTTACCATGTCTCTAAAAGAACTTCTGGCTTCATCAAAAACTAAGACACCTAGCCATCATGTTTGCTGAAGGTTTATTAGAGCATTTTTCAAGAGATTTTAAGCTTATAGTTGTTTATGAAAACAAGATTAAGGTAAACGATATTGAACAGGATCATATACATGAAGAAGCTGATATATTGATTCCGAATCAAGTAATGGCTTCCTCTGCTTATGGCCTTAAAACAGAGAAATAGATTTAGTAGAAAGAGTGCGCATGTTGAGTTGTAAAAAATGCCAAGGTTTAATTGAGCTGCACAATTTTTCTTGGGCTTTATAGGTATATCCAAGAAAACATGGGTAAATGCTTTCATGAGACTTGATGGCAATGATACAATTGTTGTTTTAGGAAGCTTGAAAATTGCCCTATTGAATCAAAACTGATTAATAGAGAGCTACGACCAGATGTTAAGGATTTGGAAACGTTTGTCGTCAACAGGACCAACAACACTTCCGGAACTAAGATGTGAACTTTTTAGGTCCAAGAATTTTGAGGGGGAGATGTTGCCTCCTACTCGATCATCTGTATAACCTCATATTCTGCACACAAACCATATTGCTATGCGTGATAAGTCATACGTTACAAATTCTCCTGATCTTCCCCTATTAAACAAAATGGCTGGGTTGTTGAGCACGGTGTTTTCGTGACAGTGATGTGTTTTGCTCTTCCAGCTGCTCGAACAGTGATTGAACTCTCCAAATGTTCATGCAAAATGGGATATAAGGAATTGAATGGGATATAAGGAATTGAAATGTGGATGTTTCAAGAACATACTACCTTGTACTCCACTCCGTAAATGCTACGTTGGTGACTGTGCAAATGCAATTGAATTTGAGACTCATGAACAATCAATAAAAACTAACATTAAAAAGCAGTTGTTTATTTTTGTCGAGGTACATGCTTTCTCAGCTATACAAATTTTTTTCTTTTCTTACTTAAAAAAGCTTAAAATAAATAAAAAGATTGTTGCTTAAAGATAATGATATAAAGGGATCCGCACCAGACCACAGCTAATCAAACGGTGCGTAGTATCGTCTTTGGTCTGTTATATGGAGATGCTCATCTAGACAGTATCCGTTAGTCTTCATTGCTAGTACCTAAACTACACTAAAATGATACATTAAAACAAAAGTAATAGATAAACGGGTAATTTACAAAGAAAATGGTTATATAACCATATGGGTAATTGTGAAGGCTGTTGAGCTCAAAAGTGCTTACTTTCTGCATAATGAAAGAGGGGCTATTTGACAAAAACATTGAAAATTATCAAATTCGAGTATCCTCCTATTGAAAAAATACAATATAAGCTGCTTTATAATTGTTTGATGTTACCCGATTGGTTAAAACAGTGGTTTAAGAGGTACCGGAAGTAAGGGGTCAATTTTAGCACAAAAGCGCACGGGAGCTATTTTTACACACTATCATGTATATCTAGCTACACCTGCACAGATAAGGCGCAATGACGACAAAAACACCTTCATTCTTTTAAGAAAACATCACCATTATACAAACAACAACAACCACGCAAACCAAAAAACCCCACTAAAAACCACTATCACCCAAAAGACGGTATTTGTTTGATATTTAATATCTATATATATATATATCTATAATAAGGCATATAAATTATTTAATAATATAATTAACCATCCTTAAGCAAAGTGACTCTTTTCACACTATATCACATTTGTATAAATCGTGCATTATACATTATTTATATAGAAATATCATACGTTGTAGGTGGCATATTAAATTATTTTTATATTCTTTTACTTGTTTGTCGCGACTGCACGCTTCTATATTACAGCTTTTACAACTATTAAAATAATTGTCCTATTTTAAACGCTGAAATTTTTTTGTGATTTGACGTGTAAAATGCCTATAGCTTAAAACAATTTATTTTGCTGACATTGGATAGAAACTCCTGGTGAAGTGACATAATGCATGGATGTTGTGTAAAAATTGAAGTCTTATTCAATATAAAATATTCATAGCAGAATTTATTTGTTGGGGTTTTTACTTTGCATTGGGATTGTGATTTGGATATGGATTGGTATGTTTGTTTTTTTTAAACTTATTTAGTGAAAAACTAACAATTGTAGACGACATTCTTACTTAGATCTAACATTGCGATAGTGACTAACAATTAACTTCATAATGTGTGTTCTAGATGTATTCGCCGACAGCAACATTCTCAGATTTATTTTTTTTAACGAAATGTACGGACACCACCATCATTACCAAGCTAATAAGAGAAAGATATTCTAAGTTGTACAAATAAAAATACTTGATTGTAAATTAAATCTACATAAACAATTTACATGTCTTGTTTGTGTTTAACTAATTAGATACCTTATGTCAAGGTTAATACAGAACATAATTATATCCAATTACAAAGAATCTGTTATTTTGGCTTTCTTTCACTTTATTAGCCTTTTCAGTAAAAAACAAATCTTAAACCACTCGAAGCAGTATCGTTGTTCAATTCATCTGAGGACAGACAACAATCCATGGACTTTCTTTAGATAATATATTGCAAATCTTGTTCTACTTGTACGTTGTTGCAGAGATTTCATTTGCCTGCAGTGAATTGCACTGGTAACAAAATAAGTCTCAGAGAAACGAAACGCGAAAGCTTATTCATTGCAGAACTCGAACGAGATAACAAAAAATTGCTGGTATTTTAATTGCTAATTCCAATTTGGAAATTCCCGTATTAGCAATGAAATAGACATTCATATGAAATGCAACTAAAGATAGGTTCATTCAACTTACTCCCACTCCCAACAATACAATATATGTTATTTCAACTAATCTTGTTTTTACAGTAATTAACCATGCAGGTAAAATTACCTTAAAATAATTAACTCTATAAAATGTAAAAAATAAGAATATGCAATATATATTTTCAAACATTGTCTTAATTTACATTTTAAATTCTTACTTACAATTAAAAACTTTAATTATGTTGAATAATTTTTGTTATTAATATGGTATGAACTTAAACAGTTTGAGTCGATTACGTTTTAATTCAATTGATAATTATTTATTTATTGATTTTTAAGATTATCTTGTAAATTCAATAGTGTTGCTGAATTCACGGCACACTTATTATGCCCATGATGTACTGAAGATGTAAAGATATTTATAAAATTCAATCGACAACAGAAGACGCAGCCAGCTCTTGAAACCAGTACAGATAAAATCAACATTCAAGACCCTATTGGTTAATCTCCGAAACTGATTTATTTTCTTAAATCAAAGTGTACCACTCAAATTTTGTGATAATTTTCAAGATCCAGCATTTTCAAAATCATGAATCTCAAATTTCACCCATTACACCAAATTTTAGACCATTTTAGGACTTTTCTGTATAATCCTATGAGTGTATGCTTATAAAAACGTTTAATTTGTTAAATTAAGCACTTCATAAAATTAGAAATGATGTTTTTCTAGATTTTAAAGTGAAATTTACCTGTAATTAATAAGTTACTGTTGTTAACTAATCCCACGTTAATCTCTAATGTGTAGCTAAAATTCTACCTACTCCCACTTCAACATTAAGGTATTCTTACCTTAATTTCAAAATGTGGGAGGAGGTTCAAAACACCCTAAAGATAAACTCAAAATGAAGTAGCCTTTTCATAATACATTTGAAATATAGTCGTCATTATTCCAATATTTTTATGCTTGAGTCATATATTTTATTTGAGAAACTCAAATTGCACGTGGTATTAATATATAAATGCATGCACTTTGTGTGTCATGTATCCCATCTAAAGAGAAATTTTTGTTTTTTGTACAAAGGTAACTCTTTCGTTTTAATAACCATAACTTCAATAAATATTGAAAAAAACCAGTTGACATATTATGCTATAATGTTTAATGCCCATCATCTTGCTATCATTTTTTTGAAAACCAATGCTTGCATTAGTAATTAAAACTTGGGGGCGACATAAACGAGAGAGAGAGAGAGAGAGAGAGAGAGAGAGTAGCATCGCTTTTGCGTTTTTTGCGAATATAGAAACTGAAATTACTTTTTTACTTTTAATATAAATTGCGGAACAACATTCTTATGCCTTATTACTAATTATTAGGTACCTTATATATAAGGGATAATAATGAAAGTTAAAGCTTAAATAATTTCGTAATTGAACATCTTGTTTTAATCCTCGGCAATAGTTATAATTTGAAGTTAAACTCGAGGTTATCACCTGTTGGCTTGTGTTACTTTTAAAGTTTATTATATTAAAAATCGAATCTATTGTTTTTCCTGACCAAAACTGACCTTGGCTAAGGGGGAGTTGTCAAGTTGTCATGTGCTTATTTGCTTAAAGTTTATTTTATTATCATTCAAAAACTTTGTTTTTGGAGGCAAAAACGCACTTAAACTATGGGGATTGTCATGTGCTAGTTTTTGAAAATTTTATTTGTACAATTTAAAAAAATAAAGCATGAGTATTGTCACTGAAGTGCCATTGTGAATTGATTCTCTCATTTAGGACACCATATCTCGATAGCTAGTTCAGTTGATAAATCGTGATTAGAAAATTAAAAAAGTAGTGTTATTCATTTCATATTTCTTCAAAGAAAAAAATACCCCGAGCAAATACCACAGTAGTATCATATCTGCAAGAAAAAGTGACAACAGAAAGGAACTGAAAGAAGAAGAAAAAAACCTGAATTTACAAAGGGAAAGGTTTGAACTAGAGAGACAAGAATGCCTACAGAAACAACTAGAAAGTGAAAAACAACAAAGTGTCATGATGCTTGAACTCATTAAATCACATTATAAACAAAGATTCATAACACAGGACAATTAATGAATTTTAAAATTAATGAAAAGTGAAAAATGTCCTTCTCCTTTACAGGACGACACATTTAAGTCAGGCTAGAGCATAGACTAATAATGTCTCAGATTCAAAATGAAATTCGTGTATGCTTATTAAGCACTTCAATTGAATTGAGATGTACACCAAATCTGGGTAAAAGATCAAGCTTCTTTAATTTTCAACTCCAGTTTCTGTAATGGTGAAGAAAATATCACGATGCATTGTTTTAGATCTGTATGCCATTTTTAAAAAATCTGTCTATAAAACGGTTTACAACCAAATGTGAAGCCACCTTGCTCTTGGTCACAAAGTTACGATGTGTTATCGAAGTCATCAACACATGGTCGCAATTAGAAAGCGACGGATACTATAAGAATTTGATAAGCAACTCACAATTGTACTGGATTGTGATTATATTAACAAAGTATTAAGATTTAGTCAATTCATTTCGCCCACTGCTTATTTCAAAGGTCCAAAGTCTAGAAGCGAACGAAAAAAACCGATGAATCGATATAGAAAGCAGAGTGGCTAACATGCGGATTATAAAGAAAGAGAAAAACAATGAATAAAGACCCATCACGCGCCTTCAAGAAAGGTACTGCTGAGTCAAAAAAAAGTAACGGTAGTTGGATGCTGAACTCGTTTAACTTTTCTTGAAGGTTTCCAAGATTTATAAAAAAAAGAAAATAAAAAAACAAGAAGCTTGGTATATAATAGATATCTTAATCTCATGTAAGCAATTCAAATGAAGTTATTACTCTAAATATGCATCTTTTGTTACAAAAGAAATGATTGCATTATCCGTGCTGCTTGAAGAATTGTAATCAGTGAAGAATTCTGCAGCTCAAGGTACTTCTATCTCTGACATAGAATGTGGGATCGACAATATGACGAAAAGCGTTTAATATGCATACACGTAACAGCCAACATTTAGTTAATCGTTGAACCATATTAGTCTAATGATTAAACTGAACAAAACAATTTGCAATTTCACAGTTATGCGGTAATGTACCGGGGCCAGATAATCTGAAAGACTGATGTGTTTAAATATGTTTTTTTTTGAAATACAACCCCCATGGACATTATCGCCTAATTGGAAAACCAAGTTCACTTTCTTTTTCAATGAGTAATAAAACATTTAAATACTTTACGACTCTATCTTAAAGTTTCCCTTTTTCAATGCTGTTTTTAACAGTTGATTCATATTTCGAAGAATGATAAATATATCAAATTTATAAGGTCTTTATTTAAAATCTCTGTACTAGTAGTAAACACTCTCCAGTCTCTACGTTTTTTCGCCTTTTCAAATTTGCCAAAGGACATGTCAAAAGCGAAATGTACTTATTTTTCAGGTCTTGCATTCATTTTTTTCAAGTTTTTGGATTACGTATAGAGTTTTCTTTTATAATGTCCCTACATAATCTGCATCTTTAAAAAAATTCCTTTGATTGAAACAAAACTGCAAAACACATTCTTATTATATCAAGACAACTTTAAGATATAAAATTATATAATCGAGCTTATCCGCTGTTAAAGATAGTAATCTTTTCTAATTTTACCGCTAGAGAACTCCGTCTAACATTACGTAAGTTACAATGATATTTGTCTTCGTTCTCGAGATTTAATTATGATCAGTACTAAGGTGAATGATCTGTTAGAATACCTTGCTGATCGAAATAATGAGCTGTTTCAATCTTAGTTTGCATCTGAAAGTCGATTATTTTTAATCCCATTTTGTCAGTAACATGTCTGCTTACAGGCAACAGAACTAGCTTTTAGGTCGAAATCAATGCAATATGATCATTTGTATTTTTTTTATCCTTTCGCAAATGATGTAAAATATCAGTAAAGACATATTTGAAGAGGATACAATAACAATATTTAATATAAAAAAATGCTATAAAAATTTGATATTTTTCTCTGTGGCTGATGCAACGTGAGCTAAGACGGCTTGACAGGAAAAGCATGTAAAGAGTCCGTTGATAACAGATATTCTGAATTTGGAGGTTTTACAGTTTGGTCAATTTTTGTTTCGATGACAATCAAACTACACGTATTAGTAGAATTATTTTGTAAAGTTTGTTTGAATTCGATTTCTGTTTGCAGTGTGGATCAGATAAAACTAGTCATGGTAGGTGTACAATAGGTTACCATCAAATCTTTAAAAAATATTCAAACCGAACTATAAGCAATGCTTATTAATGATCGAAATTGTATAACGCCGCTTAAAAAAACAGTGAATCTAATCGCTTTCGGGGGAGATTAGAAACGATATGAAACATATCGGTCTAGGTTGGCGATTGTATCCGTAATAATTGAATGTCGTGGATAAACTGTCTTCTGAAGATGTAACTTGTTTTTTTTTTGTAAACCACTATTTCTACATATAATTTACACCATTTTTGTTCTTAAAAATTAACTTTACCATGTTTTTTTAGTTTGCTGACGGCAAATGTTTTAAACTAAAAGTTTAAAATCTTCTACTTTTTTAATTGAAAAAAAAAACTTTTGTTTATGAGTAAGAACTTTATTCTGATACCATAGCAACCAAATATCACATATTTCATGTAAACAAAGGTCATATCACATGTTATGTTTTACTTAAATGCTACAGGGTTTATAAGATATTGGAACTGTTGCTAAAATTATTTGAAATTAGATTTTAAATGAAATGTTAGTAAACATGTTTCGTATTATGAAGATAGCTACGCTGCAGATGGAATGTTCAAATCACTTTATTTATTTTTAGGTTTAATAAAATCAGGGTATCTTCAAAAATGGTTGCAGGGTTACATGTTAATTGAAGCAACGAATTAAAATATTGCAATGTCGTTACTTGAAAGTAACAAGTCATTGATTTAATAAAAAATTTAAAAAATAAAAAATGGTTTCAGGGTTGGTTGTAAATTAAAACAACGAATTAAAAATGTCGCAGATGCGTTACTTGAACGTAACATCGCTGTATTTGATAAATGTAAGAGTAAATTATCAAGTAAAGGTGACGTGGCTAAAGATAGAACAAGCCCATATTCTACACAATTCATCAAATTATTCATAAGTATGTGGGACACAACGTGTGTATTTGTAATATTTGAAAACGTGGAAACCATGGCGGATAATGACTAAAGACGCAAGACTCGACATCTTTATTTTGCAAGGTAAAATGGTACCTTGTGGTTCGATATATTACCCTACACATTTTACAAATAACTTTAAGTCAGGCTAGAGCCTAGACTGATATATCTAAGATTTCAAAAGACATTTGTGTATGTCATTAAAAAACATCAGTTAAGATATCGAATTAAGATAGACACCAAAACAAGCAGACTGATTCCTCAAAGATCAAGCTCTTCTAATTATCGACTGCGGACGTTTTTGTGGAAGTGCTTTCTTCAACTGTGTGGAAAGCAGATAATCTCTGAATGTACCACCAACTCGTTTGTGATCACCAAGTTACATTTGTTCATCAAATCAACAGCAAATGGTAACTCAAAGCGATGGAAAGCTGTTTAGGTGATTATGTAAACAAAGTCTTGTTTTCGCTCACTGTGTATTACAGATAGACCACAGGACCGACGACTCGCAGCGGATATGAACGAAAATTAAAAACAATAATGCAATACAAAGTAGAGTGGCTAACACCCGGAAAACAAAAGAAAAAATCACCTAAAATCCCATCGTGAGTGTTACACAAAGTACAGTTATGGATTAAGAAAAGTGCAAACATCACATCCCATATTATATCTAGTTTGTTAAGCGAATGTAAAGTAAGGGCAATGACAGTTGGATGAAATGGAGGGGGAAAAAACTATCCCGGTAAATATATATTTCTTGTAACAAAAGATATGGTTGCATAGCATAAAACTATCTCGTTCTAATATTCGCGCTGCTTGAAAAATGTCTATCATTTAAGAACTCTGCAGCGCAAGGTACATATATCCCTGACAGGTTATTAAGGCAGTGTAATATGGGAAAAGCGTTTAGTGAAAGTCTACAGTTAGCAAATCGTTGAAAGAAATTGATCTTAAAATTAAAGCAAGCCAAAAAATAAAATGTTTCAGTTATGGGGTAATATACCTGGCGAAGAAAATCTGAATCACTGATGTGTTTTATAATATGTGTCTCTGTTGTTTGCCTGAAAAGTATTACAACGCCATAGACAATATCGCTAAATTGAAAGAGCATATTTTAGTTTCTTTTTTAAATTACAAATGTAGTAATAAATCGTTTAAATTACTTCAGGTTTCCCCTTAAATATTTTATCCTGTCAATATCAATAATATTCAGAACAATTTATTCATCTCAAAAGAATAAAATTTAAAAATAACAGTATGTTTTATTTATTGGATCTATAGAAAAGAAACCTTCCCCAATTTCTAAAATACTTGCCGGTGCCAAAAACAGCATTTTCTCAACATGTTGCACATACAATTTCTTTTATGTTTGACATCGGTTTCTGAATTATCTATAGTGTTCATTCTACCATTCGCCCACAAAATCTGTTCAATTTGAATCAAATTTGCATCCTTTTCTTCAAATGTCTTGATTAAAACATAACGACGAAGTACATTCTCATTATATACAAGACAACTTAGAAATAATATTATATAAGGAGCTGTTAACGGAAATATTTTCAGCTAATTTACATCAAAAGAACTTCGTCTTAACATTACGTAAGTTATATTTATATTTGCCTTCTTACTACATCTTTGATAATTATCAATCCTGATGTGAATGATCTGACAGAATACCTTGATGATCGGAATAATGAGCTTTGAAGTGTTATTTTTCATCTTTATGTCTTTTATTTTTATACTTTGTCACTGATGTGTCTGCTAGTAGGCGTAAGCAGCAGAACTAGCTTTTAGGTCGAGGTCGACGTAAAATGATCATTTATGTTTGATTTTCTCGCAAATGTTATCAGACGTTAGGAAAAGCTATAAATAAAGAGCGTCAAGACAATATTTAATAAAAAAGAAATTGTTGATGGAATTATTGCAACACAGCACAAATAAACGAGAAAGTAAGGCTGGATAAGCGATACGGTCGATTATAGAACTTCATTATTTGGAGATTACTTAGGTTGAAGGTTGTGTAAGTCGTTTGGGTCAGTTATCACTTTTTGAGATATGGGTAAAATGAAACAGTGGGAGTTTTATCAAAAGCTCGATATACTATCATTTAACAAATTACTAAAATGACATTAACAATGCCAACCCAATTAATTTTACATCCAGTGGAGGTTTATGCTAAACTTGTTTACCTAATATTGAAGTTAATATTTATCGATTCACAGTATGACAAGACATTTAAAATCCTATCTTACAATTTTATCTTTATTAAATAAATGCGATAACCAGAAGAAAATATGGTCTTGGTAGTAACTGCTAAAATTAATTTTAATACAGAGATATTAATCTGTATTTACAAAATTAAATAAAAATACAATAAACCAGATCGTATAGGGGTCATAGTACTAGAAAATTGTCTTTTTAAGTACAATTAAAATCCTCCAAATATTGACTCTGTGAGGTACAGTCTAAGAATCGATTGTACTTCATGTAAGTTCTAACTCGGATCTAAATAAATAAATTAAAAGGTCATGAAAGATGTTTAATGAACAAAAACCACACCTGAAACAAATAGCTAACAATCAAGGCATATATGTGTTTTGTCTTAAGCTTAAATTTTGATTAATGTTAGGCTAGGGAGTTTCTAGTCTTTGCAATTAAATGTACTTAAAGAGACGGGTAGCCGACATAACATCAACATAATTTAAAATGACGCAAGTACTTTATTGCGAATTCAGAGATGTAGACAAAAGCGCAAGATTTAGGGAGAATGTGTGGAGGAACATTTGTGTCATGTTGGTATTGTGCATGAACTGTAAGATACTCATTTTTTCTGGTGTTAACATTCAAACACTGTCATCTGTATATTGTGAATATTTGTTAATTCATTAAAATGTAAGTACATGTAAATAAAACAAACTGCATGTGAACATTTTGTAATAAATACATTAATTATGTTAAGATATCTTCTATTTATTATCATGAAGTCAACACGCTCCTTTTAGAATAACATATATGCAAGTATACAAGTTACAACTTCCTGATTTCCTTCCCTCGCTTTATCACCACCCTTGAAATATACCACCAAATGCAGTTGTATAAAAGTTGGCATTATAGCGAGGGGACCACTGTATTGCGAAAGCAGAGAAATATTTCTCACAGAAAAATTGACAGAGAAAAATCGAGAAAGATTACAAAATAGTACATGCATAAGCAGAGTGTAAAAGTCGTCAATGGGACATAAAAGCTGATATAGCAACACAATTCAATCTAAAAAGACAAAGAAAGTGTATGTACCAGTGTTTAGAAATTAAATCAGAGATATACAAAGAGACAAAGAGAAATTGAAAAGAGTTGGGAATGAACATCTATATCTTAATAAAGACAGTATCAAGGAAAACAGTCAACAGAAACAATATGGGGGAGGGGGAGGAGAAATTACCGAATCCGAATTTTATAGAAGTTCCAACATTTAAAGAAAATGGATATGCCACATATCATACTGGTCATTCCATATCTTCACACACTAACTTGTAATATGAGGAAAATACCGATGAAGGATTGATATATTCATTAAACAGCCTCTGTAAGGCCTTCACAATACCAGCAGTAAAGATCCAGTTTCAAAATTTGTTTGCATTTAATATCGCAAAAAACTTAAGTTTACATTGTTAGAAAGAAAGATTTCGATATTCATCAATATAAAATAGTATTTATTATATTAGTTTGAGAATTCAATAAGCAAAAATCAGGATTCGAAGGTCTTTAAGATAACATGAATCTGTTTTTATTGGGATTTTTTTCTAAGGGTATTATTACACGGAGACAGGCTGGCGACTATGATATAAATCCAATTTATCTATCTAACATATAATACCTTATGTAATTACCGTTATGACATGAAAAGACTATCATATACGGACAATCTCTCACTTACATCGTCTTGATGATCCTGATTCGTAAAGTCTAATAAAAATCGAATGGAAAGAGTAACGTTGGTCATTTTTTTGAATGAAATTTGTTTTGGACATAATGAGGATTCTGTTCCTTGACAATACCATTCTATATATCCAGTAGAAATGAAGTAAGGATATATGACACAGGCAAAATATGAAAAGGCAATCAAAAAGTTTATTATTTACCGGAAATTATTTTTTCAAACAACATAGCCACCGGTGATAGTTATCAGCATTATAGAGCAATATATATATTATTTTGGCACCATAATTGTTTACTGTTCATCAACATTTGTGGTTATCTTTGGATTTGCTAAAATTGAGCTTATGTGATTATGAAGGAAAAAGAAAGCAACGCGTACAATTTTTGTTACGAAGATAGTTTGTTCATGGCTAAGGGTGGTTGGACAACTATTAAAAAACGTGGCCATTTAACCTTGATAAAAGTGTACATGCATAAACATACGTATACACAATCTTTATATTAACTCATTGACACGTCAGTTTTAATTTCAATGTATTTTCGAATGTTCCTGCAGAAATATTGGTTTAAGAACGTAGATAAAAGCGTCTGAAAAATTAAATTTGATAACGTTTTATTTAGATATTTATCAAAACGGTCAAGATAAAATTCCATTGCATCAAATCCTTCATAACTCTTACCTTATTTCATTTTTAAAAAAATCTAAATAAAAAGTATTACATAATTAAATGAAAGCCACATAATTATTTTTTATAGTGGCTCTCCTGACTTCTTAAATTTATTTAACTTATTCGCTTTAAGATGAAAACCATTTCATTGGTGATTACAGCACAGGCGTGTCTAATTTACAAATATATTGTATATTTGTTCGTATAAACCTTGTACAATAATATAATTTTTAAAAAAAACCAGTTCATCATACTGTTAATGTAAACAATCAATGGAAATCATTTTTGATATGAATAGGAAAAATGTAATTTTGAAAGAAATAAATTCATAAAAGACTGACGGAATCAATAAATTTGAGCATAATTACAGTTAATATAATCAAACACAATGAGTAATAACTACGTATGTTTAAAGGAAACATTATTGGGAATTTGAAAACATTATCGTTATTTTTAATAAAAAAGATTAAACCAGTATTAGCTATTAATTGTTTATAAATACAAGTGGTATATTGGGTAAATAAAATTTGTTTCGATTTCAAGTTAAAAACGTAAAACGATTATTTATGGTAGGATTGTCAAAGAAGCATATGATAAGGCCTGCAATTGGCCCAAACACTTAATTGTGGTTCAAACGAATCAAACATCATTATACCTTGGAAGTAGCCGAAAACGACTGAAACCTTGTAACAACCAACGAAACACGACACAAACTGACATAATTGAACACAACGGTTTAATTGCGTTGCGAAATGACAAATGTTATGGGTCATTGTCGGTAATTTTGACACGTATTGTGTTTTATATAGTATATTTACATAATACATGCGTCTTTCTATACTCGATCACCATGGAAAATGAAATTTGTTCTTGTTTGCACTGATACTGGAACAAGCAATTTCAATAGGTATTTGTGACTTGCAAAGTTTCGTAAAGTAGTGCTTAATAGTTTTGAAGAAATAATCGGGACAAAAAGTGTCCGTACAGACGGAAGTTCGAATTTGACGTCACATAGTTCCATGCTCCTTTCACCCAATGTTGATTGACCGGTGTAACTAGCTAAACAGGAGGTGCTTACTCTCTCGGAGCATCTGGTCTCACTTCCCTCGTGGAAGTCCACGTGTTTAACCTAATTCGTCAGCTTCAACTTTTTACTTTGCCTCTGGATTGTGATTGGGACATTGATCAGTATGTTTGTATTTGAATAATATCCCCTCTGTTTAAAAGACGGGGGATGTAAACTATGACAAATATGACCAAACCGACCGTAAAATGTCAAGCGAATTTATGTGATATTGGTGTAATCGGTCGTTAAAGATGAAAACAATATGCCATTTGCAAAGAAATAAGTCTTGGCTAAACATTTAACTTCAAATGTTGATATGCCATTTTGTCGGTAATAAGTCTGCTTACAGGCAGCAGAACTAGCTTTTAGGTCGAAATCAATGCAATATGACCATTTGTATTTTTTTATCCTCTCGCAAATGATGTAAAAAATCAGTAAAAGATATATTTGAAGAGCATACAATAACAATATTTAATATCGAAAAAAACTGCTGATGAAAATTTGATATTTTTCTCTGTGGCTGATGCAACATAAGCTCTGACTTCTTGACAGGAAAAGCATGTAAAGAGTCCGTTGATAACAGGTATTCTGAATTTGAAGACTTCACAGTTTGGTCAATTATTGTTTCGATGGCAATTAAACTACATGTATAAGTAAATTATTTTGTTACGTTTATTTCAATTCAATTTCTGTTTGCAGTTTGGATCAGGTAAAACTAGTCATGGTAGGTGTACAATAGGTTACCATCAAAACATTAAAACCGAACTATAAGCAATGCTTATTAATGATCGAAATTATACGACGCCGCTCAAAATACAGTGCATCTAGTCGCTTTCAGGGGGTGGGGGAGATTAGAAACTCTATCAAAC
The DNA here is from genome assembly GCA_021292105.1 of Anadara kagoshimensis. NCBI lineage: Eukaryota > Metazoa > Mollusca > Bivalvia > Arcoida > Arcidae > Anadara > Anadara kagoshimensis. The sequence continues at coordinate 7,239,976 of CM037873.1, forward strand.
ATACCGCTCTATGTTGGCGATTGTATCCGCTATAGTTAAATGTCCTGGATAAACTGTCCTCTGAAAATTTTCTTTGTTGATTTTTTTGTAAACCACTATTTCTACATATAATTTCCGCCATTTTTGTTTTTAAAAAGTTAACTTCATCTAATTTTTTTTTTTTGCTAACGGCAAATTTCCTAAATTAAAAGTTTAAAATCTTCTACTTTTTAATTGAAGAAAAAACTTTTGTTTATGAGTAAGAACTTTATTCCGTTGCCATAGCAACCAAATATCACAAATTTCATGTAAACAAAGGTCATATCATAAGTTATGTTTTACTTAAATGCTACAGGGTTTATAAGATATTGGAACTGTTGCTAAAATTATTTGAAATTAGATTTTAAATGAAATGTTAGGAAACATGTTTCGTATTATGAAGATAGCTACGCTGCAGATGGAATTCTCCACAACCAGTATGTTGAAATCACTTTTATTTTCAGTTTTGATAAAACCAGGGTATCTTCAAAAATGGTTGCAGAGATACATGTAAATTGAAGAAACGAGTTAAAAAATGTTCCAATGGCGTTACTTGAAAGTAACAAGAATTGATTTAATCAAAAATTGCAAAAAAAAAAATGATTTCAGGGTTGGTTGTAAATTAAAACAACGAATTAAATATGTAGCAGATGCGTTACTTGATCGTAACATCACTTTCTTTGATAAATGTAAGAGTAAAATTATTAAGTAAAGGTGACGTGGCTAAAGATCGGACAGGCCCATATTCTACACAATTCATCAACTTATTCATAAGTATGTGGGAAACAACGTGTGTATTTGTAATATTTGAAAACGTGCAAACCATGGCGGATAATGACTAAAGACGCAATACTCGACATCTTTATTTTGCAAGGTATAATGGTACCTTGTGGTTCGATATATTACCCTACGTATTTTACAAATAACTTCAAGTCAGGCTAGAGGCTAGACTGATATATCTAAGATTTTAAAAGACATTTGTGTATGTCATTAAAAAACATCAGTTAAGATATCGAATTAAGATAGACACCAAAATAAGCAGACTGATTCGTCAAAGATCAAGCTCTTCTAATTATCGACTGCGGACGTTTTTGTGGTAGTGAAGAAAAAATCACGACACATAATGTAAGATCTGTTAAGTTATCATTTTGTTCAACTGTGTGGAAAGCAGATAATATCCGAATGTACCACCAACTCTTTTGTGATCACCAAGTTACAGTTGTTCATCAAATCAACAGCAAATGGTAACTCAAAACGATAGAAAGCTGTTTAAGTGATTATGTAAACAAAGTCTTGTTTTCGCTCAGTGTGTATTACAGATAGACCACAGGACCGACGACTCGCAGCGGATATGAACGAAAATAAAAAAGCTAACGTAATACAAAGTAGAATGGCTAACACCCGGAAAACAAAAGAAAAAATCGCATAAAATCCCATCGTGAGTGTTACACAAAGTACAGTTATGGATTGAGAAAAGTGCAAACATCACATACCATATTATATCTAGTTTGTTAAGCGAATGTAAAGTAAGGACAATGACATTTGGATGAAATGGAGGGGAAAAAACTATCCCCGTAAATATATATTTCTTGTAACAAAAGATATGGTTGCATAGCAAAAACTATCTCGTTCTAATATTCGCGCTGCTTGAAAAATGTCTATCATTTAAGAACTCTGCAGCGCAAGGTACCTATATCCCTGACAGGTAATTTAGGCAGTGCAATATGGGAAAAGCGTTTAGTGAAAGTCTACAGTTAGCAAATCGTTGAAAGAAATTGATCTTAAAATAAAAGCAAGCAAAAAAAAAATGTTTCAGTTATGGGGTAATATACCTCGCCAAGAAAATCTGAATCACTGATGTGTTTAAATATGTTTTCCTGTTGTTTGCCTGAAAAGTATTACAACGCCATAGACAATTCGCTTAATTGAAAGAGCATATTTAGTTTAAATTACTTTAGGTTTCCCCTTTAATATTTTATCCTGTCAATATCAATATTCAGAACAATTTATTCATCTCAAAAGAATAAAATTTAAAAATAACAATATGTTTTATTAATTGGATCTATAGAAAAGAAACCTTCCCCAATTTCTAAAGTACTTGCCGTTGCCAAAAACAGCATTTTTCAACATGTTGCACATACAATCTTTTAATGTTTGACATCGGTCTCTGAATTATCTATAATGTTCATTGTACCATTCGCCCACAAAATCTGTTCAATTTGAATCAAATTTGCATCCTTTTCTTCAAATGTCTTGATTAAAACATAACGACGAAGTACATTCTAATTATATACAAGACAACTTAGAAATAATATATAAGGAGCTGTAAACGGAAATATTTTCAGCTAATTTACATCTAAAGAACTTCGTCTTAACATTGCGTAAGTTATATTTATATTTGCCTTCTTACTACATCTTTGATAATTATCAATCCTTATGTGAATGATCTGACAGAATACCTTGATGATCGGAATAATGAGCTTTGAAGTGTTATTTTTCATCTTTATGTCTTTTATTTTTATACTTTGTCACTGATGTGTCTGCTAGTAGGCGTAAGCAGCAGAACTAGCTTTTAGGTCGAGGTCGAAGTAAAATGATCATTTATGTTTGATTTTCTCGCAAATGTTATCAGACGTCAGGAAAAGCTTTAAATAAAGAGTGTCAAGACAATATTTAATAAAAAAGGAATTGTTGATGGAATTATTGCAACACACACACACACAAAACGAGAAAGTAAGGCTGGATAAATGATACGGTCGATTATAGAACTTCATTATTTGGAGATTACTTAGGTTGAAGGTTGTGTAAGTCGTTTGGGTCAGTTATCACTTTTTGAGATATGGGTAAAATGAAACAGTGGGAGTTTTATCAAAAGCTCGATATACTATCATTTAACAAATTACTAAAATGACATTAACAATTCCAACCCAATTAATTTTACATCCAGTGGAGGTTTATGCTAAACATGTTTACGTAATATTGAAGTTAATATTTATCGATTCACAGTATGACAACACATTTAAAATCCTATCTTACAATTTTATCTTTATTAAATAAATGCGGTAACCAGAAGAAAATATGGTCTTGGTAGTAACTGCTAAAATTAATTTTAATACAGAGATATTAATCTGTATTTACAAAATTAAATAAAAATACAATAAACCAGATCGTATAGGGGTCATAATACTAGAAAATTGTCTTTTTAAGTACAATTAAAATCCTCCAAATATTGACTCTGTGAGGTACAGTCTAAGAATCGATTGTACTTCATGTAAGTTCTAACTCGGATCTAAATAAATAAATTAAAAGGTCATGAAACATGTTTAATGAACAAAAACCACACCTGAAACAAATAGCTAACAATGAAGGCATATATGTGTTTTGTCTTAAGCTTAAATTTTGATTAATGTTAGGCTAGGGAGTTTCTAGTCTTTGCAATTAAATGTACTTAAAGAGACGGGTAGCTGACATAACATCAACATAATTTAAAATGACGCAAGTACTTTATTGCGAATTCAGAGATGTAGACAAAAGCGCAAGATTTAGGGAGAATGTGTGGAGGAACATTTGTGTCATGTTGGTATTGTGCATGAACTGTAAGATACTCATTTTTCTGGTGTTAACATTCAAACACTGTCATCTGTATATTGTGAATATTTGTTAATTCATTAAAATGTAAGTACATGTAAATAAAACAAACTGCATGTGAACATTTTGTAATAAATACATTTTTATGTTAAGATATCTTCTATTTATTATCATTAGGTCAACACGCTCCTTTTAGAATAACATATATGCAAGTATACAAGTTACAACTTCCTGATTTCCTTCCCTCGCTTTATCACCACCCTTGAAATATACCACCAAATGCAGTTGTATAAAAGTTGGCATTATAGCGAGGGGACCACTGTATTGCGAAAGCAGAGAAATATTTCTCACAGAAAAATTGACAGAGAAAAATCGAGAAAGATTACAAAATAGTACATGCATAAGCAGAGTGTAAAAGTCGTCAATGGGACATAAAAGCTGATATAGCAACACAATTCAATCTAAAAAGACAAAGAAAGTGTATGTACCAGTGTTTAGAAATTAAATCAGAGATATACAAAGAGACAAAGAGAAATTGAAAAGAGTTGGGAATGAACATCTATATCTTAATAAAGACAGTATCAAGGAAAACAGTCAACAGAAACAATATGGGGGAGGGGGAGGAGAAATTACCGAATCCGAATTTTATAGAAGTTCCAACATTTAAAGAAAATGGATATGCCACATATCATACTGGTCATTCCATATCTTCACACACTAACTTGTAATATGAGGAAAATACCGATGAAGGATTGATATATTCATTAAACAGCCTCTGTAAGGCCTTCACAATACCAGCAGTAAAGATCCAGTTTCAAAATTTGTTTGCATTTAATATCGCAAAAAACTTAAGTTTACATTGTTAGAAAGAAAGATTTCGATATTCATCAATATAAAATAGTATTTATTATATTAGTTTGAGAATTCAATAAGCAAAAATCAGGATTCGAAGGTCTTTAAGATAACATGAATCTGTTTTTATTGGGATTTTTTTCTAAGGGTATTATTACACGGAGACAGGCTGGCGACTATGATATAAATCCAATTTATCTATCTAACATATAATACCTTATGTAATTACCGTTATGACATGAAAAGACTATCATATACGGACAATCTCTCACTTACATCGTCTTGATGATCCTGATTCGTAAAGTCTAATAAAAATCGAATGGAAAGAGTAACGTTGGTCATTTTTTTGAATGAAATTTGTTTTGGACATAATGAGGATTCTGTTCCTTGACAATACCATTCTATATATCCAGTAGAAATGAAGTAAGGATATATGACACAGGCAAAATATGAAAAGGCAATCAAAAAGTTTTATTATTTACCGGAAATTATTTTTTCAAACAACATAGCCACCGGTGATAGTTATCAGCATTATAGAGCAATATATATATTATTTTGGCACCATAATTGTTTACTGTTCATCAACATTTGTGGTTATCTTTGGATTTGCTAAAATTGAGCTTATGTGATTATGAAGGGAAAAAGAAAGCAACGCGTACAATTTTTGTTACGAAGATAGTTTGTTCATGGCTAAGGGTGGTTGGACAACTATTACAAAAACGTGGCCATTTAACCTTGATAAAAGTGTACATGCATAAACATACGTATACACAATCTTTATATTAACTCATTGACACGTCAGTTTTAATTTCAATGTATTTTCGAATGTTCCTGCAGAAATATTGGTTTAAGAACGTAGATAAAAGCGTCTGAAAAATTAAATTTGATAACGTTTTATTTAGATATTTATCAAAACGGTCAAGATAAAATTCCATTGCATCAAATCCTTCATAACTCTTACCTTATTTCATTTTTAAAAAAATCTAAATAAAAAGTATTACATAATTAAATGAAAGCCACATAATTATTTTTTATAGTGGCTCTCCTGACTTCTTAAATTTATTTAACTTATTCGCTTTAAGATGAAAACCATTTCATTGGTGATTACAGCACAGGCGTGTCTAATTTACAAATATATTGTATATTTGTTCGTATAAACCTTGTACAATAATATAATTTTTAAAAAAAACCAGTTCATCATACTGTTAATGTAAACAATCAATGGAAATCATTTTTGATATGAATAGGAAAAATGTAATTTTGAAAGAAATAAATTCATAAAAGACTGACGGAATCAATAAATTTGAGCATAATTACAGTTAATATAATCAAACACAATGAGTAATAACTACGTATGTTTAAAGGAAACATTATTGGGAATTTGATAAACATTATCGTTATTTTTAATAAAAAAGATTAAACCAGTATTAGCTATTAATTGTTTATAAATACAAGTGGTATATTGGGTAAATAAAATTTGTTTCGATTTCAAGTTAAAAACGTAAAACGATTATTTATGGTAGGATTGTCAAAGAAGCATATGATAAGGCCTGCAATTGGCCCAAACACTTAATTGTGGTTCAAACGAATCAAACATCATTATACCTTGGAAGTAGCCGAAAACGACTGAAACCTTGTAACAACCAACGAAACACGACACAAACTGACATAATTGAACACAACGGTTTAATTGCGTTGCGAAATGACAAATGTTATGGGTCATTGTCGGTAATTTTGACACGTATTGTGTTTTATATAGTATATTTACATAATACATGCGTCTTTCTATACTCGATCACCATGGAAAATGAAATTTGTTCTTGTTTGCACTGATACTGGAACAAGCAATTTCAATAGGTATTTGTGACTTGCAAAGTTTCGTAAAGTAGTGCTTAATAGTTTTGAAGAAATAATCGGGACAAAAAGTGTCCGTACAGACGGAAGTTCGAATTTGACGTCACATAGTTCCATGCTCCTTTCACCCAATGTTGATTGACCGGTGTAACTAGCTAAACAGGAGGTGCTTACTCTCTCGGAGCATCTGGTCTCACTTCCCTCGTGGAAGTCCACGTGTTTAACCTAATTCGTCAGCTTCAACTTTTTTACTTTGCCTCTGGATTGTGATTGGGACATTGATCAGTATGTTTGTATTTGAATAATATCCCCTCTGTTTAAAAGACGGGGGATGTAAACTATGACAAATATGACCAAACCGACCGTAAAATGTCAAGCGAATTTATGTGATATTGGTGTAATCGGTCGTTAAAGATGAAAACAATATGCCATTTGCAAAGAAATAAGTCTTGGCTAAACATTTAACTTCAAATGTTGATATGCCATTTTGTCGGTAATAAGTCTGCTTACAGGCAGCAGAACTAGCTTTTAGGTCGAAATCAATGCAATATGACCATTTGTATTTTTTTATCCTCTCGCAAATGATGTAAAAAATCAGTAAAAGATATATTTGAAGAGCATACAATAACAATATTTAATATCGAAAAAAACTGCTGATGAAAATTTGATATTTTTCTCTGTGGCTGATGCAACATAAGCTCTGACTTCTTGACAGGAAAAGCATGTAAAGAGTCCGTTGATAACAGGTATTCTGAATTTGAAGACTTCACAGTTTGGTCAATTATTGTTTCGATGGCAATTAAACTACATGTATAAGTAAAATTATTTTGTTACGTTTATTTCAATTCAATTTCTGTTTGCAGTTTGGATCAGGTAAAACTAGTCATGGTAGGTGTACAATAGGTTACCATCAAAACATTAAAACCGAACTATAAGCAATGCTTATTAATGATCGAAATTATATGACGCCGCTCAAAATACAGTGCATCTAGTCGCTTTCAGGGGGTGGGGGAGATTAGAAACTCTATCAAACATACCGCTCTATGTTGGCGATTGTATCCGCTATAGTTAAATGTCCTGGATAAACTGTCCTCTGAAAATTTTACTTGTTGATTTTTTTGTAAACCACTATTTCTACATATAATTTCCGCCATTTTTGTTTTTAAAAAGTTAACTTCATCATATTTTTTTTTTGCTAACGGCAAATTTCTTAAATTAAAACTTTAAAATCTTCTAATTTTTAATTGAAGAAAAAACTTTTGTTTATGAGTAAGAACTTTATTCCGTTGCCATAGCAACCAAATATCACAAATTTCATGTAAACAAAGGTCATATAAGTTATGTTTTACTTAAATGCTACAGGGTTTATAAGATATTGGAACTGTTGCTAAAATTATTTGAAATTAGATTTTAAATGAAATGTTAGGAAACATGTTTCGTATTATGAAGATAGCTACGCTGCAGATGGAATTCTCCACAACCAGTATGTTGAAATCACTTTTATTTTCAGTTTTGATAAAACCAGGGTATCTTCAAAAATGGTTGCAGAGATACATGTAAATTGAAGAAACGAGTTAAAAAATGTTCCAATGGCGTTACTTGAAAGTAACAAGAATTGATTTAATCAAAAATTGCAAAAATAAAAAATGATTTCAGGGTTGGTTGTAAATTAAAACAACGAATTAAATATGTAGCAGATGCGTTACTTGAACGTAACATCACTGTCTTTGATAAATGTAAGAGTAAAATTATTAAGTAAAGGTGACGTGGCTAAAGATCGGACAGGCCCATATTCTACACAATTCATCAACTTATTCATAAGTATGTGGGAAACAACGTGTGTATTTGTAATATTTGAAAACGTGCAAACCATGGCGGATAATGACTAAAGACGCAAGACTCGACATCTTTATTTTGCAAGGTATAATGGTACCTTGTGGTTCGATATATTACCCTACGTATTTTACAAATAACTTCAAGTCAGGCTAGAGGCTAGACTGATATATCTAAGATTTTAAAAGACATTTGTGTATGTCATTAAAAAACATCAGTTAAGATATCGAATTAAGATAGACACCAAAATAAGCAGACTGATTCGTCAAAGATCAAGCTCTTCTAATTATCGACTGTGGACGTTTTTGTGGTAGTGAAGAAAATATCACGACACATAATGTAAGATCTGTTAAGTTATCTTTTTCTTCAACTATGTGGAAAGCAGATAATCTCCGAATGTACCACCAACTCTTGTGATCACCAAGTTACAGTTGTTCATCAAATCAACAGCAAATGGTAACTCAAAGCGATAGAAAGCTGTTTAAGTGATTATGTAAACAAAGTCTTGTTTTCGCTCACAGATAGACCACAGGACCGACGACTCGCAGAAGATATGAACGAAAATAAAAAAGCTAACGCAATACAAAGTAGAGTGGCTAAGACCCGGAAAACAAAAGAAAAAATCGCATAAAATCCCATCGTGAGTGTTACACAAAGTACAGTTATGGATTGAGAAAAGTGCAATCATCACATCCCATATTATATCTAGTTTGTTAAGCGAATGTAAAGTAAGGACAATGACATTTGGATGAAATGGAGGGGAAAAAACTATCCCTGTAAATATATATTTCTTGTAACAAAAGATATGGTTGCATAGCAAAAACTATCTCGTTCTAATATTCGCGCTGCTTGAAAAATGTCTATCATTTAAGAACTCTGCAGCGCAAGGTACCTATATCCCTGACAGGTAATTTAGGCAGTGCAATATGGGAAAAGCGTTTAGTGAAAGTCTACATTTAGCAAATCGTTGAAAGAAATTGATCTTAAAATAAAAGCAAGCAAAAAAATAAAATGTTTCAGTATGGGGTAATATACCTGGCCAAGAAAATCTGAATCACTGATGTGTTTAAATATGTTTTCCTGTTGTTTGCCTGAAAAGTATTACAACGCCATAGATAATATCGCTAAATTGAAAGAGCATATTTAGTTTAAATTACTTTAGGTTTCCCCTTTAATATTTTATCCTGTCAATATCAATGATGTTCAGAACAATTTATTCATCTCAAAAAAAATAAAATTTAAAAATAACAGTATGTTTTATTTCTTGGATCTATAGAAAAGAAACCATCCCCAATTTCTAAAGTACTTGCCGTTGCCAGAAAACAGCATTTTCTCAACATGTTACATATGAAATTTCTTTTATGTTTGACATCGGTCTCTGAATTACCTATAGTGTTCATTCTACCATTCGCCCACACAATCTGTTCAATTTGAATCAAATTTGCATCCTTTTTTTCAAATGTCTTGATTAAAACATAACGACGAGGTACATTCTAATTATATACAAGACAACTTAGATATAATGTTATATAAGGAGCTGTTAACGGAAATATTTTCAGCTAATTTACATCTAAAGCACTTCGTCTTAACATTACGTAAGTTATATTTATATTTGCCTTCTTACTACATCTTTGATAATTATCAATCCTTATGTGAATGATCTGACAGAATACCTTGATGATCGAAATAATTAGCTTTGAAGTGTTATTTTTCATCTTTATATCGCTTAATATGTTTCACTTTGTCACTTATGTGTCGAGGTCGAAGTAAAATGATCATTTATGTTTGGTTTTCTCGCAAATAATATCAGACGCCAGGAAAAGCTATAAATAAAGAGTTTCAAGACACAAAAATAGAACAATATTCAATAAAAAAGAAATTTGTTAATAGAATCTCTAGTATTGGCAATGATTATTTCATCACAGTCACACAAAACGAGAAAGTAAGGCTGGATAAACGAAACGGTCGATTATAGAACTTCATTATTTGGAGACTAGGTTTAAGTTTGTGTAAGTCGTTTGTTAAACTTATTACTTTTTTAGATATGGGTAAAATGAAACAGTGGGAGTTTTATCAGAAGCTCGATATACTATCATTTAACAAATTACCAAAATGACATTTACAATACCAGTCCATTAATTTTAATCCAGTTGGGTTCATGTTAAACTAGTTTAACTAATATTGAAGTTAATATTTATCGATTCACAGTATGACAACTCATGTAAAATCCTATCTTACAATTTAATCTTTATTAAATAAATGCGGTAGCCAGAAGAAAATATGGTCTTGGTAGTAACTGCTAAAATTAATTTTAATACAGAGATATTAATCTGTATTTACAAAATTAAATAAAAATACAATAAACCAGATCACATAGGGGTCATAGTACTGGAAAATTGTCTTTTAAAGTACAATTAAAAACATCCAAACATTGACTCTGGTAGGTACAGTCTTAGAATCGATGGTACTTCATGATCATCTGAATTCTAACTCGGATCTTTATAAATAAATGAAAATGTCCTGAAACATGGTTAATGGACAGATAACACAATTAACAATTAAGGCATATAAACTGTTTTATCCTATGCTACGGAGTATTTAGTCTTTGCAATTAAATGTACTTAAAGAGATATTTAGCTGTCATAACATAATACAACAGAATTGAAAAATGACTTAGGAAGATTAGCAAGTACTTTATTGCGAATTTCAGAAATATAAATCATAGTGCAAGAAATCGGCAACATTTGGAAAGAGTGTGAGGAGGAACATTTGTCACATGCTGGTATTGTGCATGAAATGTAAGATACTCATTGATAATATTCAAACACTGTCATCCGTAGAGGACGGATCTTTATTGGCTTGAATCCAGAACCATCTAGATCTGGACCCCGAGATACGACTAACTGTCAACATTGGTTAACATTAACAGGAATACTGAAACACACGACGATGTGTCCGATACAAGTATTCTATTGTCAGTTCAAGATGTTTTGATACCCACAATAATACAGACGAAGACGGTGATATCGAAGAACCTCAACCGTCAGTTAACGAGGTCACAAACTGTTTAACAACAGTAATAAAAATGGAGTAAACTATATGGGAATCTGGCATTATGAAATAATTTCAGTTAATGGATTAAGTAAAAAAAAATTTAAAGTGAATGCGCTAGGCAATTGACTACTGACACCCTTTTCACAAAAATGTAAATCACACATGTATTGCACGGATATTTATCAAATGTATTGTTTTGTATTGTGATTATTCTCGGTTTGTTAATCCTTGAAAATGTAAGAAATTGCAAATAAAACAAACTACATGTGATTTTTTTGTAATAAATACATTTATTATGTTAAAATATCATTGAGTCAACACTTGATACATATTGAAACAGTTACGCTCGTGGTAGAATAACATACAGTTACATCTTCGTGATTTCTTTTCCTCGCATTATCGCTACTCTTGTTATACCGTCAAATTTCCCGTTGTACCAAAGTTATAACGAGGGAACACTGAATTGCAAAAACAGGGAAATATTTCTCACAGAAAAATTGACAGAGAAAAATCGAGAAAGACAACAATAGAAAGAAAGAGAGCAGAACAAAATTATCAAAATATACAAAGGAAGAGTATGTACCAGTGTTTAGAAACCACATCAGAGATAAACAAGGAGAAATGGAAGAGTTGTGGACACGTTGTACCAATAAACATCTATATCCTAATGAAGGCAGTATCAAGGAAAGCAGTCAACAGAAACAATATGGTGGAGAAGGAGAAATTACCAAATTCAAAATTTGAAAATATTGCAAGAGAAATTCCAAAATTAAAGAAAATAGATATGCCACATATCAAACTGTTTATTCAATACCTTAAAAGACTAACTTGTAATATCATAAAAATACCGATAAAAGATTGATATATTCACTATTCTGTGGTTAAAACTCTCCTGTCTATGTGAGACCTTCACAATATCAGCGCTAAAGGCCTAGTTTCAAAATTTGTTTGCAGTGAATATCGCAAAAAATTGTTTTATTGTTATAAGCAGAGGTTTCAATTTTCATCTATGTAAAATATTATTTGTTATATTATATTGAGAATTCAATAAGCAAAAATCAGGATTCGAAGGTCTACAAGATAACATGAATCTGATTGCTATTGGGATTTTTCTAAGGGTAATATTACAAGGAGACAGGCTGGCGACTACGATCCAAATCCAATTTATCTATCAAACATAATATACCTTATGTAATTACTGTTATGACGTGAAAAAACTCATGTACAGACAGTTTCTCACTTACATCGTCTTGATGATCCTGATTCGTAAAGTCTAATAAAAATCAAATGGAATGAGTAACGTTGGTCATTTTTTAATGACAAAAACTTGACATAATGAGGATTCTGTTCCTTGACAATACCATTCTATATATCCAGTATAAATGAAGTAAGGATATATGACACAGGCAAAATAAGGCAATAAAAAGTTTTATTATTTACCGGAAATTATTTTTTCAAACAACATAGCCATCGGCGATAGTTATCAGCATTATTGAGAAATATATATATAATTTTTTTGGCAACATAATTTTTACTGTTTATTAACATTTGTGGTTATCTTTGGATTTGCTAAAATTGAGCTTTTGTGAACATGAAGGGAAAAGAAAAGAATTTTTTGTACGATTTATCGTAAAGAGGATAGTTTGTTTAGAGACAACAAGGGTGCATGGTCATTAAACCTTTATAAAGGCATACGTATTAACGCATTCACGCTATGAATGTTTAAAGCAAACTTAATTGAGATTCGATTAACATTATCGTTATTTTTAAATAAAAAAGATTCAATCAGTATTAGCTTTTAGTTGTTTATAAATACAAATGGAATATTGGGTAAATAAAATTTGTTTCGATTTCAAATTAAAATGTAAAACGGTTATTTATGGTACGATTGTCAAAGAAGCATATGATAAGACCTGCAATTGACCTACACACTTAATTTTGGTTCAAAAGAATCAAACATCAGCATACCTTGGAAGTAGACTAAAACAACTAAAACCTTGAAACAACCAACGAAACACGGCACAAACTGACATAATTGAACACAGCGGTTTAATTGCTTTGTGAAATGACAAATGCTATGGGTCATTGCCGGTAATTGTGAAACGTTTTTTGTTTTATATAGCATATTTACACAATACACGCGTCTTTCTATACTCGATCACCATGGAAAGAATGAAGTTTGAACTGGTACTGGAACAAGCAATTTCAATAGGTATTTGTGACTTGCATATTTACATTTTGATGCAAAGTTTAGTAAAGTAGTGCTTGACAGTTTTGAAGAAATAATCGGGACAAGGAGTGTCTGTGCGGACGGAAGTTCGAATTTGACATCACATAGTTCCATGCTCCTTTCATCCAATGTTGATTGACCGATGTAGCTAGCTAAACAGGAGGTGCTTACTCTCTCGGAGCACCTGGCCTCACTTCCCCCGTGGAAGTCCACGTGTTTAACCTAACTTGTCAGTTTCAACGTTTTTACTTTGTTTCTGGATTGTGATTGGGACATTGATCAGTATGTTTGTATTTGAATATTATCCCCTCTTTATTTGAAAGACGGAGATGTAAGCTATGTCAAATATAACCAAACCGACCATAAAATGATATCAAGCGATTTAATGTCATATTGATGTAATCAGTCGTCAATGATGAGAAGTATCATTTTAAAAGAAAAAAGTCTTGACTAAAAGTTCAAATTTTGATATGCCATTGTTTTTGTTGTATTTTGGGAGGCAGATAAGAATCTCTTTCCTTTGATACACAACTGTTGATTTAGTTTCTTACTGAAATGTTCAATTTATTCCCTGGTTTTAATCGATAACATTGGTTTTATGTATCAGATTATAATTATCAAATTATCGGTGCTTCCTGTTCAGACAGTTAATTGTCTGATAATTAACAATTGAATTGTCTGGAAATAGAGTTTTATAGAGCTATAACTTCCACCGCGAGGCAAGTCAAGCTAAATAACGCAAACTAACAGTGGAAGGTATAGAACTCTAAACGCCATTTCCGGAGAGTGCAATGATTATACTCGGATTTCGCTGTTTTAATTCATAAAGAAATGTAAATGCTGCCTTATTATGTGCCAACAGTTACGTTTCCACTCACTGGAACTGCCAGATCAATGTTGAAATTCCACAAGCAAGTCACGTCGTCTATGGCATTTAAAGCTGATATAAAGGCAATTATCCTTAAAACAACAATCGCAAATATTCAGTGTTTATTATAAAGCAATGGATATTTGTAATGAGGCAGAACAAAAACAATTGAAAACATGCACTGTACAACAACCAATGTAGCATATAACACCGTACAATACAAGTCAACGAAAAAACAACCACTCAATACAGGACAAACATAATTGGATCAATGCTTATAATATTACAAATTTTGGATGAGTACTTGAATATATATGCAGTGGTGTAGTTATGACACTTATTATACTTAAGTATTTTTTTTTTCGCGTCATCACAATTATGTTGATACCCATGGTGTCAGGTTATTATCCTGGAAATATTTTTACCTTCCAAAGTTCCATTCTCAATTCTAATTTTTAACGTAGCGGATGTAACTAGGTAAAAGCAGGTGCTTACTCTTCCAGAACACCTTGTCTCTGTCCTGGTGGACAATAGTGATTAACGTGATTTGCCAGTCTTCAAAGGTTTTTGCTTCGTTGCATGGGATTATATTTTGGACATGGATCGGTATGCTTGTGTTTGATTGAAGAGTCAACAGCTATCTAACTTTTATTACGTACAATCAGGACATAAATCATAAATACCCATATTTAAAAAAATAAACTTAGCCAATTTTCCTTTCATACTATGTATGAATTTACTTGTATCCCACTTTAAGAAAACATAATTATTTGATTTTCTAACTTTTATAGAAAAAACTAAAAGTTTATAGACAGGAGAGGCATTATGTACTTCAATGGAGTTTAAATAACTTCCATCTATACAAAGGGAATAGTACTCATGACCGAACCACCCCATAGATTATTAATATTGACCCTCATTGATTCCGTCCAGCGTTATCAGTTATACAACAAAAACCTAAGGAGATTGAAGGTTGTGTATGTTCCTTCAACCCTTAGTTGCTCTGTCTTAAACATTTCTTAAATTTTCCATATGTTTCTATGTAGGAAATTTTGACATAGCCAGCGGATCAAGGAAAGTGTATGATTGGATACTTGTTTCTCAATTATGTTTCTTGGTGCGTTGGTTATTGCAAGAGATGAAATGAGATGAGATGAAAATGTTTTGATCAATGTTTTATTTGATTGTAATTGAAATATGAAGAAATGTGTTTGGCGCATATTAATTCTTCGAGATATATTTAATGATAAATGCTTTTTTTCTCAGGGTTATTAATATTCGATTTATATTTAAAATTTCATCAGAAATTTATCTGTAAAACACTGTAAAGTAAATATTCAGATGTTTTCCTTTACCAGTCTGTCCATAAATAACTCTCTCTTAACAATAAATTTACAATAATTTAAAGAATTCCTTCAGCGCTTGATGCGCAATTATTTTCCACAGGGATTCCACTTATTAGTCTGCTTTTTTCGACAAACGTATCACTAATCAATCACATACATACATATTCATATTAAGTATACAGCAAAGTTCATTGCATGCCCAGTAATTGTGACAGTTTTAAGAAACCTTTTTAAAACAGATTTATCATGAGTGGGTTAAATTGTGCGTCCCCCCGTCGAAACGTTTTTAAGGTCATTTTAATTCGATGTGAGAAAGACGTTAATAGTGTGAAAGCATTAATATTGGTAGGTAGCATTATTACAAAAATGAAGTTTTTCTAAGATTTCAACAGATTTATTTGCATATAAAACAGAGAATATTGTTATTAATGTAGGTTAGATTGTGTTAAAGTAACTTTTTAGCTATAATTTAATAGCTGAAAGAATATATATATAGTAATATGTCCTAAAAACAGTTTTTGGAATTGGCTATCACATGTAAGCACAAGTAGATTTATGTTTCTCTTGAAGAAAATCATGTTATTAGAAGCTTCGACTAGGACAATGACAAATTCTTAATGTAACTTGGATAAATTTAATTCAATTGTATAAAATGCATAGTATGATATGAAAAAAGAGATGTGGGTTTTTTTTAAGATAGGTGTACATTACAATTACACGGTTCATCATTCACCTAAAGAAAATAATTTTAGTTCTTTGTCTGTCAATTATGAACATGTAAAGTATCAACTGGAATCAGTATCGGGTTATGGTAATGAAATAACAGAATAAAGAACAGTCTCAACTAGTGTCTATCATACCACATTCAGTAAAAACAATTTGTCCATTTGTCTTTGATGTATAATTTGTTTTACAACCGTTATAGTGTCAATTTTGCTACAATCATAACCAAACATACCGACGGTCTATGTCAAAATCACAATTAAAATATATTTTGGAACCTGACAAAACCTGTTACCTGTTACTTCGATCTGAGAGGTAGGTCGGTGCTCTGGAAGGACAAGCACCTCATGTTAAGTTAGTTAAACTAGTCAAGTGTGTAATCAAATTCAAAACGAAGAAATATGAAATATGGGAGATCATATAATATGACATCAAACGTTTCGACAATATTGTGATCACGACCATAAAACTTGTTCAAGTGTTTAAGGCCTTCAATATCCCTGTGTGAATTTATTTGAAAGCTGCTTGTTTCATTGTTGTAAAGTTTCCATAGTGAGAACAAGCTTTGCAAATGCATATTATTGGGAAACAAATATACCACGTAGAATCATGTATTCTGCTGCATAGAAAAGGAAAGTTGATAATAGAAAAATATAAGTTATCAAATTTAAAATATTGACTATTGAAATTTACATTAAAAAATTGAACATAAAATCAGGTTAATCTTATAGATCTCTTGATCAAATGGTCGTATAATGAGATTGGTCGTGTTATAAATTATGATGCTCCAAATATGAGGGTTCCAAATTAAAATTATCTGCATCAATAACAGTCACACAAAACTACATTGCGATTTAAAAAACAAATTACGTATACAGTATATTGATAACTGTAAGTAGAATATTGCATGCTTTCTTCTTCTGGTTTCAGGATATTTTCACAAATTCTAGTAAATACATCAAGCTGTTTAATTGCGTTTCTGCCGACTTTATTGAAAGTCATGGATAAGGAAGATTTACCTATGATTGCAGTGCATATAAAACTAGATTAGATTTAAACAGAAAATAAATAAAAATAAATCACACTAACGTCTCTTGGACACCTTTTTTCCCAAGATTCAAATTTAAAACAAAACACAGTTATGATTGACAAAACAAACGGGTTTTACAAAGTGTCATTTATACATTGATTTGATCTGTATGTAAGTGATGTGCTTATATCACGACAACCTCCCGTCACCTTTACAATGATACGTCTCTTGAGAGTTGTGTTTTGGATAACCTGATTACTGGCAATCATTAAGCCTTCGAACTGATAAAACATCAGGTCTTTTAGAAAACAATAATTAATCCTAATTTAAATAAAAGATAAGATAGTGTCTGAAGTCTTTGACACGTCCTTGGACCATTTGATTTCTCAACAAACAAAGGCTAGAACAAAACATGCTGCTGTGTAAATATAGAATTAAATTATTTTTCACACAATACAACAAATGACGTCAACTGAATAATTTAAAAGATAACACATAGACAGTAAGAATAAGAGAAGCATAGATTTTTGTTGATATTTCTTTTAATTCGTTCGCTATGTAGATTACTTAAGTACCAGTGGAACTTACTATCTAATTATAAGATGAACACACATTTCTATTTAACCAACATTACATTTCTTTACTTTGTCAGCCTAATATAATAATCGCAAACCGCAACATTTGAAAGAAAATGAACTAATGTTAACATGCACATTAGTGTTTATACGCCACCTGCAAAAATATGGAATTAGAGATAATCAATAAAGCAGTAAGAATAAGAGAAGTATGGATTTTTGTTGATATTGTTTGTAATCTATTCTCTATGTAGATTACTAAAGTACCCGTGGAACTTACTATCAAATTGTTCGATGAACACACATTTTTTTTAACCAACAATACATTTCTTTACTTGTCAGCTTAATATTATAATCGCAAACCGCAACATTTGAAACTAAACTAATGTGAATATGCACATGAAAGTTGCATAGCCCAGTAGCGTTCATACCGGCAAATCAGTATGGTCAACTATAAATATAACAATTTTATTTAGATTAATATTCTCGGTAACAATTGTAAGGAACACAACCTTTGTTTTAGTGGTTTGAAAAAATAGGAGAAAAAGAAAAGAGATATACATATGGAAAGTTATAAAAAAGATATAACCTTAAAAAATATTGATTTATTATTATATGCAAATACAATATACATACTCTGGGGTGTTTGATTTGGCGTATAACGTGTCAAGATATTGTCAATTCTACTGTTAAGATGTAACTTTAATGCTGTTTCTGTAAATGTGTGTCTAGTTTAACATATTCTAGTTGCATTTAAGTATTAAATATTTGGTAATCATTTCAAACAAAATTACATTTACGCCGTTTGTTTATAATTACCAAAAGAAATTAAAACGCACATTGTTTAAAGAAAAAATAATTAAACTGCCATTTATAAACTTAAAGATAAAATGTGCTTCTATTTGAAATGTTTTATTTGACAAAAATGTTCAACCAATTCAATTTAGGTAACCCAACTGATATACGGGGTTAATGGCCGGGAAATGAGATTAGCAACTTAATAACCAATACTCGAAGAATGCAGAACAACTAAACCACCTCGAGATAAAAAGGAAACAAGAGATGTGAACGACATTGAGACCAGTAAATATAATATTCTTATTATAGTTATATTTTTAATAGCTACATACGATGAGACATTTAAGTTTTAAAGAAATCTATGTGGGTCTCAGTTCTTTACTACTTTCGAAAAAAATCTAAAATTGGTACCTGATTATACACATACATATGATAAACATATAATGATATGGCGAATGGTACGGTTTCACAATATATTACATTATCATAATGTTCCATTGCCATCTGCCGTCCACTCTTTTACATGTTTATAGGCAACGCTTATGTTAAGTGTCACTTATGAGTAATAAACCTATTCTGTACATTCTCCAATTATATTGACGCCTTTGTCTATTTTCATTAATCAGCTGCTATTATATTTATAGTATGTTGTATTCGGTTTCAAGGTTAAAAAAAACAAAATATCCATTGGATTTGATATGAGATTCTACACTGGTAAAGTAGACACAATTTTTCGTGTCAATTTTATATTCAAACAAAATACTAGTCTGTCGGGTTCAGTATATTAAAGAAAATCAGCTGAAATACATGTATTTAACATGAATAATGCTTTAGTCTATCAAAGAATTGGTTTTTATTTTAATTGAATTAATGATAGCCAAATGCTACATTGAAGTCTAAAGTAAAGGCGGTAAAATAAACAATGAATTATTTTTTTCGCCTGCGGTTCAAATTCTGTATGTTTATTTTAGTTATTGCAATAAATTAGGTATTTTTAAAAAAAAAACTGTAAAAACATTATGTTCTCCAATGCTGACCAATGCCCTTAAAAGGTCTTATGGTCGTCATTATTAGTGATGAATATAATGGATATATTTGAAATCCCATACTTTGATAATGCTTTCATTCTCAATACTGATTTTACACCGCGTGAGTGTAGCTAGACAGACAGGAGGTGCTTTAGTCTTCCGGAGTATCCGGCCTCACGTCCCTGGTGGAAGTTTAGCTTGTATTATTTATTGACAGTTTTCGTATTTATAGTGGGCTTTTGGTTGCAATTTGAACACGGACGGGTATGCTTGTTATTGATCATCAATACCAATAGGATAAAAACAACCAATTGCATACCTCATACCAATAAATTAGTTCCCTTTGTGCTCATGAATATTCATGACGTTACATCACGTGATCCCAAGTTCAATGACCGGGATAATATGAATACCAAAACAATCGATTTGTAATTGTTATTTCCCCATATGGCACCCGAACTTCTGTTGCACCGGTGTCAAGAGAAACCGACGTAAAATGAAATTATGTCCTCCCAGAATGGAAGTAATTAAATCTGGGTTCTGTTGCATGAATTGACGTCTTGGACTTGTACTTTTAATATCCCCTAATGAGCCTCATTAAAAACATCAGATTTGTCAAATAGATCAATTTTAAAAAACTCGTGGAACTTTTTTGAGTATAATTTTTAAGAACTCGATTGACTATCCGGAACAACATCTCTTGTGATTCCGTTTCTCTTTTCGGAAATTATTGTAAGTCGTAAGATGGTTAAAGTAAACAATTTAAAAAACTCGGTTATTTCGACTTTTTCATATTTTAAAAGAAAATACTGTTGGATGAAATCGAATTTACGCTTCGTAAAATTTAAGTTTATTGGGAACCTCGAAATCCAGACAAATATACTAGAAAAGTACATAAACGTATTCTAACTGGTGTCAAGGCAAATTTTACCTGTCGGAAAATATCCAATGGATGCTTATTGGACCAAAGAGAGCGAGCTAAAGATTTTTGTCTTTTTGGCCTATAGTCCCAATAACGTTGACGTTAATCCAATATGGCGGCGTATGCTTATTAGAAAATGGGACAAATTGTTCCACATGTGTCTTTTGGAGGTATGCCAGAAGTTCGTACGTGCAAATCAAGATATACTGGACGCGTCAAAACAAAGGTTGTCATGTATTTTTGGTGGACATAATTTTATGTCAAAAGTATGATTTTATATCTGCCTTATTCGTGACACGATGTCTCTGTCGTATTCTTGACACGATATTTCTGCCCTATTCGTGACACGGTGTCTGTTTAGGTTACACATATAATTTTCTGAAATATCTAGTGATATGTTTACAGTCGATGTAATTTGATATCCTGCTATCATAAATAATTTGAAACTGCTGGTAATTGCATAATAAAACCGTAATGTACATGATGTATTGTGCGTATGGTAGCTAATGGCAGATAGAATATAAAGGCAACTTGTGGTAGAATTGACTTTTTTAAGCAATTTAACTTTGCGTGGAATATATGAATAAACATTAAGGGATGTAGTAAAATGCAGCCGACCACAAAAATGCATTTTACTGTATAAAGTTGCAACTTAATTAAACTATTTTATTAAAGCAAATGTCATCGTATTGTATTTAAAATGTAAACATATAAATACACATGTACTTTATCAAAGAGTGGCAAATTCGAATGGATCGATTCGATGCATTTTACAATCACTCTTAAGTAAAACATTTAATATCAAATGCACGAAATATATACTGGTAGCATTAAATGTTTAAAATCATTATACTGGTAAATATAGCATTTTTGGGTCTTTTTTAATTTAAGAAAACCCCCAAAAACTCGCTACCAAATCGATTACGTAACATTTCATCATTATTTCCAACACTAACTTTCAATGTACATTAAACTATTCAAAAAAAATTTAAAAACAAAAATGCACTAACCCATGTTTAAAAAGATCGTTTAGCGAAATAAGCAACCATCTAGCTGGCCAATGAAATCTTCAACATACCTAAGTATATTCCATGGTAAGTGACCTTACGTTCATAACCTTGTACTTGGAAATTATTTACTAGTGAAATAAAATCATGAAATTTTCTGAACATCTCGGTAAAATTAACGGCAAGCACGACAGAAACTCATCAAGAAGCAGTATGCTAACACCATGGGCTTAATTAAAACGTGACCATAATTTAAATCCTTAATTGTGCATTCATTACATTCTCTAACCTTTAAATAGATTTACAGGAAAATTAAATTTTACAGAAATTACAGCAATTAGACATCTAGAGTGAATTGATGGAGGATTTGAAAATCTAAAAGCGGTTGATATAATTTTAATAAAAACAATAATAAGTGGACATTGCACGATACATAATAGCCATTATAAAACGAATAGTCACCAACTTGGTGGAAGGTTCCATCATCGACAAGCTTGACATCCAAGAGTCAAACCGAAGATGAGGTAAACAACATAAAAACACTATCTTCAGTTTGTCAAGCTATAATTATGAAATAATAAGTGATTTTGGAATAAGGATGTTCCATGGAACGATTATTTTATAAATGTCCAATTTCTAGTTTATTATATAAGTGTTAAAACCCCAACTTTATAAATCTCAAATTGTTTCATTGGTCACGTGATCAATCGGTGGCGTGAACATCAGGAATGTTCCCTTTTATGTCTAGGTTAATATTGTGTATGTCCTTTGTGTATCGTGTTTGTAAATGTATTATATTTCTTTTATTTAACTAGGGATGGAAATATAAATAAATGATAAACAGCAGGAATAAACATCAACGGCTTGTAGTTATAATGGTATATCAGCTTTAAAACTGTGCACAGACATCACAAATCCGATGTGATTGAAATATAGGGACAACGGTAGTTGGATGCTGTACTCGTATAACTTTTCCATGATTTCCAAGATTTGTAAAAAAAAATATTCTTATCTAATGGAGGCAATTCAAATAAAGTTATTACTCTAAATATGCATCTTGTAACAAAAGAAATGGTTGCATTATCCGTGCTGCTTGTATATTAGTGAAGAACTTTGCAGCTCAAGGTACTTACATCTCTGACAAAGAACATAGAATCGTGCAATATGCCGAATAGCGTTTTATATGCATACAGGTGGCAGTCCATATTGAGTTAATTTTTGAAACAGTCTGATGATTAAACTGAACAAAACTGAACGTCAGTTATGCAGTAAAGTACCTGGATCAGAAAATCTGAAACACTGATTTGAAGCCCCATTTTTATTTTGGCTTAATTAAAAGACCATGTTCAGTTACGTTTTCAATGAGAAATAAACATTTAAATTACTTTAAGAGTCTATCTTACAGTTTCACTTTTGTCAATGCTGTTCATTAATTAATATCCGAATAATGATATATATATAATATTTAAGGTCTTTATTTATAAGCTCTGTTAAAGCCTCCAGTCACTACATTCCTTGTCCTAAGGTTGATTTACATTTTTTCTTTTTCAAATTTGCATGACAAAAGTAAAATGTGCTTATTGTTCACACATTAATTCAAAGTTCTGGATCACGTATTAGGTTTTTTTATTCAAATTTCCATCACCTAAATTGCTTCGTTTTTTAAAAACTCCTTTGATGGAAACAAAACGCCAAAACACATTCTTATTTTAAATATAAAATTATATAATGGAACTTATCCGCTGTTAAAGATAGTAATCTCTTCCAAATTTACCGCTAGAGAACTCCGTCTAATATTACGTAAGTTACATCTTTCTCGAGATTTCGTTATAATCATTACTAAGGTGAATGATCTGTTAGAATACCTTGCTCATCGAAATAATGAGCTGTTGCTATCTAAGTCTGCATCTGAATATCGCTTATTTTTAATCCCATTTTGTCGAAAATATTTATGCTTACAGGCAACAGAACTAGCTTTTAGGTCGAAATCTATAGAATATGATCGTTTGTAATTTTTTTTATCCTTTCGCAAATGATGTAAAATATCATTAAAAGACATGTATGAAAAGACTCAATAACAATATTTAATATTGAAAAAAAATGCTGATTAAATTTTATATTTTTCTCGGTGGCTGATGCAACATAACATCAGACGACTTGACAGTAAAAGGCATAGAAGAAGACACAACAGTGACACCTTAACATAACATAAATATATTGAATATAGACAAAAGTGTTGATAAGAACTTGTATTTTTCTTTGTAGTTGATACAACATTAGCTCAGGCGGCTTGACAGGAAAACATGTAAAGTAAATAATAATATAATAGTATTTATTGGCATAAAGCAAAAACGAGCTTATAGCCCATATATACATAATTTGATTGCCATGGAAACAAAATTTGACCAAACTACGTGTATTAGTTGAATTATTTTGTTACATTTGTTTGAATTTTATTTCTGTATGCAGTGTGGGTAAGGTAAAACTAGTCATAGTATGTATGCAAGAGGTTACTATGCAGTCTTTAAAAACATTAAAACGGAACTAAAAGCAATGCTTTTTAATGGGTAATTATTATAATCATATTACACTCAAAATGCAGTGCATGTCGCTTTCGGGGGCAGATTTGAAACAATATCAAACATACCGCTCTAGGTTGGCGATTGTATCCGTTTCAATTGAATGTCGTGGCTAAACTATCTTCTGAAATTTACTTGTTGATTTTTTTGTAAACCACTATTTCTACATATAATTTCCGGCATTTTTGTTCTTAAAAAATTAACTTCACCATGTTTATGAGTAAGAACTTTATTCCGTTACCACAGCAATCACATATTTTATGTAAACAAAAGTCATATCAGATTTTTAAAAATGCATATGGTTTTAAGAAGTTATGTTTTTTTTAAATGCTACAGGGTTTATAAGATATTGGAACAGTTGTTATTTAATT
Organism: Anadara kagoshimensis; assembly: GCA_021292105.1. Taxonomy (NCBI): domain Eukaryota; kingdom Metazoa; phylum Mollusca; class Bivalvia; order Arcoida; family Arcidae; genus Anadara; species Anadara kagoshimensis. Next base: position 7,264,652 of record CM037873.1, read on the forward strand.
AGATTTTAAATGAAATGTTAGGAAACATGTTTCGTATTATGTAGATAGCTACGCTGCAGATAATATTCTCCACAACGAGTATGTTGAATTCACTTTTATTTTCAGTTTTGATAAAATCAGGGTATCTTCAAAAATGGTTGCAGAGATACATGTTAATTGAAGAAACTATTTAAAAATTGTTCCAATGGCGTTACTTGAAAGTAACAAGTCATTGATTAAAATAAAATAAAATAAAATAAAAAATGGTTGCAGGGTTGGTTGTAAATTAAAACAACGATTTAAATATGTAGCAGATGCGTTACTTGAACGTAACATCACTGTATTTGGTAAATGTAAGAGTAAATTTTTAAGTAAGGTGACGTAGCTAAAGATAGGACAGGCCAATACTCTACACAATTCATCAACTTATTCATAAGTATGTAGGAAACAACGTGTGTATTTGTAATATCTGAAAACGTGCAAACCATGGCGGATAATGACTAAAGACGCAAGACTCGACATCTTTATTTTGCAAGGTATAATGATACATTGTGGTTCGATATATTACCCTACACATTTTACAAATAACTTCAAGTCAGGCTAGAGCCTAAACTGATATCTTCAAGATTTTAAAAGACGTTTGTGTATGTCATTAAAGAACATCAGTTAAGATATCGAATTAAGATAGACACCAAAACAAGCAGACTGATTCGTCAAAGATCAAGCTCTTCTAATTATCGACTGCGGACGTTTTTGTGGTAGTGAAAACATATCACGATACATAATGTTAGATCTGTTCAATTATCTTTTTCGTAAACTGTGTGGAAAGCAGATAATATCTAAAGGTGCCACCAAATCGTCTGAAAAGTATTACAAAGCCATAGACAGTATCGCTTAATTGAAAGAGCATATTTAGTTGCTTTTTTAAATTAGTAATAAAACGTTTAAATTACTTTAGATTTCCCATTACATATTCCATCCTGTCAATATCAATGATATTCAGAACAATTTATTCATCTCAAAAGAATAACATTTAAAAATAACAGTATGTTTTATTTATTGGATCTATAGAAAAGAAACCTTCCCCAATTTCTAAAGTACTTGCCGTTGCCAGAAAACAGTAAAAGCAAGATTATGCAACATACATTTTCTCAACTTGTTACATTTGAAATTTCTTTCATGTTTGACATCCATCTCTGAATTACCTATTCATTCTACCATTCGCCCACAAAATCTGTTCAATTTGAATAAAATTTGCATCCTTTTCTTCAAATGTCTTGATTGAAACATAATGACGAAGTACGTTCTAATTATAAACAAAACAACGTAGAAATAAGATTATATAATGAGCTGTTAACGGAAATATGTTCAGCTAATTTACATCTAAAGCACTTCGTCTTAACATTACGTAAGTTACATTTATATATGACTTCTTTCTAGATCTTTGATAATTGTCAATCCTTATGTGAATGAACTGACAGAATACCTTGATGATCGAAATAATGAGCTTTTAAGTGTTATTTTTCATATTTATATCGCTTAATTTTTTTCACTTTGTCACTGATGTGTCTGCTAGAGGCGTAAACAGCAGACATAGCGTTTAGGTTGAGGTCGAAGTAAAATGATCATTCATGTTTGGGTTTTTCGCAATAATATCAGACGTCAGGAAAAAAGTATCAACACACAAAAATAGAACAATGTTTAATAAAACACAAATTTGCTGATGGAATTTCTGTAGTATTGGCAATAGTTATTGCAACACAGGCACACAAAAAGAGAAAGTAAGGCTTGATAAACGATACGGTTGATAATAGAACTTCATTATTTGGAGATTACTTAGGTTGAAGGTTGTGTACGGTAAGTCGTTTGGGTCAGTTATGACTTTTTGAGATATGGGTAAAATGAAATAGTGGGAGTTTTATCAAAAGCTCGATATACTATCATTTGAGAAATTACCAAAATGACATTTATAATTCCAACCCCATTAATTTTACATCCAGTGGGTGTTCATGTTAAACTAGTTTACACCACAATCCCTCATTCTAAATTGAAAGAACGTCTTAAAGAAATTATTCACTTGTCTTTCTTCTACAAAAACGGTAAGCCAAGATACAAATATCTGGTGCTGAACAGGGATTCTTGTTATTTTGTCAAGCACCATACGGATTCCAAACAAAAATATACTGAAGATACCATCAACAAACTGTTGGAGATTTTGATAGATAACATATTTGTTGTGTTTGGTAATATAGTTATTTCAGCAAACAATCGGTATACCAATGGGTACAAACTGTGCACCATTGCTTGCTGATTTGTTTCTTTATTCTTACGAAGCAGAATTTATGCAGAACCTTGTTAAATCTGGAGAGAAAACTGTCGCCAAATTATTCAACTCAACATACAGATATATAGATGACGTTCTGTCTCTTAACCATCCTAAACTTGGAGACTATGTAAATGTCATCTACCCTAGTGAGCTTGAAATAAAAGACACGACTGATTCCTCAAGTTTTGCTTCATATTTAGACTTATACCTGAATTATGACTCACAGGAAAGGCTACATTTGAAACTTTATGACAAACGTGATGACTTCAATTTTTCTATTGTCAACTTTCCTTTTTTATGCAGCAATATACCTGCTTCTCCTGCTTATGGTGTATTTGTTTCCCAATTAATACGCTATGGTAGAGCTTGTTCCCACTACGGGGACTTTGTACAGCGAAGTAGGTTTTATGGCAGTCATCACAGTATTGTTAATAAGTTTGATGTCTCTGTGTCCAGGATTGCCTTGGATATATTTGACGTCTCGTAGTTCCATGTTCCTTTCACACAATTTTGATTACACACGTGGCGAGTGTAGATAGCAAAACAGGAGGTGCTTACCCTTCCGGAGCACCCGGCCTCACTTCCCTGGTGGAAGTTCACGTGTCTAACCTAACTTGTCAGTTCCAAAGTTTTTACTTTGCTTCTGGATTGTGATTCAGAAATGGATTAGTATGTTTGTTTTTGATATATAGTAATATGTCCTAAACAACAGTTTCTGGAATTAGCTATCACATGTAAGCATGAGTAGATTTATGTTCCTCTTCAAGAACATGACGTTATTAGATGCTTCAACTAGGACAATGACAAATTCTTAATGTAACTTGGATAAATTTAATTCAATTGTATAAAATGCATGGTATGATATGAAGAAAGAGATATGGTTTTTTTTTGAAGATAGGTGTACATTACAATTACACGGTTCATCATTCACCTAAAGAAAATAATTTTAGTTCTTTGTCTGTCAATTATGAACATGTAAAGTATCAACTAGTGTCTATCATACCAGATTCAGTAAAAACAATTTGTCCATTTGGACATTTGTCTTTGATGTATAATTTGTTTTACAACCGTTATAGTGTAAATTTTGCTACAATCATAAACAAACATACCGACGGTCTATGTCAAAATCACAATTAAAATATATTTTGGAACCTGACAAAACCTGTTACCTGTTACTTCGATCTGAGAGGTAGGTAGGTGCTCTGGAAGGACAAGCACCTCAAGTTAGTTACACTAGTCAAGTGTGTAATCAAATTCAGAACGAAGAAATATCAAATATGGGAGATCATATAATATGACATCAAACGTTTCAACAATATTGTGATCACGACCATAAAACTTGTTCAAGTGTTTAAGGCCTTCAAAATCCCTGTGTGAATTTATTTGAAAGCTGCTTGTTTCGTTGTTGTAAAGTTTCCATAGTGAGAACAAGCTTTGCAAATGCATATTAATGGGAAACAAATATACCACGTAGAATCATGTATTCTGCTGCATAGAAAAGGGAAGTTGATAATAGAAAAATATGTCATCAAATTTGAAATATTGACTATTGAAATTTACATTAAAAATTTTAACATTACATCAGGTTAATCTTATAGATCTCTTGAGCAAATAGTAGTTTAAAGAGGTTGGTCGTGGTATAAATTATGAAGCTCGAAATATGAGGGTTTCAAATTAAAATTATCCGCATCAATAACAGTCACACAAAACTGCATTGCGATTTAAAAAACATATTACGTATACAGTATATTGATGACTGTAAGTAGAATATTTCATGCTTTCTTCTGGTTTCAGGATATTTTCACAAATTCTAGTAAATACATCAAGCTGTTTAATTGCGTTTCTTCCGACTTTATTGAAAGTCATGGATAGGGGAGATTTACCTATGATTGCAGAGCATATAAAACTGGATTAGATTTAAATAGAAAAATAAATAAAAAATACATCACACTAACGTCTCTTGGACACCTTTTTTCCTAAGAATGAAATTTAAAACAAAACACAGTTCTGATTGACAAAACAAACGGGTTTTACAAAGTGTCATTTATACATTGATTTGATCTGTATGTAAGTGATGTTCTTATATCACGACAAACTCCCGTCACCTTTACAATGATATGTCTCTGGAGAGTTGTGTTTTGGATAACCTGATTACTGGCAATCATTAAGCCTTCAAATTGATGAAACATCGGGTCTTTTAGAAAACAATAAGTAATCCTGATTGAAATGAAAGATAAGATAGTGTCTGAATTCTTTGACACGTCCTTGGACCATTTGATTTCTCAACAAACAAAGACTAGAACAAAACATGCTGCTGTGTAAATATCGAATCAAATTATTTTTCACACAATGCAACAAACGACGTCAACTAAATAATTCAAAAGATAACACATAAACAGTAAGAATAAGAGAAGCATAGGTTTTTGTTGATATTGTTTGTAATCCATTCTCTATGTAGATTACTATAGTACCCGTGGAACTTACTATCCAATTGTTCGATGAACACACATTTCCTTTTAACCGACAATACATTTCTTTACTTTGTAAGCCTAACTACAATCGCAAACCGCAACATTTGAAAGAAAATGAACTACTGTGAATATGCACATGAGTATTGCATAGCCCATTAGTGTTCATACCTGCAAAAATATGGAATTAAAGATGATCAATAAGGCAGTAAGAATAAGAGAAGCATGGATTTTTGTTGATATTGTTTGTAATCCATTCTCTATGTAGATTACTGAAGTACCCGTGGAACTTACTATACAATTTAATTGTTCGATGAACACACATTTCTTTTTAACCAACAATACATTTCTTTACTTTGTCAGCTTAATATTATAATCGCAACATTTGAAAGAAAATAAACTAATGTGAATATGCACATGAGTGTTGCATAGCCCAGTAGTGTTCATACCTGCAAAAATATGGAATCAAAGATGATCAGTATGGTCAACTATAAATATAACAATTCATTTTATTTAGATTAATATTCCCGATAACAATTGCATGGAACACAACCTTTGTTTTTGTGGTTTGAAAAAAAAAGAGAACAGGAAAAGAGAGATACAAAAAAGATATAACGTTAAGATAAAAATATTGATTTATCATTATATGCAAATACAATTTACACACTCTGTGGTGTTTGATTTGGCGTATAACGTGTCAATATATTGTCAATTCTACTGTTAAGATGTAACTTTAATGGTGTTTCTGTAAATGTGTGTCTAGTTTAACATATTCTAGTTCTAATGAAGTATTAAATATTTGGTAATCATTTCAAACAAAATTACTTTCACGCCGTTCTTTAAAATTGTCGGGGAAAAAAAAAAAAAAAAAAAAAAAAAAAAAACCGCTCATTGGTTTAAAGAAAAAAATAATTTAACTGTCATTTATAAATTTAAAGATAGCATGTACTTCCATTTGAAATGTGATATTTAACAAAAAATGTTCAAACTATTCAATTTAGGTAACCCAACTGATATACGGGATTAATGGCTGGGAAATGAGATTAGCAGCTTAATAACCAATACTCTGTACTCGAAAGCACGCAGAACAACTAAACCATCGTAAGATAAAAAGGAAACAAGAGATGTTAACGGTATTGAGACAAGAAGTTATAATGTTCTCATTATATTTATATTCCTCATAGCTACATTCGGCGATACATTTAAGTTCAAAAGTGTCGCACGTATGCGTGATCAATGTTCTATAGCGTTGCATATTCCCAGTATAACGTCAGTTTTGCAGAGATCTATGTCGACACAGTTCTTTACTACTTTCAAAACAAATTTCTGGAATTGGTACCTAATTATACGTATACATATAATAAACATATAATGATATGGCGAATGGTACGGTTTCACAATATATTACATTATCATAATCTTCCATTTCCATCTGCCGTCCACTCTTTTACATGTTTATAGGCAACACTTATGTTAAGTGTCACTTATGAGTAATAAACCTATTCTGTACATTCTCCAATTATATTGACGCCTTTGTCTATTTTCATTAATCAGCTGCTATTATATTCATAGTATGTTGTATTCGGTTCAAGGTTAAAAAAACAAAATATTCATTGGATTTGATATGAGATTCTACACTGGTAAAGTAGACACAATTTTTCGTGTCAATTTTGTATTCAAACAAAAAACTAGTCTGTCGGGTTCAGTATATTAAAGAAAATCAGCTGAAATACATGTATTTAACATGAATAATGCTTTAGTCTATCAAAGGATTGGTTTTTATTTAATTGAATTAATGATAGCCAAATGCTACATTGAAGTCTAAAGTAAAGGCGGTAAAATAAACAATGAATTATTTTTTTCGCCTGCGGTTCAAATTCTGTATGTTATTTTAGTTATTGCAATAAATCAGGTATTTTAAAAAAATGTAAAAACATTATGTTCTCCAAGTAGACATTCTAAAAAGTATTCAAAAATTGATCAATTGTTATGTAAGTTTAAATATCTGGTATTATTTATTGTCGTTTTACTTTGCTTTAGGATTGTGATCTGTTCAAGTTCCGAAAGATTTGTGTTTGGTTTAAGGTTCTTACCAAAACTTTTAATAGATGGCTGTTCTCGGAAGATTACAAATAAACGTTTTGTTTTCATTTTTGACACTGACCACCATAATAAGCCATTGATAAATAGCAGCACCACAGAAATGCAGTATTTTGAATAAGAAACAATGGCTAGCTTGTTCATATACAGTTTTAGACCCTAATGTGTATTTTCAATGAGCAATATTCAAATTTGGATCATTTGGATTTTTGTTTTTCATAGAGTGTGTTTTTCCTTCTCATAATTCATTTATTTAACAATTAATATGCTATGGTAGAGCCTGCTCCCACTACGGGGATTTTGTACAACGAAACAAGCTGCTTACAAATAGACGGATATTACAGGCGTATGCTGACCAATGCCCTCAAAAGGTCTTATGGTCGTCATTACAGTATTTGTGATGAATATAATGGATATATTTGAAATCCCATACTTTGATAATGCTTTCATTCTCAATACTGATTTACACCGCGGAGTGTAGCTACACAGACAGGAGGTGCTTTAGTCTTCCGGAGTATCCGGCCTCACGTCCCTGGTGGAAGTTTAGCTTGTATTATTTATTGACAGTTTTCGTATTTATAGTGGGCTTTTGGTGCAATTGAACACGGACGGGTATGCTTGTTATTGATCATCAATACCAATAGGATAAAAAAACCAATTGCATACCTCATACCAATAAATTAGTTCCCTTTGTGCTCATGAATATTCATGACGTTACATCACGTGATCCCAAGTTCAATGACCGGGAAAATATGAATACCAAAACAATCGATTTGTAATTGTTATTTCCCCATATGGCACCCGAACTTCTGTTGCACCGGTGTCAAGAGAAACCGACGTAAAATCAAATTATGTCCTCCCAGAATGGAAGTAATTAAATCTGGGTTCTGTTGCATGAATTGACGTCTTGGACTTGTACTTTTAATATCCCCTAATGTGCCTCATTAAATACATCAGATTTGTCAAATAGATCAATTTTAAAAAACTCGTGGAACTTTTTTGAGTGTAATTTTTAAGAACTCGATTGACTATCCGGAACAACATCTCTTTGATTCCGTTTCTCTTTTCGGAAATTATTGTAAGTCGTAAGATGGTTGAAGTAAACAATTTAAAAAACTCGGTTATTTCGACTTTTTCATATTTTAAAAGAAAATACTGTTGGATGAAATCGAATTTACGCTTCGTAAAATTTAAGTTTAGTGGGAACCTCGAAATCCAGACAAATATACTAGAAAAGTACATAAACGTATTCTAACTGGTGTCAAGGCAAATTTTACCTGTCGGAAAATATCCAATGGATGCTTATTGGACCAAAGAGAGCGAGCTAAAGATTTTTGTCTTTTTGGCCTATAGTCCCAATAACGTTGACGTTAATCCAATATGGCGGCGTATGCTTATTAGAAAATGGGACAAATTGTTCCACATGTGTCTTTTGGAGGTATGCCAGAAGTTCGTATGTGCAAATCAAGATATACTGGACGCGTCAAAACAAAGGTTGTCATGTATTTTTGGTGGACATAATTTTATGTCAAAAGTATGATTTTATATCTGCCTTATTCGTGACACGATGTCTCTGTCGTATTCTTGACACGATATTTCTGCCCTATTCGTGACACGGTGTCTGTTTAGGTTACACATATAATTTTCTTAAATATCTAGTGATATGTTTACAGTCGATGTAATTTGATATCCTGCTATCATAAATAATTTGAAACTGCTGGTAATTGCATAATAAAACCGTAATGTACATGATGTATTGTGCGTATGGTAGCTAAAGGCAGATAGAATATAAAGGCAACTTGTGGTAGAATAGACGTTTTTTAAGCCATTTAACTTTGCGTGGAATATATGAATAAACATTAAGGGATGTAGTAAAATGCAGCCGACCACAAAAATGCATTTTACTGTATAAAGTTGCAACTTAATTAAACTATTTTATTAAAGCAAATGTCATCGTATTGTATTTAAAATGTAAACATATAAATACACATGTACTTTATCAAAGAGTGGCAAATTCGAATGGATCGATTCGATGCATTTTACAATCACTCTTAAGTAAAACATTTAATATCAAATGCACGAAATATATACTGGTAGCATTAAATGTTTAAAATCATTATACTGGTAAATATAGCATTTTTGGGTCTTTTTTAATTTAAGAAAACCCCCAAAAACTCGCTACCAAATCCATTACGTAACATTTCATCATTATTTCCAACACTAACTTTCAATGTACATGAAACTATTCATAATAAAAATTTAAAAACAAAAATGCACTAACCCATGTTTAAAAAGATCGTTTAGCGAAATAAGCAACCATCTAGCTGGCCAATGAAATCTTCAACATACCTAAGTATATTCCATGGTAAGTGACCTGACGTTCATAACCTTGTACTTGGAAAATATTACTAGTGAAATAAAATCATGTCATAAGTATATTCCATGGTAAGTGACCTTACGTTCATAACCTTGTACTTGGAAATTATTTACTAGTGAAATAAAATCATGAAATTTTCTGAACATCTCGGTAAAATTAACGGCAAGCACGACAGAAACTCATCAAGAAGCAGTATGCTAACACCGTGGGCTTAATTAAAACGTGACCATAATTTAAATCCTTAATTGTGCATTCATTACATTCTCTAGCCTTTAAATAGATTTACAGGAAAATTAAATTTTACAGAAATTACAGGAATTAGACATCTAGAGTGAATTGATGGAGGATTTGAAAATCTTAAAGCGGTTGATATAGTTTTAATAAAAACAATAATAAGTGGACATTGCACGATACATAATAGCCATTATAAAACGAATAGTCACCAACTTGGTGGAAGGTTCCATCATCGACAAGCTTGACATCCAAGAGGGAAACCGAAGATGAGGTAAACAACATAAAAACACTATCTTCAGTTTGTCAAGCTATAATTATGAAATAATAAGTGATTTTGGAATAAGGATGTTCCATGTAACGATTATTTTATAAATGTCCCATTCCTAGTTTATTATATAAGTGTTAAAACCCAAACTTTATAAATTTCAAATTGTTTCATTGGTCACGTGATCAATCGGTGGCGTGAACATCGGTAATGTTCCCTTTTATGTCTAGGTTAATATTGTGTATGTCCTTTGTGTATCGTGTTTGTAAATGTATTATATTTCTTTTATTTAACTAGGGATGGAAATAAAAATAAATGATAAACAGCAGGAATAAACATCAACGGCTTGTAGTTATAATGGTATATCAGCTTTAAAACTGTACACAGACATCACAAATCCTATATTTGGTTTGGTTTGTGATTGAAATATAGGGACAACGGTAGTTGGATGCTGTACTCGTATAACTTTTCCATGATTTCCAAGATTTGTTAAAAAATATTCTTATCTCATGGAGGCAATTCAAATAAAGTTATTACTCTAAATATGCATCTTGTAACAAAAGAAATGATCGCATTATCTCTGCTGCTTGTATATTAGTGAAGAACTTTGCAGCTCAAGGTACTTACATCTCTGACAAAGAACATAGGATCGTTTTAGCGAATAGCGTTTTATATGCATACAGGTAGCAGTCCATATTGAGTTAATTGTTGAAACAGTCTGATGATTAAACTGAACAAAACTGAACGTCAGTTATGCAGTAAAGTACCTGGATCAGAAAATCTGAAACACTGATTTGAAGCCCCATTTTCATTCTGGCTTAATTAAAAGACCATGTTCAGTTTCTTTTTCAATGAAAAATAAACATTTAAATTACTTTAAGAGTCTATCTTACAGTTTCACCTTTGTCAATGCTTTTCATTAATTAATATCCGAATAATGATATATATTTATAAAATATTTAAGGTCTTTATTTATAAGCTCTGTTAAAGCCTCCAGTCACTACATTCCTTGTCCTAAGGTTGATTTACATTTTTTCTTTTTCAAATTTGCCTGACAAAAGCAAAATGTGCTTATTGTTCACACATTAATTCAAAGTTCTGGATCAAGTATTAGGTTTTTTATTCAAATTTCCATCACCTAAATTGCTTCGTTTTTTAAAAACTCCTTTGATGGAAACAAAACGCCAAAGCACATTCTTATTTTAAATATAAAATTATATAATGGAGCTTATCCGCTGTTAAAGATAGTAATCTCTTCCAAATTTACCGCTAGAGAACTCCGTCTAATATTACGCAAGTTACATCTTTCTCGAGATTTCGTTATAATCATTACTAAGGTGAATGATCTGTTAGAATACCTTGCTGATCGAAATAATGAGCTGTTGCTATCTAAGTTTGCATCTGAATATCGCTTATTTTTAATCCCATTTTGTCGAAAATATTTATGCTTACAGGCAACAGAACTAGCTTTTAGGTCGAAATCTATAGAATATGATCGTTTGTAATTTTTTTATCCTTTCGCAAATGATGTAAAATATCATTAAAAGACAGACATGTATGAAAAGACTCAATAACAATATTTAATATTGAAAAAAATTGCTGATTAAATTTTATATTTTTCTCGGTGGCTAATGCAACATAACATCAGACGGCTTGACAGTAAAAGGCATAGAAGAAGACACAACAGTGACACCTTAACATAACATAAATATATCAAATATAGACAAAAGTGTTGATAAGAACTTGTATTTTTCTTTGTAGTTGATACAACATTAGCTCAGGCGGCTTGACAGGAAAACATGTAAAGTAAATAATAATATAATAGTATTTATTGGCATAAAGCAAAAACGAGCTTATAGCCCATATATACATAGTTTGATTGCCATGGAAACAAAATTTGACCAAACTACGTGTATTAGTTGAATTATTTTTTTACATTTGTTTGAATTTTATTTCTGTATGCAGTGTGGGTAAGGTAAAACTAGTCATAGTATGTATGCAAGAGGTTACTATGCAGTCTTTAAAAACATTAAAACGGAACTAAAGCAATGCTTTTAATGGTTAATTATTAAATCATATTACACTCAAAACAGTGCATGTCGCTTTCGGGGGAGATTTGAAACAATATCAAACATACCGCTCTAGGTTGGCGATTGTATCCGTTTCAATTGAATGTCGTGGCTAAACTATCTTCTGAAATTTACTTGTTGATTTTTTTGTAAACAACTATTTCTACATATAATTTCCGGCATTTTTGTTCTTAAAAAGTTAACTTCACCATGTTTTTTTGTTTATGAGTAAGAAATTTATTCCGTTACCACAGCAATCACATATTTTATGTAAACAAAAGTCATATCAGATTTTTTAAAATGCATATGGTTTTAAGAAGTTATGTTTTATTTAAATGCTACAGGGTTTATAAGATATTGGAACAGTTGTTATTTAATTAGATTTTAAATGAAATGTTAGGAAACATGTTTCGTATTATGTAGATAGCTACGCTGCAGATGAAATTCTTCACAACGAATATGTTGAATTCACTTTTATTTTCAGTTTTGATAAAATCAGGACATCTTAAAAAATGGTTGCAGGGATACTGTAAATTGAAGCAACGAATTAAAAATGTTGCAATGACGTTACTTGAAAGTAACAAGTCATTGATTAAATAAAAATAAAATAAAAAAAATGGTTGCAGGGTTGGTTGTAAATTAAAACAACGAATTAAATATGTAGCAGATGCGTTACTTGAACGTAACATCACTGTATTTGATAAATGTAAGAGTAAATTTTTAAGTAAAGGTGACGTAGCTAAAGATAGGACAGGCCAATATTCTACACAATTCATCAACTTATTCATAAGTATGTGGGAAACAACGTGTGTATTTGTAATATCTGAAAACGTGCAAACCATGGCGGATAATGACTAATGACGCAAGACTCGACATCTTTATTTTGCAAGGTATAATGATACCCTACACATTTTACAAATAACTTCAAGTCAGGCTAGAGCCTAAACTGATATCTTCAAGATTTTAAAAGACGTTTGTGTATGTCATTAAAGAACATCAGTTAAGATATCGAATTAAGATAGACACCAAAACAAGCAGACTGATTCGTCAAAGATCAAGCTCTTCTAATTATCGACTGCGGACGTTTTTGTGGTAGTGAAAACATATCACGATACATAATGTTAGATCTGTTCAATTATCTTTTTCGTAAACTGTGTGGAAAGCAGATAATATCTAAAGGTGCCACCAAATCGTCTGAAAAGTATTACAAAGCCATAGACAGTATCGCTTAATTGAAAGAGCATATTTAGTTGCTTTTTTAAATTAGTAATAAAACGTTTAAATTACTTTAGATTTCCAATTAAATATTCCATCCTGTCAATATCAATGATATTCAGAACAATTTATTCATCTCAAAAGAATAACATTTAAAAATAACAGTATGTTTTATTTATTGGATCTATAGAAAAGAAACCTTCCCCAATTTCTAAAGTACTTGCCGTTGCCAGAAAACAGTAAAAGCAAGATTATGCAACATACATTTTCTCAACTTGTTACATTTGAAATTTCTTTCATGTTTGACATCGGTCTCTGAATTACCTATTCATTCTACCATTCGCCCACAAAATCTGTTCAATTTGAATAAAATTTGCATCCTTTTCTTCAAATGTCTTGATTGAAACATAATGACGAAGTACGTTCTAATTATAAACAAAACAACGTGGAAATAAGATTATATAACGAGCTGTTAACGGAAATATGTTCAGCTAATTTACATCTAAAGCACTTCGTCTTAACATTACGTAAGTTACATTTATATATGACTTCTTTCTAGATCTTTGATAATTGTCAATCCTTATGTGAATGAACTGACAGAATACCTTGATGATCGAAATAATGAGCTTTTAAGTGTTATTTTTCATATTTATATCGCTTAATTTTTTTCACTTTGTCACTGATGTGTCTGCTAGAGGCGTAAACAGCAGACCTAGCGTTTAGGTTGAGGTCGAAGTAAAATGATCATTCATGTTTGGGTTTCTCGCAATAATATCAGACGTCAGGAAAAAAGTATCAACACACAAAAATAGAACAATGTTTAATAAAACACAAATTTGCTGATGGAATCTCTGTAGTATTGGCAATAGTTATTGCAACACAGGCACACAAAAAGAGAAAGTAAGGCTTGATAAACGATACGGTCGATAATAGAACTTCATTATTTGGAGATTACTTAGGTTGAAGGTTGTGTACGGTAAGTCGTTTGGGTCAGTTATGACTTTTTGAGATATGGGTAAAATGAAACAGTGGGAGTTTTATCAAAAGCTCGATATACTATCATTTGAGAAATTACCAAAATGACATTTATAATTCCAACCCCATTAATTTTACATCCAGTGGGTGTTCATGTTAAACTAGTTTACACCACAATCCCTCATTCTAAATTGAAAGAACGTCTTAAAGAAATTATTCACTTGTCTTTCTTCTACAAAAACGGTAAGCCAAGATACAAATATCTGGTGCTGAACAGGGATTCTTGTTATTTTGTCAAGCACCATACGGATTCCAAACAAAAATATACTGAAGATACCATCAACAAACTGTTGGAGATTTTGATAGATAACATATTTGTTGTGTTTGGTAATATAGTTTTTTCAGCAAACAATCGGTATACCAATGGGTACAAACTGTGCACCATTGCTTGCTGATTTGTTTCTTTATTCTTACGAAGCAGAATTTATGCAGAACCTTGTTAAATCTGGAGAGAAAACTGTCGCCAAATTATTCAACTTAACATACAGATATATAGATGACGTTCTGTCTCTTAACAATCCTAAACTTGGAGACTATGTAAATGTCATCTACCCTAGTGAGCTTGAAATAAAAGACACGACTGATTCCTCAAGTTCTGCTTCATATTTAGACTTATACCTGAATTATGACGCACAGGAAAGGCTACATTTGAAACTTTATGACAAACGTGATGACTTCAATTTTTCTATTGTCAACTTTCCTTTTTTATGCAGCAATATACCTGCTTCTCCTGCTTATGGTGTATTTGTTTCCCAATTAATACGCTATGGTAGAGCTTGTTCCCACTACGGGGACTTTGTACAGCGAAGTAGGCTGCTTGCAAATAAATTGTTGACTCAGGGATATTGCAAGCCTAGGCTTATCAAGGCCCTCAAAAAGTTTTATGGCAGTCATCACAGTATTGTTAATAAGTTTGATGTCTCTGTGTCCAGGATTGCCTTGGATATATTTGACGTCTCGTAGTTCCATGTTCCTTTCACACAATTTTGATTACACACGTGGCGAGTGTAGATAGCTAAACAGGAGGTGCTTACCCTTCCGGAGCACCCGGCCTCACTTCCCTGGTGGAAGTTCACGTGTCTAACCTAACTTGTCAGTTCCAAAGTTTTTACTTTGCTTCTGGATTGTGATTCGGAAATGGATTAGTATGTTTGTTTTTGATATATAGTAATATGTCCTAAACAACAGTTTCTGGAATTAGCTATCACATGTAAGCATGAGTAGATTTATGTTCCTCTTCAAGAACATGACGTTATTAGATGCTTCAACTAGGACAATGACAAATTCTTAATGTAACTTGGATAAATTTAATTCAATTGTATAAAATGCATGGTATGATATGAAGAAAGAGATATGGGTTTTTTTGAAGATAGGTGTACATTACAATTACACGGTTCATCATTCACCTAAAGAAAATAATTTTAGTTCTTTGTCTGTCAATTATGAACATGTAAAGTATCAACTGGAATCAGTATCGGATTATGTTAATGAAATAACAGAATAAAGAACAGTCTCAACTAGTGTCTATCATACCAGATTCAGTAAAAACAATTTGTCCATTTGGACATTTGTCTTTGATGTATAATTTGTTTTACAACCGTTATAGTGTAAATTTTGCTACAATCATAAACAAACATACCGACGGTCTATGTCAAAATCACAATTAAAATATATTTTGGAACCTGACAAAACCTGTTACCTGTTACTTCGATCTGAGAGGTAGGTCGGTGCTCTGGAAGGACAAGCACCTCAAGTTAGTTACACTAGTCAAGTGTGTAATCAAATTCAGAACGAAGAAATATCAAATATGGGAGATCATATAATATGACATCAAACGTTTCAACAATATTGTGATCACGACCATAAAACTTGTTCAAGTGTTTAAGGCCTTCAAAATCCCTGTGTGAATTTATTTGAAAGCTGCTTGTTTCGTTGTTGTAAAGTTTCCATAGTGAGAACAAGCTTTGCAAATGCATATTAATGGGAAACAAATATACCACGTAGAATCATGTATTCTGCTGCATAGAAAAGGGAAGTTGATAATAGAAAAATATGTCATCAAATTTGAAATATTGACTATTGAAATTTACATTAAAAATTTTAACATTACATCAGGTTAATCTTATAGATCTCTTGATCAAATGGTAGTTTAAAGAGGTTGGTCGTGGTATAAATTATGATGCTCGAAATATGAGGGTTTCAAATTAAAATTATCCGCATCAATAACAGTCACACAAAACTGCATTGCGATTTAAAAAACAAATTACGTATACAGTATATTGATGACTGTAAGTAGAATATTTCATGCTTTCTTCTGGTTTCAGGATATTTTCACAAATTCTAGTAAATACATCAAGCTGTTTAATTGCGTTTCTTCCGACTTTATTGAAAGTCATGGATAAGGGAGATTTACCTTATGATTGCAGAGCATATAAAACTAGATTAGATTTAAATAGAAAAATAAATAAAAAATACATCACACTAACGTCTCTTGGACACCTTTTTTCCTAAGAATGAAATTTAAAACAAAACACAGTTCTGATTGACAAAACAAACGGGTTTTACAAAGTGTCATTTATACATTGATTTGATCTGTATGTAAGTGATGTTCTTATATCACGACAACCTCCCGTCACCTTTACAATGATACGTCTCTTGAGAGTTGTGTTTTGGATAACCTGATTACTGGCAATCATTAAGCCTTCAAATTGATGAAACATCAGGTCTTTTAGAAAACAATAAGTAATCCTGATTGAAATAAAAGATAAGATAGTGTCTGAATTCTTTGACACGTCCTTGGACCATTTGATTTCTCAACAAACAAAGGCTAGAACAAAACATGCTGCTGTGTAAATATCGAATCAAATTATTTTTCACACAATGCAACAAACGACGTCAACTAAATAATTCAAAAGATAACACATAAACAGTAAGAATAAGAGAAGCATAGGTTTTTGTTGATATTGTTTGTAATCCATTCTCTATGTAGATTACTATAGTACCCGTGGAACTTACTATCCAATTGTTCGATGAACACACATTTCTTTTTAACCGACAATACATTTCTTTACTTTGTAAGCCTAACTACAATCGCAAACCGCAACATTTGAAAGAAAATGAACTACTGTGAATATGCACATGAGTATTGCATAGCCCATTAGTGTTCATACCTGCAAAAAGATGGAATTAAAGATGATCAATAAGGCAGTAAGAATAAGAGAAGCATGGATTTTTGTTGATATTGTTTGTAATCCATTCTCTATGTAGATTACTGAAGTACCCGTGGAACTTACTATACAATTTAATTGTTCGATGAACACACATTCTTTTTAACCAACAATACATTTCTTTACTTTGTCAGCTTAATATTATAATCGCAACATTTGAAAGAAAATGAACTAATGTGAATATGCACATGAGTGTTGCATAGCCCAGTAGTGTTCATACCTGCAAAAATATGGAATCAAAGATGATCAGTATGGTCAACTATAAATATAACAATTCATTTTATTTAGATTAATATTCCCGGTAACAATTGCATGGAACACAACCTTTGTTTTTGTGGTTTGAAAAAAAAGAGAACAGGAAAAAAGAGATACAAAAAAGATATAACGTTAAGATAAAAATATTTATTTATGATTATATGCAAATACAATTTACACACTCTGTGGTGTTTGATTTGGCGTATAACGTGTCAAGATATTGTCAATTCTACTGTTAAGATGTAACTTTAATGGTGTTTCTGTAAATGTGTGTCTAGTTTAACATATTCTAGTTCTAAGATGTAACTTTAATGGTGTTTCTGTAAATGTGTGTCTAGTTTAACATATTCTAGTTCTAATGAAGTATTAAATATTTGGTAATCATTTCAAACAAAATTACTTTCACGTCGTTCTTAAAAATTGTCGGAAAAAAAAAACAAAACCGCTCATTGGTTTAAAGAAAAAAATAATTAAACTGTCATTTATAAATTTAAAGATAGCATGTACTTCCATTTGAAATGTGATATTTAACAAAAAATGTTCAAACTATTCAATTTAGGTAACCCAACTGATATACGGGATTAATGGCTGGGAAATGAGATTAGCAGCTTAATAACCAATACTCTGTACTCGAAAGCACGCAGAACAACTAAACCATCGTAAGATAAAAAGGAAACAAGAGATGTGAACGGTATTGAGACAAGAAGTTATGATGTTTTCATTATATTTATATTCCTCATAGCTACATACGGCGATACATTTAAGTTCAAAAGTGTCGCACGTATGCGTGATCAATGTTCTATAGCGTTGCATATTCCCAGAATAACGTCAGTTTTGCAGAGATCTATGTCGACACAGTTCTTTACTACTTTCAAAACAAATTTCTGGAATTGGTACCGGATTATACATATACATACGATAAACATATAATGATATAGCGATGGGTACGGTTTCACAATATATTACATTATCATAATGTTTCATTGCCATCTGCCGTCCACTCTTTTACATGTTTATAGGCGTTATGTATGTTAAGTGTCACTTATGAGTAATAAACCTATTCTGTACATTCTCCAATTATATTGACGCCTTTGTCTATTTTCATTAATCAGCTGCTATTATATTTATAGTATGTTGTATTCGGTTTCAAGGTTAAAAAACAAAATATCCATTGGATTTGATATGAGATTCTGCACTGGTAAAGTAGACACAATTTTCGTGTCAATTTTGTATTCAAACAAAAAACTAGTCTGTCTGGTTCAGTATATTAAAGAAAATCAGCTGAAATACATGTATTTAACATGAATAATGCTTTAGTCTATCAAAGAATTGGTTTTTATTTTAATTGAACTTATGATAGCCAAATGCTAAAGTAAAGGCGGTAAAATAAACAATGAATTATTTTTTCGCCTGCGGTTCAAATTCTGTATGTTTATTTTAGTTATTGCAATAAATCAGGTATTTAAAAAAAACTGTAAAAACATTATGTTCTCCAAGTAGACATTCTAAAAACTATTCAAAAATTGATCAATTGTTATGTAAGTTTAAATATCTGGTATTATTTATTGTCGTTTTACTTTGCTTTAGGGATTGTGATCTGTTCAAGTTCCGGAAGATTTGTGTTTGGTTTAAGGTTCTTACCAAAAACTTTAATAGATGGCTGTTCTCGGGAGATTACAAATAAACGTTTTGTTTTCATTTTTGACACTGACCACCATAATAAGCCATTGATAAATAGCAGCACCACAGAAATGCAGTATTTTAAATAAGAAACAATGGCTAGCTTTCTCATATACAGTTTTAGACCCTAATTTGTATTTTCAATGAGCAATATTCTTTGGATCATTTGAATTTTTGTTTTTCATAGAGTTTGTTTTTCCTTCTCATAATTCATTTATTTAACAATTAATACGCTATGGTAGAGCCTGCTCCCACTTTGTACAACGAAGCAAGCTGCTTACAAATGAATTGTTATTTTATGGCGGATATGACAGGCGTAGGCTGATCAATGCCATTAAAACGTGTTTTGGTCGTCATTACAGTATTTGTGACAAATATAATGGATATATTTGGAAGCTCATAGTTTCCGAATTCTTTCATTTTCAATATTGATTTCACACCTCCCGAGTGCAGCTAGACAGACAGGAGGTGCTTTAGTCTTCCGGAGTATCCGGCCTCACGTCCCTGGTGGAAGTTTACCTTGTATTATTTTTTGACAGTTTTCGCATTTATAGTGGGCTTTTGGTTGCAATATGAACACGGACGGGTATGCTTGTTATTGATCATCAATACCAATAGGATAAAAACAGCCAATTGCACCACTGTCTTTGAGAAGTATGCCAGAAGTTCGTATGTGCAAATCAAGATATACTGGACGCGTCAAAACGAAGGTTGTCATGTATTGTTTGTTGACATAATTTTATGTCAAAAGTATGATTTTATATCTGCCTTATTCGTGACACGATGTCTCTGTCGTATTCTTGACACGATATTTCTGCCCTATTCGTGACACGGTGTCTGTTTAGGTTACACATATAATTTTCTTAAATATCTAGTGATATGTTTACAGTCGATGTAATTTGATATCCTGCTATCATAAATAATTTGAAACTGCTGGTAATTGCATAATAAAACCGTAATGTACATGATGTATTGTGCGTATGGTAGCTAAAGGCAGATAGAATATAAAGGCAACTTGTGGTAGAATAGACGTTTTTAAGCCATTTAACTTTGCGTGGAATATATGAATAAACATTAAGGGATGTAGTAAAATGCAGCCGACCACAAAAATGCATTTTACTGTATAAAGTTGCAACTTAATTAAACTATTTTATTAAAGCAAATGTCATCGTATCACATTTAAAAAGTAAACACATTAATATACATTTACATGTACTTTAAAAAGAGAGCAGATGGATCGATGCAAAATTTTACAATCTCTCTTGAGTAAAACATTCACCATATTAAAATGCACGAATTATACGTCCTAGTATTAAGTATGTAAAACCATTTTATACTGGTAAATATAGCATGTTTCGTATTTTGTGTTAAATACTTGCTACCAAACCGTTCATGCAACATTATATAGTGAATGTTTATGTTATTTCAATACTATCTTTCAATATAAAGTATAAGCTCTATGTATCGCCATCATTTGTTCAGTCAAATTATGGCATTATAAAGGGGTTTGGCGATAAAGTAAGAGAGGCTCATAAAGAAAAACATACACAAAATGAATTTTGGGACATCAAAATATTGTGGCGATAAGCGAGGTGGCTGTATAATAATCACTCTGATAACACATAATCAGTCTCACTGCCGCAATGTCTGCTTTATTCCTGCACGAGGCATGCACATAAATCAATGACGTATTATTCATATGTGACGTCACATGACGTATATACACAGACAGATATACAATATTGTTACATCCTTCCTTTTATAGAAATAAAGATGAAGTACATCACACATGCCTGAATGGCTATTTAGAATAAATCGAGACTAGTAAATGTCACTGAATGTATCGGATTCTAAATGTCAATAAAGCACAAATCTTGTTGCCTGTAAACCTGAAATAAAAATAAAATTTCAAACAGAAATCAAATTACAAAATGTAAACTACAATACATTTCAAAATACTGAACATCAATTTTCTATGAACCTAGCAGGTTTTCTAACAACTCGACCGGATCGCGTTACCGTGGTCGGCAGAGGTTCGCTCGATGTTGGCGTTTCCGTAGAGAAAGCCGGAGGTAAAGTAACTGATTCTGGTTCTGGCTGCGGATTGCAAGGTAGTTCAGAAGTTCGGTTCTGAACTGGATTTTCAAACACTGGTTCACATAGTTCTGGATGTTCGGTTCTTAATCTATACGGTTCGGATGTCTTGCGCAAGTGATTCCGATTTCGGCGCAATGATTGTCCAGTATCGGTGATTACATTGTAAGACCTTGTGTCACATTTATCTTGTACTATAGCTTTTGTCCAAGCGTTCGATAGCTCATCACGAACGCATTCATACGGTTTCACGTCCGGTGGCACTTCCGCTTTGTCCCAACCTTTGCAGATAACCGAGATTAGTTTTTGCATCGATTTATCGGCTTTCGTCTCTGTGATAATATCCTGTAACTGATCGTCTGAGACTACTAAATAGTCGGCCATACACACTTGCTCAAGTTCATACTCAATACCCGACGATACAGAAAGAACTTCATCTTGGCAAGATGATTTGGATGCTTTACCCAAATATGCTCGCGATAGCGTATCGGCGGTATACAGGAACTTGCCCGGTTTGTAAGTAAGTTCAATCTCGTAGCGCTGTAATCGTAACATCATGCGTTGAAGTCGTTTTGGAGCCTGATAGAGAGGTTTTTTATATATTACCTCTAGTGGTTTGTGGTCATTCTCAACTTTGACCAATCTACGATAGGTGTATTGGTGGAATTTCTCCATACCAAACACAACACTTAAAAGTTCCTTCTCTATTTGTGCATAGTTCTGCTCTGTCTGCGATAATGCACGACTTGCATAAGCGATCGGATGTCCGTTTTTCATGAGCACACAACCGAGTCCCGTCTGTGACGCATCACACTGCAGAGTGGTTTCTGCACGCGAATCAAAATACTTTAGAATTGGTGCTTCGCTAATAGCTGTTTTCAAAGCGGTAAACGCGCGATCGACAGTGTCTGTCCACACAAAATCTACGTCTGTCTTAGTAAGTTGTCTAAGTGGCTCGCACATGTCACTAAGACCACCAACAAACTTAGTCAGATAATTTGCCAAACCCAAAACTCTTTATACCGCAGCTACATCAGTTGGTCTATCCATTTTAACAATAGCTTCCACTTTAGACGGATCAATCTTTACACCTTCCGATGTGAGAAGATGGCCAATGTACGATGTTTCGGAGAGCCGCAGCTCAAACTTGCCCTTATTAAGACCGATATTGCGCTCTCGACAACGTTGGGGAAGCTTTACAAGCTTATGATCATGGTCCACAACCGCGTCCGCATACGTGTCGCCTTCACCATACACGAGTATATCGTCTGCGACCATACGGCAACCTGGAAGTCCAGATAGTTCGCGTTCGAGGTAATGCTGAAAATATTCCGGAGCCGGCGAAATTCAAAAAGGCATGCGGAGCCAACGGTATCTCCCGAACGGAGTCTCGAATGTTGTAGCATAAATAGCATATACTTTCGCTTTCCCTAACTCCGGTAGAAGGTCCTCCAGAACCGGCAGGGGGTAATGACTGCGCTTAAGTGCTTTGTTTAACGGTTTGGGGTCAATACAAATTCTTAAATTACCACTCGGTTTCTTGACTACCACTAAGCTTGACACCCAGTCGGTCGGCGTGTCAACAGGCGCGATTACGTTAAGACTTTCTAAGCGTTTGAGTTCTTTCTCAAGTTTAGGCTTTACTGCGATTGGCACTCTGCGAAGCGGGGTTTTAACCGGTGTTACGGTAGGGTCAATTTCTAGGTGCAATTTACCCTCAAAACAACCAATCTTATTAGAAAATACATCTGAGTATTCATGCATAATATTATCATAAGACAAAGAAACATTATTTTCAACCATACAAATATTTTGATAGTTAACAGTTATAAGACCCATCTCTTGAATGGCAACAGAACCAAGTAATGGCTTATACGAGTTTTGAACAACAACAAACTTGACAGAAAATGTTTGCTTAGTCTTAGGGTTTTCTAACTGTAAAACACAGAAACCCAAAGCCTTCAACTTGGAATTGTCATACAGTGAAAGAGTCTTGTGTGTCTTGTCTATAGCAACTGGAACATATTTCCGTGGTATCAAATTTACAGTTGCACCGCTGTCTAGTTGGAAGCGAATCATCCTGTGGTTGTCCCCAACGCGCATGTTTGCAAAAATTTTGTTTTGGATGTTATATACACAGTCTGTTACCGACAAAATGTCCGAATCATCCGACAAAATGTCCAAATCATCATCCGATGTATCAATCTGCTTGACAATGGATTGCTGACAAACTTTAGCGAAGTGGTTTCTTTTACCACATTTTTTGCAGTTTTTTCCATAGGCCGGACACTTGCCTTCATCACACTTGCTGCCGCAGTATTTACATAAACGTTTTGTTCTATTGTCATTGTGTTTTGCTTGTTTGTGTGTACTCTTGTGTTCACGACGACCTTTGCTTTTCACGAAATGTATTTGCTTCTCATCTATATTGTCTCGATTTCCAGCTTCACCTGTCATAACCTCAACTCGAGCTGTAGTTGCTTCATACGCTCTACACATGTCAACTGCTTTTTCCAACGTGAGCTTGTCCTGTTGTAGTAGTCGTTTTCGTAGCTCTGAATCACGAATTCCACACACAATGCGGTCCCTAATAAGGTCATCCTCTAGCGTGCCGTAATTGCACGTTTTTCCCAGTTTCCTAAGTGATGCCACGTAACTGTCAATCTTAACATCTTCACCTTGCTTAAGTGTATTGAATAGATAGCGCTCATAGGTTTCGTTACATTTTCCAATACAAAATGCTTCAAATTTCTGCAAAACAATGTCAATGTCGTGACTATCGCCCTCATTTTCGAATGTAAATCCGTCGAACACATCCATGGCGTCCTGTCCAATACATGTGAGAAATGTGGCTGCTCGGAGCTTTTTCTCCCGAGTATCCAGGCCTGTGGCAACCTCATAGTGCGACCATGCACGTTTGAATTTACGCCAGTTGCTGTCAACGTTACACGACAAGTCCAACTTACTTGGTATTGGTAAATTCGAAGGAATTTGCAGAATTGGTACCGGTTCCGGTTGTGCTTCATTCATATCTGCATAAAATTTTACAGGCGTGCATTCGGCTCAATCTGACACCATGTATAATAATCACTCTGATAACACATAATCAGTGTCACTGCCGCAATGGCTGCTTTATTCCTGCACGAGGCATGCACATAAATCAATGACGTATTATTCATATGTGACGTCACATGACGTATATACACAGACAGATATACAATATTGTTACAGTGGCAAAGTTATTGAGGGGCATTATAACGAGGTTTTACTGTACATTAGCATTTTTCATGATCAAAATTCAAAAACATATATTCTTACCCATATTTAAAAACATCTCGTTTACCGAAAGAAGCAAACGTCCATTTGGCCAATGAAGTCGTCAATATTATATGCCTAAGTATATTACATGCAAAGCGAAAAAACGAACATTACCCTGTACTTGGAGCAGTATTGTTAACGAAAAAAAAATGTTTTGAAATTTTCTAAACAACTACAAGCACGACAGAAACTCACCAAGAAACAGTATGCTAACACTGTGGGCTTAATCAAAGAGAACTTAAATCCTAAATAGCACATTTATTACACTTACTGCCCTTTAAATAGTTTTTCAGGTAAATTGAATTTAACAGAAATTACAAGAGGAATTCGACATCTGGAGTCAATTGATGTAGGATCTGAAAATCTATAAGCGGTTGATATAATAAGAATAATAATAATAATAAGTGGACATTGCACAATACATAAAAGCCAATATAAAACGAATAGTCACCAACTGGATGGAAGGTTCCATCATCGACAAGCTTGACATCCAAGAGGGAAACCGAAGATGGAGTAAACAATATAAAAACACCATCTTCAGTTTGTCAAAAAAGGCTATAATTATAAAATAATAAGTGATTTAGGATGACGATATTCCCGGCATTTAAATCAATTTTAATTCAACTGCAGCCAACATAAAAGCAAATTACGCTTACAAAGCTAGTATGATTTGATAAGTGGAGAATGGCAAAAATAGGTTATCCTTCATGACTTGAAGCATTGGGCAAAAGTTGTAATCGTTAATCTGTCTGTTTGAACGTATGACATATATGGCAGTAGATTGAACTAAAGCCATGTCCTGTTAAATGTAAATGTTGTTCATTTTGTTATTTTAAAGCTGATTAACCGATATTACTGCCATGTGCTGTTTTTGAATGCATTATTTTAATAGAAATTCAAAAACAGCACATGACATTACTAATAAAAATATCAGTCAAAATGATTGCAAAACCCGAGGCCTACGACTGACGTCTTAAATTGTTTATTCCTGGTTCTACAGAACATTAAAATCGTGAGCGTGTACAAATATTTTCTAATAAAGTATAATTATATATCGACCGCTCAAGTTTTGAATTAAAGTGCTCGAATGTGTTTCACATGCCGATTTCTTTAATCAGAAGAAGCAATGTAATAATCGAAAGGATGCCGAAATTTTATGGTCCGTATAAAACTTTATATCTGAATTTACTAACGTTTATGCCCCCAACTATAATTAATAAACCAAAATCAACATTTTGTAAAAGTCCACACAAGCATTTTATTACATGTTTATTTAAGAAAGTTTTTTATTTCACTAACGATTTCATCCAGACACATAAAAAGTTTCAATGAATTTAATTTGAAACAACGATCTGTAACATAACTGTTTCCTAATTCACAGTTTATGGCTTGCAAATGAAATATATCTTAAGGATTCGCAAATGAACGACGAACACGGGACGATTACATCTCTACGTTACATTTGGGAGGTTTTTATATATAATTTTTTTTATTTCTTTTTGCCATAAATACAGTAACAAAGACACAGATCATATCAATAATTTTAACAAATCATGGCAATATAATGCAATATATAAAACAATCATGTCTGCATTAGGATTACAATACAAATGAAGGAAGGAATGATTAAAAGGTTAATCGGGGTTACAAAATCGGCAATATACCCTCATAGTACCTGAATTCGACGATAGTTGGTAGCTTACATTTTTACCATATTCACTGTGGTTAATGTTGTACGCGAGAAATTGTTGTCCTAAAGTAGATGTGCTGTTGATGCATGGAAATTTCTTTGCACGTGTTCTGATCTCTCTCTTCAACAAATGCTAATGCTTTCTTGATAGCGTTAATGTAACCCTTATTTTTGAGCAAGTGGTAACTGAATATTATTTAAATCAAGAGAATAATAAGATATTCATAAGAATTGTCGTGAATAGAGAATCAAATGTAGATTATCTGCATAATTTCATTGATATCACAAACTTTTTAGAAATGAATTCTTTAGGGATGTCAACTCGAATGAAAATCAAAACCGGTTACTCGAACGTCTTTCCGTTTGAGTACTCGTTCAACAGCATGATCTCTAGTGATACAATTAAGATTTATTATTTACAGAACGAAATAAATTTATTTAAATAAAATCTCTACTGACAACGGCTTTAGAATTAAAACATCATAAGCACTAATCAAATTGTCCCATTCATGCCCTTTCAATAATAGAGAGGAACCCGACTTATTAGTGAATTGCGTGTCAATTAAAATATCGGTCCCGACCCACCTTTGCTCCTCGATTTAAAATCGTTCAATCATCGCCTGTGTAAAATTCCATCTGGTGGAAATATTCTGAACTAGTTCATGTTTAGGCACATTAAATAATTGCTGCCTACGACGTAATGCCACCGCGCATGTTGAATAATTTAATTGACCAAAAAGTTTTCTTCATTTAAAATTTTTTTTGAAAGTGATGCAACCTCCTCAATGGCTGGCATGATACATAATTGTAAAGTATGCCCCAAACAATACAAACTTTCACAATTTATGTTACCCGCATTATCATGCACAATTTTCGTTACTTTATCATCCAGTTCAAATTCGGTTACAATGTCTTCTAATTTATATTTAATATTAATATTGCCTGTGGTATAATGTTCTTGCATTTCCCAAGTATTCTCATCAATTTGCAATTAAAGTACTTCCAAACTTTATATTGTGCTGGTGACATGTTTGAAAGTCGAATCTTTAATGACAACTGAAATATTTTGCAGAGATTTCACCAGGTGAATGGTATTTACTAAGAATATAGAATGTGAGTATATCTTCAGATCAAAACTGACAATGTTTGGCATATACGAAAAACAGTAAAGCGAGTATTCCATTAGTAAAATTGTAACAGGGTAGCGATTTTCCGATCGAGTGAGTTTTTGATGTTTTGTGGAGTTTGCCACCATATTCGACTTGTTAATCTCTTGTTAAAACGAGGATTGCCAATCCTAAAGGGTCTATGAGTACTAAACCGTCTTCATTACTCAGGGATCCAGTAATTTCGGTAATTCTAATAGACATGCACAACAAATATGATGTTGTCCCAGGTAATAGGGCTTATAACATCATCATTCTCGTTTGTAAGAGATTCTACCTTGAATGTCTAATTAAGGAGCTTGGTTTAGATAGTATATCAGATAATCCGAAATATACTAGAAATTATTTTACCAAAGATGAAGTTCTTTCCAACCATAGGGAACTTCTCGAGTCTATCGGTATTAATCTTGTCAATTTTCCTTTTCTTTGTAGCAATATACCTGCTTATGATGTATTTTGTTTATATGTTATGGTAGAGCTTGTTCCAACTTCGGGGGCTTTGTGTAACACAGCAGGCTGCTTGCAAATAAATTGTTGATTCGTGGATATTGCAAGCTTAGACTTATCAAGGCCCTCAAAAAGTTTTATGGCCGTCATGTCAATATTGTTAAGTTTGATGTCTTTGTGTCAATTTTGATTACACATGAGCCAGCTAAACAGGAGGTGCTCACCATTGCGGAGCACCCGGCCTCACTTCCATGGTGGAAGTTCACTTATCAAACTTGATTGTCAGTTTCAATGTTTTTACTTTGTTTTTGGATTGTGATTCGGCCATGGATTAGTATGTTTGTTTTTTATTATTTACTGCGTTTAAGGTTGAATACATCTTTAATTATTAAACATCACACCATATAACGGACTTCTATATCTGGTAATTACGGGATGTAATTATGAGCAGTTTTCAATTTTTGTGTATTACATCATATGTGAATTGTGTACGCTATACTTATACTATCACGAGTATCCACTGCGATTGTTAGCAATACAAATTAAATAGGTTGAATTGTAATATTAAGAATAAATATATATTCAGAACAAAACTGTTGACAGGTACGTTTTTCCTTGTTTATTTGTATATGTAATTTATATACGAATGTAAATTCTACATACAATAAATGTTTATCTTATCGATGAGTAGCTATTTCCTACCTGTATGTGCACGAGCGAGGATTGCTGACAAAAAATACGAAGTTATTATAAATAAATTGATAAGAAATGTGCCTAAGTTGCATAGTTGTAATAAAAGGTGAGATGTGTACAATTTTATATTTGAAATTTGTCTGTTGTCTAAAATGTTTTCTATGACATTATAATAATAAGTATTGGTGTAAAATGGATAGCATGTACATTTATGGCTATTGCTTCATAACTTGGTAAATTATTGTTTATTTTTATGCGTATGTTTGGGTCACTCTTGTTGTAAAAAAGTGGGATGGTTAGATCCCTTAAAATAACTACACCACTGCATATTTACTCAAGCACCTCAACAGTCTGGAATTTCATAGTCAGTGGCCCCAATAAGTGTTCGTAATTTGCTGTGTTGTTAAGGGCCATTTAAGTAGGAACATTCAAGTGAAAACCATTTGGTTGAAAAGCGTGAAATAGGGGTATAATTATGAAATTACCTAAAAGTGTAAATATTTATAAATAAAAATAAAGTAGGAATTGATAATTTAAGAAATTTTAAAATATTTGTTGCATTTTTTAAAGAAAATTGTGCAAAAATACACGTGTTCGGGAAAAAAGCTTACACCTTGTATAACGAATTGATTTTAAAAAATGAAAAGATATTAAGATAGTCAACGTCATAGAGCAGTGCAAAGGGGGTAGAGTTTGTTAAAGAAATACGAGGTTTTTGAAAACTCGACAATTTACGGTTGAGGTTATCTACGATTTATTTTCCTTTTAAAAATGCGTGTACCAGGCGTGATAGTTCATATTCTAAGGCTACCAACGATCCAAGGGAAGATTATAAAAGCTAAGTTTGAATATTACTTGATTATTGCTGAGGCGTATTCGGCTTTATATAGTTCAACATTGTTGAAACCAAACAATATTTACCTCGATTTAATTAGAACAGTATTGTGTGACCGTGCACTTTTAGTGACTTGTTGTATTTTGGATTAGTAGTGGCCTTAGAATAAAAATATCACGCCTGGTACACGCATTTTTAAAAGGAAAATAAATCGTAGATAACCTCAACCTTAAATTGTCGAGTTTTCAAAAACCTCGTATTTCTTTAACAAACTCTGGCCCCTTTGCACTGCCCTATGATGTTGACTATCTTAATATCTTTTCATTTTTTAAAATCAATTCGTTATACAAGGTGTAAGCTATTTTCCCCAACACGTGTATTTTTGAACAATTTTTATAAAAACATGCAACAAATATTTTAAAATTTCTTAAATTATCAATTCCTTTTGTATTTTTATTTAAAAATCTCCACACTTGTGTAGGTAATTTCATAATTATACCCCTATTTCACGCTTTTCAACGAAATGGTTTTCACTTGAATTTTCCTACTTAGATGACCCTTAAGCTTTTTTCTAGTTTGTTGCTTTGTGCTATGTTATTACGTATGTTCGCTGTTGCCAAGTACATGTTTTGCAGTTGCAAATACCATTCTTCTTTTTTAAGGGATGGATCCAAATCTATTCTAGTCATAGCAACTCCACCTCCAGCAAATTGTACAACTTTTTAGTATATGGTTGATTGTTAGAACACAATTACCACCGCCTACAATATTGATTATGAGAAGCCTATGAATTCTTTGAAATAATTCGCAAAAAAAAAAAAAACGGAAACTATGCTTGATGACATTTCCCACATGCTATTTAGGGAGAAAAACCATAAACAATCATAATCGCCAAGACATCGTTTAGTTTAATGTTATTTTTAATTTGATGGAGATTATACCTCTCTATTTGTTTTGATATATAATGTTTGATGTTCCATCTTCTACAATCGGAAATTAATTAAACAGCATAAGGTGGGTAATGTGGAATGTTTTTATACGAAATATGAGATTATCAACCAGAGAAAAATGGGAAGCTTTGAAGGGGAAATGACATAAACTTCCAGATGCTGTTGGAGCTATAGATGGTACTTGGCATCATATTTAACGGCCACAAATTGGGCGTCAACAATTGTATTACAGCAGTAAGACATTTGCTCAATTCTAATTGCAGATAATACATGTGTATTTAGATATAATTTGTCAGAAGCGACTTCCTAGGACACCAAAATGATGCACAGATTTTTAATTTATTGCCAACTACTGTAGAATCGTAAATATTCGTTGGGCTAAAATTTCGTGGTTTTGAATTTAAAAAAAAAATTCGTTGAGAGAAAATTAGATTTTCCATTAGATTAGATTAGATTTTCCACAGGATTTGGTCATTCTAGGTGACAAAATCTTTAAAAATATATTTCCTGTTCTAACTCCATTTAAAACGCACAAATAAGAGCAGCTCCTCTATATCAAATCCTAATATTAACACTTATACTTATCAAGTACGAGTTGAGCATGGAATACCGGATTGAATGTCGATCAATGGGAACATCCTTGTTTGTATATGTCTTTTATGGTAGACATATCTGCTTCATTGACTGTTCGTAGACAAAGGTTATTCAGACGGTTTAATAGTATATTCTTAACTGTAAGTAAATAAAGAACAGTGCATGTTATGTATTTTGTTTCAATTTAATCATTACATTTTTGATAATGAGACTTTGTTGTTTGTACACCGATCCTTGATTCATAAATGTGTTAAAATAAATTGTATCTTAATTGCCATTGCCAAGTGGTCTCAAGCGTCGGTGAATAACAGCAATTCTCACTGCCTAAAGTCTGATTGCACTTTGAAAGTCCTTGTAGGAACAATTGTCATTTCAATTGCAGAGGGCGAGCAGAGGTTTTCTGTCGATAACCAAATGTTCACTACCATTCCTTAACGGACTGTTTCGATATAATTGAAAGAATCTTGACGGGAGCGTAAAATATTACAATTCGCTCCTCGTTGAACATCTGAACTTTTACTGAATGGACATATCCAACAAAATCGAGGGTTTTACAGATACTTTTTATGTTGCATGTATGTTGAGTTCATGTGCAGGTTCACATATCCAAAGAAATGATAACTAAAATGCATTTTTCTCAGCAACTTCATAACGCAGCCATTTGAAATTTTGTATATTCTTTATATTTAATCCCATACCACAAGTGCCTATTTTAAGTCTGCTGGACATCAACTTCCTGTTGTTTGCCTTATCATCAATTCAATGGTTGAACATTTTCGTAAGAGTATCCTCAGCAACTTCTTATCACATCCACTTAGAATTTTGTATGCGAGTTCCCATACCGCAATTACCTAATTCATGTCTAACGAGCTTCTATTTCCTGTGCCCTGACTTAGTTTATTTTTCAACATTTATGGTCAATGGTTGAAAAATACTTATCACACTGACTTGAAATATGTTTGCAAGTTCACTATGGGGCCCCATGTCACAAGTCTGCCTGACATCTATATCACATTTTTATATGTTTGTAAGTTCACTATGGGGCCCCATGCCACAAGTCTGCCTGACATCTATATCACATTTTAATGTATTCTAACATATGTTTTCGGGGTATAGTGAGTAAGCAGTAGCTCACAAATTTCTTTGTTATTTTTATTCCCACATATATTAGATGATTAAATACAATTTTTGTTTTTTACATTTCTCTATTTTTATTGTATTTCATATTATATATTGTACAAAGCATGCATATTGTCATTACATATAATTGTCAACTGATGTTTTATCATAAAACAATTTAACAATAATAAGCAAAACGATACTTTTATTCAAGGAAATTACCTAGGTTTTCATGAATTAATTTTCACAGATTGTGCACCACACACTTTCAAACAATATGTTACAGATCAACCCATGATATATTTGTGTTCACACTTTGGAATGAATGTTCCTGCAGATCATAGCGCTTTGAGCTTAGGTTCGAATTCCATTCGGGAACCTTAAATTGTGAGAATGTCTGCCAGTCCGCTCGTTGAATGTCGGTGGAGTTCCCCGATTTTTTATTACGGGCAACTCGGTTCCGTCATCACAGAAACGTAAAAGTACATCACTATTGATTGGGGCGTAAAAATCACGAAGTGAAAGTAACTTAAAGATAGGGCGAACATAATAGAACTATGTGTTGTACATTCAATGGCAAACAAAGGATGTCTTCGGAAATTATAAGGAAATGACCCATAGGAAAATTTCAAGCATTTTAAAATTTACATTAATAAAATATTGGTAAAAAGTATTTCCTATCTATATAATAAAGTGTGTTCTAAAGTGTCATGTCAAAAAAGATATCTATGGTAACGGTTAAGTATTTCTATATGTGCATGAAAACGGTGATTCAAAGCAAAAAATTGTTATTTCCATACATTTTACTGCATATATATTGCAATTTCATAAAATTTCATGAAAGCAGGCCTGCCCGTAAACAAAACCAACATTAAATGTATGTTTTTAATTTAGATTTCACTGACCTAAAGATTATCCACGGGCATGCCTGCCATCATGTTGAAAAATTGAAAAACGCTCAAAAATAAAACCATTATCCTTGTCCGTCACTCATATATTATAGCGTATAAAAAGCGTTCGTAAGCTTCGGTAGCTCAGTGGTAAAGTATGTGGACTGCTAAGATTTCACGAAATGCTATTCTTTTAATGTGTGGGTTCGAATCCCATACATTGCACGGGATTTTGTTTTTATTTTTTTCTTAATTTTTGTTTCTTCAAAACACATTATTTAAATTATATTTAACTCAATTGTAAGTTAATAAGGTATAACACTCTTTTCGTCAAAAGTTAATGTCTAAGCAAGTTGTATAAGCATTGATATTAATATATGTAGCAAGACAAAGCATAGTGAAAGTCTCGTATAAACATGCCGTCTCAACAACATGCTTGTTGTTGTATACTGGTATATGTAACGAGTGTGTCATGGTCGTAGGTTTTTTTGTAATCTGGAACAACGAGTTGCAAATGCTTCTGGGGCATCGGTAAATCACAAAAATAATCAAGTTACTATCGATTTAAAGTATACTTATTCAATGTACAGCCACTTTTTACTACGGATTTAAACTGAAACATTATCACCGATTACGTGACAGGAAACTATTTTATATAACAGTGGCCTCATACAGGTAAAATCTAAAAACCATACCATGAATATTCCTGTGGGTCGATCGCTCGCAAAAACCGAAGACATCCTTTAAACACGCGAATATCCCTGTTGAATGTGAGGCTGCATTTCCGGTTTAGCTAGCTTTAGTCGCCATGTGTGGAATTTAACAATACTAACAAGAGGAAACAAAACTAGACATTAAAGACAATATCAAAGCGGTTAACTAACCTTATGTATAAACCATCATGTATAATGAAATTACTGTGATTCTGTCCATTTATTCGGAACCTTATTTAAATATCTTCAAACTAGACACACTAAAATGTAATTTATATGATAAACCTTTCGAAATAGGATATAATATACATACCGTCAATATCCGACTTTGAATATATATAATTATTATGGCTTTTACAACATACAATTTATAGACATTAAAAGTGGAGAGATGTTAATGTTTAATACCAAAGAAACCAATCCTTTATTTATATTGAGGTTTAGGATGGTGGAGGAAATTGGGATGCCCAATAACACCAACCAATCTTTGAACTGACACTCTAGGAAGTATCATCAAAGACGGCGAGTCCCAGTTGTAGACATTAAGTACAGTGTTATAAAGCAGTTCCATCAAATGATCCATGTACAACTAAATGTCGTCTCTCTGGCTGCATTACGTCTTCCGTTAATTTTTCATGATTACCATTTTTTAAAGAACTCAAACGTGTACCATGAATTCTTACAGAAGTCATTGGTTCACTACGACTAGAGAACTGCCGTTGACGCCTAGGCCTGCAGCAGCCAAGCAACTGGAAGAATGATTGTCGAAACTGTTTGTTCATAAAACAGTAGGTTATAGGATTACATGCTGATGATAGATATGCAAGAATATAAATCAAAGAATATGAAATGTCAGTTAAATTCTCTACCGCACTTTGATAATGAAATGTTTTCCATGTCTGTATAGCATATAAAGGTGTCATACAAACAAAGAACTCTAGAACAACTACAAATAACATTCTGATAACTTTAAGTTTGGCTGATCTACTTTTTTCTGGATTAGAATGTCTTATTACTCTTCTCTGGTCTAACCTCCTCTGTGGAGTCGACTCTGCACTACTGTTTGTTGTTTCTCCTGGAGATGCACTAGTACCATAAGTTGGCAGTTTCAATGTTGACATTTCCAGAGACTGTAGACTTCCTGAACGTTTTTGTTTAGTACTACCTGAAACACACAAGCGCAAAAATTACCAGGATGACATTATAAGATGGAAATGCATTTCAAAAGGAACATAAAGTTTACGCAGTACCACGTGTTTACTTCTCTATTTGCTGGTGACTAATTTTTACGTATGTATGAACTTCAATGCTTCAAGAACATATTGTACTACGCATCTTTTGGTTCTTTGTGACCTGTACATTTTTAACAAATTGAAAAACATCTTTGTGTACCTATTCCATTTCTAGGTTTTGTGGCATAGCCTTTTTAAGAATATCAAAGCTGTTTTAAATAAAACAGAAATTTGCAGCTGAAAAAGCATGTAATTGATAATCACTTTTAAACAGGTGTTTGCCCTTCCGAAGCACCTGGTCTTAATTTTCTGGTTTAACTTCGCGTGTATTACTAAATTGCCAGTTTTCTATTTTTGGAATTTGATATGAACATAGACTGGTGTGTTTGTTTGCAATCTGTGTATGATTAAGATGATAATCAGTGATTAAGCAAGTACTCCCGAAGTCCCCTTTATTAATTTATCTCTTGACTAGCGAGTATCATTTGGCCATGATCATATTTTTGTACTTTTAAGAACATCGTGGGGCACTGGTACTTTTATATATAATATAAACCTTCTTTACATTGTATTATATTTAGAGTTAACGAATTGGAAAGGCTTTTATCTAACGTTACTCATCAAATGCACTGGGTCATGACACCTATGGGAGAAAATATATAACACTACTCGTAAACGAATGTCAATAAATCCTTCATGACGTTATTAACTGCTTTCTCTGATAATTGAATTTTAGAAGCTTTAAATAAAGATTGCTGAGGAGGACAGTGACGGTAATGTGATGGTAAATACAAGAATAAATTTAAACTGAATTTACCTTATCTCAGGTGCTATAGGGATAGGATGATCAATGACTTGCGTCTAACCGTAAGTAAACGTCAACTAGCACAAACAGAACTCGATGAGAGGTTAAAATACATTGTTTCATGAATGGGCTAAAGGGATCGGCGAGACGCTTATAAATTCAGAACCATGCCTTGCTACTGGAGTTTTCATTTTTGCAATGGTATTAAAGTACATGTAATTCCGTTTTAAAACCTATATAAGGTTCCTGTGAAATAATAAGTACTTCACTAAAACAAGAAAATAACGACTTGGTTTTAGTTTCACAACATGAATAATCGTGCCATCTATTAGACAACTTATATTGTTCCAGTAGCACGATATCACATTTTGCATTACTAGTTATAAAAGTCTAAATAAAACTGATAGTGTTTTGAATCTGGAACCGAACCCACGTAACAAAACTCAGAAATGTTTTTCACGATACTACACGCAATGACAAAATAGGTTTATTTTCATAAAAAAAATTTTTTACACGATATTACATGCAATGACAAAATATAGTTTATTTCTATGAGAAAAATAAACAGAATATGTAGCACGATATATTATTGAAATCACTGGAGTTGTTAAGTATGTAAAAGTCAACTCGCCAAAATAGAAAGAATAGTTTTCTTATTTTGAGGGGTAGAATACCGTTAAGAATGTTAGTTGTTCGTTCTACTAAGTCCTTCTAGATTACCACAAGTACGCATCATAATACGGTCATTTGACCATATTCAACAAACAAAAAAATCTGACATCATTGGCAGTATAACTTTTATCAATCATATCAGAATCTATTATAGTCAAACATGTTATCTCAACAGCAATTGTTCACTTACAATTTGATGGATGTTTTCTTGCGTGCCAATTGTTGTAATTACATCGATTTTATGCTATACCAGGAAGAAGTTTACAATATCATCACTCATAAGTCTGATTATGAATAATCACTTGCCTCTTACGTTCTTGTTATGATATCCTATTACATAGCACTACAATAACATTGTTTATATTGCGAATGTGGGAATGTACTAAGTGTAAATATTTTATTACAAACTTCTTTTCAATCACACTTTAATGTCGACAATAATAAACATTTAAATCCACTTCTCATCAAGATACTCATGTGTTATCAAGGTAAACAATTCTAGGAAAAATCATTTAATGTTTAATGTATTGGAGGATACCTTCAATTTAATAAAGGACGAACAATATCATCAGTCGATTAATCATTCGAAAACAAACCGGGCTAAAAGAGTAAATTGTT
Organism: Anadara kagoshimensis; assembly: GCA_021292105.1. Classification (NCBI taxonomy): domain Eukaryota; kingdom Metazoa; phylum Mollusca; class Bivalvia; order Arcoida; family Arcidae; genus Anadara; species Anadara kagoshimensis. The sequence continues at coordinate 7,301,718 of CM037873.1, forward strand.
TTGTTTTCATTTGTACCATATAATTCACTTTCTCATAATTGTTTAACAGTCCTAATTTTTAATATATAATTCTTTTCTTAAATAATGGAAATGGTAAGGAACCCCTTAAAGTTTCTGGTTAATAATTTATTCGGTCAAAAATGTATCTAGGTCAGATATATCAAAATCTATTGTCCTTAACATTGTTTTCTTAAGAGATCACCTTTCTGGAAATCTGGCCTCACTTCCCTGCTCAATTAAATTTGTCAGTTTTCAAAATTGTTACTCGTGATTTAAAACTGGATCGGTATGTTTGTATTTGACTTACCGTTTTCCTTTTCAGTAATGTGTATTCCAATCCATAGAGTACTAACAACAAATCCATAGGCCATCGACATAATTAATACTGGAATCAACAATAAACATAGATTAAGGAATATAGTGTATGCTTGTTCAAGTTTCAGTGTAACCCATTCCTCACGACATACATGTATCCCAGACTTGAGCTTAGAATGTGTCGTAAATACAGCTATTGGAACCATCACAAATGACGCCAGTACCCACACCATGGCTGTTATCTTGTAAGCATGAGATAGTGTCTGCCATTTTCTTGAATGCAAGGGTTGACAAATAGCGAAATACCGTTCCAGTGATATTGCAACAAGAGTGAAACAACTAACTCCAACTGAAATACCTATAATATAAATGATAAGGACAAATATTAATATATTAGATATACAGTTACAGAAAGAATATAGTTTTGCAGGAATCTATTAATAAAAAATATTGGTTCATATTCAAAGCACAATCCAAAAACGAAGTAAAAACTTTGAAAACTGGCAAACATTGGCGGTTGTAACTAGCTAAACATAAGGTGCTTACGTTTCTGGTGCACTTAGCCTCAATTCCCTGGTGGAAGTTCACGTTAGAAACATTAAATTTGGCAACACAAGTGAAACAAGGAGATAAATTTCTTTTTAATCTTTAAAATTAAAAACTGCGTGTACGATAATTTGGAAATTTTAAAATACTAAATATAAATATGTGCAAATTGAGTCTTCAAATGTTCAAAACATTTCACCAGTGTAAACGGCGGCATGATTTGTAAGACATTCATGATTTATTTTGATCTAGGTTAAGGTTCAGTGGTACATCTGCAAAATACATTGATTTATCTATATTAAGTGGAACCACTAGTTAAATCTCAGCAAACAGAGCCAACACTGTGTAATCACAGATATTATTAAGACGGTTTATATAAAGAATGTACGGAAATTAACTATATTAGGAACTAGTTTTGAATTTTCCATTTAACATAAAATTTAAAACAAAAAACAAAACAAAACCATGTTAACTTAAATAGAATCATGTCTTCAACATTTGCCTTTCATTTTATGAAGTTGTATGCTAACAATAGAAATTAATATAAAAATCAAATCTTCCATGTTACATAATGAAACGCACGCAGAGTCTTTATCTTCCAAAAACTAAACAACTAGAGGGAAATCGTGTTTAAATTTTAAAATATATTATGTTCTATAATGATTCACCTTGTCTATATAATAATGAAAGTAAACATTTCTGGAAATTCGTGTTTAAAACTACAACTAATACACCATGTTCTGCACCTGCTGATCATATAAGTTGTAAGATTTTCGTAATCTGACTCTTCATATTCTGTTTTATATTTGGACTTTTACCTCATTTATGACACCCACGAAAGTTTACATTTAAAGCTATACGTGATGCCTTCAATTTTTCTATTATTAACCTTTCTTTTCTATGCAATACCCGCTTCTCTACTAATGTTAATAAGCTATGGTAGAGTTTGTTCCTTTTATTATTCTCAATTTCCCATATGACGAATGTAGCTAGGTAGACAACATGTGCTATACTGGTTATTGAATATCATGCCTTACAGTCTAGTTCACGTTTTTAACTGTCCATTTGTCAAAGTCTCAGTTTTAGGGAGGTTATTTGGACATAACCTTGACAGCTATGTACTTGTTTGATATTTAAATCATTTAAAAGGAGTATTTTGACATTCTTATTAGTAGAAAAAAGAGGATTGGTATTCTCATGTATAAAAATAACAGACAAGGCCAAGGACAACAATACATATTATCAATATAATTGGCGTAATAGCAAACCATTTAAGACATGTATACTTATAAAAAGTCACTGATTTAGTCGTTGTTTTTGTTTTATCAAGGATATCGTTATCACAGTCTAAGAAAAATAATTAGTACATAAAAATATTTCTGTTGAAGTGTGTTATTGTTTTCTCTTACATCGAATAGAGAATCTAACCTATATTCTATTAAAAAATTATTAATACCGAATTTTTTTCATGTTTCAAAAGAAAATTTATCCAAAGCCGTATAATACGAAAAAAACCCATACTAATCCATGTCCGAAACACAATGCAGATGCAAAGTAAAAACTTTGGAACTGACAAGTCAGATTACACTGTAAACTTCCACCAGGGAAGTGAGGCCGGTGCTCCGGAAAAATAAGAACTTCCTGTTTAGCTAGCTACACCCGCCACGTGTGTAATCGAAATTGTGTAAAAGGAACATGGAACTATGGGACGTCAAATATATCCAGGGCAATCCTGGACACAGAAACATCAAACTTATCAACAATACTGTGATGGAGGTCATAATTTTTAGGGCCTTGATAGGCCTAGGCTTACAATATCCCTGAGGCAACAATTTATATGCAAACTTATCAAAAGTCGTATATTACGTATAAAACATAATAAAAGATGGAGCTTATTTATGAGTGAGTAAAGGATCTTTGAACTTAGTAGCCTCTTGCTTGTAAACAATGTTAACTGCCCATACATAGCTATAGGCAAGAATTTTGGCTCAATGTTTAAAAATAATATTTTTTTAATTTCCGTAATTTATGGACCGCGGTTTTTGGAATAAGTGGGATTAATCGTTCGCTCTTATAGCATTATATCAACACCCCAGTGCCCGTCAAAAGTCCATAGTTTAGAGTTTTATGATAAGTGGGATCAATGTGAGTTTGTATTTTCTTAATTTACTTGTTTGAGTTATCACTTTCATTGTGTTGTGTTCTTTATTGTAGTGGCTTTGGCCAAGTACACAACATCACATTATTGTAGTGACTTTGGCCAAGTACACAGCATCACATTATTGTAGTGACTTTGGCCAAGTACACAACATCACATTATTGTAGTGACTTTGGCCAAGTACACAACATCACATTATTGTAGTGGCTTTGGCCAAGTACACAACATCACATTATTGTAGTGGCTTTGGCCAAGTACACAGCATCACATTATTGTAGTGGCTTTGGCCAAATACACAACATCACATTATTGTAGTGACTTTGGCCAAGTACACAACATCACATTATTGTAGTGGCTTTGGCCAAGTACACAACATCACATTATTGTAGTGACTTTGGCCAAGTACACAACATCACATTATTGTAGTGACTTTGGCCAAGTACACAACATCACATTATTGTAGTGGCTTTGGCCAAGTACACAACATCACATTATTGTAGTGGCTTTGGCCAAGTACACAACATCACATTATTGTAGTGGCTTTGGCCAAGTACACAACATCACATTATTGTAGTGGCTTTGGCCAAGTACACAACATCACATTATTGTAGTGGCTTTGGCCAAGTACACAACATCACATTATTGTAGTGGCTTTGGCCAAGTACACAACATCACATTATTGTAGTGGCTTTGGCCAAGTACACAACATCACATTATTGTAGTGACTTTGGCCAAGTACACAACATCACATTATTGTAGTGGCTTTGGCCAAGTACACAACAACACATTATTGTAGTGGCTTTGGCCAAGTACACAACATCACATTATTGTAGTGGCTTTGGCCAAGTACACAACATCACATTATTGTAGTGGCTTTGGCCAAGTACACAACATCACATTATTGTAGTGGCTTTGGCCAAGTACACAGCATCACATTATTGTAGTGGCTTTGGCCAAGTACACAACATCACATTATTGTAGTGGCTTTGGCCAAGTACACAACAACACATTATTGTAGTGGCTTTGGCCAAGTACACAACATCACATTATTGTAGTGGCTTTGGCCAAGTACACAACATCACATTATTGTAGTGGCTTTGGCCAAGTACACAACATCACATTATTGTAGTGGCTTTGGCCAAGTACACAACATCACATTATTGTAGTGGCTTTGGCCAAGTACACAACATCACATTATTGTAGTGGCTTTGGCCAAGTACACACATCTCATTATTGTAGTGGCTTTGGCCAAGTACACACATCACATTATTGTAGTGGCTTTGGCCAAGTACACAACATCACATTATTGTAGTGGCTTTGGCCAAGTACACAACAACACATTATTGTAGTGGCTTTGGCCAAGTACACAACATCACATTATTGTAGTGGCTTTGGCCAAGTACACAACATCACATTATTGTAGTGGCTTTGGCCAAGTACACAACACACATTATTGTGTGGCTTTTGGCCAAGTACACAGCATCACATTATTGTAGTGGCTTTGGCCAAGTACACAGCATCACATTATTGTAGTGGCTTTGGCCAAGTACACAACATCACATTATTGTAGTGGCTTTGGCCAAGTACACAGCATCACATTATTGTAGTGGCTTTTTGGCCAAGTACACAGCATCACATTATTGTAGTGGCTTTGGCCAAGTACACAACATCACATTATTGTAGTGGCTTTGGCCAAGTACACAACATCACATTATTGTAGTGGCTTTGGCCAAGTACACAACAACACATTATTGTAGTGGCTTTGGCCAAGTACACAACATCACATTATTGTAGTGGCTTTGGCCAAGTACACAGCATCACATTATTGTAGTGGCTTTGGCCAAGTACACAGCATCACATTATTGTAGTGACTTTGGCCAAGTACACAACATCACATTATTGTAGTGGCTTTGGCCAAGTACACAACATCACATTATTGTAGTGGCTTTGGCCAAGTACACAACATCACATTATTGTAGTGGCTTTGGCCAAGTACACAGCATCACATTATTGTAGTGGCTTTGGCCAAGTACACAGCATCACATTATTGTAGTGGCTTTGGCCAAGTACACAACATCACATTATTGTAGTGACTTTGGCCAAGTACACAACATCACATTATTGTAGTGACTTTGGCCAAGTACACAACATCACATTATTGTAGTGACTTTGGCCAAGTACACAACAACACATTATTGTAGTGGCTTTGGCCAAGTACACAGCATCACATTATTGTAGTGGCTTTGGCCAAGTACACAACATCACATTATTGTAGTGACTTTGGCCAAGTACACAACATCACATTATTGTAGTGGCTTTGGCCAAGTACACAACATCACATTATTGTAGTGGCTTTGGCCAAGTACACAACATCACATTATTGTAGTGACTTTGGCCAAGTACACAACAACACATTATTGTAGTGACTTTGGCCAAGTACACAACATCACATTATTGTAGTGGCTTTGGCCAAGTACACAACATCACATTTTATGTAGTGGCTTTGGCCAAGTACCAGCATCACATTATTGTAGTGACTTTGGCCCAAGTACACAACAACACATTATTGTAGTGACTTTGGCCAAGTACACAACATCACATTATTGTAGTGGCTTTGGCCAAGTACACAACATCACATTATTGTAGTGGCTTTGGCCAAGTACACAACAACACATTATTGTAGTGGCTTTGGCCAAGTACACAACATCACATTATTGTAGTGGCTTTGGCCAAGTACACAACATCACATTATTGTAGTGGCTTTGGCCAAGTACAACAACATCACATTATTGTAGTGGCTTTGGCCAAGTACACAACATCACTTATTGTAGTGGCTTTGGCCAAGTACACAACATCACATTATTGTAGTGACTTTGGCCAAGTACACAACATCACATTATTGTAGTGACTTTGGCCAAGTACACAACATCACATTATTGTAGTGACTTTGGCCAAGTACACAACATCACATTATTGTAGTTACTTTGGCCAAGTACACAGCATCACATTATTGTAGTGACTTTGGCCAAGTACACAGCATCACATTATTGTAGTGACTTTGGCCAAGTACACAACATCACATTATTGTAGTGACTTTGGCCAAGTACACAACATCACATTATTGTAGTGACTTTGGCCAAGTACAACAACATCACATTATTGTAGTGACTTTGACCAAGTACACAACATCACATTATTGTAGTGACTTTGGCCAAGTACACATCACATTATTGTAGTGACTTTGGCCAAGTACACAACATCACATTATTGTAGTGACTTTGGCCAAGTACACACATCACATTATTGTAGTGGCTTTGGCCAAGTACACAACATCACATTATTGTAGTGGCTTTGGCCAAGTACACAACAACACATTATTGTAGTGACTTTGGCCAAGTACACAACATCACATTATTGTAGTGGCTTTGGCCAAGTACACAACATCACATTATTGTAGTGGCTTTGGCCAGTACACAACATCACATTATTGTAGTGGCTTTTGGCCAAGTACACAACATCACATTATTGTAGTGACTTTGGCCAAGTACACAACATCACATTATTGTAGTGACTTTGGCCAAGTACACAACATCACATTATTGTAGTGACTTTGGCCAAGTACACAACATCACATTATTGTAGTGACTTTGGCCAAGTACACAACATCACATTATTGTAGTGGCTTTGGCCAAGTACACAACATCACATTATTGTAGTGGCTTTGGCCAAGTACACAAGCATCACATTATTGTAGTGGCTTTGGCCAAGTACACAACATCACATTTTGTAGTGACTTTGGCCAAGTACACAACATCACATTATTGTAGTGACTTTGGCCAAGTACACAACATCACATTATTGTAGTGACTTTGGCCAAGTACACAGCATCACATTATTGTAGTGACTTTGGCCAAGTACACAATCACATTATTGTAGTGACTTTGGCCAAGTACACAACATCACATTATTGTAGTGGCTTTGGCCAAGTACACAACATCACATTATTGTAGTGGCTTTGGCCAAGTACACAGCATCACATTATTGTAGTGGCTTGGCCAAACACAACATCACATTATTGTAGTGACTTTGGCCAAGTACACAACATCACATTATTGTAGTGGCTTTGGCCAAGTACACACATCACATTATTGTAGTGACTTTGGCCAAGTACACAACATCACATTATTGTAGTGACTTTGGCCAAGTACACAACATCACATTATTGTAGTGGCTTTGGCCAAGTACACAACATCACATTATTGTAGTGGCTTTGGCCAAGTACACAACATCACATTATTGTAGTGGCTTTGGCCAAGTACACAACATCACATTATTGTAGTGGCTTGGCCAAGTACACAACATCACATTATTGTAGTGGCTTTGGCCAAGTACACAACATCACATTATTGTAGTGGCTTTGGCCAAGTACACAACATCACATTATTGTAGTGGCTTTGGCCAAGTACACACATCACTTATTGTAGTGACTTTGGCCAATACACAACATCACATTATTGTAGTGGCTTTGGCCAAGTACACAACACACATTATTGTAGTGGCTTTGGCCAAGTACACAACATCACATTATTGTAGTGGCTTTGGCCAAGTACACAACATCACATTATTGTAGTGGCTTTGGCCAAGTACACAACATCACATTATTGTAGTGGCTTTGGCCATACACAGCATCACATTATTGTAGTGGCTTTGGCCAAGTACACAACATCACATTATTGTAGTGGCTTTGGCCAAGTACACAACAACACATTATTGTAGGGCTTTGGCCAAGTACACAACATCACTTATTGTAGTGGCTTTGGCCAAGTCACAACATCACATTATTGTAGTGGCTTTGGCCAAGTACACAACATCACATTATTGTATGCTTTGGCCAAGTACACAACATCACATTATTGTAGTGGCTTTGGCCAAGTACACAACATCACATTATTGTAGTGGCTTTGGCCAAGTACACAACATCACATTATTGTAGTGGCTTTGGCCAAGTACACAACATCCATTATTGTAGTGGCTTTGGCCAAGTACACAACATCACATTATTGTAGTGGCTTTGGCCAAGTACACAACACACATTATTGTAGTGGCTTTGGCCAAGTACACAACATCACATTATTGTAGTGGCTTTGGCCAAGTACACAAATCACATTATTGTAGTGGCTTTGGCCAAGTACACAACACACATTATTGTAGTGGCTTTGGCCAAGTACACAGCATCACATTATTGTAGTGGCTTTGGCCAAGTACACAGCATCACATTATTGTAGTGGCTTTGGCCAAGTACACAACATCACATTATTGTAGTGGCTTTGGCCAAGTACACAGCATCACTTATTGTAGTGGCTTTGGCCAAGTACACAGCATCACATTATTGTAGTGGCTTTGGCCAAGTACACAACATCACATTATTGTAGTGGCTCTGGCCAAGTACACAACATCACATTATTGTAGTGGCTTTGGCCAAGTACACAACAACACATTATTGTAGTGGCTTTGGCCAAGTACACAACATCACATTATTGTAGTGGCTTTGGCCAAGTACACAGCATCACATTATTGTAGTGGCTTTGGCCAAGTACACAGCATCACATTATTGTAGTGACTTTGGCCAAGTACACAACATCACATTATTGTAGTGGCTTTGGCCAAGTACACAACATCACATTATTGTAGTGGCTTTGGCCAAGTACACAACATCACATTATTGTAGTGGCTTTGGCCAAGTACACAGCATCACATTATTGTAGTGGCTTGGCCAAGTACACAGCATCACATTATTGTAGTGGCTTTGGCCAAGTACACAACATCACATTATTGTAGTGACTTTGGCCAAGTACACAACATCACATTATTGTAGTGACTTTGGCCAAGTACACAACATCACATTATTGTAGTGACTTTGGCCAAGTACACAACAACACATTATTGTAGTGGCTTTGGCCAAGTACAACAGCATCACATTATTGTAGTGGCTTTGGCCAAGTACACAACATCACATTATTGTAGTGACTTTGGCCAAGTACACAACATCACATTATTGTAGTGGCTTTGGCCAAGTACACAACATCACATTATTGTAGTGGCTTTGGCCAAGTACACAACATCACATTATTGTAGTGACTTTGGCCAAGTACACAACAACACATTTTGTAGTGACTTTGGCCAAGTACACAACATCACATTATTGTAGTGGCTTTGGCCAAGTACACAACATCACATTATTGTAGTGGCTTTGGCCAAGTACACAGCATCACATTATTGTAGTGACTTTGGCCAAGTACACACAACACATTATTGTAGTGACTTTGGCCAAGTACACAACATCACATTATTGTAGTGGCTTTGGCCAAGTACACAACATCACATTATTGTAGTGGCTTTGGCCAAGTACACAACAACACATTATTGTAGTGGCTTTGGCCAAGTACACAACATCACATTATTGTAGTGGCTTTGGCCAAGTACACAACATCACATTATTGTAGTGGCTTTGCCAAGTACACAACATCACATTATTGTAGTGGCTTTGGCCAAGTACACAACATCACATTATTGTAGTGGCTTTGGCCAAGTACACAACATCACATTATTGTAGTGACTTTGGCCAAGTACACAACATCACATTATTGTAGTGACTTTGGCCAAGTACACAACATCACATTATTGTAGTGACTTTGGCCAAGTACACAACATCACATTATTGTAGTGACTTTGGCCAAGTACACAGATCACATTATTGTAGTGACTTTGGCCAAGTACACACAGCATCACATTATTGTAGTGACTTTGGCCAAGTACACAACATCACATTATTGTAGTGACTTTGGCCAAGTACACAACATCACATTATTGTAGTGACTTTGGCCAAGTACACAACATCACATTATTGTAGTGACTTTGCACAAGTAAACACAACATCACATTATTGTAGTGACTTTGGCCAAGTACACGCATCACATTATTGTAGTGACTTTGGCCAAGTACACAACATCACATTATTGTAGTGACTTTGGCCAAGTACACAACATCACATTATTGTAGTGGCTTTGGCCAAGTACACAACATCACATTATTGTAGTGGCTTTGGCCAAGTACACAACACACATTATTGTAGTGACTTTGGCCAAGTACACAACATCACATTATTGTAGTGGCTTTGGCCAAGTACACAACATCACATTGTTGTAGTGGCTTTGGCCAAGTACACAACATCACATTATTGTAGTGGCTTTGGCCAAGTACACAACATCACATTATTGTAGTGACTTTGGCCAAGTACACAACATCACATTATTGTAGTGACTTTGGCCAAGTACACAACATCACATTATTGTAGTGACTTTGGCCAAGTACACAACATCACATTATTGTAGTGACTTTGGCCAAGTACACAACATCACATTATTGTAGTGGCTTTGGCCAAGTACACAACAACACATTATTGTAGTGGCTTTGGCCAAGTACACAACATCACATTATTGTAGTGGCTTTGGCCAAGTACACAACATCACATTATTGTAGTGGCTTTGGCCAAGTACACACATCACATTATTGTAGTGGCTTTGGCCAAGTACACAACATCACATTATTGTAGTGGCTTTGGCCAAGTACACAACATCACATTATTGTAGTGGCTTTGGCCAAGTACCAAACACATTATTGTAGTGGCTTTGGCCAAGTACACACATCACATTATTGTAGTGGCTTTGGCCAAGTACACAACATCACATTATTGTAGTGGCTTTGGCCAAGTACACAACAACACATTATTGTAGTGGCTTTGGCCAAGTACACAACATCACATTATTGTAGTGGCTTTGGCCAAGTACACAACATCACATTATTGTAGTGGCTTTGGCCAAGTACACAACAACACATTATTGTAGTGGCTTTGGCCAAGTAAACAGCATCACATTATTGTAGTGGCTTTGGCCAAGTACACAACATCACATTATTGTAGTGGCTTTGGCCAAGTACACAACATCACATTATTGTAGTGGCTTTGGCCAAGTACACAGCATCACATTATTGTAGTGGCTTTGGCCAAGTACACAGCATCACATTATTGTAGTGGCTTGGCCAAGTACACAACATCACATTATTGTAGTGGCTTTGGCCAAGTACACAACATCACATTATTGTAGTGACTTTGGCCAAGTACACAACATCACATTATTGTAGTGACTTTGGCCAAGTACACAACATCACATTATTGTAGTGACTTTGGCCAAGTACACAACAACACATTATTGTAGTGGCTTTGGCCAAGTACACAGCATCACATTATTGTAGTGGCTTTGGCCAAGTACACAACATCACATTATTGTAGTGACTTTGGCCAAGTACACAACATCACATTATTGTAGTGGCTTTGGCCAAGTACACAACATCACATTATTGTAGTGGCTTTGGCCAAGTACACAACATCACATTATTGTAGTGACTTTGGCCAAGTACACAACAACACATTATTGTAGTGACTTTGGCCAAGTACACAACATCACATTATTGTAGTGGCTTTGGCCAAGTACACAACATCACATTATTGTAGTGGCTTTGGCCAAGTACACAGCATCACATTATTGTAGTGACTTGGCCAAGTACACAACAACACATTATTGTAGTGACTTTGGCCAAGTACACAACATCACATTATTGTAGTGGCTTTGGCCAAGTACACAACATCACATTATTGTAGTGGCTTTGGCCAAGTACACAACAACACATTATTGTAGTGGCTTTGGCCAAGTACACAACATCACATTGTAGTGGCTTTGGCCAAGTACACAACATCACATTATTGTAGTGGCTTTGGCCAAGTACACAACATCACATTATTGTAGTGGCTTTGGCCAAGTACACAACATCACATTATTGTAGTGGCTTTGGCCAAGTACACAACATCACATTATTGTAGTGACTTTGGCCAAGTACACAACATCACATTATTGTAGTGACTTTGGCCAAGTACACAACATCACATTATTGTAGTGACTTTGGCCAAGTACACAACATCACATTATTGTAGTGACTTTGGCCAAGTACACAGCATCACATTATTGTAGTGACTTTGGCCAAGTACACAGCATCACATTATTGTAGTGACTTTGGCCAAGTACACAACATCACATTATTGTAGTGACTTTGGCCAAGTACACAACATCACATTATTGTAGTGACTTTGGCCAAGTACACAACATCACATTATTGTAGTGACTTTGACCAAGTACACAACATCACATTATTGTAGTGACTTTGGCCAAGTACACAGCATCACATTATTGTAGTGACTTTGGCCAAGTACACAACATCACATTATTGTAGTGACTTTGGCCAAGTACACAACATCACATTATTGTAGTGGCTTTGGCCAAGTACACAACATCACATTATTGTAGTGGCTTTGGCCAAGTACACAACAACACATTATTGTAGTGACTTTGGCAAAGTACACAACATCACATTATTGTAGTGGCTTTGGCCAAGTACACAACATCACATTATTGTAGTGGCTTTGGCCAAGTACACAACATCACATTATTGTAGTGGCTTTGGCCAAGTACACAACATCACATTATTGTAGTGACTTTGGCCAAGTACACAACATCACATTATTGTAGTGACTTTGGCCAAGTACACAACATCACATTATTGTAGTTACTTTGGCCAAGTACACAGCATCACATTATTGTAGTGACTTTGGCCAAGTACACAGCATCACATTATTGTAGTGACTTTGGCCAAGTACACAACATCACATTATTGTAGTGACTTTGGCCAAGTACACAACATCACATTATTGTAGTGACTTTGGCCAAGTACACAACATCACATTATTGTAGTGACTTTGACCAAGTACACAACATCACATTATTGTAGTGACTTTGGCCAAGTACACAGCATCACATTATTGTAGTGACTTTGGCCAAGTACACAACATCACATTATTGTAGTGACTTTGGCCAAGTACACAACATCACATTATTGTAGTGGCTTTGGCCAAGTACACAACATCACATTATTGTAGTGGCTTTGGCCAAGTACACAACAACACATTATTGTAGTGACTTTGGCCAAGTACACAACATCACATTATTGTAGTGGCTTTGGCCAAGTACACAACATCACATTATTGTAGTGGCTTTGGCCAAGTACACAACATCACATTATTGTAGTGGCTTTGGCCAAGTACACAACATCACATTATTGTAGTGACTTTGGCCAAGTACACAACAACACATTATTGTAGTGACTTTGGCCAAGTACACAACATCACATTATTGTAGTGGCTTTGGCCAAGTACACAACATCACATTATTGTAGTGACTTTGGCCAAGTACACAACAACACATTATTGTAGTGACTTTGGCCAAGTACACAACATCACATTATTGTAGTGACTTTGGCCAAGTACACAACATCACATTATTGTAGTGGCTTTGGCCAAGTACACAACATCACATTATTGTAGTGGCTTTGGCCAAGTACACAACATCACATTATTGTAGTGGCTTTGGCCAAGTACACAACATCACATTATTGTAGTGACTTTGGCCAAGTACACAACATCACATTATTGTAGTGACTTTGGCCAAGTACACAACATCACATTATTGTAGTGACTTTGGCCAAGTACACAACATCACATTATTGTAGTGACTTTGGCCAAGTACACAACATCACATTATTGTAGTGGCTTTGGCCAAGTACACAACATCACATTATTGTAGTGGCTTTGGCCAAGTACACAACAACACATTATTGTAGTGGCTTTGGCCAAGTACACAACATCACATTATTGTAGTGGCTTTGGCCAAGTACACAACATCACATTATTGTAGTGGCTTTGGCCAAGTACACAACAACACATTATTGTAGTGGCTTTGGCCAAGTAAACAGCATCACATTATTGTAGTGGCTTTGGCCAAGTACACAACATCACATTATTGTAGTGGCTTTGGCCAAGTACACAACATCACATTATTGTAGTGGCTTTGGCCAAGTACACAGCATCACATTATTGTAGTGGCTTTGGCCAAGTACACAACATCACATTATTGTAGTGGCTTTGGCCAAGTACACAACATCACATTATTGTAGTGGCTTTGGCCAAGTACACAACATCACATTATTGTAGTGACTTTGGCCAAGTACACAACATCACATTATTGTAGTGACTTTGGCCAAGTACACAACATCACATTATTGTAGTGACTTTGGCCAAGTACACAACATCACATTATTGTAGTGACTTTGGCCAAGTACACAACATCACATTATTGTAGTGACTTTGGCCAAGTACACAACATCACATTATTGTAGTGACTTTGGCCAAGTACACAACAACACATTATTGTAGTGGCTTTGGCCAAGTACACAGCATCACATTATTGTAGTGGCTTTGGCCAAGTACACAACATCACATTATTGTAGTGACTTTGGCCAAGTACACAACATCACATTATTGTAGTGGCTTTGGCCAAGTACACAACATCACATTATTGTAGTGGCTTTGGCCAAGTACACAACATCACATTATTGTAGTGACTTTGGCCAAGTACACAACAACACATTATTGTAGTGACTTTGGCCAAGTACACAACATCACATTATTGTAGTGGCTTTGGCCAAGTACACAACATCACATTATTGTAGTGGCTTTGGCCAAGTACACAGCATCACATTATTGTAGTGACTTTGGCCAAGTACACAACAACACATTATTGTAGTGACTTTGGCCAAGTACACAACATCACATTATTGTAGTGGCTTTGGCCAAGTACACAACATCACATTATTGTAGTGGCTTTGGCCAAGTACACAACAACACATTATTGTAGTGGCTTTGGCCAAGTACACAACATCACATTATTGTAGTGGCTTTGGCCAAGTACACAACATCACATTATTGTAGTGGCTTTGGCCAAGTACACAACATCACATTATTGTAGTGGCTTTGGCCAAGTACACAACATCACATTATTGTAGTGGCTTTGGCCAAGTACACAACATCACATTATTGTAGTGGCTTTGGCCAAGTACACAACATCACATTATTGTAGTGACTTTGGCCAAGTACACAACATCACATTATTGTAGTGACTTTGGCCAAGTACACAACATCACATTATTGTAGTTACTTTGGCCAAGTACACAGCATCACATTATTGTAGTGACTTTGGCCAAGTACACAGCATCACATTATTGTAGTGACTTTGGCCAAGTACACAACATCACATTATTGTAGTGACTTTGGCCAAGTACACAACATCACATTATTGTAGTGACTTTGGCCAAGTACACAACATCACATTATTGTAGTGACTTTGACCAAGTACACAACATCACATTATTGTAGTGACTTTGGCCAAGTACACAGCATCACATTATTGTAGTGACTTTGGCCAAGTACACAACATCACATTATTGTAGTGACTTTGGCCAAGTACACAACATCACATTATTGTAGTGGCTTTGGCCAAGTACACAACATCACATTATTGTAGTGGCTTTGGCCAAGTACACAACAACACATTATTGTAGTGACTTTGGCCAAGTACACAACATCACATTATTGTAGTGGCTTTGGCCAAGTACACAACATCACATTATTGTAGTGGCTTTGGCCAAGTACACAACATCACATTATTGTAGTGGCTTTGGCCAAGTACACAACATCACATTATTGTAGTGACTTTGGCCAAGTACACAACAACACATTATTGTAGTGACTTTGGCCAAGTACACAACATCACATTATTGTAGTGGCTTTGGCCAAGTACACAACATCACATTATTGTAGTGACTTTGGCCAAGTACACAACAACACATTATTGTAGTGACTTTGGCCAAGTACACAACATCACATTATTGTAGTGACTTTGGCCAAGTACACAACATCACATTATTGTAGTGGCTTTGGCCAAGTACACAACATCACATTATTGTAGTGGCTTTGGCCAAGTACACAACATCACATTATTGTAGTGGCTTTGGCCAAGTACACAACATCACATTATTGTAGTGACTTTGGCCAAGTACACAACATCACATTATTGTAGTGACTTTGGCCAAGTACACAACATCACATTATTGTAGTGACTTTGGCCAAGTACACAACATCACATTATTGTAGTGACTTTGGCCAAGTACACAACATCACATTATTGTAGTGGCTTTGGCCAAGTACACAACAACACATTATTGTAGTGGCTTTGGCCAAGTACACAACATCACATTATTGTAGTGGCTTTGGCCAAGTACACAACATCACATTATTGTAGTGGCTTTGGCCAAGTACACAACATCACATTATTGTAGTGGCTTTGGCCAAGTACACAACATCACATTATTGTAGTGGCTTTGGCCAAGTGCACAACATCACATTATTGTAGTGGCTTTGGCCAAGTACACAACATCACATTATTGTAGTGGCTTTGGCCAAGTACACAACATCACATTATTGTAGTGGCTTTGGCCAAGTACACAACATCACATTATTGTAGTGGCTTTGGCCAAGTACACAACAACACATTATTGTAGTGGCTTTGGCCAAGTACACAACATCACATTATTGTAGTGGCTTTGGCCAAGTACACAACATCACATTATTGTAGTGGCTTTGGCCAAGTACACAACAACACATTATTGTAGTGGCTTTGGCCAAGTAAACAGCATCACATTATTGTAGTGGCTTTGGCCAAGTACACAACATCACATTATTGTAGTGGCTTTGGCCAAGTACACAACATCACATTATTGTAGTGGCTTTGGCCAAGTACACAGCATCACATTATTGTAGTGGCTTTGGCCAAGTACACAGCATCACATTATTGTAGTGGCTTTGGCCAAGTACACAACATCACATTATTGTAGTGGCTTTGGCCAAGTACACAACATCACATTATTGTAGTGACTTTGGCCAAGTACACAACATCACATTATTGTAGTGACTTTGGCCAAGTACACAACATCACATTATTGTAGTGACTTTGGCCAAGTACACAACAACACATTATTGTAGTGGCTTTGGCCAAGTACACAGCATCACATTATTGTAGTGGCTTTGGCCAAGTACACAACATCACATTATTGTAGTGACTTTGGCCAAGTACACAACATCACATTATTGTAGTGGCTTTGGCCAAGTACACAACATCACATTATTGTAGTGGCTTTGGCCAAGTACACAACATCACATTATTGTAGTGACTTTGGCCAAGTACACAACAACACATTATTGTAGTGACTTTGGCCAAGTACACAACATCACATTATTGTAGTGGCTTTGGCCAAGTACACAACATCACATTATTGTAGTGGCTTTGGCCAAGTACACAGCATCACATTATTGTAGTGACTTTGGCCAAGTACACAACAACACATTATTGTAGTGACTTTGGCCAAGTACACAACATCACATTATTGTAGTGGCTTTGGCCAAGTACACAACATCACATTATTGTAGTGGCTTTGGCCAAGTACACAACAACACATTATTGTAGTGGCTTTGGCCAAGTACACAACATCACATTATTGTAGTGGCTTTGGCCAAGTACACAACATCACATTATTGTAGTGGCTTTGGCCAAGTACACAACATCACATTATTGTAGTGGCTTTGGCCAAGTACACAACATCACATTATTGTAGTGGCTTTGGCCAAGTACACAACATCACATTATTGTAGTGACTTTGGCCAAGTACACAACATCACATTATTGTAGTGACTTTGGCCAAGTACACAACATCACATTATTGTAGTGACTTTGGCCAAGTACACAACATCACATTATTGTAGTGACTTTGGCCAAGTACACAGCATCACATTATTGTAGTGACTTTGGCCAAGTACACAGCATCACATTATTGTAGTGACTTTGGCCAAGTACACAACATCACATTATTGTAGTGACTTTGGCCAAGTACACAACATCACATTATTGTAGTGACTTTGGCCAAGTACACAACATCACATTATTGTAGTGACTTTGGCCAAGTACACAACATCACATTATTGTAGTGACTTTGACCAAGTACACAACATCACATTATTGTAGTGACTTTGGCCAAGTACACAGCATCACATTATTGTAGTGACTTTGGCCAAGTACACAACATCACATTATTGTAGTGACTTTGGCCAAGTACACAACATCACATTATTGTAGTGGCTTTGGCCAAGTACACAACATCACATTATTGTAGTGGCTTTGGCCAAGTACACAACAACACATTATTGTAGTGACTTTGGCCAAGTACACAACATCACATTATTGTAGTGGCTTTGGCCAAGTACACAACATCACATTATTGTAGTGGCTTTGGCCAAGTACACAACATCACATTATTGTAGTGGCTTTGGCCAAGTACACAACATCACATTATTGTAGTGACTTTGGCCAAGTACACAACATCACATTATTGTAGTGACTTTGGCCAAGTACACAACATCACATTATTGTAGTTACTTTGGCCAAGTACACAGCATCACATTATTGTAGTGACTTTGGCCAAGTACACAGCATCACATTATTGTAGTGACTTTGGCCAAGTACACAACATCACATTATTGTAGTGACTTTGGCCAAGTACACAACATCACATTATTGTAGTGACTTTGGCCAAGTACACAACATCACATTATTGTAGTGACTTTGACCAAGTACACAACATCACATTATTGTAGTGACTTTGGCCAAGTACACAGCATCACATTATTGTAGTGACTTTGGCCAAGTACACAACATCACATTATTGTAGTGACTTTGGCCAAGTACACAACATCACATTATTGTAGTGGCTTTGGCCAAGTACACAACATCACATTATTGTAGTGGCTTTGGCCAAGTACACAACAACACATTATTGTAGTGACTTTGGCCAAGTACACAACATCACATTATTGTAGTGGCTTTGGCCAAGTACACAACATCACATTATTGTAGTGGCTTTGGCCAAGTACACAACATCACATTATTGTAGTGGCTTTGGCCAAGTACACAACATCACATTATTGTAGTGACTTTGGCCAAGTACACAACAACACATTATTGTAGTGACTTTGGCCAAGTACACAACATCACATTATTGTAGTGGCTTTGGCCAAGTACACAACATCACATTATTGTAGTGACTTTGGCCAAGTACACAACAACACATTATTGTAGTGACTTTGGCCAAGTACACAACATCACATTATTGTAGTGACTTTGGCCAAGTACACAACATCACATTATTGTAGTGGCTTTGGCCAAGTACACAACATCACATTATTGTAGTGGCTTTGGCCAAGTACACAACATCACATTATTGTAGTGGCTTTGGCCAAGTACACAACATCACATTATTGTAGTGACTTTGGCCAAGTACACAACATCACATTATTGTAGTGACTTTGGCCAAGTACACAACATCACATTATTGTAGTGACTTTGGCCAAGTACACAACATCACATTATTGTAGTGACTTTGGCCAAGTACACAACATCACATTATTGTAGTGGCTTTGGCCAAGTACACAACATCACATTATTGTAGTGGCTTTGGCCAAGTACACAACAACACATTATTGTAGTGGCTTTGGCCAAGTACACAACATCACATTATTGTAGTGGCTTTGGCCAAGTACACAACATCACATTATTGTAGTGGCTTTGGCCAAGTACACAACAACACATTATTGTAGTGGCTTTGGCCAAGTAAACAGCATCACATTATTGTAGTGGCTTTGGCCAAGTACACAACATCACATTATTGTAGTGGCTTTGGCCAAGTACACAACATCACATTATTGTAGTGGCTTTGGCCAAGTACACAGCATCACATTATTGTAGTGGCTTTGGCCAAGTACACAACATCACATTATTGTAGTGGCTTTGGCCAAGTACACAACATCACATTATTGTAGTGGCTTTGGCCAAGTACACAACATCACATTATTGTAGTGACTTTGGCCAAGTACACAACATCACATTATTGTAGTGACTTTGGCCAAGTACACAACATCACATTATTGTAGTGACTTTGGCCAAGTACACAACATCACATTATTGTAGTGACTTTGGCCAAGTACACAACATCACATTATTGTAGTGACTTTGGCCAAGTACACACATCACATTATTGTAGTGACTTTGGCCAAGTACACAACATCACATTATTGTAGTGACTTTGGCCAAGTACACAACATCACATTATTGTAGTGGCTTTGGCCAAGTACACAACATCACATTATTGTAGTGGCTTTGGCCAAGTACACAACAACACATTATTGTAGTGGCTTTGGCCAAGTACACAACATCACATTATTGTAGTGGCTTTGGCCAAGTACACAACATCACATTATTGTAGTGGCTTTGGCCAAGTACACAACAACACATTATTGTAGTGGCTTTGGCCAAGTAAACAGCATCACATTATTGTAGTGGCTTTGGCCAAGTACACAACATCACATTATTGTAGTGGCTTTGGCCAAGTACACAACATCACATTATTGTAGTGGCTTTGGCCAAGTACACAGCATCACATTATTGTAGTGGCTTTGGCCAAGTACACAACATCACATTATTGTAGTGGCTTTGGCCAAGTACACAACATCACATTATTGTAGTGGCTTTGGCCAAGTACACAACATCACATTATTGTAGTGACTTTGGCCAAGTACACAACATCACATTATTGTAGTGACTTTGGCCAAGTACACAACATCACATTATTGTAGTGACTTTGGCCAAGTACACAACAACACATTATTGTAGTGGCTTTGGCCAAGTACACAGCATCACATTATTGTAGTGGCTTTGGCCAAGTACACAACATCACATTATTGTAGTGACTTTGGCCAAGTACACAACATCACATTATTGTAGTGGCTTTGGCCAAGTACACAACATCACATTATTGTAGTGGCTTTGGCCAAGTACACAACATCACATTATTGTAGTGACTTTGGCCAAGTACACAACAACACATTATTGTAGTGACTTTGGCCAAGTACACAACATCACATTATTGTAGTGGCTTTGGCCAAGTACACAACATCACATTATTGTAGTGGCTTTGGCCAAGTACACAGCATCACATTATTGTAGTGACTTTGGCCAAGTACACAACAACACATTATTGTAGTGACTTTGGCCAAGTACACAACATCACATTATTGTAGTGGCTTTGGCCAAGTACACAACATCACATTATTGTAGTGGCTTTGGCCAAGTACACAACAACACATTATTGTAGTGGCTTTGGCCAAGTACACAACATCACATTATTGTAGTGGCTTTGGCCAAGTACACAACATCACATTATTGTAGTGGCTTTGGCCAAGTACACAACATCACATTATTGTAGTGGCTTTGGCCAAGTACACAACATCACATTATTGTAGTGGCTTTGGCCAAGTACACAACATCACATTATTGTAGTGACTTTGGCCAAGTACACAACATCACATTATTGTAGTGACTTTGGCCAAGTACACAACATCACATTATTGTAGTGACTTTGGCCAAGTACACAACATCACATTATTGTAGTGACTTTGGCCAAGTACACAGCATCACATTATTGTAGTGACTTTGGCCAAGTACACAGCATCACATTATTGTAGTGACTTTGGCCAAGTACACAACATCACATTATTGTAGTGACTTTGGCCAAGTACACAACATCACATTATTGTAGTGACTTTGGCCAAGTACACAACATCACATTATTGTAGTGACTTTGGCCAAGTACACAACATCACATTATTGTAGTGACTTTGACCAAGTACACAACATCACATTATTGTAGTGACTTTGGCCAAGTACACAGCATCACATTATTGTAGTGACTTTGGCCAAGTACACAACATCACATTATTGTAGTGACTTTGGCCAAGTACACAACATCACATTATTGTAGTGACTTTGGCCAAGTACACAACATCACATTATTGTAGTGGCTTTGGCCAAGTACACAACATCACATTATTGTAGTGACTTTGGCCAAGTACACAACAACACATTATTGTAGTGACTTTGGCCAAGTACACAACATCACATTATTGTAGTGGCTTTGGCCAAGTACACAACATCACATTATTGTAGTGACTTTGGCCAAGTACACAACATCACATTATTGTAGTGGCTTTGGCCAAGTACACAACATCACATTATTGTAGTGGCTTTGGCCAAGTACACAACATCACATTATTGTAGTGACTTTGGCCAAGTACACAACATCACATTATTGTAGTGACTTTGGCCAAGTACACAACAACACATTATTGTAGTGACTTTGGCCAAGTACACAACATCACATTATTGTAGTGACTTTGGCCAAGTACACAACATCACATTATTGTAGTGGCTTTGGCCAAGTACACAACATCACATTATTGTAGTGGCTTTGGCCAAGTACACAACATCACATTATTGTAGTGACTTTGGCCAAGTACACAACATCACATTATTGTAGTGACTTTGGCCAAGTACACAACATCACATTATTGTAGTGACTTTGGCCAAGTACACAGCATCACATTATTGTAGTGACTTTGGCCAAGTACACAACATCACATTATTGTAGTGACTTTGGCCAAGTACACAACATCACATTATTGTAGTGACTTTGGCCAAGTACACAGCATCACATTATTGTAGTGGCTTTGGCCAAGTACACAACATCACATTATTGTAGTGACTTTGGCCAAGTACACAACATCACATTATTGTAGTGACTTTGGCCAAGTACACAACATCACATTATTGTAGTGACTTTGGCCAAGTACACAACATCACATTATTGTAGTGACTTTGGCCAAGTACACAACATCACATTATTGTAGTGACTTTGGCCAAGTACACAACATCACATTATTGTAGTGACTTTGGCCAAGTACACAACATCACATTATTGTAGTGACTTTGGCCAAGTACACAACATCACATTATTGTAGTGACTTTGGCCAAGTACACAACATCACATTATTGTAGTGACTTTGGCCAAGTACACAACATCACATTATTGTAGTGACTTTGGCCAAGTACACAACATCACATTATTGTAGTGACTTTGGCCAAGTACACAACATCACATTATTGTAGTGACTTTGGCCAAGTACACAACATCACATTATTGTAGTGACTTTGGCCAAGTACACAACATCACATTATTGTAGTGACTTTGGCCAAGTACACAACATCACATTATTGTAGTGACTTTGGCCAAGTACACAACATCACATTATTGTAGTGACTTTGGCCAAGTACACAGCATCACATTATTGTAGTGGCTTTGGCCAAGTACACAACATCACATTAAACAACGTCTTATATTCATTGTCCTGTAAAGTTGTTTAATTCTGCGGTGATAAAAGCTCGCGGTCAGACACTGGAACTTATTCACGGGTATAAAATATATGTATAAATTGCTAATAAACAAATATTAATATTACATTTATTTTAGGCTATCACTTCCTGTAATGAAGATATACGATTCTTCCTTTTTAAATTATACAATTTATCCTTTCTGTAAAAATAGACATCCCCCGCCTTTAACCTGTATTGACAGTTTATTTTAATTATACGGTAATTTAATGGTTTCTATTTGTCTTGGTACTTGTTTAATCAATAATACAACATTACGTATTAGGTAACATACATAGAATTTCCTGAATCATTACACATATCAACTTACATAAAAAGTAAAACGTGACAAATTACGACAAACTCTCGTATAACTATATAATGTACACGGTAAAGAATATATATAGATTTAAACTCTCGTATAGTGTACACGGTAAAGAATATATATAGATTTAAACTCTCGTATAGTGTACACGGTAAAGAATATATATAGATTTAAACTCTCGTATAGTGTACACAGTAAAGTATATATAGATTTAAACTCTCGTATAGTGTACACAGTAAAGTATATATAGATTTAAACTCTCGTATAGTATACACAGTAAAGTATATATAGATTTAAACTCTCGTATAGTGTACACAGTAAAGTATATATAGATTTAAACTCTCGTATAGTATACACAGTAAAGTATATATATAGATTTAAACTCTCGTATAGTGTACACAGTAAAGTATATATAGATTTAAACTCTCGTATAGTATACACAGTAAAGTATATATAGATTTAAACTCTCGTATAGTGTACACAGTAAAGTATATATAGATTTAAACTCTCGTATAGTGTACACAGTAAAGTATATATATAGATTTAAACTCTCGTATAGTGTACACAGTAAAGTATATATAGATTTAAACTCTCGTATAACTATATAGTGTACACAGTAAAGTATATATAGATTTAAACTCTCGTATAGTGTACACAGTAAAGTATATATAGATTTAAACTCTCGTATAGTATACACAGTAAAGTATATATAGATTTAAACTCTCGTATAGTGTACACAGTAAAGTATATATAGATTTAAACTCTCGTATAGTATACACAGTAAAGTATATATAGATTTAAACTCTCGTATAGTGTACACAGTAAAGTATATATAGATTTAAACTCTCGTATAGTATACACAGTAAAGTATATATAGATTTATACTCTCGTATAGTGTACACAGTAAAAGCTATATAGATTTAAACTTTCGTATAGTGTACACAGTAAAGTATATATAGATTTAAACTCTCGTATAGTGTACACAGTAAAGTATATATAGATTTAAACTCTCGTATAGTGTACACAGTAAAGGATATCCAGTCATTTGTTTTCAACCTTTATTATAATAAATTCTTTAATATACACTTCCTTTTTAATCAATGGTGTAGATTTGGTTGGATAACATGTGTAAGAGAGTGATGTTAGTAGAGTAATAATGCTTTAAGAAGTAAATGCAGTATATATATATAGTATTATATCGCTTATGTAGGGTGATCATTTCTGGAACAACGTGAAGCATCCGGATACATGTAGAAAACCATCGACTTTCGACAAACTGATTACAAAAGTTTTGAAGTTTTTACTTTGCTTTGGGGTTGTAATTTGGACATAGATTGGTATGCTGTTTTTTATTTCGATCTCTTAGAGTAATGTTAAAAACGTGACGATGAATATTGTAATCCGCAAACCGACGCTTTATACCGAATTGCCACACAGACCTCTAGAATAATAGATTTGAAATGTAAGGAAATACAACGCGATAAAATTGAAGTATTGATTTCTAAATACTATTATGAAGAACACATTTTTTAAAATTCTTTGCTGACTTTTCAAAGGAGTTAATCTCTAATCTGAAGTTTTTTAAAAGATATCGTGGCTCAATAACATAAATTTTCATGTTTTATTAACGAAACTGGGAATAAACCAACACTGCACGATATTTCATTTATGCATTGGTCGGACTTGTTCATAAAACATTCCTTAACTAGCTTTCATAAAGGGTAGAAAACCTTTAATATGTATGGTACTACATATATTTTTGTCTAATAACGATACTTAACAACTCTAACTTGTAGCTACAGTTATGGCACAAAATGTGTCAGATCATTCCTGTTGCCAATTATTTGATCTGTATACCAATGCGGGTGCTGATATAAGCTACTCTTCTTTCAGGTTTTAATGAACCATTAACTTAAGGTGTTGCAAGAAATTAAGCGTGAAAGACTGACACAAGTACGCCGCCCTCCCCATTTCTGCGAAGGCGGTTTTTTGGTCACATATATTTCATTCACATCATCACATACACATATATATAGGTATTATACAATATAATTTATCCGTTTTATCCCCAAGTTAAACTCATAGCAATATACACACATAAAGACATCCCAAGATTCCAAGAACGATTGTGTAATATATTCTACAGATAATTTTATACTGAAATGATTGCAATTTTGTGTCATCAGTAATGACAAAAGGTATTCTGTATATCATCTGCCATTCTGATGATTCAATAATAATGTCTAGATTTCGTTCCCAAGACTGCTGCGATGTTGGAACATTTCCAATTTTTTCGATACCCTTTTCTGATTTTTAAACATTCTATATAGGGAGATTGTGAAAGCGGTGTTTGTTTTCATCAAAATAGTCACACTAAATTTGTTTAGCTGTTTAGACTCATTTCTAAATGCGTAATGTAAAATATTACTTTCACCATCATATTGGGTATTTTTAATATTTTGTCATAAAATCTTATGTTCATCCAAAGATAGAATTTGTATTACCAGAGTCATCAATTAGTTTATATTGCCACTATAATATGTTTTCTTGATTAAATTGTCTATTGCAATGTGCATATTATCGGTTTCAGATTGCATTACTCATTTAGAAGTATGCATATGCATATTGGGAATCATCAAAGTTTATTATTAATGTGAAATGATTGATATCGGTAAAATATAAAAGGTTGCATTTGCAGCAGCATAGCATTTGTATTTCCCGCCCACAGTGTAACAACAAACTGTCGGAATCGAACATCATTCAGAACAAACTAGATAAATCCATATAAAATACTGAATATAACCTACCAACTTTGGTCTTTTAACTTAATAAATCAATAATGTAGTCAGGACTTCCTGAAACACTACACCCATATATCACATTACATAAGAAAGTAAAGCGTGACAAATTAGGATTTATGTTTGGATTGTAACGATCTCTTGTAGTATACACAGAGAAAATCCAGTTATACGTTACAGAAGCATAATTAGGTTCTGTCATAACATGTAAATGTAGTTATGTCTATGATTTATAACGTTCTCATTTCTCATTTTATAATTATAGAAATGAAACTGATACAAAATTAGGATTATAATGAGATAGGTTAATAATGTTTTCTGAAGCAAGCCATGTAAAAACCGAGATGAAATTTTTTGCACAGATGTGATAATGGTATAAGAGTCAAAGTTTTTATCAGTAACGTTTGATTCGAATTAATATACATGTATTTCATCACAATTACATCAATTTTAATAGAAAGGAAACTTGATACAAAAATGGGTTAATAACGTTTTATGGAGCAAGGTATGTAAAATCCGAAATGAAATCTAATGCAATGTACACGAATTTAATAATGGCATAAAAATCAAGGTTTTTATTTGTAGTGTTTGCTGGAAAAATAAAATAAATTAATAAAGTTCTTGGCAAACACGACCACAGGGAATACAAGAAAATTAGTTGAGTGAAGTTTGTTGGGTGCTAGAGAAACGGGAAACTGTCCTCTGGCAAAATGAACTTGCAAATTTTCTGACACTAGGTTCTACCCGAGTGGGTTGGAACCTGGGCGGTTAAGCACTATCATCCGCAAGCGCGCTTTACACCTCTTGCTAGACCCTACAAGGAAATGACTACAACAGCCGATCAATAAGAAGAAGAAAGAAAGGACTATATTCAGCACAGAACTGTCAAAAGTAAAAATCTGAATCGAAGCTCTGCTGAGATATAGATAGATAATCCCCGAAAAGCTGAAGAATAATATATAAGATTGTTGTCGAAAACCTATCGAAATATAGCTGAAGTGGGGCCTAAATGAGTTGCCAATTCGACACCAATTCGTTAGCTTAGTGTTAAACCTTGGACAAGCCTGTACTGTATTCGTAAGATACATGAAATGTAGTAAATCATACACAATGTCAATGTTTTATATCACAAACGCTAAGAAGTATAAAAATAAAATAAAATAAGACTGTTGGTTATGTCATTCTTAATTCAAAATTCCAATATAGGACGATTTGAAATGACACAAACAGTTTTTACCCTGTTAACATTTGATAGACGTCTGTCTAATAACCGCAATGAAACAAGATGAGATTTTGTTATTTACACAACCCGTCGTGCATTGATGCGATATATTCTATTTACAAGGTTTTCTTCTTATCTGATGGAATTACCATTTATCAATATCAAAACACCGCACAGGCCTGTCGAAAGATTAACACTGAGCTAACGAATAAGTGTCGAATTGACAGCTTATCTTGATCCCTCGTTAGCTATATTTTGACAGATACTGTCTATCTTTTGGTAACTTTTTTATCATTAACTATTCATACCTCGGACGTCGAGCTTCAACTCTCTTTGTACATGTAAGCTGAGTGTTTAATTTTTGACAGGTGTGTACTGTACGTATTTGATTATATATAAGGATTCAGTATGTGCTAACAGCAATCGGGTTAGCAGCATAATGTACACATTGCTTGTCTTGTAAGCTTTTAAAACGCATTTGTTGGTGTAAATGATGAATGTAAACTTATGGGTAGCATAGAAGATGAGAGAGGGTGAAGACATTTGTAGCAAGTATATTTTTAAGTAGGTTTCATAGCATCAAACTGTCCTTGGTAGGACAAATGTCTATTTCATTGATTCATGGACACCGAAATCTACTGCAATATATAATAATATCTGATAGGTAATGGTAATTTCAGATTTTTACCAACATCTTTTATGTGTTGATAAATAGCAATAATGCATTATGAATTTTTGGTTCACAGTAGTTTCTTGTAGCGATGTTGCTACTACAATTGGTAAAGGTCGATCCAACATGCTATACCAGACATTATCTGGCATCAGAATCTGAACTAACTTTTAAAACAATATATTAAACTTTTATTTTTACTTGGATAAAGTTCCATTATAAACTATATGTTGATTCATAGCGGTGATCAATGCCTCAAGAGATACTAGCTATAAAATACTCTGTATTATCGTCGAGGAGATAGGCAATACTTAGATAAATTCGTCATATGTACTTTAAATTACTCTTATTACACCAGTGCCAATTTTACAGCACTCGGCGTCCATTTCGGTATACGATTCCTCAACTGTAATACTTTGAAAAAAATTGTGAAACCAATGTTTTATGGTGCCCATTTTGGTATACAATTTCTCATCAGTAGTGCTTGAAACAAATTGTAAAACCAAGGTTTTATGGTGCCCGTTTCGGTATTCAATTCCTTATCAGTAGTACTTGAAAAAAATTGTAAAACCAATGTTTTATGCGTTTTAAGGCATTGCATGCTCCATCAGGTAGTTACAAATTTTCAATCAGAAGTATTTTGTGGAAACATTAAATCGACTAGAAAATGGGTATGGACAGAACAAGAGTCATATTTGTTGAATTTACCCGAACTTTGACTGACGTGTGCCTGACAAAACCGTTCTATCTAAACCTGGTCAACTATTTTTATGGCATTCTTATTTGACTATTATGACACAGGATTGTTTTATGGTGCCTATTTCGGCATACAATTCCTTATCAGTTATACTTGAAAAAAAATTTGTGAAACCAATGATTTATGCGTTTGAAAGCATTGCATGCTTCATCAGATTGTTATAAATTTTCAATTAAAAGTATTTTGTGGAAACATTAAATCGACTAGAAAATGGGTATTGACAGGACAAGAGTCATATTTGTTGAATTCACTCGAACTTTGACTGTTAAATGTGCCTGACAAAGCCGTTCTCTCTAAACCTGGTTTTATTATTTGACTATTTTGACGACAATTGATTAGAATGATTACCTGTGAAGATTTCAAATATAAAATCGGTAATATTCAAAAATATTAAATAATCGAGGAGATTGAAGCCTGCCAGAGCAATAATGAACAACCAAACGTAGATAAAACAGCCAACCAGTCAATACCTATAACAATTACAATCACTAAACGGAATAAGTAATTATAATGAATACTGTAAATTTACATAGCATTCCAAAAAGAAAAACAATAATAAGCCAAAAATCGAAAAGGATTTTACTGTCACCATGCAAATGCCAAATTGTCCTACTGTTGATAATTGAAAACATCGGGTTTAAATAACCTTATCTTATTTAAAGTATATTCATTTCTTCATGCATATGATTGGCAATCTTGACTATACAACGGTAAAATGTTTTTGTCATGTAATTTAATGTATTGATATTCTCGCATTATCACCTGCAGTCATTTGTATTTAATTAAATACGAGACTGACAAGTTTTTGTTTTAGGAAGTGATATGTATATGAAGGAACATCCGTCAAGTTAAATGTCAGATTCCGTGACAACCCTTCATAAAGTAAAACTGACTCTATCATAGGTGTGATTCTATAGTTAATTTTAAACAGAGATGTATTTTATTGCAGAAGCAAGCTCTGTTCAGCGTTTAATTAACACTCCCGAGCATTTCAAACACAAACATGTTTGTGAGTATCATCAAAGAGATTCCAACCCTACACAATATATATAATTATCTGATGTACACGAAAACAGTAAGGATGCCTTGCTTATTGTTCGGTCAATTTTAAAACAGTGCATTGAAACCCGCCAAATATTATATGCCATCCTTACAAAATTAAAAAAAAATTATACTTTTAGTTTTTTTAAATATAAATAAATTAAAGATAAAAATATGACGTTTTTATCCTTGATTTACAAAGGACGTTCTCCAAATACTTTTTGTTTCTTAATTTTGTTTTTGTTAATTTATCTTTTCATTTCAATGTTTTGAATCCTTTATTAGCTCCAGAATGTCCGGTGGATTCAGGTACAATACAGATAACTCAGACTTAGCTTTCATATTAGTTGACAACATAAATATATTTATTCTTCCAGTTAACTTAATTGCTAACTGTAGCTACAGGAAATCTAGTTGTCACAATTTAGAACAATTAGAAATTTTACGCAGGAAGTAGTAATCTTAACCAAAATAAACATGTTTTAACGTCGCATGCTATTTATGGAATACGGAAATTGTTGACTAAAACATGTACTCCACAATAACATAATTCAAATAAAATTTTGGAACAAACAAATTTTATGTGAAAACTATAGCAAAATAGATCATGAACATATCACAACATATAGGAAATAAATAAAATAAATAACAAAAATAATAATAAATAAATAAAAAATAACAAATAAATAAAAATAAAATCAATTCATGCTAAAAACACAATTCCAAAGCAAAAGGAATAATTTGAAACAAGAAATTAATTTAAACAACTGATCAACTCCTACCAGGGAAGAGAGACTAAGTGTTCTGTAAGGGTAAGCACCTGCTGTTTTCCTATTGCTTCATATATTGCTAAACGAAACAGTAAATAAATAATTAAAAATTGAAACATAGTATCATTAAAATACTTTTTATATTATGTTGTAGCCTTTGAACAATCAAACAATCAACTTAAATAACCGAAATTACACTTAAAACACCTCACGAAATATAATGAAGCATCTTGTGATTGTATGATTTACTACGTGGAATACAAAATGTATCACTTGAGTACAGGGAACAAGAATACTTCACAAAAGCTGAACTTGTTGAAGAAAAAATCATAGATTTTTCTCAATTCAAACGTAAATTTATCTCTTGGGGGAATGCATTTTTACTGGTATATGTCTTGGATGAAAAGCTTTGAGACCTCTCAGGGCAAAAGTTAACACCCAAATGTAGATATAACGACGAACAAGTCAATACCTATTACAATACAACCACTTAAACAGAATAAGTAACCATAATGAATACTGTAAGATGACGTATTATCAGAATTAACATAGCATTCTAAAAAGTAAAACAATAATCGGTCAAAAGTCGGAACGGATGTTTGCTGTCACCATGCAAATGCCAAATTGTCCTGCTGTTGATAATTGAAAGCATAGACTCCAAATAACCTTATCTCATTTAACGTATATTCATTTCTTCATGCATATGATTGGCAATCTTGATTATACAACTGTAAAATGTTTTTGTCATGTAATTTAATGTATTGATATTCCTCGCATTATCACCTGCAGTCATTTGTATTAAATTAAATGCGAGACTGACAAGTTTTTTGTTTTAGAAAATGAAGGAACATCCGTCAAGTTAAATGTCAGATTCCGTGACAACCCTTCATAAAGTAAAACTGACTATATCGTAGGTGTGATTCTATAGTTAATTTTAAACAGAGATGTATTATTATTACAGAAGCAAGCTCTGTTCAGCGTTTAATTAACACTCCCGAGTATTTCAAACACAAACATGTTTGTGAGTATCATCAAAGAGTTTCCACCCCAACAAAATACATACAATTATCTGATGTACACGTAAACAAGGAGTCCTTGTTTATTGTTCGACAAGAACAAAGATTATTTTTAAAATATGCATATTAATGTTTACTGATTGTGTTTGATTAGATAGTTGGGACAGAATGAGAGTACCACTGCACAATATTTGCAATATATTTAAGTCTCTCATCCAGAGAAGTAAGTTTAATTATCAGTTGCCTTTTATTTTAAAATCGTATAAACCGTCTTTTGGTTAATTGTTACGAAAATTTATGCATAATTGTGGACCACTGGTTGCAAAACAATCGGAAAGGTGGTGCTCTTCAATGATACTATAACCACACCATCCCGTCAGACATATATTACAAAAACATCCAAAAGTCGGGTATTTAATAATAGTATTTCCAATTTTTTTTGCGTTTGTGTTTCTTGTTTCGCTATTTTGTATTGTATTTTGTTTGAGGGTACGTTGGTCGCTGTTAAGTACATATTTTACATTTTAAAAAATGTATGTCTTGTATGGTTTTATCTGGGAATATCTAGTTTTATAGATCCATGTTTCTTTAGTCTCACACGTTGCAGTTGTACAGGGTTAGGGTTAGGGTATTTAGGATGTAGTTAGCTAGACGAGGGTGTTTATCTTTCCGGAGCACCCCGTCTCATATCCTTGAGAAAAGGTCATGTATATATGTACTTGATTTTGCTTTGTTTTCCGGATTCTGAATTGAACATGGAACGGAACGTTTGTGGTTAATTTTAAAACAGTGCATTGAAAACCCGCCATACATTATATGCCATCCTTACAAAATTAAAAAAATTATTATACTTTAAGTCATTTTTAATTAAAAAAATAGAGATAAAAATAAGACATTTTTATCCTTGATTTACAAAAGACGTTCTCCAAACAATTTTTTCTGATTTTGTTTTTGTTGTTAGTTTATCTTTTCATTTCAATGTTTCGAATCCTTTATTAGCTCCAGAATGCCCGATGGCGGTACGCACATTACAGATAACTCAAAACTTAGCTTTCATATGTGTCACACTATATTAGTTGACAACATAAATATATTTATTCTTCCAGTTAACTTAATTGCTAATTGTAGCTACAGGAAATCTAGTTGTCACAATTTAGAACAATTACGCATTTTACAGAGGAAGTAGTAATCTTACCGGTAACCAAAATAAACATATTTTAACGTCACTTGCTATACATATATATGGAATACGGAAATAAATATTTGACTGAAAAACATGTACTTCACAATAACAAAATGAATTTGTAACAAATACATTTCATGTGGAAAATAATTATTGCCACTAAAGCTAAAGCAACCATGATATTATAAGTACAATAATGAAAAAACCCATATCAATTCATGCTAAAATCACAATCACAAAAAAAAAAAAATAAAAAAAAAAAAAATAAAAAAAAAAAAATAAAAAAAATTGGAAACTGGAATTATTTTAAGCAACTGAACTCTACCAGTGTTTCGAAAGGATAAGTACCTCAAGACCTGTTTTCCTATTATATTGATGAATGAAACAATAAATAAATGAATAATTAAAAATTGAAATATAGTATCATTGAACGAGTTTTTATTGTTTTTTATTTTTATTTATTTTAATTATTTAGCCTTTGAACAATCTAACAACCAACTTAAATTACACTTAATAAACTTCACGAAATATAATGAGGCATCTTGTGATTGTATGATTAATGAAGTGGAATACAAAATGTATCACTTGAGTAAGTTATTATAGCTATAGGAAACAAAAATACTTAACAAAAGATTAATTTGTCGAAGAAAAGGAATTACAGATTTCACTCAATTCAAACGTAATTTATCTGTTGGAAAATGCGTGTATACCAGTATATGTCTTGTTAGAAAAGATTTGCAATGTCAATTTAACGTTGTTTAGATCTTAACAATTGTATTTATTTAGAAGACTGCTTATACTAAGCGACTATATTGTTTTCGCACAGACAACACAAACACATTTTTCAGTTAGGTGATACAGAAACAATGTTTTTAATTTGGTATTGTAGTTTTTCGCTTTGTCTTGGAGATTGAAAGTACTATTTAGCAATCTTAAATGATTGTTTAAACCAATTTTAACTATACAAAATCATGTGTCGTAAAGTTCAGTAAATTTCAAATTTTAAATTAAATATTCCAGTATTGTTTTAAACATGAACCACAGACTATTTTTACAAACGGAATATTTCCTAAGGGCACCAATTTGCCTAAAATAAATCAATAAATTTGAGTTATAAATTATATATTTGTCTTTTTACAATAATTAACTACAGAAAATTTTACTTTTTTAACAAAATTGTTAGCTTCCTTAGAACATCGTTTCGCCTCGAGTAAAGCCATCTTTATTATCATTGTTGTTTCGTCAGGAAAAAATCGATTGGGATATACGGAATGGGATATAAAATAGCAAAAATAAATGTTTTCTTAGCAAAACAGCAAGGCATCAATCAAAATAACAATGTCTAAAAGATGCTACAAAGTATACAGCATAACAAATTATATAGATAGTATCTCTCTCCAAAATAATAGAAACAATTTTACCAATCCTGTAAGGCGTAGAAGCAATCACACCGCCTGATGGGGTTACACATACAATTATATATAAATACGAGCCTGCCTAGTTTATTTCTTCCATAAACACATTTATCCTAAGGGATTGACCCACCTCATCAAAGATGAAAATTGAGTATTTCAATATGTTAACAAAAACTCGAGGTATAAGAAAATGACAACTTAGCTTCATTGTTGATTTATGGCTTCTAAAAAGACATGGCACAGATTTGTTCAGTTTATGAAAATGATACAACAACAGCGAAGTTATTAGGATACCCTGTAGGTTATTTTTCACAATACGTTATATGTATAATGAGTTATAGAAATTTATCACTGATTAAGTTGCGCTTATTATTAACAAAGAGTTGATAGAATATCGAATATCATGTACTTTTAAGACATAAGGATTTGTTTTGTTGGAATAAGATGGGAATCTTTGATGAAATTATTTTGCTAAATGAATTACTATTAATATTTTCCTTGTTGAATATTAATAGAGTCCATGAATGCTATATAGTATTAACTTTGTAAATCATATCATACAAAGGTGGCCAGCACTGTTCTGTTCCATAAATGCCTGTAGTAATAATATTAAGACCTCTACTCTGATTTCTTATTTATGCCTCACTTCCCTGGTTGAAGTTCACGTGTCTAACCTAACTTGTCGGTTCCAAAGTTTTTACTTTGCTTCTGGATTGTGATTCGGAAATGGATTAGTATACCGGTATAAGAATTTATAATATTGGTAGCAAGAAAAGAAGAAGTATTCAATACCCGTACAAAAGAATAACGGTAGTATTCCATTTCCAAAAGCAAAATCCTAAGGCGAGGTAAAAATAACTAACGTAATAAAACACGAAACAAAAATTTTATAGACAAAAAAAAGGGAAGACAGACACATTATGGGTTATAATTATATCGTAATATTAGATAATAAACCAGCAACCAAATTAACCATCTTTTTTTTTACTTTTGTTTTCCTCTGATTGGAGAATATATTAAATTATTAATGTTTCTGGAAAATTAAAAGTACAGTTGTAATACAGCTTACAACTGAGAAAACACGTACTTGCCAATAATAATGCAACACACACACACACACACACACACACACACACACACACAAATTTTTCATAATGAACATGCACTAGATTAATTACAAAATACTGTTGTAATCAAAATCAAAAATACTAATCAATGTCCGAATCACAATCAAGAAGCAAAGTAAAAACTTTGGAACTGACAAGTCAGGTTAGACACGTGAACTTCCACCAAGAAATGAAGCCGACATTTTCTAGATTTCAGATAATATAATCTGATTGCAAAATTAATTTTAGAGTACATATTTTGCCGTCGCCAAGTTATATATTCTGATTATCGTTATTGAAGCTTAAAAGGAACAAGAAAAGTTAATTTGTTCTTAAAACTTCTACATAATGTATGGGTTAATGTCCTCCTAGAAATAGAATGAAGTAATTATTTTTGGTATAATCTACTTGCATTTAGGAACTTACAATTATGGTAATTATTTAGTCGTGTTTCAGCTTATTTCCTTTAGAATCACTAATGAAGAAAAAAGAATGCTTAAAAGTACTGTTGAACAAAATGTTGTAATAACATATTGCTGATAATACTTTGTAGTTTCATTTCCCGGTTTGTGATTTTAATGCGGAACAACATTGCACTACAACCAAGCGCCGTGGGAAATTGTTATATTTTTCAGTTCGATGCCTAACGCTGCTTTCAGATAGCAAATCACGAATCAAAAGGGAAGTGAAGATTAATAGAAACATTTACTCATATTCTACCGAGTGGGCTAAAGCGCCGGATTACGAATCCCATCGCTTCTCGCCAGATATTAGAGATAGAAGTACAAGAAGAACTTTCGACAGCAACGAAAAACATCATCACCACATTCCAACACAGCAAACGCCAACGAAACCAAGAAAATATATGATAGAAACAGCCAAAACGGAAAGGACAATAAATTTGGACCACTGATAAACATCAAAACAAACATACTAATCCATGTCCAAATTAAAACCAAAGCAGAGTAAAAACTTTAAAACTGACAAAATAAGTGAAACACATGCATTTCCACAAGGGAAGTGATGCCGGTTGCTCCGGAAGGATTAACCCCTCCTTTTTAGCTAGCTACACCCGTCACGTGTGTAATATTAATCAAACTGAGTGAAAGCAACATGGAACTATGTCCCCTTAAATATATTCAGGACAATCCTTCACACAGAGAAATCATTCTTATCAACAGTATTGTGATGACGATTTTAAAACCTTTTGAGGTCCCTAATAAGCCTAGGCTTGCAATATCCCTGGGTAAACAGTTTATTTGCAAGCAGCTTGCTGTGTTGTAGTAAGTTTACGGAGTGGGAATAAGCTCTACCAGAGCCTATTTATTCTGAAACAAATATACCAGAAGCTGGTATATTGCTGAAAAGAAAAGAAAAATTGACAATAGAAAAATTAAGAGCATAACGTTGGTCATACGATTTCAAAGTAGCCAGAATAATACAATTTAATGCCGAATTAAAAAAAATAATTTAATGACGGATGGGGTTGTCCATTTGGGAGGACTGTGAATGACCGGCAGAAACGAAAACAGGTTAGTGTCAATGTTAACTTGTTTGTTGTTCACAGGATGAATTTTGAAATCGCGTTACTTTGCATTGGTACAGACATCGATTTCTGCATTACGAGGTATTTCTGTTCTGTTTTATTTTTGTCACCATTGCCACCTGACCACTATAGAGAACGATTTAAGCATACATACAGTATATAGTTTAAAATATCTCCTACCATATCCATATCTTTATACTGTATTCATTATTGTGTGCGAGTGTGTGTTGTTTTTATTATTCGGGGTGTTTTAGAATATGTGTCCCAACAACTTTGATTCTTTACGACATTGATACATATATAACATAAGGTAACTGAAAGGTTTTCATAATACAATCATACATTGATAAATACATTCGTGTACATGTATATCAATATAGGCTAAACGTATCAAGTTAAAACGTTTTTTAGACTATACTAAAGTTTTTATCACATTAAGAGCAATATGGTGTAGATCACAATGTTTCTTTTTCCCTGTCCGACTAGTTTTACCTGTATCAAACACGCAATGTATATTGATGACGATTTAGTTATCTTTCTATGGCATTTCGGACAAAACGGATTTTTTCTTAAATTTTATTCAGCATTAAGGCATTACTTTTGAATGAAAAAAATCACGATTTAGTTATTAAATAAAATAAAAATCATTTTGAAATTATAACAAAATTAATGATATAGCTTTCGAAAAATCAGCATTGAGGTTTTTCTTACAGAAGTAGTAAATTTCACACGATTTCGGAAGCATGGAAAGGGAAAAAATCATTTCAGCATTTGGGTTTCAAATTCAATAATTATGCATAAATAAAATTTACCCAAAATTAGCGTCTCGTAATAAATAAAACAGAGTGTCTGTCCCATAGGTTATATCTGAATGAAGCTGTGTCATTTGAAAGCACACACACGTGCGCGTGCGCGCGCGCGCTCTCTCTCTCTCTCTCACACACACACACACACACCAGGTTTTGTTTTATATGTTATAATACGTCTTAAACTGCAATACTGTGTTGTTTCGTCACTTGTGCTGAATAACATTTTGTACCATACTAAGCCAATGCAACCAAGAATATAAAGAATAAAACTAAAAAAAACAAACACCCGATTATGAACGGTCACTGTTTCATGTCTGCATTCTCCAAGAACCAAGAAACAAACGCCTCAGTATGACACAGTCACTGCTTGATGTCTGCATTTGCCAAGAAAAAAAAAACACCCGATTATGAATGGTCACTGTTTTATGTTTGCATTCTCCAAGTAACAAACACCCGATTTTGAACGGTCACTGTTTCATGTTTGCATTCTTCCAGTACGTGATTTCAGTTACAAATTTTTGTCATGTTTTAATGATGCAAAATGTCATTATTTAAATAAAAGGTTTCAGTAAACAATTGTTTTCATTCTATTTGCGTAAAATTGTTAATGAAAGCAAGAAATTTGATCTAAATGACGACGACCTATTTGTAACTAAATAAGCACATAAGCAACCATACGCATTATAAAAAGACAAGACAAACATACATTGAGAAAAAAACTGTACAATATAAGTCATAACGTTAACAAAAATAATATCAAAATCCTGAAGTGTAAACAAACA
This sequence comes from Anadara kagoshimensis, assembly GCA_021292105.1. Classification (NCBI taxonomy): domain Eukaryota; kingdom Metazoa; phylum Mollusca; class Bivalvia; order Arcoida; family Arcidae; genus Anadara; species Anadara kagoshimensis. The sequence continues at coordinate 7,340,546 of CM037873.1, forward strand.
TCTGATAATTTAAATCCCCAATAGATACGATCAGCGAACGTTAATGTAACGTAACGCAATTAACGCGCGCTTAAAATACCATTTTGTCCCCAGATTCTAAAACATCATTCTTAAGGTTCGTTACTGGCACAAATGAAGATGCATTATCACTGTAAATGTAATTTTAAATACGTCAATTTTCTTAATTTGTGAAGTAAAATTCCCAAAACAATCAATTAGAATGCCTTAACATGCCACATTGTAACTCTTTGTCAATTGTGAGTAACATTTTAATACAACAAAAAATGTTGGTTTAATAAAGTAATGTTTTACAAATTCATTTCTAGAAAACATATCTGATATGTTAAAATGACAGAATCCACTTTACGTTTACAAGTTTCAATAAAGATGTTATGATTTAAGTCACACTTTAATTGATGTTGCTTGCTAGGAAAATAATTTATATAGATAATTTATTTTTCCTCATTACATTTGCTTCATGTGTTGACAATGTTTTTTGTTTTATTATTTTTAAACGCATTACGTCTTGTATTGTTATTTATTTTTTTCAAACAATGACCTGTCAACTAGTTTAGAGTAGGGTATTGGTGTTTTATCAAGATTATTTCACCAGACAGGCAGTGGTCAGAATGGTCCAAACAAACACTTACTAATCACATTGTCTCTCGACACCTAGGTTCAAATCTTATTCTGTTTGAAATCATCGACCTTCGAAAAGCAAACTGTAAAATACCTCAATTAGGTTTTCTTAAACATTTTCGGCTGTTCATTTTCTTAACAGAAAGGCGGATAAATCTTACGACGTAAATGCAATACAGGAATGGAGCAATTGTAACCGCCACGATTATTTTTACCCATATCAAGGTGGTTATTTATTGCATGGTTGAGGCAATGGTGTGTCGAAGAAAAACCCTGGGGTCTGACCAATATTTTGAAAAAGGTGCATATTGTGAATGTTCTTTCGCAAAGATCGTGGAACTTAGAAATGGGAGCCACTTGTCTTTCGAAAGAGTACGTATATAACGGGAAAGCCATGCTTATGCATACTGCCCTAACCGCACTGCAAATGTAAAATTTTATGTCATTTCATCTATAGCAGGTTCCGGCTAGTTGTAAGTGAAATATTGTTGACTTCGACCTAAAACCCCATTAACTCAATCATTATGTTTAGTATATTTAGTGTACTCGCTTATATTCTATTCTATTTATATGATACAAGATGTAGAAAAATATGAAACCGTTACGAAAAACTGTAATGATAGCATCCTTTCCATGTTGAATCTCCACTAGTTCAAAACTTTTGAGCTGAATAGCATAAAAACAAACTTTGCAAGAAAAAATGCGGTCCATAGTATCTATCAGTAACGATGAAAAAAATTAGTAAGACTTCAAACAAGGTGTTTGTCCTGATACGCAGGCATAATCATAAACTGGACTGACGGCACCAGAAGTGAATCTAAACAGTATAACACATGTGCAAAACCGTTTGATAAAATGCTGTTTGGATTCTTCTTTTATAGAAGGGAAATATTTTGTATTTTATAATTAAAATAATGAATTGTGGGGAATTCAAATACTGTTTTTGTCGGTGTATTAAAGCAATAAACATGATAAAGGCGTAAACAAAAAAAAACCGTTATATGCTGCAGCGGTATCCGATTGAATATAGTAAACACATCTTCAATTAGTCTGGTGTAATATAACGGGATAGATCTTCCACAATCTACCATTTAAAATAATTCAATAAGGCTTGCAAGCGCAATAAAAGAAATTAAAGACAATTAAGTTACACCATGCAATCGAATTACAGGACTTTTATGTAAGAATAGTGTCATATTTAGAAGAACTGAAACATCAAAGAATAATTACACTTTACACATACTGAAATGAAAACAAAATACTGGTCCTTTTTCTAGCCCCTTAATTCATATAAATTACTTGATTTAAAAATCAGTATATTTTTTTAGTCATTTTTGATACCTTCAATGTGTATTGCTGCTTGGAAAGCAAATGGGGATTTGCCCTAACCTTACAATTTATACATTAAAGTTTATCGAAGTACTTCGTATAACATACGATGATTGATAGATAGCAATAGTAGTATCTTGTATCAAGCAAAATTTCTTATTTCCTAATTATTTATTTCTATGGCACACTGTTTTGTCTACTTTTTGTAGTAGAATCATCAAAACCGACTTCAGTAGTGTAGTTTTTGTTTGCCACTAAGTTTAGAGAACAGTTATTAATAATGACTAACAAGAGCACATTCATTAAAGTTCATCTTATGACTTATGACATAATCCCTATTTTAAATGCAAAAAAACAACAACGTTTTTTTAAAAACCAGACAGGAAATCGATCTTGGTATCTGAAGCGACAACAAATATATTTTATATGTCATTTAGATTACAGACCGCAGGGGCGGACCCAGATTTTTTTTAAAGGGGGGGGGGGTTGAGAATTACTAGTATATCAATGCTAGGTGCGAGCGCCGAAGGCGTGAGCTTCCAGAGACTTGGGGTCTAGTAAACGCGATCCGGAACAACACGTATACAGCAATGGGTTGTTAATTTAACATATGGGGTCACATTAGTCAATAGCTCTCTCTCTCTCTCTCTCTCTTTTTTAATTTTTCAAAAAGGGGGTGCAACCGCCCCCTTAAATCTGCCACTGGACCGTGCATCTTATTGCTATCGATAACCTTAAATTCATGTCTGCAACTATTTGAAGTATAATCGCATATAACTCGAGTACAACGTCAGAAAAGGAAGTCGAAATATTTCATGACTGCTTGCAAATAAATTGTTGACCCAGGAATATTGCAAGTCTAGACTTATCTAGGCCCTTAAAATGTTTTATGGCCAGTTGATAAGTTTGATGTCTCTGTGTCAAGGATTACCCTGCATATATTTGACGTCCCATAGTTCCTTTCACATACACAATTTTGATTACACGCGTGACAGGTGTAGCTAGCTAAACAGGAGGTGCTTACCCTTCCGGAACACCCGGCCTCACTTCCCTGGTGGACGTTCACGTGTCAAACATAACTTTCAGTTCCAAAGTTTTTACTTTGCTTCTGGATTGTATTCGGAGATGGAATAGTATGTTTGTTTTTAATTGGTAAAAGACGATAAATTGCAGTTGACTTTCATAGCACGTGATTTTCCATTCAAGAATGGGTGGAATAATGATGTTTTTCGCCCTAGTCGAGATTCCCTTGTATCGAGACTGTCAGTTCTGTAATAGTATAGGAAACAGGATTACAGGAGAAAACCATCAACCTTTGACCAGCCAACTGACGCGCTTTTTGACACTAAGATCTGTCCAATGTTAGAATCAAACGTAGGCGATAATAGTCACTAAGATCCGTAAACGTGTAATTCAGAACTCTCAGACACACAGATCCTCGATTTAGAAGGATTATAGATACAATGGAGCGAGTCAAGATTCAATGCAGAATTATTTGCATACTATCGACCAATGTAGTTCTAAATTTGCGGAGGTTTTAAAAGACAAGCTCTGGCCTTCGAAAAATGAACTAGCTATCTTGCACTTCGATTAGATCATGACATACTAAAGTTTGTCTTTTTTGTCGCGCATTTTGTTTTTATATCCCCCCAGAGGATCTGTTTGATGATAATACATTGTCACTCTGATTTAGAAGGATTATATTTGTCTCCAGGGAAAATGAACTCTTTTAAATTGTGCGTGGAATATAAACCGGTGTTTAAGACCTGAGTTTCAAACTATTTACGATATCGAATGGAACTAGCGACATCAATCACCATTAAACGCTCTCATTTTGATCAGCTTGATTTGACCAAAAGTAATTTTATATCTAAAGTCTAAATAATATTCCCTTTTTAGGTAATTACCAGCATGGATCGGAACTCCGAGTGATCAATTATAGGGGGCGAACCGTTAATAATTACAACATTTTTTATTACACTATTAGTGCTATTAATTCTCCTATACTGTCAGAATGGCTTCCATAATGGAATTCTCTAATGCTGTACTAGTGCAAGGGAAATGGCTTTTCCAGATTGGTTCTTTAATTACAAATGTCACGTTAAATAGGATTCTAGGAATATCAACAATTGGATATAACCTACATGTATATACATTACATACACAGAACAATGAGGTTAGATATGATACACATTTGATTAATCAAAAGTATATTCTTCCTCTCCTTTGACTATATCACAGTTGGTTATATATACACATTAATTGGGATATTTTACAAATACATATGTTATTGCATGACTAATAAGTCTAATTTCACAATATCTGTGCATGTGGTTGGCGTTTATTGCCATTAAGCACGTTTATAATGTATTGTTTGTTGATAAGGACTTATTATTAAATACTGTTTTACGTATGGAATTTTTTTATTTTACCATATTCAATAATATTGTGATTTACGGATCTGTATCATATGTATGAATATTGTACATCCAGGTCAGTTAACAAACGTCGTGTTGCATCTTTAACACGTGTTGTATATCTCTACGCTATTTACAATGATTTTTTTTTAAATATGTGCGTGTTAAATTATTTGGTTAACTTTGCTCTAGTAACCGATTTATCATAGAACAATTGCATAATTATGGGTTTCGATGAAAAAAAAATCTTCCCATTTGCGTTACCAAATCGGTGTAATTTCCTCATTTATATCAGAAAATATCATCGTGACGTTACGATAGTCGATTCACTTTTCATATAGTACATACTTGACGAAAGTTCAACACTCAGATAAAGAAATAGTGGGGCATCGACTGCTCATCTTGATCCTTCGTTATAGCTATATCTCGACAGTTTTTCGGCACCTGCTATCTATCTTTCGGTTGCTTTTCGGTCACTAGTTTTCAATAACGCGGTCATTCGGCAGCCGAACTTTTACCTTTTTTCGTCAGCTGAGTGTTAAACTTTCGACAGGTCTGTACTTTATGTCATGGTATAAATGTCTGGTCAAACAGTAATAGAACTGATCTGAATCTGTCAGTAAGTAAGTTGTTTTTGTAATTTTTGTAGCAAGTAATCATATGGTAAGTTACACAAAACAGTTTCTATTACAGACAAGTAATTTGGCATTATCGAGATTTGAGATATATTGGTAATCCCACGACGTATCACAAATTAGGCGTCTGGAACAGTTTGTGTCGTTTATAAGGAATCAAATACAAAGAAATTAATTTTAAATATCTTAAAATCAAAGACACGGATATAATTTCACGGGTTTATTAAATTGGCATTCGGAATATAAGACTATTAAGTATAGCTCAGTTAAACCGAAGTACACCATTAGTAAATTGGCGTTATTAAAGTAAAAGTTTCTATCAATGTATTTAGTCGGAATCTGCAGACCAACAATCTATAAGTGCGGCTAAAGCCAATGTTCGTTTGTTTTTTAGTACATCTAAGTTGTTTGTTCGATATAAAACATAACCGAAATATGAAATCAAGATAAGAGCTATTTTTGGCTTTAGTCCAATAAACCCCATTTATACAAATTTTACATTTCGTTTTAAATATAGGATACTCTGGTATAAGTAAATATACTTTTAAACGATATAGAATTTATCTTAGAACGTGAAATACAGATTAATGTACTTTATGTTCGATCCGATCGTAACTTTTTGACACGTTTTGTTTTTGAAAAAAATTTCTTAGCACTCCAAATTATGAAGGCAAGTGATTGTTATTTCAAATTCACGTATCGAATTCTGAAAAATATCAACACACCATATTCCTAAGATCCTAAAACAATTACATCTGAATTGAGACCCATATGTTTTCATTTTGACTGGTCAGTTTTTAATACAATCTTCTTGATGTTGCCTCGGTAGATGAATGCATCACGGTGCTTTTGACCACAAAGGCTCGAATTCCAATTGGTAGGTTGTGTCTCGAAAACATGAACCAAAGTGTTTCAATGATAGAGTTACAAAATACAATTACCTAGTTTTGTCCACTTATTACCGGAAATGACAATTTAGATGACGGTCTGCGCAGAAGAAATTAATGAGACTAATCGGATTGATTTATGGCTTCTGGATAAACTTGCGAGATTTTTTCCTCATATTTTTAGAATTTACTTTATTCTTACCAGTATAACGTTATAATACCTTCGGTATTTTACAATTTTTATTTGTACCTTTTTGGCCGTGTAAAGTGCGTCAATTTGACCTTGTCGTTTGAAATTTAATTTGAATAAAAGGTTTGGCTAATATACTGTACTGTTTAGGTAGGACAGTATGCTTCATTAACACACAGTACAAAGCATTATAATCATCTGTCCCTATATATCAACTTTTATAGGCTCTAAATTGCGCAATTGATATATCGTTTTGAATTTTTCAAACTAAAGGTCAAACTTGACGCGCTCTACTTTGAAATTAGCAAATTACAACATATAATGGGCAAATATAGGGCTACTAGGTTAAATTGTAAACGTGAATCCTTAGATAACTTTGTCGCGAATCTTATAATTGGGTTTAGGGTTTGTGTGACATCAAACAATTAATCAGCTAATATCATTTGCGTTACAAGTACATTGTACAAAAATATAAAAATGTTTTAATGTTGTGTAAATTCAAATCTCAACAAACGAAATTGTGCAAACATAAACGTGACATGACAGGGAATATGTTTTAATTACAAATATTTTTAATTGATTATATTTTATTGAGAACAATAATTTTTGTTTGATTATGAATATTTGTCAATATTAGTTTAGTCATTCTATGAAAAAAGGTGAACCCTCAAAGTTATTGCAACAGAAAACAAGAGGTCCATGGGCCTTAACGCTAACATGTGACCTTGACCTTTGACCTTGACCTTTGAACCCATAACCCTCATTCATATATCAAAATGATCATTACGCTAATACCTACAACATTCTAACATACATTACTATACAAAATATTTATAGTTTTCAAGATAATGAACCAATTCAGTATTCATTTGCATCTGTGACCGTTAAACTCATGACCTTCATTCATATATCAAAATGACCATTAGGCCAATACCTACAATATTCCAATACATATGCTTATACAAAGAGTTTATCGTTTTTTAGATAATCAACCATTTCAGTACTCGCTTGCATCTGTGACCTTGACCTTTGAGCCTTCATCCATATATCAAAATGACTGTAAGGCCAATGATACTTTACCATTTCAGTACTTGTTTGCATCTTTGACCTTGACCTTTGAACTCATGACCTTTATTCATATATCAAAATGACCATTGTGCCATTACCTACAATATTCTAATATACATGCCTATACAAAAAGTTAATAGTTTTGCAGATAATTAACTATTACGGTAATAGTTGTGCATCTTTGACCTTGGTCTTTGAACCCATGACCTTGATCTATGTATCAAAATGATTGTCATGTCAAAACCTAAAATTAACTGAAAATCCCATGCCATTATCACCTGAAATGTTTAAAAAATAGTATTTTTGTCAAAGGTAAAAAACTGGGACATGACCTTTACCTTTGACCTTGACATCTATTGGAAGAAAATAGCAAGGCAAGATCAACAGTGAAAACTCCATACAATTATCTTCTGCCGCTATTGAGTTATAACATTAAATGTCTCATTTTAAAAATTACATAATTTTACGCAAAAAACGCGTAACCTATTTATCGTCCAATTTTCATGAAAAACACAATTTTAATGTTCCCAGGTATGCTGAATCCAAAAATTTAATCAAAATTTGCCTGCCCATTTTGGTTTCAGAGAAGAAGATTTTTTTGTCTTTTTGCTATTTGTAGTAACGACGGCCATCTTGTTGAGCGTGGCCAAACCCCGAACACAATTTTGAAAGCCTATTACCCAGGCATGATAATCACCAGTAGTTTTGGAGAAGAAGATTAAAATCTAAAGTTTACACACGACGGACGACGGACTGTGATAGATTGCAATAGCTTAACTTAGCCTTTGGCTCAGGTGAGCTAAAAATCAGGAAAGGTTTTTTTTATTCACCACGAAAATTCATTTTCAATGCATATATTTTTTTGTCTATTAAAGTTGTCATTAGGATTTTATAAAGAAAAGGGAGATAACTCTGTATTACAGAGTTTAAATTTTACACAGAAATTTTCATTAACTTCAATCTCTGCTACTGTATGATAATACTGCCGAATATTGAAAGTCATATACAATTACCTAGTATACTCTTTTAATATTATCTTATAATTTACTTTATATTTATTTATCGAGAGAGAACGAATTATAGTCCAATACGCCCTGTTGCTTCTTTGCATTTGAATGTATCGTCTTCACTTCTTTTTAGCCCTTTTTGACGACTTGGGGCAATACAACGCATGTGAATATGCTTACTGATGCTTTGTTGGGATTTTTGTCCGTTGGCAAGATTTCCAAAAGGAAGGAACCTGCGTAGTAACTGAAAGTTATTTCACTAGTATTTATTTATTTCTGTTTTAATTTTTTTCAATGTTTTTTTTCTGCTGGTGTGCGTGGGTAACGCCTGCAGCCTAGTTGGTGTTGAAAAGACAAACAAATCTGAAATTTGCTTTAGGCCGATTTTTTATCTGAAGCACCCATGTCATTCCGTTCATTTAGATTGTATTTACAACAGGACGATAGATCATTCATTTCTATGGAGTCAGTTATTGACAATTGATTATATATGATTAATGTTCAAAGCAATGATTTCTAGATTGCGTTAGATAAAAAGTGGAATGGTTTAATTACAATCATCCGACAAAAAAGTGTGATCATTAGTCGTTAACAGTTCTCACAACAATTGTAGATTGTCACGAAGATATGCAATTATGTTCACATGACTGTGTAAATTGTCATACATTTGATAAAACCTCGTTATGTAAAACAACTTTCCAAAAAAGGAATTAGTCTAACTCATTTACAATAAAATGAAATATTGAAATCCCCAAGCAAGCCTCACTTCCCTGTTTGAGATATAGCGTTTAACAAATTTTGTCAGTTTTTAAGGTTTTTGCCTTGCATTGGAAATATGATTTCGATCTTGAAATAATCCCAGTATTTTGTTTATATTTTGTTCCGTAAAAATCATTTTATGTCGAACTTACATGTTTCATCCATGTTTTGATAAGTTTAAATACAACTAGTCATAATCATATAGGCAATGGCCATCGTCATCGACTACAATATTTCCGTTAGGCTTTGGTTATCTCCTAAGGTCAAACGTAATCATGAGAATCACAACCCTAACCACATAACATGGTTATAATAATGGAAGAAAATGTTTCCTTATTATGTAACGGAAAACATTATCTATATTTATGAGCTAATAGATCAATATTCAGATATCATTTAAATATTTATGAAACTTTTTGTTTATTCAATTGTGAACAAGAGTCACTAAATATCCATGGAAGTCATATTTGCCATACACTAGAAAAGGGGTTTCAAACACAAAGATAACGTTCCAGATTTGTGACATACATGTCAAAAGTCAGGGTATGGCCTTTATTTGACTAATCCATGTCCGAACCACAATCCAAAAGCAAAGTAAAAACTTTAAAACTGACAAATAAGGTTAAACGCGTGAACTACCACCTTGCTCGGGAAGGACAATCACCTTTTTTAAGTAGCTAGCTACACCTGTCACGTGTGTAATCAAAATTGAGATCGAAATGAACATTGAACTATGGGACGTGAAATATATCAAGGACAGAATCCTGGACGCAGAGACATCATACTCATCAACAATACCGTAATGACGACCATAAAACATTTTGAAGGTTCTGATAACCTAGGCTAAATTATCTCTGGGTCAACAATTTATTTGTAAGCAGCTTGCTTAGTTGTATAAATTTCCCGTAGTGGGAACAAACACACCATAAGGAAAAGAAGCAGGTATATTGCTGCATAGATAAGGAAACTAGAAAATTGAAGTCATCATGTTTATCATACAGTTTCAAATGCTGCCTTTCGTGGGGGTTATAATTGAGGTTATAATTTTTAATATGAAGCAGAATTTGAAAAATCAGTCGTATCTTTTCTTTCAAGCTCAAAAGGATAGATGGCATTCACATACTTTCCATTTAAAATTGATAAAAACAGAATGTCATCTTTATATACATATCTGTATGTGGAGTTAAATGATATGGCTTTATAAAATAAAGTTAATATGTTAGAATTGGCATCGTTTTATTTAAGATAGGATGGGAATTTTCAGATGGTTAAAATTGCATGAAGGCAAACTACTTTGTGCACAAAGGAAAAGCAACTGGTCGTGGCATTTTGCAAACCATGACCTGACTTTTGACCTCATGTGGAAAAAGTTAAAAAAAAGCATCAAAAGCTTCATTTAAATACCCTCACGAATTGGTTAACTTGTAGCAAAAGCAAATAGGTAAAAACATAGGACATTATCTTTTCAAATAACCAACATGACCAAGTCATAGCAGTGTCAATGTTAAATTTATTTATTTCTTTTAAATTTAACGCAAAAACGCGTGAACCACGTTTTTATAATTTCACGACGTGAACAAAACAACTTTAACAATAAGCCTTAACCCGTAAAAATATCGCATCAGGAGTTTTATAACATCTTTAAGTCTATGTTATCCAATGACCTTGAGCCCCGACTCATTTACTCGAAACGAAACCAAAAGTAAAATTGTTTCATACTTTAGCCATTTAAAAAATGTCAGTAACTGTTATTGTTATCATCCGGAAACTACCCATCCGCTCGTTCACCAGCCCGGCGAAAATAATTGTTTGAAAACCTAGTTAGAATTGAATATTAAAAATTTTGATAAAGTGAAATCTTGATACAGTAACCTATTATTGGAAGTCGTTGTAACTTCAATATATCCGGATTTAACTGTATATTTGCAATGACATCGGAGATATCGATGGTAAGCTTTTATTTCATATGTTATTATATGTCATTATTGTTTCTAAATATATCCTAATACATGTAAACGAATCAGCTTTATTGTTTTTATTTGATAATAAATTTTAATTCTAGTCTCTTTTATACCGGCCACTATCTTGTAAAATGAGGAACTTCGATGTATAAAAAAGATGAAGGCGTTTTTTCCCACAAAACATATTGCGTATGTAATAAATTTATGTAATCGTTCCATTAAGATCTATAATCTACATCCAGTAATGTAATCGGTATGGTTGTAATTTAGTTTTATACATCCAGGTCTTTCTGATTCATTAGAGTTGTAAAGGATTGTTCTCTTCTACGTCTATAACTCTTACTTAGATACAGGAATGGTTAAAAAGTGTGATGTTATGTTAAAAGAGATTTTTTTCCGCGTCGCGTTACTAATGAAAACAGAAGACTACGAGTCTTAAAGAAACATTATATTTATCCCACTCGATTTTTTTTAAATATCAGCTTTTACTTTCCTAGTTTAACACAAATGCTGTACATCGGGTAATTTAATCGCGGTAGTTTAGATAACAATTTCTCAATATTAATTGAATTTTGTGAATATCTAGTGTTCTGATTGGATAAGTATGTTCGATTCAGTTTTGAATGAAGTTAATGACGTCATAATCAAAATGGTTTGCCTGTTAATTGTTGATGTATCCATACGCGCAATTCGCAATTCTATGTTAACATATTGCACTAATAAATCAAAATAATTCTAGTGTTTCGAACATAACACATTTAAATCATAAGCATTGACACGAATGGAGACTGTACACATTGCGTCATACGCGAAATTAGACATACATGTAATTTCATCGAACGAAATATGAATAAAGAGAGAAATCAACAAACAAGTGTGCACTGTTTCAGCCCATTGATGTAGTCATTGTGTTAATATGTTGTCTATTATAAGCTTAAAGATAGTTATGAAATAGAATCTGTAGATACTGTAGTAAAATATAATTATATATATTACATTATCATACCATGTACTCATGACACAGGTGACATATCATATCAGATGAACACAGAAATGAAATAATTCTACATTACAGTGTCCCTATATTGAAGGCAGCACGTACTAGATTATTTAGCATTGTTTTATTAAGTTGTTTATAATATTGTCTTATCTTCGTTATACTCTTCTAATCGTAAAGCTTTGTACTAAAATTCCCTTTAGTTAAGTCGTATGTGCTAAAAGAGACTTAAAATGGCGCGTTGCAAGATTAACTATGTCATGAACGAAGATTACAATGATAGATAACTGATAGAATAATGTACATTTACTATTTTATTGGTAAGAGACGTTGTATTGTATGTATATAGTAATGGCAACATCAACCACCACAACAGGAAAAAAGAAATCAACATCATTGATAAGAGCGCATGGAACCAATTGGTTATGGAACATTTTCTGAAGGACGTAAAAAAGTTACTTTGATTTGATAAAAGGACATCATCCAATATTTAATTAAAACCAATCTTGAGACAGATGCTGCGGACCTTTTTCATTGTTGTGTTGTATACTCAATACAATATGAATCGTGATAAAAAACTGTACTAAAGAACTAAAAATGTCACAAAAGTCAATTGAGTTATTTTTCTTTAAATTGCATTACATTTGTCTTACTGGTTCTTCAAACATTGCTTAATAAAGGTGTCTATAACACATTTTATCTCTCGGCAATATCAAAGCTTGATTCAGAAAATGTTACCTCTAAAGTCCGATTGAATCGTTTTAATTAAAATTTAATGTGACATATATAAATGTAGTTTTAGTGCCATGTTACTCATCTTAAGCCTTATACAGCGAACAAACAGCTTAACCACACATGCACATACAACACTAATCTGTATTATCAATCAAAAACAAACATACTAATCCATGTCCGAATCACAATCCAGAAGCAAAGTAAAAAACTTTGGAACTGACAAGTGAGGCTAGACACGTGAACTTCCACCATGGAACTGAGGTCAGGTGCTCCGGAAGGGTGAGCACCTCCTGTTTAGCTACACCCGCCTCAAAATCGTGTGAAAAAACCTGGAACTATATGATGTCAAATATAACCAGGGCAATCCTCTACACAGACATCAAACCTATCAACGACAGTATGTGGGCTGCTGTATTATATGTCACCTGTCATCTTAAGAAAAAAAGTTGGGCAACACATGCTAAGACAACATTGGTATAAGACAATGTTTAAGATCATACAATATACAATTATAGACGGACGAAACTATATCTAATGGTTGCCCAACTCTGTATAGATCTTATGGGTTCAAAACACCCCATGTTTGGCCATTAGAGGAACATTCATGATAATTAACCATGGTCAGTTTTTTTCAAACAAAATGTATATATAGTAGTCAGTTCTTAAAATCCGAAAGTAGATAAAACTGTTGACCGATACAAATCTATCCCTTCAAAATACAACAAACTAATTAATAGATTTATAGAAAATCTACAACAGATATCAATTTCAATGAATCTTAAAGGACATTTGGTTATTAGATATGCAGGTGTAGACATCTTACTGCTTGCTCAATATATACAATATATGTATTTGACAATAACTTCATTTATCAAAGAATAATGCGCGGTAATGAACCGACATTGTCGATAATTTCATTGTCATACAATGCATATCCCAACAAATCATTAAAGCTTATCAGACTTCAGTATTTGTTAGGCAATAACATCTTGAACTTTTTGAACAAAATTATTTATAGATTACCCTAATCGTCGTGTCGTGCTATGTTTTCACACTGCTAAATAGAACGGTTTCCTATTTATTTCATTACACACTTGTGATCACGACAGTATTAATTACGCAATAACAGGCACACGAATATATTGAATCAAACATCTATTGTATAGGTTGTCTGTACCGTGGTTTATAACAAATACAAGAAGCTTATTCAACAGCTTGATTCAATCAACAGTAATAAGTATAATATAACGAATGTTTTGGGGTTAAAGTATTAGAATGGTCTTTTGTCAGTGCTTTAAGGCAAACCGATAACGTACATACAAACCTAACACAACAGAAAAACAAATTAAAGTCAAATGACCTTGACCTTTTCCTAGGATCCATCTAATACATGGGTGGTATAAGCAATCGCAGTGAATGCATAGACAATAATTATAAAAGGTGTTAAGTTTTAACAATATTTTCTATTACGAACTTATAACACCAAAACACCATTGCTAGAAATGCGTATGAAACTAGTATCCCAAAGGATGCCGTTTAATTGTAAACAATTATATCTCGGAAGTTTTTTTTAATACATTTACATGTGTAATAAAAACAAACATACTAATCCATGTCCGAATCACAATCCAGAAGCAAAATAAAAATTCTTTAAAACTGTCAAATTAGGCTAAACACGCGAACTTCCACCAGGGAATAACTTTTATTGAAAAGAATGTAGTTAGAGCCTATATACTACTATAGTTAGTTTGTTGAGTTAAGAAGTTTATAATCCCTGCGATCAACAATTGGTTTTACTACGTATTGTAGATATAAAATATCTTACTAAAGCGCGGGGATTATAACGTCGTTTTTTTCAAATGCGTATAAACTGAATAATGACTTTAAACCATGCAGATTTATAATTCAGTTATGCAATAAAAGATACTTACCTTGTAAATACCTGATCATAACGCACATTGTAGCACCAAATATGAAGTTACGCATTATCTGTGGAATCAACGTAAAAGGCATACAGAACACAGCCAAAAGTAGGTCACTGCAGGCAAGGTTCAATAGGAACACATTTGTAACAGTACGCATTCTCTTGTTTTGCACCAATGTCACTATTACAAGTGTGTTACCGGTGACTGAAAATATAAATATAGCAATTGCTACTGGTCCAACAATTTCCACAAAGAAAGTTTCAGGTTCACTGTCAGTTCCATTTGTTATGTTTTGAAAAAGGCTTTGGTTGGTTGTTTCCATAGCTCCGGTTGATATTGAAGTCACTAAAACTCTTTTTGATAATTATCCTTCTTTATTACAATGCTGAAGACTTCCGCATCAAAACGTTGTTTAATGGAAATGAAACCCCGTTAAACTAATATGCATTTTTGAAAGACAATTATTATTCTAACGGGCCATCTTCATTGCCAGCAACTACAAATAAATTAAAAGAGTATTTATAGATTATCACTAGCACAAAACATGAATTCATTACAATAATCTTTTTTTTCATTATTACTGTTTCACGATTTGAAAACCTTCAACTGGATATACTGGTATACCACATATGAAGAAACCAAAAAACTTGTTCATACAACGCATGCTTATTATAGAATAATTGCTGTTCCAGTAAATATTTTTCATTCGTATTTATTTACACAGCATTTATTTTGATTGATGGATATGTGCATGGCTGTTGCATATAAATAGTAACATAAATGACCAGTTTCTGGTCAGAAAATTGGCGTAGAAAATTATTCTCCTTTTATCAACCGATGCATGAAAAACAGTTTTTCTACCGATTAAGAAAAGGGATCGACATTCCAATGATTTCTAAAAATTCGATGTTATAAACATATTTTATTATAATTATCACTGTACTGATACTAGTAGAAATTATGAATAAAACACTCGGAAAGCGTTTATCTCTTTTATGTTCAAGCAAACTTAAACATAAAGTTATCAGATCCATATTTTTATGTTAGCTGTATGACGCAATGAATCGGGACAATTCTGAGTATTAGTATGTAAGATGGAGGGCATTCTGCAGACAAATGATTCAACGAAAGGCACAATGCACATAGTGTGGAAATCCCAATCTTATCGAAAACGTATATTAAAGTAACCATCGCAACAAAAACATTCATTACAAGTACATGTATGGGTAAGCCAATTGTAGTAGTTATCATTGCGTGAAACATCCGATGTTTACGCAATATCATGATTGAAGCCATATATCATATTAGTGATATAATATTATTCTATTAAATTTGAAGTATTTTTGAAGCATACAACATTTAAATTAGCGTTTTCGTTGTAAAATAATGAAATCAGTGAAGCAATATAAAGGAACCTGTTATTTCATTTAACTTGATTTATAAAAGCATTAATGTCCATCAAAGTATTACCAACTACGTATACTTTAAACAGCATGGTCGCAAATGAAATTCAGAATTAAACAACTATTCTAACTCATTCGCTATTCAGTGGGTTTCAGCTAATGACAAGAAGTACATCGTAACAAATTAGCTAAAAGTGCTGTTTATATAAAATAAATTGGTCAATATTTATAGAACTCTGTAAAATCTAACTTAAGGAATTACTCTTTCAAGATTCAACTGTGGTTATACACTTTGCTTAACAAATCCTGTTAATGGAAGAATTAGTTTGATTGGATTCTGGTCCTTTATCTCAAGAGTGATTCAATGAGTGGACGTTTGATTAAAACAACATGAGTATTACAGATGTGATACCAAACAAAATATAAACAAATCACACCCATGTGAAAACTAAATATGAAACAACAAACAACACCAAACAATTATAATCAAAAACAAACACACTACTCCATGTCCGAATCACAACCAAGAAGCAAAGTAAAAACTTTGGAACTAGCAAGTTACGTTAGACACGTGAACTTCCACCAGAGAAGTGAGACCAAGCTATCAACACAAAAACAGGCTGCACACAAAACAAAGTGATGTATGGTTAAACAATAACATTTTATTGGATAAGTTTAAAAAAAGTCGAACAAATTGAGAAGAATCCAAATTTTGTGTCCTTCAAGGCCTTGCGTTGGTGGTAAATACCAAGTAAATTACTGAACAAAAACACAATGCAGCAACATGTGCGAGACTTGGACAACCGACACACTTGGTGGAACTCTTTGACATTAAGTGGAAGATTATTTTCATTTTAAATATCATAATATGCAAAATGAATAGTGGCATCCATAAGTACATGCACAAAGAAATAAATCACATATAAAAGGAATGCTTAGTAATATGTTACTTACAATACAAATAATTATGAAAAGAGGTTTTCGAAACATTATTCGATGAAATGCAACTATGGATTAAAATGTTAACTAAATGGCTTGCCATAGCTTTTGAATGGTGCTAGATGTAAAGAGAAAGTTATGAAATACTTCGACTGATAAACATAAGGTTTAGCTTGAAAGTTAATACCTCTTGTTATTCGAAGGCACAAATTAATATTTTAATATCAGAAACAAGTACCCGTGTGTAAACACTTAATGACTTCAGTTTTTGTTTACCACATTGAATTCAAATTTCATTTGAGACTTAAGTAGAGACCAGTGTAAAGGGACATCCAAACTTTCAACTCGGATCATACCGTAAATTTTGTCTATATATGGATTAGGATGTTTGTGTTTGATACATAGCTGTGAGGGAAATTTAAAACGAAAGTAACAAGAAAGCTTATACTAATGGTAATCTAAAGCCGTTTCTGTAAACATAGGAAGAACAATCGTTATTTAACTGAACTGTTTATTTAACCATTGAACTGTCAAGAAATGGCGTTTATAGTGCTATAACCTCAATTGCCGTGCAAAGCAAACTGAATAACGCGCGCTAACGCGCTATTACTAGTTTGTTTTGCACGGCAATGGAAGTTACAGCGCTATAAATGCCATTTCTAGACAGTACAATTGTTATATTTTTGAAAATTGTATGTTTGAAATAAATTTAAAACACTGTCGTGTACGACATGCAATTTCAATTCCTGGAACAGCCCATCAATGACGTCACGGGCATAGATGTCAGGAAGAAATGAGTGACGTCACATTAGCAAATGTAATTATAGTCCTATAACTTCATTTGGTCTTAAACAGAGTTTAATACAACCAAACATCATAAATGTAAATATATATTGTTATTTGTGATGTTAAAGGGACGTCAGTATCAGCCTGGAACAATTCTGTCTTTTTACTTATTGAACTATGTAGGAGATACACAAAATTAGAAGTATCAATTAACTATAAGAGGAATGTTATGAGATACCAACTGTTTTAGTGGATGTATATTTATTGTATATATTGCAGTGGCAATCAAATAATATTAACAACTTTAGTTTATGTACCTTGAAGCAATTGAAGTTTTATAAGCCAAAATAACAGACCTGTGTCAATAGGTTGTCTCATATTTCATTGCAACAATATTATTTGGTAAGAAAGGTAATAAAAGGGCAATTTTATATAGATTTGCAAAACTTCTCATTACAGCTTGAAGTGCAAATTTATTGCAAAAATTACACTCTATAATAAGGGGATATTTTACGACAATTTCACGATTAATAGGTATATGGTTAGGCTATTTCAAATCAAAGGAATTATTGATGATCAACCAAGCAGGCTGCTTGCAAATAAATTGTTGACTTAGGAATATTATTGCAAGCCTAGGCTTATCAAGGCCCTCAAAAAGTTTTATGGCCGTCATCACAGTATTCTTCAATGTTGATCATTTTGATGTCGCCTATGGGTCTAGGATTTCTCTGGATATATTTGACGTCCTATAACTCAATGTTGTTTCACCCAATTTTGATTACACACGTGGCGGGTGTAGCTAGGTAAACAGGAGGTGCTTACCCTTCCTGAGCGCCTGGCCTCACTTCCCCGGTAGAAGTTCACGTGTAAAACCTAACTTGTCAGTTTCAAAGTTTTTTTTATTGCTTTTGGATTATGATTTGGAAATGGATAAGTGGGTTTGTTTTTTAATATGATCAAACCTTCATAGGAATATATGTCTTACAAAGCGAACGTAGCTAGCTAGACAGAGAGTACTTATAATTTTCTTATGTCCTTGGTGAAAGTGGCCTTTAACGTAATTTGCCATTTTCAAGGTGTTCATTTTGCTTTTGTGATTTTAAGAACATGGGTAGGAATTATTACCAACTCTGAATAATTTGCTACCATAACTAAAAAAATAATACAATCAGATAAAGAAACAGTTTGATTACCAGCCCTATCGATCGATATGTTACTTTAAATAAAAACTGTCTCTTCAACTCGGCAGCATTTTCTAGGTATAATCAACTGCATTTAAGAAAAAGCTTTAAAAAATTGCTACCAAAACCAAAGAAAAAAGAAGAAAAAAATGAAACAGTTTATCGATCGATGTTACTTTAAATAAAAAAATCTGTCTTTTCAATTCGACAACATTTTCTAGGTATAATCAACCTCATTCAAGAAAAAGCTTGAAAAAGGAAAATTATACTCGAACAATGGATAAATCGGTGCAAGTGAAATGTACAGCTTAATAAACTGTAGATATGGTAATCATATCTTTGATCTTAAATTGAAAAAATTGTTTTGGTCACTCGGCACCAATCAACCAAAAGTCCTTCAAAAGAATGAATAACAACACGTTGGAAACAATCGTACACAAGTAAACAATGAATGGGATTAACGTGTTTAATCTATCCTTAATGGAAAAATCAGTCATTATGTATTGTAATATAGATATATCTACCAGAGTAATGGGGCTTAAAGAGTATCCTCCGATTCGAATATCCATGCCGATAAAATGTACATTAGAATAAGCAGCATGAAGATAAGATTTACCTCAGTAGATTACATTGTACATTTTAACAACGATATGGTTATTAAAGTGTTATGTAAGGGAATTGCTATAGTATTGTTGTATTTGAATAGTTTTACCATATTGGGAATAATGAAATAGACATTAAACATTTGTAATGGTCTGTTCTCTACAATCTGTCTGATTGATGTTAGTCCTGATGTAATAAAATTGAATAAATGCGTGCCTTTCTGCATTTACTAGATTGATTACTGCGATTACAACCGCTTTTAGCGTCTTTTGTCTTGAATCCATTCTGACTTATCAGCAGTTTATTATATAAAGGTGTTTAATATAGCTTAAAGACGTTTACGCTTCAAAGATGAAGATTTTTTATTACATGGGTTAATTTTTTTCGTATGTTTAAAAGGGAAAGACTGGCCCTAAATCAGATCTAGTCAACGATTGGTGATATAATTTTTTTTGTCGCGGTTTGGTCGACTGGCGACATGAAAGGTTAGGCACTTATATCAGAGTAGAAAAGACAAATGTATTTGAAAAACATTCTGCGCACATTGTCAGCAATGTATAGCAACTTTATGTATATAAGACAATTAAGAAGCGGAATGGTGTACTTACCTTAAACGCCCCTATCTTATTTTTTTTACTTATCTTGATGCATTGAGTTATTAAAAAAAGAGAGTAAACCGGAACCCTACCTTCGTCAAGCGAAGTAGCAACCATTTTTTCCTTTAAACGGAGTAGGATTTGAACTTGGGCAACGAGATGCGTTTGGGGCTGTATCTTGGCGCTATTTACAAAACATCTACAGGCACGATTAAAATCAATATATATATATATATATACTTGCGACACACTGTTGTAGACTATATAATTTTGTTATAATAAATTATATAAGAAATATTCTGTTGACATTGTCTTCTTTCTTTTTTCCGTCTCTTTAAAAATACAAGTTAGTCCTTTGGTTTTCTTCATCAAAGACACAGACTATTATACCTTGGTCTCATAATCTCTGGATTATCCAGAGATTCTTTAATCTATTGGTTCGTAGCCTTCGTAAAGTATCCGTAGTCATACTTATTAGTACTTAATCTGCAACAATTAATGAGGATGCTGAAAAGTTACAGCGGATAAAAAAACCTTAGTGTATCCTTTTTAAAACCGTATGGAACCCACTAAACCGTTGAAGTTCGCATCAATACCGTATTAACCCGTGGCTATTTAAAACCGAAACTATTCAAGGCATCTATCGTCATATAATTGGTAACTGTTAACAACGCCCTTGTCAGGCTTTTTGCAAATATGTAATTACTAATGGTTGTGTAAATAATATTCATTGTTGACATTTGATCAATTTCAATAGATATACATGTACTGCTATGAATATATTTACATAAAAACTGTTAAAGGATGTAACACCGACATTAATATGGTAATTATTAAGGAAAAACTGCGATAATGCTAATGCGCTTTTGCACAAAATTTACCTATCCGTTCAAACGTTGAGTCCAGAGCAATATAAACCATTGTCATATATATTCCGAGTTTGAGTAAATGGGGTATTCGACTATAATATAGTTTACAGCTTAAAACGATTGGTTAAAGTTGTTTAATAAGGTGTACAAACTGCTTAAATTGTCTAACGTTATCAATATAAACTATAGTTATTCAAAAATACTCATGTACTGCTAAGATTTCAAAAGAGTACAAAAGTAAGACTAAAAACACTCATACTTATCCAAAGCCTAGACGTGGTCTGTGGTGTGCTGTGTGTTTTATGCTCTCAGCAATAGTGAGTACTACAAAATATGGATATAGTACTTTTAATATAATTACATATTATACCAGTTTAATTTTTACAGCACTAGACGGCCGTTGTGGAATACAATTCCTCATTAGTAGCGCTTGTACCATAATTGTGAAACCAAAACTTTTTTCTCAAGATGTTGAAAAGAAAAATCAAAGGACCAAAATATAAAAGTTAGAGTAATTAGTGATTGTAAGCGTAGGTCAGAAGACGTGTTTACATAATTGGGAAGTTAAGGGCATACCAAAGAGAGTGAGAGTTGAGTAATATTATTGTACATTTTATTTCGAGACAAATGTCTAAACTCAAATGTGATTTATTTAAAACATGTATATTATCATGGTTTTGCATAATTACAAACAAATACATTACCTTTAAATCTTGTACTTAGCAATGCCCAGTAAAAGAGTTATTACATAGATTTTCTTATTATTGGCGAAAAAGATTTAATTCCATACCAGTAAAATCTCAGAATATCACGACATGAAGAAGCTCGTCATCTGTAAGCGATTTCTAAAGGAACCAATAAAGAAGTAAATCGAAAATAAGCATAACAGTTCCTGTTCAAATCACAATCAAAATATCAATGCCAAAACTTTGAAAACTGGCAAATATAATAAAACGAGGCCGGGTGCTCCAGATGGGTAAGTACTACCAGTCTAGCAAGCTTCATTCGCGATGTGTAAAATCAAAATTGAAAAATAAAAATGAAAGTAACATTGAAAAATGAGACATCAAAATATACAGGATAATTGTAAATACAGAGACATCACACTTATCAATATCATACAATGAAACCTATATAGAAGATGAGTTTCTATTTTAGACGATAAGCACTATAAAACATTGCTGAGAACACTTGTTTTCTGTATCGTAATATTATATTTTATATACATGTATGGAAAAAGAACAAGTGACATAGGATCATTGATTGACATTTAATTAGCCTTCTAATCAATACACTGAAAATAAATACGTTTTACATAATGTTTGACATTGTGGTGATTGTACTGAAATTATTAATTTTCTTGAAATAAATCACTGAATTATTTATCACAGGAAAAATACTAAATGAATGGAAATCTTGTAGATTATGGATACGAGATCAGATTCCTTTAGTAGTAAGCTTGTTTTGAACCTCTTGACATAGATTATTCTGTGGTTACCGAAATCATTGTAAGAGATCATGGCAATTTCTTTCAAATTCATTTTTGAAAATCAATTCAGTAAAAATCAGTACTTTAAAGATTATTGTTCCGACCAAACACATGGTAAAAAGGATTTTCTACACATTACTTCCAGGATAAATCCGATGTTATTTCAACAAATTGCGACAATACGAACATGACACTGCAGCTCAACTAAAATGGAAAATCAACCCTAAAATATTCCAAAAACCAATCCCTCACGTTTCTTGTATCTCAATTGTTCTGGATTTTATTTTCTTTATTTCAATGAAATTCATTATAACCAGTTAGTTACACTGATATAGAAAAATTCATTGCTAAGTCCAAAACTTACATTGTCATAATATTTTTTTTAAAAATTGGAAAAAAATTGAGCGGTATTACCATAAATATTTAAATTTGAAAATAAACTTCAAAGCATAATATTGCTGATCCATCAATACAACTACAGTCTATAGTATTAAAATCCTTCGTTGAAATGAATATTTTTTAAAGGTACATGGGTTTATTTTTGTTAACTATATAAAGTTACCACTTACCGACAGGAGAGAAGTCCTATGTTATACTTGGAAATCTTTATCCAAATGAAAAATACGTTCAACTATGTGATAATCTTAAGATCGCTACCTGTTGATTACCAAGACTTTCTCTAAACTGATTTATTCAGCAACTATTGATCATTTATTAACACGACCAATTGCTTTACTCTGCTAGGTAATGAATTTATTAATCAGATTCCGTACTCCAATAAATCGTGTTTGTTTTCTTCAAGTTTCCACCAATGATTACATTATTTGCATTCTGTTAGTCCACATCTAGCGTATATATAAGCTTATTAGATTTGTACACAGCACATAGTATGTTAAGCCGTATTGTATTTTACCGCATTAATTAATCAGTTTCCTCTTGTACCGGTTATAAAAACTCTGGTGAAATTATCCTGATAACTGTCGTGATACGAATTATATTTAATGGCTTATTTGTAGCACTAGAGAGTTAAAGTAACACAAACAAATCTTTATGATTAGAGTGGACTCACCATCTAAGGACATGACTGAAGTGGACAATAACATCCTCTAATGACTTGTTTGTGCTTTGATCTTTGTCTGATTTATTATTGTGACTGCAGTATTTGTGCGGTAACCATAATATTGACAATAATCAAATGTAATAATTACGTATAATTCCAAAGACAAATTATTTTCCCGCATGCGGTGAATGTTTTACCGACATTTCCATTGATTATTGTTGGTTCAAATATGAAGGCAATATATGATACGTCTCTTTTAAGCTTTGACTAATTACAATGGCTTTACGACATTTTATCATCTTGATAAATATACTATTTCATAATGTAACTAAACAGTAAGTGTTTACCCTTTCGGAGCACCCGGTCTCACTTCGCTGGTGGAAGTACGTGTGTCTAACCTGACTTGTCAGTTCCAAAGTTTTTACTTTGCTTCTGAATTATGATTAGGACATGGATTAGTATGTTTGTTTTTGATGTATATGTAACGATATTGCTATACAAATAACATACTTTTAAAATATTTTGATTCAGCTATTATTTGATTATTTTTGACAGGCATGGCTCGGTTGACATGGATAAGTATTGGGTAACAATACAAACTGTGATAATGCAATATAACCAGTAGTTACTGGCATTTCCTAAAGGGAGAGAGAATAAAAAATGGTTTATTCTTGTTCCTGTATTATTACATGTGTATCAATCAAAAGTTAGGTTAGACACGTGAACTTCCACCAGGGAAGTGAGGCCGGGTGCTCCGGAAACTAATTTTGGTTTGTTTCTTAAATCATTTAAAAAGTGTTCAACGCATAATACATCTTAACCAAAGGGTTGACAAAAATAAAAAATAAAGCGCATATTTTCTGGTCTTTTAAAAATTATTATTGTAATTTGTAATTCATACAATCACATATTACTGGTAACAAGTTACATATGCAAATAATATATGAAGTAATTATCGTTTCTCTTCTATGAAAATTGATACAGTTATCAGAAAGGTGTTTAGACATGGAGAGGACGAGAACACCATAGCAATCGGGTGATATTGAAACGATGGATCAAAATTTGCAAAAGCAATATTTTAGGACCAATCGTGCAAGGGGCCTTTCCAGATTGAACACTGTATAAACAAGACGATATAAACTAGTAAGTAAAAACAGTAAAATTACCTGGTTTGGACCCAGCTCCCCACTGGTTAGTCTGGTTTTAAATAATCAGTGTTTGTAATATATTTTCCTGTTTGACGTTTTGGTACATAGCTTAAAAAGACAAAAACACTCAATGTAAACACAATCTGAAGTTGGTTCACATTTAGATATGTAGGCTTCAAAACAGTTAGTAACAATGAGTTCAAACAATTCGAATACTAAGAACAGCAGTTAAGTACTTTTGAATTTCCTCAGATACTTAAGCACTATTGGTACATTTCAAATGTAAACCACTCAGAAATTGTGTTCGGTCTTATTGCTTTCTCATTTTGTGTAACCCTTTACCTTTCTGTTTTCTTTATTGATGACGAGGTCTCATTTGCGGAGGAGTCTAAGTCGCCGACTTACAGACCAAAATGTCTTTTTACCGACTAGGTAGTTATTTCCGGGTACTCCACCTTCTTGATCAGAACTGACTGAAATAGAAAATTAATGAATGCCACTGAAATGAAACAATTGGACAGAAACAGATGCATATGGTTCAAATTATCACAGAAATGGGATCAAAACTTATGGAAATCGAGATGAGAGCCAAAAGCGGGCGATGTGAAGATGTCGATATCCTTTTACTTATATCGAAGTGGACAATTTTATGTGCATGTGACGGAGAAGAATACCAGAGTGCCCGGAGTAACATCGATCTATGGTAAGTGAGCTTAAAAAATAATAATCTGGCCTATTTTTTCCATTCCAGCCTTTTTAGAGGACACGTAATCTATTAATGCGGACTTAAGATCCATCTACCACAGAGATTAGATAAATCTAACAGAGTGGCCTTTCTTATTCTATCATGCACATTTATCTTATATAAAATATATAAACATATTCCTTTCACTCAATTTTGATATTACACATGTGGCGGGTGTAGCTAGCTAAAATGTAGGTGCGTACCCTTCCGGAGCACCCGGCCTTACTTATTAGTATCTGGTGGAAGTTAAAGTGCTTAATCTAACATGCCAGTTTCAAGTTTTTACTAAGCTTCTTGATTGAGATTCAGACATGGATTAGTATGTTTGTTTTTGATAATTTATGATATGATCAAGTAGGAGAGTACCAATTACAAATTTAACATTAAATAAACTGGAACCAATGCATTGACATTTTTCAGTTGATTGATTGAGCATTATAACCGATGGGTTATCACTTTCTATTTTTTGTGCTTACACACTCTTAATTAATATTGAAGGATATACACAATAATACAAGTTACTAAAATCAAATTATCCATGTTGTTATATCACTGATAATTACCAAGATGAGATGTACTTTTTATTTCATGGTCTATTCTATAAATCATTTGAGATATTTTTAAAACCTGTTTTATTACACTAGAAATTACTTCTAAGCAAATATTATTTTCAATTTCGGTAGAAAAGAAATCAATAAAAATTGCTTCCAGATTCATTCATGATTGAATAATAATTAGAAATATAAAAGACGATGGAACTTAAACCCCGAGGTGCTGAAATAAGGTTTTAAAGTACGAAAACTCAGATGCTAATCATGTACATGGCGGAATTTCTTTAATTTCAATAACATGTTTGTGTTCTCTTTTATCATTATACATTTTACTATTTTGAGTTTCTGACAATGAACATTATTGAATACACCATTTTGGGTTAATTTAATAAGCAAGCTTGACCTATTTCAATTTTGAAGCATTTGTCCATGCTTGCATCTTACTTGAAATCATTGATTCAATATGAACTACATGTGTTAAGTAAGGTTTATATATGTAGTTTACTAAAGTTTGTTCCAGGCAACCCGTACAATTACCAAAATGGCCGTAATTATATTATATTATATTATATTATATTATATTATATTATATTATTATATTATATTATATTAAAAACTGGTAATCACTCATCGCATATTTATTCAGGGATAGATTATTCCAAATTTTGTATGCAAATTTTTAACCACTCAATATATGTGACAATCTAAAGTAGAAATCCTATCTACGAAACAAATTTAAATTTAAATTCTAAATTATAACAAAGGCACTAGATCTGAACTTTAATTTCAACTCGGAGTTTGTCATAATGTTTCTAATCATAAAAATACAGAGGTTAAAGGTGAGGCCTTTTTAATCATTTACCTATATTAATGTTGTCAACATAACATAAATGTCTTCTTTTTTTGAAAACGGCAAGTTTTAGACCAACACACGTGCAATATATTGTTTTTCCACCCAAGATTCATAGAAACTGATGTAAGATGTATATATTCAGATGTCTTTAGTGAACAGGTGCTGTGCACGACTTGACGCGACGTCATCATGACGTATTTTATTGTCTTCATTAATCTAATTGTCAGTTAGTTCCGTAGATGTGATTTCTACTTGGGACTGCCACATATATATTCTGTAACTTTTACATTATGTCGTTATTAGCGTCTTTGAAAATATATGAAACTACATAATTTTTTAACATCGGTTTATTTACTTTGTTTACATATTACTTTGCCCACTTTAATTTATCACTTTTTACACACACACACACACACAGAGAGATGTCTAGTCGTTTCCATTTACTTAGTGCAAATTTGATGTCCGTTTAGAACGTATACCGTAAACATTACAAAGGCATTCATTGTTCTGAACCTTCAGAAGTTATTTTTCATCTGCTTATAAATTATACCTTTCATGAAGTCTCCCCCTCCAGAAATTTAAGTTAAAAATCTAAACTTGCAAAGCTTGTCTATCAAATTTCTATTGAATGCATTAGATATTTCATAATGACCAGCTAATTTAATATCTCCTAAATCCTTGTGATTTATTCAATTTTAATTCGACATTTCCAAATATTTATTATTTAAGTGTATGCAAATAATATAACGTCTTTTTTATCTAAAACCACTACTTTTCTCTATTGATGGCTCTGATTTAAAATTATTTCCATAATAAAAAAGCTTTTAAACTGTTGCCTTATTATTTTTAAATCCAATAAAATCCTGTTTTCTAAAAACAGGTATTAAGTAATGTCCGAACGAAATAATCGAATTTTGCATTTTCTGTAGTTTTTATACTATTGTTATTAAGCTTATTCTACTTTGATTTAAACATGACACGTTATGTAATGTAAAGCTCACTTAGTCTTTAATCCATCAATAAAACAACATTTCGTCAGTTTTGTTCAAGTTTAAAACAAAGTTTATACCTTCCTCTGTGTAATGTTAACACCGTGACTATATTATCAAAAACAAAGATACCAATCCATGTCCGAATCACAATCCAGAAGCAAAGTAAAAAATTTAGAACTGACAAGTCAGGTTAGTCACGTGAACTTCCACCAGGGAAGTGAGGCCGGGTGTTCCTCCCGTTTAGCTAGCGACACCCGCCACGTGTGTAATTAATATATATATATATATATATATATATATATATATATATATATATATATATATATATATATATATATATGTTGCGCACCATATTATGGCATCTGAGATTAGTTTATATGTCAGTTGTTAACCTTTTACAAGTTTCGTCTGAGAATTGTATATATTCATCATCCAAACACGTTTGCTAAAACTATACCTATGTCATCTATACTTTTCTAAGTTATTTATTTGTCATGTTGCTACATTATTTTATATATTCTGTAATGTTATAGCACTGTATTGCTTGGTTTGCAATAAAATATTATTATTATTATAGTTTTATTACAAAGCAGTGCTATATCGTTACATAATAGAATAAACTAAGTAACAACATGACACATAATCAAAAACAAACATATTAATTCATGTCCGAATCATAAATAACAGAGTACAGTTAGATGTTGAGTAGTTGTGATCTAAGTAGCCAGGAGTTGGATAGACAAATATACAGTTTCCTTGTCAGAGATTCAGAGTCCGATTTTAATGGTGTTCGAAATTCATGTGTATTTGGCTATGTAAACATAATTCTTTAGATAACTTTCTTGTTTTTAAATGTTAATCAGAGGATTTTATTTATACATGTGACATGTTACATAAAAGTCATTTTGTAGAATATCCACAGTTCAACTCTTTTTCAAATTAAAACTTCACCTAGACTCATTTGCATGTTTACCAAACTGTAATAAAACACTCTTACACTCTTGTGTTTGACCATTTCCTGTTTAATCTCAATTTACTGCCTGCTTTTATCATTTATTGTGTCTTTCGTGTTCTTAGTTGCATTTACTGTAACAAGGTACTTGCTCGTCAGTTTATTTCTGGCTATTTAAACGCCCTGTATCAATCTATTCTGTCAGAGTTATGTTATTTTTGTGTCAAAACTTCAAATGTTATTTATTATTAAAATTGTTTTGTTAATACTGCTCCAAAAATTATTCATTTCAAAATAATAAAGTCGCTGCAAAATTTTTATCGGAGCTGTTTAAGAAAAGCTTCTGGGCAGGTATAGTTATTTTCATTTTTCTCTTCACTTCTACGATGCTATAATTGCAATGTATACCTAGAAGAAACTAAGCAGCTTTCTGAATGCGCTTTTGTGTATTGAAAATACATAATGATCGAAGATGGATGAATATATTCATTAAAACTGTTAAGATTTTTATTCAATATATTTCAGACTCTTCGTTTTCTCAAAATTGCAATGTAGGTATAACCTTATCAGGATAATATCATAATGCATTTCACAACATGTCAATATTTCTTATTTAACTCAGGTGCACCACAAAACATTAATAAGGTTTACATTTAAACAGATTATACTCAATATCAATCCCTATTGTCCACTATTGATTATCTTTATGATAAGGCTAAGAAATATCCATGATTCCAATTATGTTGTAGATATGATGCTTATAATTAGTCTGTATATCGAGTTACAAGATTTACATTCATGTTAAAATTAATTAGCGTCTTTTTACATTAAGCATGACGGTGTGCTCGTTTCAAAACGATAATCTTTTCGAAATTACATATGTTTGTGTTTGATTACCAATGATTCATCATAATGATTGTCACCGGAGATAAAGTTCAATTACACGTTATATACATGTAATATAGTTATTATAATTTACATGTTGTTGACATCTGAAGTTAACATAGAAGATGAAAAGTAAAAATAACATGTATTCAATAATACTACATGTTACAAAGAAAATGAATAAATAAATACAATGTAAAATAATAATGTTTTCGCTTTTGTAGCATGTAATGTTTACGATTACTATTGTGCTTATTTCGTTTCTTAGTATGTTTGTTTCGATGTTTGAAATTGCGCCTTAGTTTTCTGTTTTGGAAACATTGATCATTACTCGTTACCGAAAAGGCTGAGCTGAGCGATAGCTTGTCGCCCGGCATTTATATATGTTCACTTTCAAAAATAGAAATCTAGTGTGAACTACGAAATGCAGGCTACTCACGTGAATGGTTAAACAAGCTGGATTAACTATAAAGAAATAATGTTGTGCAAAATTATTTTAGATCAGGCGTATTGCTAACTATCTGAACTAATTATTGTAGACATTATTGAGTAATCACACAACTCCATGTGGATTTATACACAACTACTGTACTTGCACGATGTTATTTTTAAAATGATTTGCAAAATTTGTCAATGGGGCCAGTTGTTCGATGCTTGATTAGTTTACAGCCATTCTCGAGAAATTTTACCAATTAAGAAATTTATGTGTCGTCTCCCTTTTACTTTTTTCTATATTTTACATTGATAAAATTCTTTTTCTGGCAAAAACAAACTACGGAATATTGTGTGTAATTTGATACAATATATGTAATAATGGGAGACAATTGTCAGGTGAAAAATTAAACCATAAAACTTGAATTTAGTAAATTTCACATCATCGATCGATAATGTCTATATCTTATATTGTCTTTCAGAATGCCCTGCTGAATGGCAGCAGAGTTGGAGAGAGAAACAAACCTTAAAAAAGTTTATATTAGCGTGGACGGGCTAAGCGAAAAAGAACTGAAGAAGAGGAGAGTCGGGTCGAAAAAGGGAACAAATGGCATATAGAAGAAAAGATAGACAAAATAAAAATATGAAAAACGTGCATGAGATTACAGGTTACGAGGCTAGATCAAGACATAAAAATCCAAATACTAGTGGCTGAGAACTTAAAGAATAATCGTTACCAGCAATCAAGAGGAGATATATATGGTCGCTTCTAAAGCGTATAGAGAAATAGATAAAAAACTGAGAATACACAGTTCCAGTAAATAAAACAATAATTTAAAAAAAGATACGAAAGATTGGCTTCAAACCAGACAGAAAATGGTTATCTTGCGGATGTTAGTAGCAAAACGGACATACCGGAAGCGAATTCTGAAATAACGCTTACTCCTCGATCTAGGTGTAAAACAGAAATGAAAACAAAAATACAAAACAATAAAAAGAAAGTTGGTGATAGCAAATGTTGTTATGAATTCTATGACCCCTACTACAAAACAGAAGAAACGGAAGTACGATTTTAACACTGAAACAATTAAACTTCATTACCTTAAGAAATATAAGTTTGTTTATTATTTAAGTCAGCGATTCGGAGTAAGTAGGCGAAAGTTAAGGTATATTGAGAAAAAAGGGCCGGAAAATTTTTAAAGATCGACTGCAAGCACAAGTTACATCATTTCTTCAGAGAAAGGATAATTTGACAACACTACATGGCAAGAAAATCTGTCCTAGTGAGCTTGAAATAAAAGTCACGACTGATTCCTTAAGTTCTGCTTAATATTTAAACTTATACCTGAATTATGACGCCCACGAAAGGATACGTTTGAAATTTTATGACAAACGTGATGACTTGAATTTTTCTATTGTCGATTTCCCTTCGCTATGCAGCAACATACAAATTTGTTTTTCAATTAATATGCTATGGTAGAGCTTGTACCCACTACAGGGATTTTGTACAACAAAGCAGACTGCTTGTAAATAAATTGTCCACTCGGGGATATTGCAAGGCTAGGCTTATCAAGGCCCTCAAAAAGTTGTATGGCCGTCATCACAGTATTGTTGATAAGTTTGATGTTTCTGTGTCTAGGCTTGCCCTGGATATATTTGACGTACCATAGTTCCATGTTCCTTTCACACAATTTTAATTACACATGTGGCGGGTGTAGCTATCTAAACAGGGGGTGCTTACCCTTCCGGAGCACCCGGCCTTACCTCCCTGGTCTAACCTAACTTGTTAGTCCAAAGTTTTAACTTTGGTTCTGGATTGTGATTCGGCCATGGATTAGTATGTTTGTTTTAGATCTTAACTATATGCACAACTTATTTCAGAAATTCAGAATTGAAACCCCGTTCATCAACATCTCCAGAGCTGCCCATTGTAAAATGAAACCGCAGCATGTACTGATTGCATGTTTTTCTTCACAAAAAACTTGTTAATTTTTACTTCACCAAAACATGGCATTAAAATTGAATGGTATGAGGGACCGATGTATTCATTAAACAGTTTCAAGATCCAAATAATTTAAAGGAGGTCATGAAGAAAACTCTAAGCGAAAATGTAACTGTTAAAGAGTGAAAAGAAAGTGAAAGATGGAGACAATTATCGATGGAAGTAGGTTGGTGAAGTATTAGAAAAAGAGGAATTTATGACGCTTATGGCATTTAAGTCTCGAGTAGTAATAGTGCAAATACAGTACAGAGAGAGAAAATCTTCTGGGAGGTGAAATCTTGCTATGGATGGACTCCGCGGAATATTATACTTGATTGTCGTTAGAGGAAGTTCAAAGTGCTTACTGGAATTCCAGTATGGTTAGCTTACATACCATGATTGCTTCAGTATTTTCCAATTTTCCAGATAGCAGTGGTAAATCGCTTCAGAGTTATGTATGCGTATCCGACTTTTTGTCCCATAACTTCAGTTTACACTATTTTACACAAGGTTACTCTAAAAAAGAAGATTATCTAGGACATTTATCTGATTCACCTACTAGCTTATACATAAATTAAACTAATTTGAAAATCTTAGGGTATCACGAAAAGGAATTTAAAGTGAAAGCGCAGTGGAATTACTTGGAGTCTGGCCACGGAAAAGGTCCGTGTGTTGGTCTTGGAGCAAGTGCTAAGAGATCAGCAGATATGTCGGTTAAGCAAAGGAAAATCTCTATTCAGAATAGAAAGAAATTCTTTTGATGGGCCAATGAAACAACTAATTAAGGTAGTAAAAAAAAATCTGCACTGTGGTCAGACATAACATGGGTTTGTACATTTCTGTTTAAGGAAACAAAAGGCACCCAAAAGGTCGGGTGAACAGGGCAAGGAGGAGAAGATCAGGACTGGAAGTAAAAATTTAGTAAATCTAGCGGAGAAATAATCAAATAATCAATTATATCCTTAGCTTGGGTGATTTTTCGCTGCCGTATATTCCAGACGGTGGTATATAGATTACATTTCAGAACTAGATGATGACGAGGGCGAGGCACATGTTAATTTGATATAAATGGGCATCAAATAAAGATGAAATATGGATACCTTATAATACGGTTTTATTGGAAGTTGGTAAAGCAGTGTCAGCCGGAAAGTACTCTCGGTCTTGCCGATTTAAAAAGTTAATTGTCGAGACCGTAGAGGGCAAATTTAAATCATTCAAATGAGAAGTTAAAAGACATATTTTGTTTTTAAAAAATGTTCAGTTAAAGTATATCCAGTTGATTTTTTCTCATTATAAAAGGTTTCACTCACAATTGCTGTTATTGAATTGTTATTTAACGTAGCTTTAATATTTTGTTATTAAAATGTTATTTAATGAAAGTTGCATCAGCATTTTGTTTTTGAATTGTTTTAACGTCGCATCAGTATTTAATATATCCTCGATGATATGAATTTCATTAATATCTAAGGATTGATCTTAGAACACGTTTGTTTATACGTTAAATGTGTGTTTTATAGGCTGCTTTGTACTAGCGCACATTCAGAGCGACTTTAATGTGTTAGCTCACGAGTCAGTTTATCACACAGTTAAGCATAAAACTTCCCAAGTCATATTATACTGACCGGTGAAACAGACGATACTCATCGTAATACCAAGCGCCAGTCCAGGAGGCAGTATCTCAAATCTTAAAGTATTGCGTATGACCCGGACTAGTTTGGGTTCGAACTAATGACCCCGCTCTTCAAGTGGATCACTACTACTGAGCCTAGAGAAACGGTTTCCGAAGTTTTAGATCCAGATCAAGAATAAATATATAGAGAGAGCATGATGATCTAAACTGTTTAAAATCATAAATACCTAAAATAATTATAATCTTTAGTGTTGAGGATGTATAATAGTGATTATGTTAACATTTCAATTTCTTTTGGATTTGACAAAATATTACCTGACTTCCATAACGTTAATGCAAATATGTTAAATTATTGTCTCTTTTAAGTAATTTGTGCACTGAAAATATACAAAACTGTTTGAAAACAATGTAAACATGTGAAAGACGCATATATATGACAACTACTTTTTGTTATCGAAGTTTTAAATTATTTATATTTTAGTTTAGAACTGATATGAAGAACATCGAAACGATGGTTTATCTTTTTTTAAAAAAAACCCACACGTGTGCGATATTTTGAACGAATTTCTTTATTTTATGGTGTTAAATGTATTAAATGATTTTCATCTTTCAACATTTTTCATCTTCGGGTGGTACAATTTCTGGAGAAAAGCTGTTAATCAATGATTTAAAATATCAATTAAAAATCAAAACATCATTATCAAATTGATGTTTTCATAACAATGCGATTTAACTTAGTGATATTCTATCTATTTTTAAATTTTTTACAACATATTTGAAATTATGCAAAATTCAAATTTTGACTAATCGACTGATGGAACTAATCAAGCTGCGAACAACTGCCACAGAGGTCAAACGTCTGAAATGTGTTTGCAATGGTAAATCCAGAAATAAAATAAATATCTCATACTGATTAAAGACATAAGCATATACGTACAACGACATACGATTAGTCATTAAAACAAATGTTGTTGTCTAAACAACAGTGAAGAACAACTGTATATGACAAGCAATGATGTATAGGTGGAAGTTCATATAATTTGTTATTGAAAACAAATATTGGTATTATTCCAATTTATTTTTGGATAAGATGCTGTAAAAGATGCTCCAAATTGCATTTCAGTGTTTAAGATAAAGTTGATTTACATCGATGTTTGTCTCTGCTTATCGACAACAAATAGATGTTTATTTTGAGATACAATTTCAAGATAAACCCATAATCATTCATGCTGACATATATATTTGGTTTGGCGGAACCAGACTGACAGTTTATGGTATGGGAAATGTTGCTCGGTGGGTTTACACCTTTTACGCAGACAAATATATTTTTATTTTCAATGTAACTATGGAATCGGCTTTAAATAAGTCTGGTATATAACAATAATATGTATCTTAGAGACAATATAAATAGTAAGCCAGTCCTCACCAATGTTATGAGCAAAGTTAATGTTATTGGAAATGCTGAAAGAATAAAAATGTTAATGGCTCTTAAATTATTGGAAATGCTGAAAGAATAAAAATGTAAATGGCTCTTAAATTATTGGAAATGCTGAAAGAATAAAAATGTTAATGGCTCTTAAAAACAGATGGAAACAAATACTTTGTAAACAAAACGTTCACTATATTACTACATATAAGTGTTGATTATCATGTAAAATATTACATTTATAGAAAAAACCATAAAAATACATTTTACGTGAATATGTGTTCATTTCACTGTGGCAAAATGATTATGAAACATCTATAAAGCCAACTATACCCTGCCCACTGGAAGAAGCTTTGTGTCTGTAAATGACCTACTAGGTACCATAAAATCTCGTGTAGTGTACAACTGTATCTTACTCTAAATCATAACTTAAATATCCTTTTGTTAATACCAAATGAAGAATACCGATTTAAAGTTTAGAACAGACTGTTAAAGGTTGATAGTATATAAAAATCATGATGGAAAACTAAAACGAGAAATGACAACTATAGAAACAACTAGTATTTATGTATGTGAGAAAAAATCGCCAAAGACTATCTATAAACACATTAACACGACTTATGTATTCATATCATTTAAAAGTAAAGTATTTATTCTTTTGTGATGTTTTTTTTTCATTTCAAAGCAACTCAATCTAATTATATATTTATGTAAGTTCTATGTTATAAAATATAACTGATGTATGAATAAAAGTGTTTCATTAATCAGAGTGTTATTGTTTTGGTTTATATATAAAAAGAAAATTAGAAAATGTTAATGTATTTGTGACATTGTTGCTCAGTGATTGATCATATAAGATAACGTCTTCCGGATATAGAATTTGAGATGAATCAAAAGAATTTATATACACAAACTATCTTTATACAGGATACTGTAAAATTGGTCCGTGTATCATAAACAGTTCTTTTTTATATACAAGATTAATGATGGTATATAAATCTAGATAATTGCATATTTTGCTAGATGACCTAAATACGGTATTCATCAAGAAAATGCAAATGTAATATAGCTATAAAGACCAAACACTTCCATAACGAAAAGTGAAAATGGATAGAAATGCAAGCAAGAACTGAATAGAATATGACAAAATTACACGCTTGATATTAAAAGCCATATCTTACTACCTGACTGTCTAACATCAAGCTAAATCAATTTTCTAATGTTCAATCTGGAACATTATTGCCGGTGTATTGTATCTGCAAAGAATATGTTTGTATAAACAGCTGTACACTAATGACTTTAATTTTCTTATTTTTAGTCAGCGAAATAAAATAAAGTGTTATATTGCTATATTTTAAACTCAAACAAAATCAGTTGATAATTGAATCCGTATTGAATTGATTGCATTGCTTTATTATCGGCAGCCATCTTGGATTGTTGAAGATCATTTTTTTTACACCCCATTGCCCTTCAATTCCAAATTTAGGTTCAATTTGTCTTATGTTTTCAGATGGAAAAATCGTTTGCAAGATGTTAAAAAGATACTTAAAGGACCAAAATATATTTTACCAAATTTAGCTAAGTAAATACTTTGCAGGAGGGAGTATACCTTAGTTTTTGAGAAATTTCAAATTTTAACTAGCAGCAAATTAGACAACAGTATATTTCTAAGAATAATACACAATTATTGCGTACTGAGTTTGTGATATCCATATAAGTATGCGACAGTGACGTGGTCATTTGTAATTTTAGGCAACCCTTAGTTCCATTGTTTGAAAGCTCTAATATTTAATGATGAGCATGTGATACGTTTAATCCAATATTTAATAAAATGTTGTCCTTCTGTTAAATACACATGCATAAGTGTTGTCGTCAGATTCAATGTTATAGACACATCACCATCCCCTGTCTACAAACATTCAAATCTGTTATATTGCGTGTCTTGGCTTATGAGTTCCCTAAAACAGTTTTGTAACCACCATCACAATGTTGTTAAAAAGTATTATGTCTCTATGTTCAAATCCTAGATAGATCTGACGAACCATAGTTCCATATTATTTACATTCTGTAATATGGCTACACGCGTGACGGGTGTAGCTAGCTAAGCATGCGGTGCTTACCCTTTCGGGACATTCGGCCTCATTCCTCTGGTGTAGGAAATTCACGTGCATAAATTGATTTACCAGTTGTGTAAATTTTAATTTTCGACAAAATGTATAAGAAGTGAGTATATAACTATATTTGTTAGCAACCTACCACCCAACCTTTTAGATCCGTAATGCAATGTTAAATAATCGAGTACAAAAGTTGTGTTGCGTTCTCTTGTAGGTACCTTACCACTCCTTATCTTTTAAGAAAGAATCTAAAAGGAAAAAACGAATTGTTACTATAAATATGATTCAAATAAAAAGAAAAACTTCGTATGTATGGTATATTCATAGTCCACACCAAGTGTTCAGTTTGGTGTAAAAAATGAATCACCAATTCTAGACAGACATATCATTTTGATAGGAAACCATGTAAATAATAAGTACGTTGATTTAACAGGAAATATCTTAGAACATGCTAAATATATATGTCTGCACATGCTGCTATCAGACATTCCAAAATAAGTTGATGTCTCCCATATTATAAGTCTCATCTATCTTTTATTAAGGAAGAAGCCAAAATAGGTAAGTTAATTAACAAAATCAGATTGTCGTTATGATTTTGGAAATATAAGATAATTTATGAGTGGGTAGAGCATGATATGATCATATTTTGTAAAGCTTACCTATTTAATCCTCTTTGTGTCTGTTATGAAAAAGGACACAAACAACTTACAGACTGATCAAACGTTTGCTAGCAAGTTTTTTTCAATTTGTCTTCTCATTAACGTCGGTATAAGTCTTCGTAAGATAGTTTTAAATATTTTGACAGCTAACAAATCTTTTGGTTGTAAAGTAATGAAAAATAGATTTGTCTTAGAGACGAAAATATAAAAACTGTAATTCAAAAGATTTAAAAGGAGACGCCAAAAAATCCTTATTACTGTACCATATGGAAATGGAAAGAACAGATTACTGTAACTAAACCTGTAGCTAATGTCGTATTGATGTAATCAGACAGAAACCAGATGTACCAAACCATGATCAAATCAAAGTATAAAAAAGGAAAGTAAAAATTTTGAAAACTTGCAAATTTTGTTTAAAAAATAAGAAAAAATACACCAGGGAACTTCGTTGTTAAATGACAGCACCCCCATTCTACTAGCTTCACCCACTACGTGTGAAACCATAATTTAGAATAGAAAG
This sequence comes from Anadara kagoshimensis, assembly GCA_021292105.1. Taxonomy (NCBI): domain Eukaryota; kingdom Metazoa; phylum Mollusca; class Bivalvia; order Arcoida; family Arcidae; genus Anadara; species Anadara kagoshimensis. Next base: position 7,378,909 of record CM037873.1, read on the forward strand.
AACAAACATATTCTGAATATCTCAACAAAGACATATTTATCAACAATATTGTTATGACTATTAAAAACATGTAACAATATATAAATTATCAACATTTAAGATTTAACTATCTCTCATTTCATTTATGGCAAACTACAAATAAATACATTGGACATCCTGTGTAATTCAGGTGAAAATACTTCAGCAATTCGAAGAACAAATTAAACTTTCGATTGTTACAGAAGAAAAGAAAAGCAATATAACCAATGAGCGTTCTTGATTGAAACATCACAGATATTAATTAGTGGCCAATTGGCAACTATCGTTATGTTAAATTTTATTGGATTTTCTAGGGAAATAAATCGTTTTTACTTTCAACACGTTGGGCTTATTGTGTAATTCAGGTGATTTAGCAATTCGAAGAACCCATTTGATTGTTACAGACAAAAAAAAAAAAAACCAATGGGCTTTCTTGAGTGAAACATTAAAGATATTAGTGACTACTTGGCAACTATCGGTATGTCATATCGTGCTTTTGATTTTTTATGAAATAATGCGTTCAAAAGTAGAACACGACAAGTATGTATAAATATGGCTTTGGTTGTATCTCAAAAATTAAAATGCGATATGAACTTGTAATAATTATGTTAAAACACAACCTTGATATGAACTGTTAATTTCCAATTTAATTTTTGTCACTTTATGTCTGATGACGTCACGGCGACGTTACCAATGGCGGTTTTATCGTGTATTTGTCGTATTTCGAGAACATTTTTCAATATTTTATACCCAGCGCAGGCAACAACCAAAAAGATAGTTTCAACATAGATGCGTTTCGTGAATATCTTCAACATATATAAATATGGCTTTGGTTGTTGCGTGCGCTCGATATGAAAAAGGTAAAAATAGTCAGAAAACAAGGAAATACTGTTACTGAAAACAACAAGTTACTGAACATATTTCTGTTGCTATTGGTACATAATGGTACCGGCAAGCATACATTTAGCTTATTATTAAAAAGAGATTATTCACTTTAATTTGTCATTATACCTGATATAAGTAACAGATATAAAAAAACCTTGTATATCACATATGTATATCACGGAATTCACGGTTTTCAACAACATAATTTTCATTTTAAAAATCCGACAGTCGGGTCATTAATATCAACCAAAATGATAGACAGGTTATATTTTCCAAGGTTGAAATTTAAAGTCTCGGTCGGAACATTGCAAGATTTTCATATGTCCTATGTAGAATTATGTTAAAAAATTAAACCCCAAGTAGACCACGACTAACACAATCAAGTTACATGCGGATCTACTAAAAATCCACCATTTTCTTATTTATTTAATATACATTTAATTTTTTTGAATAGGTTTTGCATCGTTTAAAAATGAAGATTGTTTTTAATCGCCGTGTAAATATTTTTTAGAATAGACTCTAGTTACGCGACTTTCTTGTACCTCAAGATTACCACAAATTAATCAGTAATTACTATATATTTTGGCAAAATCCGTAACAAAATAAACTGAATTTGTTATATTAATGTCGATCTTCGATCACTTTTGAGACAGTTCCGTTGAAACGACAATGTACCATTTCCAGTATTAAAAAATGGTTTGATACACAGTTGGATTCGTCTAAGAAATGAATACAATCCAATAACTATAAAAAATAATAAATTCCTTCAAATAACTATAAGCAAAATATCGCTGTGATGACAGGTTCTATAAAAACGGGAAAAAACGTGTGTTTACATTCAAAGTGTGAATCGTGTCGATCCCATGTCTTCTACTACGTCCGTAACATGTTTCTAAATATACAAAATAGGGGTCAAGTATTAGAGCGTTACTGTCTGTAAACTCGACTACTACCCCTCCCAATTGTTGTTGTTTGTCGTTGATGGGTTCTTTTGATGTTTATCATAAATTATGATTATATTATTTTTCAGAAGTTCAATGCCTGAAATTTGCAATTAATTTATAATAGATCTAATTCAATGAAATATATGTAAACAAACGGATAATCTCAGGTACATGTGGTCTTATAATACTTAATAACATCTGTGCATAATATCAGGAACACTCAATTCATAATTACTTCTATGCATATTTTGTTAATTAAATAAATAAATAACCTGACAAATTGTATGTATGGACAAATTTTCATTGTTAGCAATTCTAAGTCTGGAAATGACAATAATTCCGCAAAATAGATCCAATTAAACTGATAATTGGAGGTGCACAAGTTCTTATGACGCCTAACGTGTGTATAGTTTCAGATTTGGATTTAACGTATTTAAATTAAACTCCGGAAAGAATTTTGTCTACGGACGGACAGACAATGTGATTCCAGTATAACCCCCTTAACTTCTTTTCGGGGATATGGGCACAGGACATTTGAGCGAAAATTAAAATAAAACTCATAGTGGACATTTGACCGACAGTTTAAATATTTTAAATCTTTTTTCTGTATCAGTATGAAGGGTGGAGAGAGAAAAGGCTGAATATTCGCTCAAATGTCCAACGCCGGGGGATATAAAAATGTTTTTTTTTTTTTTAATTTTTTGTGTTCAGTATTTTCCGACTTTAAGTCGAACTGTTATACAAAGTATTCATCAGTTTCAATGTGCAATGTGCTTATGATCGATGTTGCGTCGGTGATCAGGGGTCGAGTGGACTTGCAACGTTTTTCACCCAAAATGTTAAAATCAAACTCGTGATGTTGTAACGTTTTCAGTTCGCTTGTCGAATGTATTTTTGTTTTCTCCGGACATTCTGGTTTCCAGAACTTATCACCTTGCATAAAGCAAAATAAACATGACTGGGGCGTAATGCAACATTACTTCACTCCACTCTCGAATAATGTGATCAGGTAAAGTATTTTGCTTCAACTTTGCAATAGTATTAGAAGTAAGAAAGTGAAAACATGTAATGACGATTTTAAGAATGAAAGGGCGATTCACAGTCTTATATTGTACCAAATGGATTACATAAAACAAAATTCACTGGTCAACTGCCACAGGAAGTAACACACAGTGGCGTAGCATGAAAGGAATGAATGTGCAAGCCTGGTACCAAAGCCACCAAACGCGCCGTACTCGCGTCCTTGCTAAGTTGTCACAGGAGCATGCTCCACCCTCTCCCGGAAATTTTTTGAAAAAATGGAGCCTTTTTAAAAGTGCATTTTTCTGCATTCTAAATGAATATTAACATGGGTAAAAAGGATTGAAATTCAGTTTGTGGTCACGCGGGTCCTTCGATCAAGACATTAAAACTGATGCCCGTCTCACAGTGGGTGTTGCAACTGTCATATACCATTTTTTTTTAAATTTAATCATAAAATACATTAAACATATACCATTTTTTAAATGTATTTAAAAAAAAATGACATAATGCCTTAATTCCACATTGTCCTGAGCGAACTGCAAAAATAAAAATTTCTGTCACATCACCTATGTACAGCTGGTGACATCTCGATATCTATTTATTATAGGTGAAATATTCTTCACTTGGACGTAAAATCTCATTCAATTAATCAATCTTGCTCTCTGATGTAATGTGTGAAGCAAAAACTCTATTGATCAAAGATGAAGACATTTCTACTGGGTTTATTAGTTATGTATTAACCGTATTAAACTCATTTGGAATAATGTCCCGCTTAACAAGAAGTTAAACAACATCGAACGTAGTTTACACCTGGATGGGTGGCCGTGATTTCCACAACTCGACCAACCAGTCCACTGTCTATCATTTTATTTTTATAGTGCCTCGTTTAATGTATTATTTTAATAGAAATTCAAAAACAGCACATGACAGCTTATATGCACGCTTCGTCACTGGCTACATACATATGGTATATAAAGAGTCAAACCTGACTGTAAAGACCACTTCATAAAACCTGCAAAAAGTGGTCCTCGTGAACAGGCGGTCATCGTATACTTGAAATATGATTTTTAAAATGTCACTAGTCTTTATAAGAAGACAAATAGGGTATCTCGGTGGTCACTCAGTATATGAGAGTTCGGGGTTCGAAACCTATCAAGTCTGACTCGGTAGTGACTATTATTTCGCCAAACACTCGGCATTAAGAAATGCAGATACAGGGTCACAAGGAGACCTTAAGACCTATACCCCTTGTCACGGCTAAAGAAACCAACATGCGCATTGCTGTTGCGGCCGTCTCATGAAAAAACACACACCCTCCCTCCCAAAACTAAAATTCTCTAAATCAGTTAAATATTGACTGGGTTTCAAACACTATTATATCATCAAACCAAATAACAATACCGTTAAATTACATTATAATTTGAAGTTGTGATTCGTTAGGCGGCCGATTAATCTCATATCCAATGGCTTACTTCTCTCAGCATTTGGTTGAATCTCAAAGACTTATGTGAAAATGTTTGGTTTCAAAGTTAGGTGGTTTTTCTCTGGATACTCAGGTTTGATACCAGAACCGAATATCTCGATACTAGCGAAATAATTTTGACTGGCCACTGGGTGTAAATCATTACAAACAAAATTGTATAATCCATGCCAGTGACAGGATTTTGTTATTAGGTCATTTTTGTCATTTATGACTGAAATCAACCTACCTTTTTTGCGTTTTGCGAGTTAAGAGAATAAAAAGTATATGGATTGAAAGAGTGGGTCTAAGTGTTAGTAAAAATAGCAAATTCTTAAATCAGTAGTGAAGAAACACAAAACTACATGAAAATTTCGGCAGCCGATTTTGCCATAGGCTCAGATGAGCTATTGCCATCTATCTTCGTCTGTCGTTCGTCGTGTGTAAACGTTTCACATTTTAATCAACTCCTCCAAAATTACAAAGCCAAATTGGATGATATTTGGCAGTAATGATGTCGAGGTGAGGGCCTTTCAGATTTGCACAAATAAAAGGATTATGTCCCCTTGGGGTACCATAAAGGGGAAAATTGTGACAATCTGACTTATTAACACAACATTGTTTCACTAATATTCATAAACCTTAAGTAAGAAATACGCTTTAGCAAGGAACAGTGCTACAAATGTATTTTGATTGTTTGATTTTCAATATTGGTTTTATTGTAATTAGTTTTATGTAGCTCTGAAATACGGGAAAAAATTCTATTTCGACGTAAATAAGTGTCCCTTTTGGGGCCCCGCTTTTGACACCCATGACGTCATGGTACTTAAAATGAGCTGTTTTTGATTAATGTAAATGGAGAACTTCAAAATATAAACATAATAATCAATTCTGAGATGGGGCCGAAATCGGCCCTTATACTCCCAAGTCCTTTATTGGATTTTGTATGGAAACGTTTTTAGTTATACCAATCAAAAACAAACATACTTATCCATATCCGAATCACAATCCAGAAGCAAAGTAAAAGCTTTGGAACTAACAAGTTAGGTTAAACACGTGAACATCACTTTATGCCTTTGTCAGTAACATCGCCGAAAAGATTTATGGAAAAGAAATCACTAATGATGATACAGAAACACCTACTACCATTAAATCACTCTTTGTGCATGTTGGAGTAACATTCACTTCAAAGCTTTTTTTGTATATTTATTTTTTATTGACAGAACAATCACTAACAAGAATTTTGTTTACAAAAAAGTTGAAAACAATAAATAAATCTAACTCAGCCATTGTAAATATAGTTGCGGCTAACAGCTGTCCAAAACACTCCACAATACGTTTCATTGTTCAGTGGTCTGATTTGGCAGTAACTGTATGAAATGTACACCACATCTATGGTCTAATCTCAAGTCAAACTATGTATAGCGTCGCTTATGCACACGTATACGTTGTTCAGAATACGTTTGCAGAAGTAGATATCATTTTTTGTATTTTGCAACGAGTCTTGATCGATGACCGTTGTACCTCACGAACAAATGTAAAATAGAAAATAACTGTATGGTGGCGATAAGATACCCTAGCTATTCTCGAAGTGGCATATGTGTCCGCATGACAGACCATGGTCGGACGCTGGCATTTAACAACAGAGGCAGCAAGGTGTAATTTGACCGTGCGATGTTCTTGTCAAAAGCTAGCATACCAATCCACATCGATATCACACTTTCTAAGCAAAGTAAAAACAGTAAAAGTGACAAATTAGGTCAAACACGAGAACTTTACATCAGGGAAGTAAGGCCGGGTGTAGGATACTGTGAAGTTCGGTTTTACATGCATCCGTTGAAATAAAGGTCTTTACTCTGACTTCGATCAAGTTGCATAATATTTTGTTGCCTTGTTGAATGCATCGCATGACCTCTAATCGCACAATTTAACCCTGTTCCTTATATTATTTTATCTCCTTAGTGTACTAGTCCTTAAACAAAGTCACTGTGACATACAGGTGTACTACATTAAAAAATAGCGAGGTTCAATTTCTATTTGGAAAACGTATTAGCAAGCCGTCTTTAGTAAAAAAGACATTTCAATTACATGAGACCATGGACCGAATTAATTTTTGTAAAGTCTGATTAATCAGATTTTGTAAGATCAAAGAAGTTTTTACTTAAATTACTTTATTTGCCATTGTCAAAAGTACCCTGTTACACGGGTAATTGGGTAAGTTTTTTTTTAAAATCCATTTATCGTTAATTGTCGTAATCCTGACCGATAATACAAATGAAAATGTAAAAGAAAATATTGACCATGCTAAAACGAAACCTTCAGTTTTACGACGTTTAATCGAAAATAATCACAATCCAGAAGCAAAGTAAAATTTTTGAAACTGACAAGTTAGGTTAAACCACTTTCAACCAGGGAAGTGAGCCCGGGTGCTCTGGAAGGGTAAGTATCCCCTGTTAAGCTAGCTACACCCGTCTCATGTGCAATCAAAATTTACTGAAAGCAACATTAAATTGTGGGACGTCAAATATATCCAGGGAAAACTTTTTGAAATTGGTAATAAGCTTCGGCTTGCAATATCCCTGGTTCAGCAATGTATTTAATCCTTTGTTTTAATACATACATATTATATACACAGTGTATCTACAACCCTCCGTATCAGGTCGAGTCCTATTTTCAGTAGCCGTGTCACTACGAGACACTGTGTATATGATATTTTTTATCTAACATTTTCAACTAGGTTATTTAAAGTTATTTAAAATAATACAAACAGCAGTTTGTGTGACAAAAATATTATTTACTGCAGGAAAAACACTAAAGTTTGTCATGAAATGTGTTCTGACGTCACAAAAAAGTTTTATTTCCAAAAAACTTCAAAATGACCTACTTTAGACACTCTCGTCATGCGTGGTCGTTTTCTATTTGGTGATTGTTAATATATTGGATGGTGGCATTGCAAGAAATGTTAAAATTATGTCCATGAAAACCGCAAAATGATTGCCTGGAATACTGTTCATTAATTAGACTAAAATAAGCAGTTGAAGATCGACTGAATGATGTTGAATTTACAGAAACGTTGTCATTGTTTGTTTGATTGTTGACATTTGTGTTACGATTGACACCACATAATAATTTTTGATGCGACTGCATAATTATTGACACTCGAAATATTTTTATTGAACTGTGCTCGGAGCTATTCCCGAATGAAGAAGGCGAGTACATGTTGTTTTTCTGTCGCTGGTATGTAAATTTGCGAATGATATTTATGGTATTTATAATATTTTGAATAGAATGGATAGAAAGAGGTTGGCCTTTGTACCAATGTTATGAATCAGGTTTCCTGTTGTGACAAATCGCAATATAAAATGGAAAATCTGCCGTTTTAGTAAGAGGCGGACAACGAAATTCAAATTGTTTGTAGGCATAAACAAGGCATTTGTCCAAGTCTTCCGGAATTGCAAATGCTTTTGGATTGAATTCTATCAGGTGAGTGGTATTACAAGTTCTAGTTTTAGTTTCTCTTTCACTGAATTCAAGATATTCAATATTGTTTTTATCACGTTTTAATTTTATATCTCCCCATTTCAAATTATGGTTTTCTGTTGCCCCCCCCCCCCCCGCCTTCCCATAAAGTTCCGTGTTTTTAGCCATATCAAATTTGTTAATGCTTTAGGGTCATGGATTCTATTAGTCCATTGTCTCGCAATTCATTCTCTTCATCTTCCTACAACGGTTCAGCTCTGTTAGGTTTACCCCCTTTCATGTTTGTTCAGCTCTTTCCTTTTATTTGCCAGAATATTTCAACGATCCTCAATTATACGAAATTGATATCCATTTTCGCGCAGAAATCTATCTATGCCCATGTGATATGAAATAAGAGTGTCGGACTCATACTCGCTTTTTTTATTGCAAGAATAAATTACCCGATGAGACTGTCCTTGTTCATTCGTTTCTAAATCAATAATAGAGACGGAATCCATATTAAGTGTTCTGTCAACAAACGACTTAAAGGTATTCATGACTCTTGTTGTTTTTCTGACTATATTTTTATTTTTCATTTTATTGTTGAATTCAACTTTATAATTTTCTTCAATATCTATGAATATGAAGGGCTTTCTTGTTTTGATTTTTTATACTGTCTAAGTTCTTAGTTATCTGACTTTCGTTTTGGACATTTTAAACAGAGGTTTCAGTAGTACTAGTCGAATTTCTAAATTGCCATAACGGGCCGCTGACACAAAAATGTCTAATAGTTTATTTCGCTCATTTTCGTCTAATGCGACACTAATTCTTGATTATACTAAATTTCAAACTGTGGTAATTTGTCATCCGGAAAGTTATTCATTAGATCATTCAAAACATTCGAGTTTTCCTGGTCGTTGTTGTTGTCGTCCATGTTGACAGCAGACGAACTAATGCAAAAATAACATTTGTTTTATTTCTTTGAAATTAAATTAATTTTATTTATCTTCTAAAATATGTACATACTTAAAAATTAGAATTCCTGGTGAAATAAGTGAAACAAGTTCATCTGATGCGAATTGTGTAATGTTTACATTTGACATATCGGGGATTCCCCATGACGTCACCAAAAGTAGTCCGGCTAAAAGTGCACGTGTACTTTACCGCCAATGTTGAATCACAACAGTGTGGTGATACAAGATTCTGTATCATACATGTTTGATAAAGAAACTACTAGACTAATGTGAGATAAATCAAGATTCCAAATGTATCGGTGATTTTTACAATCTAGATTGCCAACAAAATCATAATTAATTAGTCTAACATAATATTTTATTATGTAATGTTTACATTACAAATGCATTGCCTTATTTGAATCTCTTTTGAACCATTGCGTTAATTTTTCGATGACAGCAGTGTGTCATGCGCTCTGTGGAAAGCGACACGTCAGTTAATATCTTCAGCCAATCCGCTTTCGATGTACAGCGGAGGAATACATACCACCAAGGAACTGCTTATTCATTCATAATTTCCTGCGGGTTCATTCATAAATCTATCCGGCGACTGCAGGGACGCTCTTAACGAGCGGTAACAAACGTAGAAATTTGTCATACTGCACCAATTTTAAAAATTATTTGAAAATAAAAAAGAATAATAAAAAACAATATTTGTTGTCTTTTTATATCAAAATAATTTTTTAATGATTTATGACCATTTCCCATGGCTGAAGTGAAAAATTAGTGAGTCCGAGGACACCACATTTAAATTATGAACGACTGTTTGTTATTCGACTAAATAATTATATTCATAGTAATATCTTACCAAACAGATTATTGTTTAGTGAAAAAAGGAGAAATAGAATTTAATTTTCAAAAGTGTTACGGAACTATATTTTACGATCGCCAAGCAACGAGACAAATCAACATGACTGTTCTCTTTATATGGTTCTACAATAAGAGTTATCTCGCTTTAAGTGTTCCAACCACATTAATACACCGACTTTCGGAAAATTAATAATACCTTTTTGTGGGTAAAAATAATGTAAATATAAGAATTGAATGTCACTTTGAATGCTGTCATCGAGGTATGACTGCATCAGCTCACGTTCAAAGTTAACATGAATCGCTTCGCGATTCATTTACTTTGAACGTGAGCTGATGCAGTCATACCTCGATGACAGCATTCAAAGTGACATTCAATCCTTAAATGTTGTTAACATTATGCGGATTCCTAACACAAATATAAAGATACTACCATTAACAAAATGTTGGTGTTTTTGATATACAAATGTTTGTTGTGCTTGCTAATATAATTTTCCAGCAACAAACAGTATACCAATGGGTACAAACTGAACCATTGCTTGCTGGTTTATTTCTGGATTGTTATGTAGTATATTTTATGCAGAACCTTGTAGACTCTGCAGTGAAGATTGTTGCCAATTCATTCAACTCTACATACAGATACCACAGATGTCGTTCTACAATCCTACATTTGGAGACTATATGAATGCCATCTATCCACATGAGCTTGATTCTTATGAAGTCTGCTTCATATTCAGACTTTAACCTCAATTCTTTGTATTGTCAACTTTCCTCTTCTAAGCAGCAATATATCTGCTTCTCCTGCTTATAGTGTATTTGTTTCAATAGCTACCTTTCATTTAATTGCTAAATTTAATTTCCCAAAAACTCAACAACTCCGTAGCAAATTATGCATATGGTAATCAACGAAACGTGTTCTTCCAAAAAATGTCAGTAACCCCCGCAACCCCCTTAAATCCGCCACTGTAACGATTTATGACATCTCATTGTCAAATCTTATAAACATTAGTTATAAAATCAAAGATGAATATGATGTTATTCTGTCAGTCATCTGCAGGTTTTTGGTATATAACCCTGGCACTACACTCACACAATGACACACATAGACGTCATACAAGCACACAGGACTGAAGACAGTTCTAGGATCCGCAGTCCAAAGGCTGGAATACCAAGACGGGATACATGCACCACTCACGCCACACAGACTACCAGTACGACACCTGAATAAAGTACAAGTATAAACAGTAGCCTTCAGTTATATATTTCTACAATAGTTTGTAGTTGTTCAATTACACATAGGCTTTAAATAGTGTACTTGTTTTGGAGCCGTGACGACAATAGCACCAGATAGATGTTAACACGGAATTGACAACACAGCGGTAAATATGTCTATCAAAAAAGTGTGTTCAAATGTGGCAGATCATTTAGAAAACGTAATCTTTTTCCTGAAAACTTAAGGACTCAAAACGACTTTCAATTTTTATGATAAAAAAAACCAAATTCAGGAACAAGAAATTAAAAAAACCAACAGTTGCAAAATTTCAAAAAAGATGTGAATTATTAGAAGAAAATTTTGAAAAACTCGCAACAAATTTTGATAGAACATATTAACATTCTAAATATGGAAATAAGCCATTTAAAAAAGTTTCGGTCGGATATGCAAAAATCCACAAAGAAATCATTTAACGCTATCATGGATACATCTTTTGTAAAAGAATCGGCAAATATCCAAGAGCCAGTATCTAGACAGGACATTCAAAAAACTGTTTGTGATCTTTATACATGCAACATAACAATTCTCGATCTAAAACGGAAATGCCAACAATGCTGGAAAAGGAAGCCTTCGTATCAGGAAGAATGTTTGATCCAGGATTGTATTTTTACATGTATCGACGGTTTGTGTTCTAGAAACCATTCACATGTAACTTAACTTTCCCCAAAATACGTCTCAGTACCGACACAAATGTTATATTCAGTTCCTACCAACCTCCTGGTCCAGACATTGGTGCTAGTGCGATTCAACATATAAAAACTTTGCATGGTTCACATACCGGTATGCTATATGCAGTAATTAATGCATGTTTATACAAGTATATATTATAACTATACATTCATATAAGAAGTTTTATCACATATCCATTTAATCTTACTATAGCAATACACTGTTTTTTCCAGCTATGTGATATGGAAGTCTGTATCACACGCGTGTGTGATACAACATTCCGTATCACCATAGTAGCCGGAACTCCTTTTAAGGGAATTCCCTTTTCTGACAACAATAATATGACGTCATTATGTGATACGTAATGACAAAAATAATATGACGTCAATATGTGATACATACGTCATGTTGAGTTGGGAGAATTTACTCGAGTTGGGAGAATCGCGGACGTTTTTGTAAAATCAATGTTTGTTTTTTAATTTTTCCCAGTGTTTACGATGGTATTAGTAAAATATTAACCAATGATGTTTTTAATTACTTCTTTAGCAGTTTTTCCAGTCAGGTATCAGATTTTTCGAATCACATCAAAAATCAATATGAAATACTGAGTTGATTGTGAATTCTTTGACAGATAAAGCCAAAGAAAAATTTTCATTTAGTTTGGTAGGGTATGTGATAAATACAAAACCACACATAAGTCGTTTTCTGACGTAGCTTAATCACACTCGTTTATTGTGCGAACGCATACATTACACTCGTGCGCAGAGCGCACTCGTGTAATGTATCCATCCGCACAATAAACTCGTGCGATCAGCTACGTCAGAAAACCACATATGTGTGGTTTTGCGTATATATTAATTATTACTTACGATAATTTTGTATCAGTGTCATGAATATACTGGACATTTAACTGTATATAATTTTAAATTCAGGAAATATTTATCCTTCTTCAGGAAGTGATTTATCTTTGATGAAGATTTATATTAATTTGATTTTCATTTACAATAATAATGTATATTGAACACGTTTCCGGCCAAGGGTATCACGTATTCATTCCCGGCAGAAGTTATACAAAAAGAAGACATTACATTCCCCGTGATTCTTATGTGTAAAGTTTTGTTTGATTTATCGTAATCAGTATTTATAAGTAATTATGTTATATAGTTTGATATATAGGTGGACTTATCATGTAGACTTTGTTAAAATCAATTTACATAAGTGTCCGCAATTCCTCGATATTTACGAACCATCTGTATTGAAAACATATAAACTATCTGAAATATAGTTTTTAATTCTAACAAAACTGATGTGATTTTATAATTTAAATGGAAGAATGAGTTAAAGAGACTTACCAAAAATCCAATCCTACAATCCATACCTCAAATACATATTTGACCAACTACAGACTACTTATAACTGATTACAAATTTACCACCCAGACCTATGTCCTAATGTTATTGACCAATGAAAAGAAAGAACTAAAAGATGACAAGTCAAACCAGTTTATAACTTACATATTATAACAAGTGCTAAGAGAGACAACTCCAGCAAACATAAACAACATGTAGTTAAACTGCATTGTGCAAGACTACTGTGTAATATAATATAATTAACGTTATTGCCTATGTATTTAATAAAATAATTAAATAGTTGCCTTAAATCATATTGTAAGAAAAATAATAAAAAAATAAGTAATAGAATTAAAACAAAATAATATTTAACAACTAAAATAATTATATATGTACAAAATCTAAACTGCTACAATCATACACATTTTAAGAATAATATAAATATTAAAAATTCAATGTGTAAAATTTTCACTAAATATTCGTGACAGCAGAGTTAAATTAAATATTTAACCAATCAAATAACTGCTTATAACACGTGTGCGGTATGTATCAGAGTTCATGAATAAATACCTTATTCATGAATCTTCATAATTCACATGCTAGTAATGTAAGAACTACTATAATGTAGCCTCTGTATCGAACTTTAAATTTGTTCCAAATAGCTTTAAACAATGATGCATATTCATTTTATATTCCATGCAGCAAAAGGTATACATCGATTATTGCACAATGATAATGGAGTTCTTATAAATGACGCTCACATACCCGCACTGCATAATAAGGTTTGTCAATTGGCGGTTCCATTGCCTGTCCGGGTCAGCGGCTCTAATGACAATATTCCCAGAGATTACTTTCTGTTTGTAAAAACAAATTAGGTTAAACACGTGAATTTCTAACAGGAAAGTGGGATCGGGTGTTCAGGAAGGATAAGCACCCTTCGTTTAGCTACTTGCGATATAAGAAATAGCATATGACATGCCCAACTAATTGTTAATATAAGAGTTTTAGTCTTCATTAATTTTGATTTCAAATAAAATATTGTTTAAACTAACTAATGGTTGAAGGAACCTATACAATCTTTAATACAATCTTTAAAGTGTTGATGGTTTATGATTATTTGCACTGAACATTTCTAACAATACATTTAGATTACGTCCCAAACCAAATTTAAGTTGTATTTTAAGTAAAATGTGTATTTTGTTAACACTAATGATTTTATGTACCATAATTTGTAGTCATGGCGGGACTTGGTCCGGTAGGTTTTTGCTCTAGCAATACATCTCTTAATGTGCCCCACAAGTGAAGTGAACGGTGAAATATATGTATATATACTCATATCTGTGGTATAAAGTCGTACTGTTGTTTAGCAGTAGTGTAAAACATGATATAAAGTCGTACTGTTAGAAATTTGTTGATTTTGACGTTAATAGTTATTTATAGATAATGGTTCATAGTATATCGTTTATTGTGAGGAAGACCAATCTGATAAAGATAAAAATGTGGAGTTATTATGATGATTACTTATTGAAATCACGACAATCATCAGAAATCCGACTTTACGTTTTAGGGTCGTATATGTTCTATATCTTAGTACTACTTTACTACCAAAAGTGTTCCCACGAAATAGTCATAAAGATGCTTGTATATTGAGCCAGTTTCCTGCCAATGGTATCTCGTTTTCATTCCCGGCAGAAGTTATATCAAAAGGAGACATTACATTCCCTGTGATTCTTATGTGTAAAGTTTTGTTTGATTTATCGTAATCAGTATTTATAAGTAATTATTTTATATAGTTTTATTGGTGGACTTATCATGTGGACTTTGTTAAAATCAATTTATATAAGTGCCCGCAATTCCTCAATATTTACGAACTATCTGCAATCTGATAAAGATAAAAATATGGAGTTATTATGATGATTATTTATTGAAGTCACGACATTCATCATAAATCCGACTTTACGTTTTAGGGTCGTATATGTTCTATATCAATCATGTTTTACACTACCAAAAGTGTTCCCACGAAATAGTCATAAAGGTGCTAAAGTCGGATTGTAAAAAATAAAATATACATTGTATGTCTTTAGGTCGAATTTAAATTATGTATATGTTAAAAAAGATGCAATGGTTAAAAAAATAATCAAATTTTAAGGTAATCGACAATAATCCGTAATTATTGAAGTACGTGACTTATTTACATATTGGAATGATATTGAGTCTGTATGATTTATTTATTTTCTTGTATGAAAGTTTACTGTCAGTCACGTGTACACATAAGTTAGGATCAAATTACCACTAACAAGATAAACCATTGTAAAATGCTTCCGTGGATCAGATGTATACATACAAATGTCTACCTAAATATTTTGGTGGTTGTAATGTAGTTTAACGTCGCATCAGCAATTTTCTAGCTATTCGCAACGAGAGTAAGTTTACTAATCTAAGAACAAGCCCATATGCGCGAGATGTGCAAGTGTATTTATGGTTTGTCTTGTACAGAGCATATTTTTGTTTTGGTGCTAACTTACCGAGTTAATATGCCGCAGATAAGAATACCATTTCCAGTAACATTTTTATTATGATATGAACCAGGCAATACTCTGTCCTCTTTACATCAATTATTCACTATAACAAAGGTCTCTTAATAATAATAACATATCACAACAAAGTCCCATAAATATTACAACACATTTAGCAGTACATAATACTGTGAACGTGTCTTAAAAACACATGTTAAAACAAAATAACATTTGCTTTTTAAAAAAATTCTTCTACAGCTAGATATATACGAGGGGATGTCAAAAAGGTCATAGAACGGGGCATATATTGCCGCAACAAACCATACATTTTATTATTTTTTTTCAATATAGTCCCCATTTACCCAATGCACTTAGCTTACTTTTCTTTTAGACTGTAGTCCAAAAGATCATGACTAAACTCCGGATGAACGAGGCCAAAAAGTTTGAAGGTTGATTCTTGTAGGAAAATGTCCCTAGTTACTGAAACCCGATTTCTTACGCGTCAAATCGTTTCCAATTTTTTAATCAGAAACAGTTTTTGAAGAAAAGTCTCTGCATATGTTAAATTTTGGTTAAAAACAAAAATTCTAGATTTTGAAGCATAATGTGACAAAACAAAAACGCAAAAATGTTCATTCTATCTTTCATTGTGGACACATGATAGATTAAAATGCAAAACATTTGTGTCTAAATTCTAAAATAAACGATAAAATCGATGCTGTAAACTGCGTTTTATTCATGTCTACCGTCTTTCGATTCTTGTAAATTTGTTGTTTATGCATTAAGTATGACAAACTATATATTTTTATAAAGCCTTGGCAGTCTTGTAGATAAAGGTGTTACAAAACTTCAGAACTTTGAACCCTAAATACCGTAGCAAATTATTATGTTTCCCATACGCCAAAAATACGAAAATGTAAAAAATTCATTATTTTGGCCCATGCTTGCCAATAAGAGTTTAAATACAAAACATAATTGTTTGTTACATCTCCCGTCTGTTCCCAACATATTTTTAAAACAATAATATGTTGAGTGTTTGGTGATTATATATGAAAATTTGCACTTTTCATATAACAATAATGTGGAAAATGAGTTTTCATTAAATCTCTTGTACTCTACTTCTTGTAATTTTGTTATATAGGCATTGAATCTCGAGGTTTATATGTTTTTGTATTGCCATTGCACATTTTAGTCTGACAACATAAACAACTATCGGAAATACCGAAGTGTATAGATGAAACGGATAAATTTATTTCCCCTACCCAAAATTAAAAACCTGTGGAAATCCATTTTTATGCAATATATGCCGATTTGTGTTTCTAATGAAGATTTCGAGCAAAAGTACCCGCAACAATGATATCACAAGCCTCGAGGATTTTGATTATTTGTGAAATGTTTAAGCTTAAGGACAGATAGATCTAACTAATATAATAAAATTGCTTATCTTATTCATTTATATGTAAAATGCTATAAGAAAAAAGGATCTTCGCTTCTTGTATTTTGTTTTTAGGTATTGAATTGCGACTGTTATCTATTGACGTAATACTTTGACATACAAGAGTCTAATAACACCAAAAACTGACGGAACATTGCAAAACTTGTAGATGAGGCGAATAAATTTATTTCCTCTACCCCAAAATTATGAAAACACTTATTAGGCCATGAATGCTTTTGGTGAAGGTTTAAAATTTCTCAAAAACTATGGTATACTCCGTCATGCAAAGTATTCCCTTAGCTTAATTTGGTAAAATATATTTTGATCCTTTGGGTAGCTTTTCAACATCTTCAAAATAATTTTGGTTTCATAATTTTGGTCCAAGCACTACTGATGAGGAATTGTATTCCGAAACGGTCGTCTAGTACTGTAAAATTAAAACTGGTATAATATGTAATTTTAAGCAAGTGTCTATGCAAAAATTATGTTTTAATGATTCAAAGCCATAGCAAAATGATTTTTTTATTTAAAAAAAGAAATTAGGAAATATACATATTTAAACTTAAAAATCAAAATCAAACATACCAATCCTTGTCAATATCAAAACAAAACCAGATCTCAAACCAATTTATTGTTAGAGAATGTTGAATTTATGTTTCGATTACTTTTATAACAGAAACAAAAGAAAAGCTGATCATAGTAACCACTCACTGCATTCCCATCATGTACTGTTCGACAAACAGACCTGTGTCACCTTAATGTGTCTTTAATGTTAGTGATTTTGAAGATGATTTTTAATCGAGTTGACACTCCCATATACTCAATACATGAACCTAGAAAAGTTTTTTCTTATGAAGTTTTTTTTGCTGTTTTGTATTCTATAGGGTCCCTAGAGTAAAATAAGGTTAGTTGCCCTGTAGGCAACATTGGGCAAATTGCATAATTTGCATATATCCAAGATGGCTGCCTGACGCCATATTGAAAATCTATCTTTTGTAAGAATTTTCTACAATAGCTTATAAGATACCGTTTTATGTTTTCAGGGTTGAGGAACTCATTTCCGTTGTTGTTTTTAACATTTGGGACAATTTTAATGTATATATTAACAAATTTGACCAGACAAGGGTAGGACTAACAGGTTTTTTTCTTATAAGATGTAACTCAGCATATCACTTTCAATCATGACTGCGTAACCATACACCTTGATACATATCGATTTAAAGGTCATAAATAAGGTTCGAAAAATTCCTTTAAATAAGAAATTAAAAACATGATCTTAGTGATTTCAGCTTTACTTAATCTAGCGTAAAGGATAGTTCCACTTGCTAAGGTTTCTTTTAAAGGGCGTATACAATGAAGAAGATTATTGCTATCATAGTTAATCCAGTCACATATATATTACCACGAATGAAAACCAAAGTATACTCGGACTTTTTATCAAATTAAATAATAAGTTTGGCAGCAGTAAATTGATTCGATTTTTACATGAACATTGATACATTACGTCATCTAATGAAGTATTATGGTTTTGGTAATCTGCAGCAAAATCTATAACTGATAATGCGCAACCTTCCACAAATTGGTTGGCTGGAGTTGAACAGTAGAACTCATTTTTTTTTGGTTTTATGATAGTTTTGATATTTTGATTTACTATTTCCACTCTAAATGACCGCTATGAGATACACGCTATGACTACAGACTTCCATGTTCATCCAAGTGGTATAAGTGAAAAGGTACTGCACAGTCTCGAGGTGGCTTACTTCTGGTGTCTCAACTTACCCAAGTTACCATTAAGCAACATCTCAACATCTAGATCTGACAATGCTGTTTCACTTTTAAATTATACTGGACCGCAGAAAAATAATACCCCTGCACTGTCTACCACCAAAACTATTTGTATCCTGATTAACACACCCAACAAATAATTTTATTGGACGCTGGACATGTACAGTGTGCTTGTAAACTTTCTCAGTGTCTGCTATAAACACATGCGTGTCATGTCGAAGATTTTGCATGTCGACACCATGATGATTATTAGGATGCTGTCTTGGCTAACCAGTTTGGAGAACAAACTGCTATTAAATTTGAAATATGAGCCTTTAGAGGCATGACTCTTTAGCCTGATAATTTTAGTGGGTAGATTGGTGCTTCTCTTATCAATTGGAATGAATATATATATTCTGAGTGTAATACGGACCATAACTCAAAGAGTTCAATCCTCGGTGTTCCTTGGAAAAATATGACCAAAATTTATTGCTTATTCAAACCCCTCTAAATGAAAACAGGTCATAAGACAATTGCTCGCAAAATTACTTCAAATGTGTCAATGTGGTGGATTCAGTTTTAATGTATGAGTAGATGGAATATGAGTACAATCCAGTCAGCCTGATAAGTTTTATAATGCCATCATTAGCTCTATAAAGGCAATACGTTTTAAAGTGACGCTGTCAAGATGCAAAAACAAAGCCACTTGTTGATCATAAAAACAGGCTTCTTTGGTTACCGTTTTTATGGGCAGCAAGGACAGTTTGAGCTTAGCTTCTGCTTGCATTTTAAATCGGTTCTGTTCCTATTTGACAGTAGTTGAAAATGGCTGTCATTGGAAAGGCAGGAAGTCAGCTCTAGTCAATTCGGTTTTTTTGGGGGTTAGTTCACCCAAAACACACAAACAATCACCATGATTCACAGTTTTTCTACCACCTCCCTTGATCATATGGTGATAACCCATCAGATTTCATTGCATCAATCCAAAAAAGGTCATATAGGTACCAAGACACTTCAAAGAAATTCTTGTTTTTGTGAAAAAACCAACTCATATCTTTAAAGGACCAGGACAGAGGAAACAACACAGCAATATGTATACGATTGTAGATTTGGCCATGATGAACCGGCATAACTGTGGTATTGTATGGCCTCCCAGGTGCACAAACAGGTCTTGATAGCATTTGTGTGCTGATTAACGACACAGATGATTTTATTTTCCTAGTGCATTAGGTGTAAAAGCACTAAAACAATATGTACAGCTGGAGTGATAGGATAGAAGTTTTGAACTTCAATGCAACAAACCATGTCTTGAACTGCCAGGCATGCATGCTTTAAGTGTCATGGTCTTGGCTCGAGATGTCTTGAACTGCCAGACATGCATGCTTTTAAGTGTCATGGTCTTGGTTCGAGATGTCTTGAACTGCCAGACATGCATGCTTTTAAGTGCCATGGTCTTGGTTCGAGATGTCTTGAACTGCCAGGCATGCATGATTTAAGTGCCATGGTCTTGGCTCGAGATGTCTTGAACTGCCAGACATGCATGCTTTAAAGTGCCATGGTCTTGGTTCGAGATGTCTTGAACTGCCAGGCATGCATGATTTAAGTGCCATGGTCTTGGCTCGAGATGTCTTGAACTGCCAGACATGCATGCTTTAAAGTGCCATGGTCTTGGTTCGAGATGTCTTGAACTGCCAGGCATGCATGATTTAAGTGCCATGGTCTTGGCTCCAGATCTCTTGAACTGCCAGGCACGCATGCTCTCAGTGCCGTGGTCTTGGTTCGAGTTGTCTTGAAATGCCAGGCATGCATGCTCTCAGTGTCATGGTCTTGGTTCGAGACGTCTTGAACTGCCAGACATGCATGATTTAGGTGCCATGGTCTTGGATCGAGATGTCATGAACTGCCAGGCATGCATGCTGTCAGTGTCATGGTTTTGGTTTGAGATGTCTTGAACTGCCAGGCATGCATTCTATCAGTGCCATGGTCTTGGTTCGAGATGTTTTGAACGGTCAAACATGCATACTCTTAGTGTCATGGACTTGGTTTGAGATGTCTTGAACTGCCAGGCATGCATGATTTATGTGTCATGGTTTTTGTTTTCGAGATGTCTTAAACTACCAGGCGAGCATACTCTTAGGTACATGATCTTCGTTCGAGATATCTTGAACTGCCAGGCATGCATGTTCTTAGTGATTGTGATACAACATCCTTATAACAAACTCTTCTTCTACTTATTTAGCTGATGTTCTGGTTCCCAAAAATCACAAATAACTTGGTGGGATCTGAACCATTCTTTGTTGTTGTGTATGCCAGTCAGCAGGGAAAACTGTGATGTTTCCTCGGGCTCTTTATAAAGAACATCAAAGCCTAATAGTTCTGTCACTGTTTCAAACATCATTTACTGCTGTCTCACCTTTAGTTAATGTTGTGAACGGGTACCACGGTCAAGATCCTCCTAAAGAGTATGACATAATAACCGATTTCAAATTGAAATTCAAAGATCAATTTTCATTACTCGTTATAGCGATAAAGAATACCTGGTGCCACAAGAACTTTTTTGTCATGTTATGTCAATGTAAGGCTCAAAATCATAAGGACATGCTTCCCTTAAAAAATAAATCCTGTACATAATTTTAACTGTTCTGAAGAAAGAGAGTGTTTAAATTTTTTACACAAAATGAGATTACCCATGGCTATCCTAGGTTGAATAGTAATTTGACACATATGGTCAGTCATTATAGACATGATGGTATTTAATGAAAAACTAATGCCAGAATTGAGTTGCCCATGCCTAAATACCCATGCAAAGATATATTACAATCTATTATAAATTTGTTTTAGTATAAAATCGATATTTCAAGATGGCGTCCATCGCTCATCTTGGATTTTAAGCTTATTGTGCGAGTTAAGTGTTCTGTATGTAAAAATTAACGCCAGAAATGGGTTTCTCATACCTGAAAACATCTAAAAGGATATATTTCAAGCCATTGGAAGATATTTTATTTCGCAGTATGTACTTCAATTTCAAGTTTGGCGGCCTTTTTTGGATTTATGTATATTGTGTAAGTTGCCCAATTTTGCCCGAAGGGCAACTAAGTTAGTTTTGTTCAAGGACCTATGAGGAAAACAAAACAGCAAAAAACTTCATAGGAAAGAACATTTCTAGGTTCGTAAAATGCCTACTCGACTATTTGAGGATTTATCCAAAGGCTGACTAGCACTGCCTTGCAAATGTTAATTGTTTTACATATTAAGAGCGCGTAACACTTTCACAATTATTTTTGCGCATTGACTTATTTGGAAATATTTTGGATTTCTATCAGTTCGCTTTTAGTCGTTTGTCAGAGGGTCCAGTCGTTGTTTTATTGGTTACAATGTGTTGTATTCAAATGTGGTTCAACATAAAATTCAGTGTCTTTCACCCTCACTTTCCATACTTGACCCTGTACCCAATATTTGTAGTTGTGATCTAGTATGTGTCTTAACTTAAATGCAGCATTCATATTGTAACTTTTCAAGTATAGGAATTTACCGAAATGCTACTGTTCTTGTCATTCTATGAATACAGAGCAGAATTTAAACGCATAGTTCATGACATTGCTTTTTACCAATCTGAAAACATATCCGTTCACTTACATTTGTACTATTATTTGCATACACGCCTAAAATATACCCTTTTGTAAATTCATATGACCATTTTGTTATACTTCTTTTCCAATGCAAAAAGGTAAGCCATGACTTCTTAGCCTGGAGAGGATTTCTATGTTTTCACATTTTGGGGAAGGGGAAATTAATTGATTCATGATAGCCACAAAAATTGACATTTCCGACATATTTTCATGTTTTTAGCGATTTTAGTGTAAGCGCATTGAATCAATATCTGATATTTAAAAGTCAATGTCTATATAACAAAAACACAAACAGCAAAGATTCTGTTTTGCCATAGCACATTGAATTACAAATGAAATAAGTAGCCATTTTTCTATGAATAATTAGACCTATCTGCCATTAAAATGATGCATTTTGTAAATTATTTTGTATCCTTCAAGCTTCTTTTTTCATTGTTACAGGCACATTAGCTTGAAACTTCCATTAGAAATACTAACTGTTACACATTGGCTAAAACAGGGTTTTCACATTTTTTTCAATTTTGGGGTAGGGGAAATAAATTTATTCGTCTCATCTACAAGCTTTGCTATTTCCCAAAGTTTTTGGTGTTATTAGACTCTTATATGTTAAGGAATTACGTCAATAGATAACAGTCGAGATTCAATGCCTAAATAATAAAAATACCAGAGGCGAAGCTCCTTTTTTCTTATAGCATTTCAAATAAAAATGAATAAAATAAGCAATTTTATTTTAAAAGTTAGACCTATCTGTCCTTAAGCTAAAGCATTTCACAAATATTTAAAATCCTCGAAGCTTGTTTTATCATAGTTGTTGGTACTTTTGCTCGAAATCTTCATTAGAAACACAAATCGGCATATATTGCATAAAATGGATTTTCACATGTTTTTAAATTTTGGGGTAGGGGAAATAAATTTATCCGTTTCATCTATAAACTTCGATATTTCCGATAGTTTTTATGTTGTCAGACTAAAAAGTGCAATGACAATACAAAAACATATAAATCTCGAGATTTAATGCCTATATAACAAAATTACAAGAGATTTAATGAAAACTCATTTTCCACATTATTGTTATATGAAAAGTGCAAATTTTCATATATAATCACCAAACACTCAACATATTATTGTTTTAAAAATATGTTGGGAACAGACGGGAGATGTAGCAATTATGTTTTGTTTTAAACTCTAATTGGCAAGCATGGGCCAAAATAATGAATATTTGATATTTTCGGATTTATGGGGTATGGGAAACATAATAATTTGCTACGGTATTTAGGGTTCATATTTCTGAAGTTTTGTAACACCTTTATCTACGGGACTGCCAAGGCTTTATAAAAATATATAGTTTGTCATATTTAATGCATAAACAACAAATTTACAAGAATCGAAAGACGGTAGATATGATAAAAACGCAGTTTACAGCATCGGTTTTATCGCTTATTTTAGAATTTTGACACAAAATCGGAAAACTGTCAGGATGTTTTGCATTTTAATCTATCATGTGTCCACAATGAAAGATAGAATGAACATTTTTGCGTTGTATTTGCCACAAAATGCTTCAAAATCTGGAATTTTTATTTTTAACCAATATTTAACATTTGCAGAGGCTTTTCTTCAAAATCTGTTTCTGATTAAAAAATCGGAAACGATTTGACGCGTAAGAAATCGGGTTTCAGTAACTAGGGACATTTTCCTACAAGAATCAACCTTCAAACTTTTTGGCCTCGTTCACCCGGATTTAGTCATGATCTTTTGGAGTATATAGACAGTCTGAAAGAAAAGTGGGCTAAGTGCATTGAGGTAAGTGGAGACTATATTGAAAAATAATAATAAAATGTATGGTTTGTTGCGGCAATATATGCCCCGTTCTATGAACTTTTTGACCTCCCCTCGTATAAACCTAGCTGTAGAAGAATTTATTTTAAAAAGCAAATGTTTTTTTGTTTTAACATGTGTTTTTGAGACACGTCCACTGTATTATGTATTGCTAAATGTGTTGTAATATTTATGGGACTTTCTTGTGATCTGTTATTATTATTAAGAGACCTTTGTTAGATGTTTAAGTTACTTATGTATATATTGTTATAGTAAATAATTGATGTAACGAGAACAGAGTTCATATCATGATAAAAATGTGACTGGGAGAGGTATTCTTATCTGCGCAATACTGACTCGGTGAGTTGGCACTAAAACAAAAATACGCCCTGTACAAGACAAACCATAAACAAACTTGCACATCTCGCGCACATGGCTTGTTTTAAGATTAATAAACTTGCTCTCGTTGCGAAAAGGTAGAAATTGCTGATGCGACGTTAAACTACATTACAACCAACCAAAATATGTATGTCATATCAACCATGTATACATCTGATCAACGGAAGCATTTTACAATGGTTTATCTTATTAGTGGTAATATGTGCACCCGTGACTGACAATAACCTTTCATACAAGAAACTAAATAAATCATACAGACTCAATATCATTCCATTATGTAAATAAATCGCCTACTTTAATAATTACGGATTATTGTTGATTTATTTAAAATTTGATTATTTTTTTGGTTTTACCATTGCATCTTTTTTTAACATATACATAATTTAAATTCGACCTAAAGACATAAAATGTATATACATGTATTATTTTTACAATCCGATTTTAGCACCTTAATGACTATTTCGTGGGAACACTTTTGGTAGTGTAAAACATGATATAAAGTAGTACTAAGATATAGAACATATACGAACTTAAAACGTAAAGTCGGATTTCTATATATGTCTTAAAGTAGGATTGTTGTGATTTCAATTAGTAATCATCATAATAACTCCACATTTTTATCTTTATCAGATTGGTCTTCCTCACAATAAACGATATACTATTAACCATTTTCTATAAATAGCTGTTAACGTCACAATCAACAAGTTTTTAACGGTACACCTTTATATCATGTTTTACACTACTTCTAAACAACAGTACGACTTTATACTACAGATATGAGTATATATACATATATATGTCTGTATACTTTCACTGTTCACTTTGCTCCACATACTTTAGTGTCCATGTCCCGCCATGACTACAAATTATGGTACAAATTTATAGAAATGCTGAATGATTAACAAAATACACATTTTACTTAAAATACAACTTAAATTTGGTTTGGGACGTATTCTATATGTATTGTTAGAAATGTTCAACTCAGTGCAAATAATCATAAAGCATCAACACTTTATTGTTTCGCCCTTTATTTCATATTCAATATATACATAACAAAAAAAGTACGATAATACAACATTACAAATATTTTGATTAACATATATATTGAATAGTTTTTAGAGAGAGAGAGAGAGAGAGAGAGAGAGAGAGAGAGAGAGAGAGATTTTCACACTATGATACAAGATTGTTGTTTGTGTTCTATATAACAATACGGTTGATTTGTTGCCATTCTTTTTGAAATTTTTCTAACTTATTTTTACCTATTACTATTTCTTTTTCGATGTAATATATATCTTTTAAAATATATTTAAACTTTTCAAGAGACAGTTTTTACCAATACAACGGGTTTTATAAATGTAATATTTTACATGCATAAGGATAAAATTTTAACTCTACTAAAGATCTGAAATATCCAAAAATTAAACTCATTTTTGTTGGATCTAACAAAATACCATTCGATAAAAAATAGTTTTCTAAGTCTTCTGAAAATTGTTGTACTATATCGCATTCCCAAAAGAGATGAATAACTGTTTCACTTTCCTGTTTACAAAGGCTACACAATACCTCTGTTTTAATACCTTTTTTTTTAAAAAAAGAACCTATATGACAAAATTACAAGAAGTAGAGTACAAGAGATTTCATGAAAACTCATTTTCAACATTATTGTTATATAAAAGGGCAAATTTTCATATAAAATCGCCAAACACTCAACATATTATTGTTTCAAAAATATGTTGGGAACAGACGGGAGATGTAACAATTATGTTTTGTTTTAAACTCTTATTGGCAAGCATGGGCCAAAATAATGAATTTTTGACATTTTCGTATTTATGGGGTATGGGAAACATATTAATTTGCTACGGTATTTAGAATTCATATTTCTGAAGTTTTGTAACACCTTTATCTACGGGACTGCCAAGGCTTTATCAAAATATATAGTTTGTTATATTAAATGCATAAACAACAAATTTACAAGAATCGAAATGCGGTAGATAAAATAAAAACGCAGTTTACAGCATCGGTTCTATCACTTATTTTAAAATTTTGACGCAAAATCGGAAAACTGTCAGTATGTTTTGCATTTTAATCTATCATGTGTCCACAATGAAAGACAGAATGAACATTTTTGTGTTGATTTTTGTCACAAAATGCTTCAAAATCTGAAATTCTTTTTTAACCAATATTTAACATTTGCAGAGGCTTTTCTTCAAAAACTGTTTCTGATTAAAAAATTGGAAACAATTTGACGCGTAAGAAATCGGTTTTCAGTAACTAGGGACATTTTCCTACAAGAATCAACCTTCAAACTTTTTGACCTCGTTCACCCGGATTTTAGTCATGATCTCTAGGATTATATCGTTACTCATTGTTAAACTTTCAACAGGTCCAACTATATGCACCTACGCATATACGACCATATGTATACCTGATATTAGAAAATTATAAGGATTGCAATACACGATGTTTGGTTGGTTGAATGCTGTTAAACATTATTTCACTTCTATAGGGGCTATCAAATTAGAAATGATGGGGAAAACCGTAGTACTCTCAGAGAAAACCACATATCCTCGGCAAGCGAAATGTCATTTATTTAATGCTTTGAGCGTAACTGCATTTGCACCTGAAATGAAGGCAAATACATGTATAATAATAATAATAATCACCATCATCATCTAGTTAATTTAAGTGAAATATTCTTGATTGTAATGTTAATCATCTTTATTTCAGTCATAATTTTGTAATTTGTACATATATTTTTATTCAAAAAACAATTATTATATACGTGTACTTTATTGGTACTGTCATGTGCTACTTTTGATTTTTTATGAAATAATATTTATGTGACCCAGCCCGACTTGTTAATGAAACCGTTAAATAACAATAAGACAACCACAGAGTGTATAGGTTGTTTATTAACCCAAATAAACAACTAAAACTACAATGATTACTGCCTCCAATAGTCTAAGTTATACAACGCTAAATCAATTGGAGGCAGTGAACAACATATAATAGAATATAATGCAGTATCGTCAGGATAAATGAGACAAAGATATGACTACGAAATAAAAACACAAGTTTACCAAATATAAGTGTTAATAAAAATGTACTAAAACAATATACGCCTACCATACAATATAAACCAATGAACAATAAATAAAACAATATTCAATTGACGATTAAAAGTGGTGTCTGAACAATAGAAAATGACACCACTTCGTCAAAAGTGCCCCATTGGTGTCTGAACAATAAACAATGACACCATTTGGTCGAAAATGCCCCTCAAAAAACAAAAATCAATTGACGATTAAAAGTGATGTCTGCACAATGCAAAATGACACCACTTCGTCAAAAAATTGCAGTCTGATAAATAAAAAAAGACACCACTATGTCAAGAATTGCTATAACCAATGAACATTAAAGAAAATAAAATTCAATTGACGATTAAAAGTGGTGTCTGTACCACTTCGTCAAAGAATATCCAAGTACGGTGAGAAGAGGGTCACATAAAATCATGAAAAAAACAGACACCTCACACAAAAAGCAACTTCGTCGGGTGGGTGGGCGGTAATAAAAATTGAATTTCACACCAAATAGATAAGTAATTCAGAAAATAAAAATTCACAGCAGCCGAAAGTGAAAAAGTGATAGAAGTGATTATAAGACTCATGTGATTGGTTGTTGGGTGCGACGATAAGAATGTATAGTCTGTATCATAAAACATAAGGGCAAGATGATATTATATGCTGATCCCATAAAGATTCTCATTGAAAATTTCTTTCAATGAGATTTATAATTCAAAAGTAGCACATGACAATTTATTTAAAACAATATATAATTGTAAAAGAAATGGGATGTTTTGAGGTATAAGTTAGGTACAGATGAAAGTATAGATGGTATTTTATATTCCGAATGCAAAATCTGCATTGTGTAGACCTTCAAGTGTACACACTTCCACGTTTTGTATTGAAAAATGCTTCGTAGTCCGCACAAGCAAAACATTGCAGGGGTAAAGTAGTATTTATGGCTTATTTTATACCAAATCGTGGATGCATTTGTGACAGCGGACTTTTTAGTAATTTTGAACTTTTCAATATTTATCAACTTTGCCGTTAGTTTTACTATATTTTAGACATTTTAATTCCAACCAGATGTACATTCTTTAACATTAGTTTTCTATGTATTATTTACTTTAGAATTAACTTATTCTTAATCCGTCATTACTCTCTTTTGAGATATCATTCTTGTTGTGACATTCAATTAGCACCTTAATATGATGTAATCCTTATTTCGTTAATTCTTATTTACCATGTTTGTTTGTTCACGTGTTACATGACTTACAAGTCTTTATATTTAACCATTAAACTGTTTAAAAATGAGGCTTCTAGTCGATATAACTTCCAATGCCGTGCAATGCAAACTGAATAACGCGCGCTAGCATATTGATTGAACAGGCTTTCTGCATTTTTGTGTGTTTTGTTTATCAGTAAGCGCAACATTTTAACCGGACAAATCGTGCCACCAGTTGCATACATCCGTTTATCGGATATGTTGTGTGTGCTTGTCAACCCCCCTTGAAAATTTTTCTGTTGTGTTTCATGTTTTATGGATACATATTCACCATAGTCGTCATTGTGAAATACAAATGAGTCGGTTTTTAATTGGTGATGAAATTCATTGCCACGTGTAATGAAATTGACAGCCAGTTGATACCAAACACATTGTCTAAGAATTACGGGAGATGAGGGGGCATTAGAAAGATAATTTGAAATTTTCATTAAATCAGATTGTTCTATGATCTGTTTATGTTTCACGGGTTTTGATATCCCGGATCTAACTCTTTGTTTCAGAAGTCCATCTAAAACTCCATTTGATTTTTTAAATCTTTGTCCCGCACTATGTCCATATTCCTATGTATATTTGAGAGTTGTCGGTTGATTGCGGCTCTTATGCTTATCAGAGAACTCCTGTGGTACACTTCCTCAGTCTTGTCCTGGTTTTCTTTTGATGTCTTTGTCGGTTGTGGCCTGACCTCGCAGTAAAATTTAGCTAACGTGTCATCTAAGCTACTGGCGTCAATGTTTTCCATGTCGACAAAAAGCCGGTCCTTTCTTTACTCCAATCTGAAATAAAGGTACAAAATTTTCTATGTCTTGTTCAACAAAAACAAGTACATTGTATAAACAAATTTGGCAGTTTGGTTGTTTTATTTGTGTTTTTTTTTATTTTTTATTTGTTTTTTTTATTGTTATTGGGAAACAAAAAAAAGTCCATTGTGTAACGATTGAAACGGTTTTTGATTGTTTTATGAATGCAACAATAACTTGTTT
The DNA here is from genome assembly GCA_021292105.1 of Anadara kagoshimensis. NCBI lineage: Eukaryota > Metazoa > Mollusca > Bivalvia > Arcoida > Arcidae > Anadara > Anadara kagoshimensis. The sequence continues at coordinate 7,408,693 of CM037873.1, forward strand.
TGATTGGTATTTACACAGTGTGACGCAATCGTCTTTTATGTATGTGTGCATGTTTGATTTAGTGTCTACTGTTACGCCTACGGTACTTGCATATACATACCTTGAAAAATTCTCATCCCCCAAATGGTGTTTTTTTTTGGTTGCATTGGACTGCCTAGCGTCAAACAATTCATCCATCTGTTCTTTGGACACAGACTTAAACCGTTTATTGACAGGTGATGGTGTGCATGGCATTTCCGGTTTTGGAATATTTTCTATTGCCGGCTGCTGCAGAATTTCTTGCAATATGTGCTGGTCTATTGTGCTGGATACAGAGCTGGCGGCTGCTGTTTCCAATTCGTCAAGATTAACATCTCTTAAATATTCATCATCACTGGACAGCTCAAGGTTGTCAGGTAAGTAAACAGCAAAATTTCCATACTGTAATTCGAAATCGGATTCCATTTTTTTTTTTACCGTTATTATTTTTGGCTACCTGGATGTGTATTGCTCCTGGTATATCATGAAAGCAGACGGTATACTATTGTCATGGTGATGGGTTGCTCGATGATTTTTGGTCTAGTTTTAATAAATATTTATATAGGTGGATTTTATTTTATTTTTTTTTCATTGAAATGTTAATTTTTACGAATATTTATCGCGTAAAAAATAAGTGAAGAATATCTCTAATCTCGTTGTGTAGGTATGTTGTTATGGATAGCAGCCATGTTTGTTTACCTTAGATAATGTAGTTCCGTATGTAACAATGTGTTCATACGCCGGTCAGCTGATCAATGGTAATTATAGCTGATATCATTGGTAATTATAGCTGATATAATTACCATTGGTCTCAAACACAGTTATATAAAGCAAACACATTGAAAATGTAAATATTATGTAATAAGGGTCTACCCAGCTTTTCTATTATTAGCCAATCAAATTACTGTAAATTAATCTTTTCTGGGTAGACGGACTAGGCTTTCAATTAAGAGAAATCCCGAGTGTTAGGGACTTCTCGGATAGCCGGAGTGCCGTGCGGTTGTATCGGAATTTACCGATCAATCAGTTTTTATAATATATATTTTTTAGCGGAAACCGCATCATCTTAATAGTTGTTTTTATACTGAAAATTGTAACTGAACATTTACATCATTAATTTGGATTTTGTATAGCGGATTGCCGCCATATTGTTAAAACATATTTAATATTGAAATACAGAATACAGTCATAGTTCAAACTTTACAGACTAGTTATAGTTTTTCATTTAACTATAAAGTGACAACGGAGTCCCGACTCTACCCAGAGCTACAGAAGACGAAATTCCCCCCTCGGGGCTCGTTGTCATAAGTGGAGGAGATATCCGGGCAGCTTCACTTCTATGTTGAAGCTACTTTTCCAGTACCTCTAGAAACAAAGCGAACTCTACCTGTACCAGTTTTTGGAAACCAAACCAGAATATGGAACCACATGTGTTTAACAGGAATTATTTTACCAACACAAAGTGGAATCGTTCAAATCAGGACTATGGATATGTTAGAACTGCCAAAACTACATGTACATACAGTTATAATATGCAACAAACATACTGTGTACGATGTAGTAAATATTCATGTTTTTGTAATCGATATCATAATGTACAACCTCAATACAACAATGGTCGAAATAATCCAGACTTCAGGATGACAGGTCAACAAAATTTAAACCGTCGGACGAATCACAAAGCAACTGTTTGGAAGTCAGTGAACGTTCAAACCAGAAATATTAAAATCAAGAGCGCCTATCGGAAATCCCGGGATGCACGTCGTATGAAGGAATTCATTGAGAGGAAAACCTTTTCATGTTTATTCCCTTATTTTGATGTTCCTAACCAGGAATTCGTTAAATGTGCAAAGATCAGTACAGTTCAATCGCATTCAGTGTCTCTAGAATCGGATAAATTAAGGATCGAGGGACTCGAACTTAAGATTCAAGCCTTAGAACAGGATAATGAAAGCTTGAAGGATTTGGAACTTCGATGTGAACAACTCCAAACAGAAAACGAACGAATAAAAAGGGAAAACGACACCCTATTTTCTGGGTTGTTTAGTTTGCGAAATGATCTTTCAGCTCAAGAACGAGAAAATCTGGAATTGAAACAACAAATACAGGAATTAAGAACTGCAAACAGTGCGTACGATAACAAAATGCCATTTACAAACGCGAGTATACCAAACACACAGGAGAATGTGACAAACCTTTTAACAGCATTGCAATGTCTTAAAACGCAAGCAGATGGATTAAATGCGAAAATGTCTGAAAACCAGCTGCTTATACAACAGCCGTATAATCCGGCACCACGTCGCCGACAACCAAGACAGCAAAGGAATCAACGTCACTACTCAAACGGACCCCAGTATTACGGTGGATACAGTGAAAATGTGAACTTTTTAAATTATTAACACTTTAGTATTTTACATATATTTATTTTAAATTTTGTTCGAACCTGAGGACAGGTTCTACTTGAGCGGTGAGGAAATTGTGACAGCGGACTTTTAGTAATTTTGAACTTTTCAATATTTATCAACTTTGCCGTTAGTTTTACTATATTTTAGACATTTTAATTCCAACCAGATGTACATTCTTTAACATTAGTTTTCTATGTATTATTTACTTTAGAATTAACTTATTCTTAATCCGTCATTACTCTCTTTTGAGATATCATTCTTGTTGTGACATTCAATTAGCACCTTAATATGATGTAATCCTTATTTCGTTAATTCTTATTTACCATGTTTGTTTGTTCACGTGTTACATGACTTACAAGTCTTTATATTATGTAATAAGGGTCTACCCAGCTTTTCTATTATTAGCCAATCAAATAACTGTAAATTAATCTTTTCTGGGTAGACGGACTAGGCTTTCAATTAAGAGAAATCCCGAGTGTTAGGGACTTCTCGGATAGCCGGAGTGCCGTGCGGTTATATCGGAATTTACCGATCAATCAGTTTTTATAATATATATTTTTTAGCGGAAACCGCATCATCTTAATAGTTGTTTTTATACTGAAAATTGTAACTGAACATTTACATCATTAATTTGGATTTTATATAGCGGATTGCCGCCATATTGTTAAAACATATTTAATATTGAAATACAGAATACAGTCATAGTTCAAACTTTACAGACTAGTTATAGTTTTTCATTTAATTATAAAGTGACAACGGAGTCCCGACTCTACCCAGAGCTACAGAAGACGAAATTCCCCCCTCGGGGCTCGTTGTCATACATTGTCTCACAGACATATCGTAATGTTCCGTGAGGCATAAATTATGACCGAATTATGTTATTTTCGTACAAAACGAAAACATTTTGAACCCACCTGTCTGAATTCCCCGCTTCAAATCATGTCCCCCCATATGACATAATCATGTCCCCCTAATGCGAAGCAGAAAATGGTGCTAGAGAAGCCAAATATCAGATCAAATTTTTCGCCAATCATCGATTTCAGAGAAAATTTTTGTAGCCTTAGGTCACCTTGACCTAGTTATGGTAGCCATAACAACACACGAACAAATCTGAATTCCACCGGCTCATATATACTTCTGATTAAGTTTCATTGACATCTGAAACTTGCGGTTTTGAGATGTCCGTTTTAACAAAGTTTTTGAACTTTTAAAGCGTGCTTTTCTATGCAGTCTTACAATTTATTAATAAAGAGGGATAACTTGAACAAGTAATCTATCCAATGTTGTATGGCATACCTCGGGAGGTTTTTATTTGAAAATGTATGTCTTACAGTTAAAGCTCTATTACAATAAAAGTAACTACATAAGAAGTCATGACTTAAAACAATTTAGTGGTTTTTCTGTGGCCAAATGGTCCAAGTGCCAGTTTAGGAATCACTTCTTCTCTCTTCGCCAAGTAAGAAAACGATAAAAGAAAGACATATTGGTATCACTGATTAAGTGTTTTATATTGTAGGAGTACCATTACCATTACCACCGTCACATGATCTACCATTATTGGCACTCTTGTTTCATTCTGGCTCACGCATGAATAAAGTCTATTAAACTTTTAGTTTGTATTGAAACTTCTGCTTCTGAAATTATATCACAGCTTGTTCCCAGTACGGGGACTTTAATTTGTTCAACGAAGCAGGCTGCTTGCAAATAAATTTTTGACCCAGGGATATTGCAATCCTAGGTTTATCAAGGCCCTCAAAAAGTTTTATGGCCGTCATCACGGTATTGTTGATAAGTTTCAAGTTTGTGTCTAGGTTTACCCTGGATATATTTGACGTCTCACAGTTCCATGTTCTTTTCACTCAATTTTGAGTACACACGTGGTTTGTGTAGCTAGCTAAATAGGAGGTGCTTATTTTCTGCAGCACCCGACCTCACCTCCCTGTTGGAAGTTAATGTGTTTAACCTAACTTGTCAGTTCCAAAGTTTTTACTTTGCTTCTGGGTTGCGATTCGGACATGGATTAATATGTTTGTGTATGATTCTTACTACAACGCGTTGTTCATATCATCTGAAATATTTCTGTAATTGAAGACTGTAACAATGTGACGGGCGGAGTTGGATAACATAGGTATTTCCATGATAAAGTAACATCAGCAGGAACTGATCTACGATTTGATTGAATTTGAGTAACAGCATCAGGGAAATGTCTAGCATTAACAATATCTGCATAGAATAAAAAGTATTATAAAGCTATGCACAGAATCTAAAATAAAACAAACTGAGGTTATCTTCTTTGATTTCAAATGTTTTCCTGTGTGTACCGCAAAACTAGTTAGTTGGTTATTATAAAAAATATACGTTTGTACATAACTTGCAAGTGCTATTTAATTGTCCAAGTAACACCACAAACACTATCAAGCATTGTAAACATCATAATAAGGTAAAAGCTAACACAAACCTCAAAATGTTCAATCTTCAAAACGTTTTATAGAATTGGAAAACATGAAATTAATTTTCCCAACTTGTAACGATATGGTTGAAATATAGAAAATGCACATTAATAACAACAGCGGTAACACCGAGTATAATAATTAAGAACACATCTGATAACTACAACAACACAAACCCACATGTTTTTATTTTTAAGAGGCATGGATCTATCGGCTGCGGAAAAATTGTATACCATAGTTAATCTAAATGTTAACAATCAAAATGTTATGATATTCAGATTTCAACCAGAGAACTGAACTATCATATGTTGAAGAGTTGCATATTAGTTATGTAAGGTATAGAGCACAGCATTACGTACAGTGCCAGTGCTAAGTATTTGGTATAGCTAAACAAGATAGTGTTACTGAATTTTTTGTTCAATTGTGAAATAGAAAAGAATTTTATAAATATTCATTTTTACACGATAATTCTTACATGGTTTGTTTAAACATTGTTGTTAAATTGTTTGAAAAATATTCTGGTTATATTAAAATAAATGTCCATGTTGTGACCAGCATGGTTTTTATTTTATATTTGTTATCATTCTGTGAAAAATATGAATACTAAAATTTTTAAACGTTACATAGTATCATTTAACAAAATCAAGCGGAAACTCTGTGATAACACATTTATACTTGATAAAATAAAATGTATTAGTCACCTCTGTACTAACTGTTATAAACTAAGCTGATGGGCATTCGATTTTCAATGTTTTCTTTATGCAGATATTATGCCACCTTCTGGGCATATATATTATACAAAGGTTCTCTATAACCTTAGCTCGCACTTTTTATATTTGCTATTTTTAAACTTAATTACTACTAAATACGCAATAAGATGCAAACCAGTTTCAACAATTTATTCAGATCTAAATAAGTTGGGTGTTGTCGGTTTGAACGTCCGACTCCAACTGCCTAACAGTTGGCCGCCAGTATATCAGCATGTAATACAAAATACATATACATTGAATAACAATAATTAACAAAATAGGTGAAACAACATTTCTTTAAGTTGAGATGGAAGTGTCAATAACACATTCTCGTGTTTCTTTATCCACCGTGTCCGCTAATGGATGGCTTACTATAATCCGTCTGACTCAAGGTGTCACAGTCACTTAAATATTAGTGTCCTTAAATCAGATTAATAAATTCACACAACATTTTAATATTGTCGTCTAAACGATAAATTAATATTAGGAATCACTTCCCTTTTAAAATATCAAATTTGATTTTTATTCTTTAATTATTTATTAATGTTTTAATTTATATTTGAAAAGTCAAATGATGAAAAAAAAGTCCAAAGAAAGTCTGTCAATTTTGCACCATAACACAGAAGTAAAACTACATATTATCTTAATTTTTTATATATAAAAATCTTTAAAAGAGAATTGTTTAAGTAACTGGGTTGTTTTTAAGGGATTAAGGGTCATTGTTTTCTTAAGTAATACCATCGGCATTTTGTTGCTATGCAGTAACTTCTGGTTGCTATGGTTACCAGATAGGTGATATTTTATCAATTCCACATTTTGGATTATTCACTTCAATGTTTCTTCTTTAATTTGCAACATTAAAATGGTTCATACATTGATTTTAGTTTTTAGTTTTGTCATTTTTGAGTAGTAAAACTGGAACATTTCTGATAATTACTCATAATATATATTTAAGAAGTAAAGAAATCCGGGTCACAAAAAACTAAAATATTCAGTTACATCCTATTTTGGATGACTTAAAATCTGTTATTATAATTAACCATTGACATCAAGCGATTGGCTGCGGCGTTAACAAATTGGAATATCCATTTAGTAATTTAGTTTTCAATGTGGGCGTTTAAAGAACGTTAGCGTCGCGTATCGCTTTATATATAAAAAATCTAATGACTATTCTGTGTTTGTATGAATTTATTTTACCTGGTTCGCTGCGTCTTTTCTTGATTACTATAGCTACGATGTTGAAGAAAAATTTTTGTTCCCGTTATAATTTTGTTATTTAAAACATTATATAAATATTACATTTCTGATAAGGTGACAATCCATATTGTCACCTCGAGAATTTTAATTGTGAAACGAGGCGAAGCGCGATCGAGCCAGAAAAATAAAGATTCTTGTAGTTTGACATATTTCGACAACAGTATGGTAAAACAGTTACTGACGATCCATATATTGTTTTTTACTTCTATTACTAGTATTAGAATTACTAGCATCTGATGCCCCAGGAACTTTAAATGTAAAATGTCAAATGCTAAGCTAAAGAGCTACTTACGCTCTGTACGAAAGCTAAAGCCACTATTTCTGTTTTAGGTCAAAGATTTCGAAAGTTATAGAGAATAAGAGAACACTGACTCCCATTACATTCAAATAAAAACATACCTATGTTCAAATCGCATTTCGAAAGCAATCTAAACACTTTAAAACGGACATATAAGGTTTAACACATGGACTTTCACTTATAAAGTAAGACCAGTGCTCCGGAACGGTAAGCAACTTCTGGGACGTCAAATATATCGAGGGCTGCCAAAAATACTGGACACAGAGACATACTTTTCTCGCATATGTGAGAGATTAATCTCACGAGATAGGTGGTACGATATTTTTTTCCATATCGCACCCCGCGTGAGCACATGTAGGGTATCTCAGTACAACGGAAGCTACTTTCCCAATAATAGTAAGGGACGTAATTCGTGACACAAGGGATATAAAACATATTAAGGTTATTCTCCTAACAACTAATTTCTATAATTCTTAATTCTATTTAAGTATTATTATTCGTCAAAAAATTAATTTTGACCAATAAGTGTATAAAAAAGGAAATGTATTTTGTTGTTATTCATTATCGCGTAGGTTCACATTTCTGCTTTGAGCTACACGTTATTGATGACGTTACAGTATTACGTCATACACCTATTCATCCGCTAGCAAAATCTTTGCGTTTTCGTAGGAAATCCCAATGCCTTTAACATGTTAGGTCACAATTAGAATGATATATATGCGAGAAAAATAATCAATGACTCGTTTAAAACCAAGATAAGGACATTCCAATCTCGTGGTCAGATATTTATCTCTATCTGAAACTCATTTATAGATTCTCTTTATATCAATACTGTGATAACAGCCATAAAACTTTTTACAGGCCTCGATAAACTTGGATTTGCAATATCACTGGGTCAAGAATTCGTTTGTAAGCAGCTCTGTGTTGTATAAAGTTTCCATGGTGGAAAAAAGCTCTACCATACCATATTAATTGTGAATCGAAGCAACTAAGTCATTAACAAAAGAAGCAGGTATATTGATGCATAGAAAAAAGGAAAGTTGTTTACGTCCTATGTGTAAATAAATGACACCCATGTTTCTTATTAAGGATGTCCATTTATTAAAAATGCCTTTATAAACAAACAACATGCGGTCTCTATATTCTTTGACCTAGAAAAGGCATATGATACCACTTGGAAATATGGTATCCTTAAAGATCTTCATGAAATGGGTTTTAGGGGTCATACTCCTAATTTTATTAAAAACTTTCTCGAAAATCGAGAATTCAAAGTTCGGTTGGGGTCAACCCTCTCTGATGTCTTTGATCAAGAGATGGGTGTCCCGCAAGGTAGTATTTTATCTGTAACTCTTTTTAGCATTAAAATAAATAGCTTAGCTAAAGTTTTAAACAATAGCATAGATGGATCTCTCTTTGTTGATGACTTTGGCATCTCCTGTAGAGGGACACATATGCATGCTATTGAAAGGCAACTTCAACTTTGCCTCAACAAAATACAAAAATGGTCATTAGAAAACGGGTTTAAGTTTTCAAAGACCAAAACTTCCTGTATCCATTTCTGCAATAAACGCAAAATGCATAATGACCCTGAACTTGCAATTATCAATGGCAGTATTATTAAAGTCGTAAAAGAAGCTAAGTTTTTAGGAATCTTATTTGATTCCAAATTATCTTTTATTCCCCATATTAAAAGTCTCAAGGCTAAATGTCTTAAGGCATTGGATATTTTAAAGGTTTTATCCAATACACACTGGGGTGGTGATCAACCAACGTTACTTCATTTATACAGGTCACTTATCAGATCTAAACTGGATTACGGGTCTATTATTTATGGATCTGCCCGTAAATCATATTTAAAAGACCTTGATACAATTCATTACCAAGGTCTACGAATATGTTTGGGAGCTTTTAAAACGTCTCCAATTGATAGTTTATACGTGGAAGCTAATGAACCTCCACTGCATTTAAGGCGTACTAAATTATCTCTGCAATATGCCACAAAATTATTTGCAAATCCATCAAATCCGGCATTTCACTGTGTTTTTAATCCTCCTTATCTAGAGCTCTACAATAAAAAGGTTAATGCTATTGCACCTTTAGGAATACGTTTAAAATCACATTTAGAGGAATGTAATTTAAAACTAGATCTTATTAAAAAACACAAATTTACAGATGATCCACCTTGGCTTCTTGATAAACCAGAAGTCAATTTGGATTTAACAAACTATAAAAAGTCAGAAACAAGCCAAGACTTTTATCAACAGGAATTTGCTGCTATTAAAGATAGATATAGTCGTTTGATTCCTCCAATTATTAGAGAGGAACTACTAGTCCAAGAGATCATGGCTAAAATCCGGGTGAACGAGGCCAAAAGGTTTGAAGGTTGATTCTTGTAGGAAAATGTCCCTAGTTACTGAAAACCCATTTCTTACGCGTCAAATCGTTTCCGATTTTTTAATCAGAAACAGTTTTTGAAGAAAAGCCTCTGCAAATGTTAAATTTTGGTAAAAAATAAAAATTCCAGATTTTGAAGCATTTTGTGGCAAAAACAACACAAAAATGTTCATTCTATCTTTCATTGTGGACACATGATAGATTAAAATGCAAAACATCCTGACAGTTTTCCGATTTTGTGTCAAAATTTTAAAATAAGCGATAAAATCGATGCTGTAAACTGCGTTTTTATCATATCTACCGTCTTTCGATTCTTGTAAATCTGTTGTTTATGCATTAAATATGACAAACTATATATTTTTATAAAGCCTTGGTAGTGCTGTAGATAAAAATGTTACAAAACTTCGGAAATATGGAACCTTAATACCGTAGCAAATTATTATGTTTCCCCTACCCCAAAAATACGAAAATGTCAAAAATTCATTATTTTGGCCCATGCTTGCCGATAAGTGTTTAAAACAAATCATTATTGTTTGTTACATCTCCCGTCTGTTCCCGACATATTTATAAAACAATTATATGTAGAGTGCTTGGTGATTTTATATGAAAATTTGCACTTTTCATGTAACAGTTTGGAAAATGAGTTTTCATTAAATCATTTGTACTCTACTTCTTGTAATTTTGTTATATAGGCATTGAATCTCGAGATTTATATATGTATTGCCATGGTATATTTGAGTCTGACAACATAAAAAACTATCGGAAATACCGAAGTTTATAGACGAAACGGATAAATTTATTTCCCCTACCCCAAAATTGAAAAACATGTGAAAATCCATTTTTATGCAATATATGCCGATTTGTGTTTCTAATGAAGATTTCGAGCAAAAGTACCCGCAACAATGATAAAACAAGCTTCGAGGATTTTAAATATTTGTGAAATGCTTTAGCTTAAGGACAGATAGGACTAACTAATATAATAAAATTGCTTATTTTATTCATTTATATGTAAAATGCTGTAAGAAAAAAGGAGCTTTGCCTCTTGTATTTTTGTTATTTAGGCATTGAATCTCGACTGTTATCTATTGACGTAATTCCTTGACATATAACAGTCTAATTACACCAAAAACTGTCGGAAATAGCAAAGCTTGTAGATGAGGCGAATAAATTTATTTCCCCTACCCCAAAATTGCAAAAAATGTGAAAACCCTGTTTTAGCCAATATGTAACAATTAGTATTTCTAATGGAAGTTTCAAGCAAATGTGCATGTAAGAATGGAAAAAGAAGCTTGAAGGATACAAAATAATTTACAAAATGCATCATTTCAATGGCAGATTGGTCTAATTATTCATAGAAAAATGCCTACTTCTTTCATTTTCAATTCAATGTGCTATGGCAAAAAAGAATCTTCGCTGTTTGTATTTTTGTTATATAGGCATTGACTTTCAAATATCAGATATTGATTCAATGCGCTTACACTAAAATAAAAACATGAAAATATTTCGGAAATGTCAATTTTGGTAGCTGTCATGAATCAATTGATTTCCCCGTCTCCAAAATATGAAAACATAGAAACCCTCTCCAGCTAAGAAGTCATAGCTTACCTTTTTGCATTAGAAGAAATATAAAAAAAATTGTCATATGAATTCACACAAAAGGGTATACTAGTATTTGAGGCATGTATGCAAATAATAGTACAAATGTAAGTGAACGGATATGTTTTCAGATTGGTAAAAAAGCAATGTCATGAACCATATGCATGCGTTTAAATTCTACTCTGTATTCATAGAATGACAAGAAGAACACTAGCAATTCGGTAAATACTACTATACTTGAAAAGTTACAGTATGAATGCCGCATTTAAGTTAAGAAACATACTAGATCACAACTACAAATATAGAATACAGGGTCAAGTATGGAAAGTGAGGGTGAAAGGCACTGAATTTTATGTTGAACCACATTTGAATAAAACACATCGTAACTATTAAAACAACGACTGGACCCTCTGGCAAAAGACTAAAAGTCAACTGATAGAAATCCAAAATATTTGCAAATAAGACAATGCGCAAAAATAATTGTGTAAGTGTTACGCACTCTAAACATTTAAAATAATCAACACTTTGCCATTTGGAAGGCAGTGTCAGTCAGTCTTTGGACAAATCCTTAAAATCATCTTCAAAATTACAAACCATTTACTTGGACATGCATATAAATCTACGTCCTTCCTCTTAAAATGATTAAAGACACATTAAGGTGACACAGGTCTGTTTGTCGAACAGTACCTGATGGAATGGCAGAGAGTGGTTACTATGATCAGCTCTTCTTTGGTTTCTGTTAATCTCTAACAATAAATTAGTTGAATTGAAATGACTTTTCTTGTTACTACTTTCACTCTCAATTTTGATTTCACATGTGGTGACAGGAGACGGTTACCCTTCCCGAGCACCCGGATTTTTCCCCTGCCAATGTTTACGTGTTTAACTTTGCCAGTTTTTTAACTTCGTTTTTGTTATTGTGATATAATAATTATGTTTGTGTTTATGTTTACTGATTTACACAGCGCATTTAATCAGTTCTCTATTGCCTCAATTCAAAAATGTTTTTTATAACATTGATCTCTTTCTATTTGTCAGTTGAACACTTTACTCATATCATCATACCCATTGTTCCATCGATCTTTGCAACTCCGGTAATGTTAGCAATTCACTTTTTCAATCCGTCCTTTGCTGTCCATATCTACTTATTTTAGCTAAAACATAAGTATCTACGGGGTTTATATTCTCAATCCGAAAGCATTTCTTATATCCGTGATTCTCCTTTTTTCTGGTTTTCTATGACCTCGGCTATATTATGTAGTAGTTTACCTATTATTCGTGATTATATGGCAAAAGAAGTTTACTAAACCATATTTGTTATTACTAAAAACCCCGTTTATCAAAGATTGCAGCCACATTTACATAACTTTGCAACTTTTTTCTGGTGCCATCATTTTATTAAGAATTGACCTAATGTACAATTTCAGTCTCTGCTAAAAACTTGTATTCTTAAAAGAACGTGGCACTGGGCACCTGGTAACAGGCTTAAGGTTGAAAGGTGTCCAATACCACTTTGTTTTATCATTATAATATGGCCAGGCAATTTGTGATGTGATAGCTATTAATAATTCCTTTAAAAGATACAAAGATGGAGTTATTGGACATAGAAATTTTGTCAGTTTGAAGTGAAATTGAAAATTTTACGGAGTGTGCAGACTTTTTAAAATAAGATTTAATGGAGACCGACAATGTACATTAGGTCACTTCAAAATTAAATGATTCCACAAGAATAAATTGCAAAGTTTTGTAAAATGTGGCTACAATCTTTGATAGACGGGTTTTGGTAATAATGAATATGGTTTAGAAAGCTCATGGATCTGATTGAACTTTATCGAATGGAGATATGTCTTATAAAACCCAATAGCTTTATATAAAACCATAACCAGAAATGCCTTACACTAAGTTTTACCATATTTTAATATTATGTTTCACTAGAGATGACATTATTTGCAATTATTATTTTATAGTATTAGGTTGTTCGAAAAGATATGTGTATTTTAATTTTTCACACGTGGCGGGTGTAATTGCTAAACAGGAGGTGCTTAAGGAGCACCCCGCCAAATTTGCTATTTTGGAAGATTTTACTTTTGTGGGATTGTGATCTTGACAAGATTGGTATGTTTGTTTTTGATTTTCAAGTTTAAATATGAATATTTCATAATTTCTTTCCTTAATTAAAAAAATCATTTTGCTATGACTTTGAATCATTAAAACATAATTGTTGCATGGACACTTGCTTAAAACCTTCACCAAAAGCATACATGGCCTAAAAAGTTTTTTTCACACTTTTGGGGTAGGGGAAATAAATTTATTGGCCTTATTTACAAGCTTTGCTATTTCCGACAGATTTTGGTGTTATTAGACTCTTATATGTCAAGGAATTACGTCAATAGATAACAGTCGAGATTCAATGCCTAAATAACAAAAATACAAGAGGCAAAGCTCCTTTTTTCTTATAGCATTTTACATATAAATGAATAAAATAAGCAATTTTATTATATTAGTTAGTCCTATCTGTCCTTAAGCTAAAGCATTTCACAAATATTTAAAATCCTCGAAGCTTGTTTTATCATTGTTGCGGGTACTTTTGCTCGAAATCTTCATTAGAAACACAAATCGGCATATATTGCATAAAAATGGATTTTCACATGTTTTTCAATTTTGGGGTAGGGGAAATAAATTTATCCGTTTCGTCTATAAACTTCGGTATTTCCGATAGTTTTTTATGTTGTCAGACTCAAATATACCATGGCAATACAGAAATATATAAATCTCGAGATTCAATGCCTATATAACAAAATTACAAGAAGTAGAGTACAAATGATTTAATGAAAACTCATTTTCCAAACTACTGTTACATGAAAAGTGCAAATTTTCATATAAAATCACCAAGCACTCTACATATAATTGTTTTATAAATATGTTGGGAACAGACGGGAGATGTAACAAACAATAATGATTTGTTTTAAACACTTATCGGCAAGCATGGGCCAAAATAATGAATTTTTGACATTTTCGTATTTTTGGGGTAGGGGAAACATAATAATTTGCTACGGTATTAAGGTTCCATATTTCCGAAGTTTTGTAAAATTTTTATCTACAGCACTACCAAGGCTTTATAAAAATATATAGTTTGTCATATTTAATGCATGAACAACAGATTTACAAGAATCGAAAGACGGTAGATATGATAAAAACGCAATTTACAGCATCTATTTTATCGCTTATTTTAAAATTTTGACACAAAATCGGAAAACTGTCAGGATGTTTTGCATTTTAATCTATCATGTGTCCACAATGAAAGATAGAATGAACATTTTTGTGTTGTTTTTGCCACAAAATGCTTCAAAATCTGGAATTTGTATTTTTTACCAAAATTTAACATTTGCAGAGGCTTTTCTTCAAAAACTGTTTCTGATTAAAAAATCGGAAACGATTTGACGCGTAAGAAATGGGTTTTCAGTAACTAGGGACATTTTCCTACAAGAATCAACCTTCAAACCTTTTGGCCTCGTTCACCCGGATTTTAGCCATGATCTCATTTATAAATACTGATGGATCAAAAACTGCTGGTCGGGTATCAGCGGCCGCAGTTATTGGAGACGAAATAATAAGTATTCGCCTTCCAAATGAAAGCTCTATATTCACAGCTGAGGCTAAAGCAATATTGCTTGCTTTACAGTTTATTTCAAAATCGCCTCATAACAATTTTATTATATGCTCTGACTCTTTATCTGTCCTTCGGGCAATAAAGAACAGGAAGTTTGATCACCCTCTCATCAGTGAAATTCTGGAATTGCATACTTCAATTACATATGCAGTTTCAGATTTTAATAAAATAATACATTATTGTTGGTTACCTAGCCATGTTGGTATTAAAGGCAACACAAAAGCCGATTCAGCTGCTAAAGCAGCATTGTCTAAAAGCATAACTTCTAGCTTAATTTCGCATACTGATTTAAAACCATTGATATACAATTATATCAATGGTCAAGTCATTGGAATAGCCAAGAACATAATAAATTATTTTCTATTCAGCCTTGTCTGGGATTTACACCTTTGTCCCAGTATAATAGGCATGAAAGTATTGTTCTTCGGCGCTGTAGAATCGGCCATAGTTATTTTACACATTCTTTTATATTGAAGGGAGAACAACCTCCCCAATGTATCCCTTGTCAAAGTCAACAATCTATCCAACACATTTTGCTGGATTGTGTTGACTTTGCACATACAAGGGATACTTTTTATTCAGCATTATCAATGCAAGATCTTTTTAGTAATGTCAGTGGACATCAAATTTTAAACTTCCTTCGGGAAATTAACTTGTATCATAAAATATAATTGTTTTATCATATATAACCCAGTGTTTTATTTATAAATTGTCTGTGATATAACTGGTTTTTATCAGTTTAGCAATAGTTTTATTCAAATTTATTTCTTGTTCTTTTTATTTCTACATTTTATACTTTGTGTTATAGATACTATTGTATCTTTTACTTTTTCTAGCCGCGAATAGCTGCAATAATGCTGATGCGGCTTTAAACAATAACTCACTCACTCACTTATTAAGGATGTCATAATCATGTCAAAAAGTTACCGGATTATCTTAAGATAGTCTTTAGACACCTAGCACGCTGTAGTAAATGTAGGATAGTTTTCAAGACATGTTGCAAATTAAGATGTTAGAAACATGACTTGAGACCAAGAGGGCGCAGAATAATTGAGCGAAAATAACAAAACTCCCAATGGACATTTAAATGACGACTTCACGTGGACATTTGAACGACAGATTATAAATATTACATTATTTTACGATGGACGTTTAAACGACAGTTTTAAATTACTTAACTATAAATGTTATCAAGTTTAAAGTTTTTTATCAGTTTTCTGAAATGTAGTGATAGGCGCTTAATGGATTTTATAAATTTAAATTTGGTACTTTTCGAAAACTTTATACTTTATATCTCCCTGCGATAAGCAGGGCAACATACTTGAGTTTGACTAAAGGAAGAGGTTAAGAAAAATGTCAATTAAATATCTACCATATATTTGCAATTTCGCTTAAATGAGTTAAAATTCTGTCGCTCAAATGTCCATTACTTCGTTGCTCAAACGTTTTTTCTCGGTCTTTTGTCCTGTGCTTTCGATAAAATGTCCAACGCCGGCCTAAGATAGATCGTAAGACCATCATAAGACATCGCTTAGTCATAAGACACTTTCATAAAACTGTTGGCAAAAACGCACGATTACGGAATTCTCACCGCCTAATTTCGTCCCACTCGGGAAATTTCTAGTGACAGAAAAATCCACACCATTGCGTTGTAGATAAAGGAATCTTGACTGTGACAACATTACTTCCCTTCCCACAAAACGATACATGCAATTGTGCTATAATTACGGTGTTTAATTGAGAAAGTATAGACAATGCTATTTACGGCGTATAATGGCATTTTATAGAATAAAAATAATTGTTCAGAAAATGTAACATCTAATTTTACACATGTTAAAATATTTTAATTGAAATAAGCAGTTATAAATAATCGTAGAATTTGGAATTACAACTTGGACAGACATTTTCATAGAACTGAATTGCCAAACGAAATATTCGTTCACGATACGACACGCATGGTTATTGAGTGCACGTGTAAATACACAATATAGTTTTTTCCAATTGGATATCCAAAGCTCGAATTTAAAAACAAGACTTATGATTGGTAAAAGACGTATTTAATCACCAAACGTACCTGTTTGAAGATTATCGGTGTTGTTTTGGAACAAAGAAGCTTAGTATCATATATCAAAATATTTTAGTATATTACAATAAGTCCTTTTCATAGGCTAAATTTAAACCAATAAGCATCAAGGACACAGAAATTAGTATATAGGTCATAAACTTGTAGTAAACACTGAGATTCAAGGGTGTAAATAATCAGCATCTTTAGTTACACACCGAGATGCTTCTGATAAACAGCTTGACATGTATAAATAGCCAGCGAAATCGTGACATTCATTCATAATTTACCAAACAACAGAAAAGTTAAGATGGACTTCAAGTTCTGCTGGGCTGCAGCCCTGGTGTCAACTTGCTTACTGCTTTCCACAGTACTGGGAAATGAGGTAATGCGAATTTATTTAATATTTCTTTTGTAACAGAAAAGGGTTAATGTACATATTTTAGAATCATTATATTATATTCTTTTAATTTTTTCTGCAAAAGGAAACTAATGTTTTAATTGTGTATCCTTTTTAATGATATAAGTGTTGAATAAGAGTTTAAATTAAAAAAAAATCCTGTACAAAAACAAAACAAATAAATAAATATATGTATAAATAAATAAATAAGTAAATAAATGACTAAATAAATAAATACATAAATAACATGTAGAACTTAAAATATCACTTAAAATCGGAAATACATGTACATGTGTCGAATGAAAAAGTGCCGTTTAAATTATTGTCATCAAAAACAATATACTGCTTATATTCAAAATTATTTTTAAACAAATATCAATTGAATAAATTATAAAATGAAGTCTGATCCTTGAATTAAATTAGCGATTTCATGTCAAAATTTTAAAAACCTATTCAGACTTTACTGCACAATAATCAGTTACACCACGTTTTGCATCTCAGTCTTTATGCTTGCGGACACCTTGAATTTGGAAATTTAATGGGAGTTGGATGTTTAATTTGAAGCTCAGTTATACTAACCAATTAGTTGTAGGAATTCTCTATCTTAATTAGAAAGTAATAATTTTCAAAATACCTGTAAAAACGTTGTGCAAACAATTACTTTCATGAAATGAGATAAATTTAAAAACATACTTCTACAATAGATATTGTTATAACATTTTGAACTTTCGCTAACGATTATGTTACGCTAACTGAGATTTTACCGCTCTGCTTCACATCTGCAAATTCACTGTTTACTTTAATTAAAATTTTATGAAATAAATGTACACTTTACACAAGAAGGGCGTTTTACCAGAAATAAAAATGAGAAATTTTCGGAATAGTTAGACTCTTTCCGTAATCTTAGCGAAAACGGCTGGATTGTTTAGACCAAATCAGGAATTTTTAGACGAAATCCGGAATAATCGGCCAAAATTCGGAATAATAGTAGAATATTTTTACGGTAATGTTTACGGAGTTTAAAACATTACGGTTATTGTCTGATTATTCAGGAAAGTATCCGTGATTATTCCGCCGGGCGAAAGGCTTATCATTACGGTGAAAGTATTATTATTTAGGCAAATGTCCCATTATTATCGTAAAACACTTCAAAATATTTAAATTGTTTTTATATTTGCCAGAATAATCAGACTTTTACCGTATTTATCATTCTTTTACTAGAAAAACCAGACACTTGCCGGAATTTTTAGATTCCAGAAAATTTACAGTGAAAAAATGGTCTAAATATTCCGGATTTGGCCCGATTATTCCGAATTTAGCTGATTTAATTCTTTTCTGGATTATTCCGGCTTTTCGATAAGATTAAGTTATATGTCCTACTATTTTAAATTTAGCAATTATTCCGGTAAAACCCCCTTCTAGTGTTGCCATGTACTGAATTAAAATGATTCTTTTGTTATAAATCAAAATCACCACATTGGTTTATCCCCAAAATAGTCCTTGGATTTTCGTAATTTACACACTTTTTTTGATTAATTTGTTTCTTTATTTTAGAGAAATGAATGTTTATCATGATTTATTGAAACGGCTAATACATGTATTTTCTTTTTGCCAAATTCAGTTAATTTTGAAAATATATATTTGAACCTGAATTGATTGTCAAAATGACTTTGAATTTCACAATACATTAACAATTAACAAAGTTAATAAAATTTCAAATACATGTATGCGAAAATAAAGTCAAATGAAATCATATTTCAGGAATGATTGCGAAAATAGAGTCAGGGCCATGCATGCAATTTTGTAATTCAAATATTAAATATAACATGATTCACTTTGTCTAGTAGTAATAGCTGTCGGTTTTTTATTGTTTAAATGATTTCGATAATTATCACCGTAAATATAGGAAATGCACGGCTGATCGGAATCTTCGATGTTCATTTTAATTTTCATTTATTATTATTATTATTATTATTATTTTATTATTATTATTATTATATTATTATTATTATTATTATTATTTAGTCTTTTATCTTTAAAAGTTATCAATTTTACAGGTAAGATTATATTTTATGATTTGTTTATTTATTTCTTTTTCTTTTTTTTATTATATTTATTATTAGTTTTTCTATATATCTATATAACACAGGATGCGTCACCGGATATCTATTTCCTTCATATAAAATCGGACATCAAGTACAGATTTGCTACTACCCTAGTGACCAGTAAAGTGGTCAATCCAGACAATATCTCCAGAGAGGTCATATTTGACGTCACACTGCCCAATGAAGCCTTCATGACTAATTTCACACTGTGAGTATAATCTACATCGAATGTATAATGGACTTTTAACAACATGTAAATACTATAAACTTTAAATTTCATCACTTGTTATTTATGAATGGTACATTTGTTATGTCCTTATTTTGAATTTTTACTAAAATAATGCATTCAGAATCAGTTGTCACGTTCATGTGGTGATTTTTAATGCATTATTTTAATCAAAATTCAAAATCAGCACATGGCACATCTGTAAACGAGTTTTGACATAGACATATAGCCTATATATCCGATATTTATCCTATAATTTAAATGAAAAATTAAACGTTGAGTTGTTTATGTTAAAATGGTTTTCCAATTGTGATTTTTTTTAAAAATGCATTCATTTCAATTTATTCGATACTGTTATTAAATAAATAAACAAATAAAAATAAGGTTTTTAGATAAAACTCCCGAGTTTCAATTTTATATCTATATGTTAACCTTTATTGTTCTTGTTAGTTGGTAAAAAATTCATTTCCAAATATACTATAGATGGTAACACAACTTTACCAAGCTCCTTGTAAAACATTTTAAACAAGAAGAACATATTGGGTTTTGTTCAATGTTTTTGGTGTTTTTATATCTATTTTACTTCTAGTATATATTTAATGTAGAGAAATCAATAACACTATACATATTGGGGAAGTAAAGGAGAAAGAGGCAGCAAAAAGACAATACCAAGAAGCAAAAAATAGAGGACAAAGTGCAGGATACATCGGAACAAAGTAAGTAATTGTTCAACAAAATATAGAATCTAGTAGTGTCTTTCCATGTGGCCGACATCAGAGGGTTATTATGACTGAGTGGTCTGAATCGCAGCCCGTCTGATCTACCGTTTAGCTGTGCTCGAATCTTATTCGGGACGCATCCAAATGTGAGAAGGTTGGTGGTTTTAATTTCTCCAGGCACTCAGATTTCCTTATACATTCAATAATTGATTACAATGATATAAGTGAAAAAAAATTGACCACGTGTAAGTGAAAAATTAGACTAGGACGTTAAACACTGTTACTCCACGCCATGATTCCACTTTCATGATTGATGACCTTGGAGGGAATGACTGAACAAACCACAGTACAAGTCTATATTACTTGGATTGTTCTTTTTATTGTAGAATTTGCGTATTCAAATAATGCCCCGTCTTTTAATTTTACAAATTATTCTAAAAAATGAACGACTTTATTTGACTTCTCGTCTGGAGGTTCAATCTTTGGACTTCATTAGGCGTTGAAATTCATTAATAGTTGTTACAACGTTTCACTCATACGTACCGCATCTAGTCCTACTTGTTTCTTTGACACGATATACTAAACATGTATCTTATTCAAGATTTTTTTTCAGATAAATATACTGAGATGTTTTTGAAAAGCTTCAAGACATACATGTACATTACATAGCTAAACGACTAATTAAACTTACACGTCTATTAGTTTGCAATGAAATACACTCCATACATTCGTAACAGAATGTTCATTTATTTAATATTAACATGCATAATTGTTTATTGTTTTAAAAAAAACCTTTAATTGTTTAAGGTGTTCTGTTTTCAAGGTAGGGGTGGTTTTGACCACTGTCAATATCATTGTCACGTTATTATTTTACCATTAGACACAGTATAATGTCGAGTTTTACAGCCCGTTTTGGACAACTGATTTGTAAGATAGCGTAAAAGAGTTATTCTTTTGATGAAATGAGAGTTACATATCGGATCGTTAAAAATAGATTCATTTCTAGATGCAATGTTTACATGATTTGATTGTTTTACATTTTAGGCCAAGAGAGACGAACAAATTTAACATCAAAGTCAACGTTGAAGCATTACAAAGCGTCGTGTTTAACCTTACATACAAAGAAATACTTCGTCGAAAAACAGGCAAATATTGTCATGTGATATACATCGACCCTGGACAGACGGTAAAGGATTTCCAGATAGAGGTCGCTATTCAGGAATCAAGGGACATAACTTCACTAAATGTTCCGCCAATAAGAGATGACCTGTTAACAAATGTTATCATTAGTGATTCAGGTATAGTTGACATCACTTGTGTATTGTTTTCTTTTGTAGTCTATTTTGTTGTACCCGGTTCTAAGTTCCTTTGTTTTTGCTATCTACATGTACAGTACCGGCATTTCGAAAATTTAAAACTGAATTAAAAAAAGTAGTCAAAAGTTCAGCGGACAGCCGATGGTAAAATAGCTGTCGAGATAGAATGTATAGCTAACGGCGGCCGTTGTATCATATACTATATTTTGCCAAAGTATGAAAAACAGTTACTTAAAACATAATATGTACTGTCATTTTTTTTAATTTAATCGAAGATTTTAAAATAATTATTTGATGTATCGAGATCTCGAATCTTTTTATGATACATAAAATAGATTATACAGTCGAACTAATTCTATATAAAATATTTTTCAGCAACAGAAAATGTTGCAGAAATTAGTAGACCAACCGAGCGTACTGCTTATATTTTATATAGACCTAGCGTTGGAGAACAGACTAGATCTTCAGAGACTGGGTTATCCGGACAATTTGTTGTTGAATACGATGTAGACAGAGAAAAAGATGCAGGAGACTTGTTGGTGAGTTGTTCACATGTACATTGCATGAAGTTTGTCTTTAATTAAAAAGGGTATGCGTATCATAATTAAGCCAGGATTTTAATATATAATGGATTTTTGCTTGTGTCAAAAAATCGTAATTATGTCGATTTATTACAATTGCAAGCTGAAGTTATTTCAATACATGACTGTCTTTATGGAAAATTTAGTTTATTTTGTGTGTCATTACATAACAATGGGACATCTTGTCCATATCTGTGTCATCATCATATGTCACCACAGATTTAGTTTATATAAAAACAAGATGTGTATGATTGCAATCAAGGCTTATACTTCTCATAGCATAATGTTGTAATGAACCCCAAATCAACCTGAACAATCCAGACAAAATTGAAAAAAGCAGACGATTCTTATTTTATATTTTACATTAGATAAAGTGTGATAGTAGTAGCTTTGAACCCTTTTAACTTGCGTACTAACAATGACGCAATGTATGTGCTGACTATATCGCTGTAAAATAGCTATCAGACACACACGTACACACACACACACACACACACACACACACATATACACACACACCGAACATGGGGAATGAATGGGGGTTGTATATCTTTAGTATAAATATAAACAATTTAGAATACTTCAGCTGTAATATGATGTGACCATGTTTCTATTTAGCTTATTTCGTCAATCAGGAGTGAAATCTGAATTATTCAATATTTATTGTAGGTTGTAAATGGCTACTTCGTACATTTCTTTGCACCAGAAGGAATTGAACCGCTACCGAAAGACGTTCTCTTTATTTTGGATAAAAGTAGTTCTATGAGTGGCCGGAAAATATCACAGTTAAAGACAGCCATGACAAATATCTTAGATGACATGCAGGAAGAAGATCGCTTTAATATCATGACGTTTAATGGGGATACTAGCTACTGGATACCAGGGCAGTTAATTGAAGCTAATGAGGATAATATCAACCAGGCTAAAAGATATGTCAATAATATCAGAGCTGATGGAAGTAAGCTATTTTAGAAAGCGAAATAGCTAAACGTTGTTTTTTTTTACTTTTATCGAGACATCGCCAGCTACAGGTGAAGTAATATAAAATGAATATTAATATGTTTGTTTTTTTATTCTATCGTAATTGACTGTTGACAATGAACATTTAAAGATTTTAGTCACAATTTCTTTTCCGTGCCATGCTTACAGCTACACGTATAGAACTACCGCACTTTCATCCATATACAAAGGATCTTGACAAGAACAAGCATTCATTTTTTTATTTTACGGCATCACTGGACTTAATGCAAATTTAAATCCAAAGTTTTTATAATCAATGGTCTCGATATGTTTTGTCTTTTGCTCGCATTTTTATAATCAATGGTTCTAATATGTTTTGTTTTTCGCATTTTTATAATCAGTAGTTTTATTTTTTTTATTTTCATTTTTATAAGTAATAATCTCAATTTGTTTCGTTTTCTGTTCACATTTTGAGCGTTTATTTTGTTTTACATAGTTCACTGTTTGTTATAGTGACTAATATTGATGAATCGATGACGGAAGGTATTAAACTGTTATCATCACAATCAACTCAGGAAAGAGCACGTGTCCTGATATTTTTGACAGATGGACAACCAACTTCTGGAAACACCAACCTCGAAGGAATATTATCAAATGTCTGCAGGTACAACGAAATGAAGATTCCTGTTTTCACTCTTGCCTTTGGAACAGGTGCAGATTACAACTTTTTGAAGAAAATGGCGAATCAAAATGATGGTTTTGGAAGAAAAATTTATGAAGATTCGGACGCAGCATTGCAAATTACAGGTTTCTATGACGAAATATCAACAGTTTTATTAAAGGACGTGTCATTCACATATTTGGACCGCGAAGTTGAAAAAGATACCCTTACAAATATAAAATTCAAGACATATTTTAAAGGCTCTGAACTCATAGTAGCTGGAAGATTGTCGAATGCTGGACAACAATGGGGTATATCTTCCTCAATACTAGTTGACAGCATAGAGGGAATTCTTAATTTGACTATGCCAAATGAGATAACCACACATACGGGTTTTGATTTGATTAAAGATGGAGATTTTGTGAACATTTCTGAGCAAGTGTGGGCGTATTTGACAATCAAACAAAAACTGAAACAGAAGGACGCCAGCACCAATGAAACTGAACAGGAAATGTTAAAACAACAAATACTAGATATGTCATTAAAGGTAAGTAGTTACCGAAATACTTAATCGTGGCTCTAAAATACTGAAATACTTAATCATGAATCTAAAATTGTTTATTGTTGATCAAAAGCAAGACTGGTGATAGGTGTATAAGGACTCCCTATGTGCATACAGTCCAACCTGCCTTAAAGGACACCTCTATATAAGGACCACCTGCTTATAAAGGCCAGTAGAATCGTATCCCAACTTTTCTTCATTCTTATTATTTGAACTGTCTATAAAGACCACCAGCCCATAAAGGCGACTTTAACTGGTTTCTTTGGGTGGCCTTTATAGACAGATTTGACTGTATATAGGTTCTATGATGGTTCATCTCCTTTGTGTACCGAGACCTCAGTGACCGAATTATAAGGATGCGCTTACTGATCACATCATTTCTCAACGTCATGATTCAAATTCATTTCGGAACAGATTCCAATGATAGAAAGTTTGTCAGTTCATTCGGAAAAAAGTTAGTGATTTTCACGGAGCAGTCCGGCTTTTCTCCACTATCCCAGAAATAACAGCTTAATCTAAATGAAATAATCTTGACAGGGGCGCTGACCATTATTACTCCACTTGGATCCTTGTATCATTGATTATATCTACTACATTAATTTTGCAAAAATTAAACGATATTTCTTAAAACTAATCAACTGACTTCATGAACATGTCATACAAAAGAAGGGATTTAAATGAACAGATTTATAAACTAGAAAATAGTTACATTATTTACATAACCTGAATTGGATAAATATGTGGACCATCATTTGAACATAAGTAATACTATTAACTTTAATTGAAAGCAAGCAGTCAGTTTCTGATTTCTCGGCTCATAATATTTCTAAATAAAAACATAGTTTAACATAAAAATCTATGTCTTAACTACAATAACATAAACAAAGTAAGGTTTTGAAAAGCAGTAAATCAAGTTAGTCCTGCAAAATTAAATTTCAAAACAGTTTTGACAGTGCCGAATTTAATTTTAGCGCAACGTTGGTAGTGCCAAGTTCATAATGTCAATATGGCACCAATAATAAATTATAACCTCGCATACATTTTGTAACAATATTCCATCATTATGATAGTTTTTATCTAAAATGTCAACATTTGCATTTTGTGTTTCCTTTCAAAAAGATTATAAGTATCTGGTAGTTTTGTAAGCAAGAGTTGCCAGTTCATGGAGAGGACATGTGTGTCTCTGTCAGTAGAAGAAACATATATATGTTTGTGTGACAGTCTATCGGTAGATAACATATATATGTTTGTGTGACAGTCTATCGGTAGATAACATATATATGTTTGTGTGACAGTCTATCGGTAGATAACATATATATGTTTGTGTGACAGTCTATCGGTAGATAACATATATATGTTTGTGTGACAGTCTATCGGTAGATAACATATATGTGTTTGTGTGACAGTCTATCGGTAGATAACATATATATGTTTGTGTGACAGTCTATCGGTAGATAACATATATATGTTTGTGTGACAGTCTATCGGTAGATAACATATATGTGTTTGTGTGACAGTCTATCGGTAGATAACATATATATGTTTGTGTGACAGTCTATCGGTAGATAACATATATATGTTTGTGTGACAGTCTATCGGTAGATAACATATATGTGTTTGTGTGACAGTCTATCGGTAGATAACATATATTGTTTGTGTGACAGTCTATCGGTAGATAACATATATATGTTTGTGTGACAGTCTATCGGTAGATAACATATATATGTTTGTGTGACAGTCTATCGGTAGATATATGTGTTTGTGTGACAGTCTATCGGTAGATAACATATATGTTTGTGTGACAGTCTATCGGTAGATAACATATATATGTTTGTGTGACAGTCTATCGGTAGATAACATATATGTTTGTGTGACAGTCTATCGGTAGATAACATTATATGTTTGTGTGACAGTCTATCGGTAGATAACAATATATGTTTGTGTGACAGTCTATCGGTAGATATATGTGTTTGTGTGACAGTCTATCGGTAGATAACATATATGTGTTTGTGTGACAGTCTATCGGTAGATAACATATATATGTTTGTGTGACAGTCTATCGGTAGATAACATATATATGTTTGTGTGACAGTCTATCGGTAGATAACATATATGTGTTTGTGTGACAGTCTATCGGTAGATAACATATATATGTTTGTGTGACAGTCTATCGGTAGATAACATATATATGTTTGTGTGACAGTCTATCGGTAGATAACATATATATGTTTGTGTGACAGTCTATCGGTAGATAACATATATATGTTTGTGTGACAGTCTATCGGTAGATAACATATATATGTTTGTGTGACAGTCTATCGGTAGATATATGTGTTTGTGTGACAGTCTATCGGTAGATAACATATATATGTTTGTGACAGTCTATCGGTAGATAACATATATATGTTTGTGTGACAGTCTATCGGTAGATAACATATATATGTTTGTGTGACAGTATATCGGTAGATAACATATATGTGTTTGTGTGACAGTCTATCGGTAGATAACATATATGTTTGTGTGACAGTCTATCGGTAGATAACATATATATGTTTGTGTGACAGTCTATCGGTAGATAACATATATATGTTTGTGTGACAGTCTATCGGTAGATAACATATATATGTTTGTGTGACAGTCTATCGGTAGATAACATATATATGTTTGTGTGACAGTCTATTGGTAGATAACATAATATGTTTGTGTGACAGTCTATCGGTAGATAACATATATATGTTTGTGTAACAGTCTATTGGTAGATAACATATATATGTTTGTGTGACAGTCTATCGGTAGATATATGTGTTTGTGTGACAGTCTATCGGTAGATAACATATATATGTTTGTGTGACAGTCTATCGGTAGATAACATATATATGTTTGTGTGACAGTCTATCGGTAGATAACATATATGTGTTTGTGTGACAGTCTATCGGTAGATAACATATATATGTTTGTGTGACAGTCTATCGGTAGATATATGTGTTTTGTGACAGTCTATCGGTAGATAACATATATATGTTTGTGTGACAGTCTATCGGTAGATAACATATATATGTTTGTGTGACAGTCTATCGGTAGATAACATATATATGTTTGTGTCACAGTCTATCGGTAGATAACATATATGTTTGTGTGACAGTCTATCGGTAGATATCATATATGTGTTTGTGTGACAGTCTATCGGTAGATAACATATATATGTTTGTGTGACAGTCTATCGGTAGATAACATATATATGTTTGTGTGACAGTCTATCGGTAGATAACATATATATGTTTGTGTGACAGTCTATCGGTAGATAACATATATATGTTTGTGTGACAGTCTATCGGTAGATAACATATATATGTTTGTGTGACAGTCTATCGGTAGATAACATATATATGTTTGTGTGACAGTCTATCGGTAGATAACATATATATGTTTGTGTGACAGTCTATCGGTAGATAACATATATGTGTTTGTGTGACAGTCTATCGGTAGATAACATATATATGTTTGTGTGACAGTCTATCGGTAGATAACATATATATGTTTGTGTGACAGTCTATCGGTAGATAACATATATATGTTTGTGTGACAGTCTATCGGTAGATAACATATATGTGTTTGTGTGACAGTCTATCGGTAGATAACATATATATGTTTGTGTGACAGTCTATCGGTAGATAACATATATATGTTTGTGTGACAGTATATCGGTAGATAACATATATGTGTTTGTGTGACAGTCTATCGGTAGATAACATATATATGTTTGTGTGACAGTCTATCGGTAGATAACATATATATGTTTGTGTGACAGTCTATCGGTAGATAACATATATATGTTTGTGTGACAGTCTATCGGTAGATAACATATATATGTTTGTGTGACAGTCTATCGGTAGATATATGTGTTTGTGTGACAGTCTATCGGTAGATAACATATATATGTTTGTGTGACAGTCTATCGGTAGATAACATATATATGTTTGTGTCACAGTCTATCGGTAGATAACATATATATGTTTGTGTGACAGTCTATCGGTAGATAACATATATGTGTTTGTGTGACAGTCTATCGGTAGATAACATATATATGTTTGTGTGACAGTCTATCGGTAGATAACATATATATGTTTGTGTGACAGTCTATCGGTAGATAACATATATATGTTTGTGTGACAGTCTATCGGTAGATAACATATATATGTTTGTGTGACAGTCTATCGGTAGATAACATATATATGTTTGTGTGACAGTCTATCGGTAGATAACATATATATGTTTGTGTGACAGTCTATCGGTAGATAACATATATGTGTTTGTGTGACAGTCTATCGGTAGATAACATATATATGTTTGTGTGACAGTCTATCGGTAGATAACATATATATGTTTGTGTGACAGTCTATCGGTAGATAACATATATATGTTTGTGTGACAGTCTATCGGTAGATAACATATATGTGTTTGTGTGACAGTCTATCGGTAGATAACATATATATGTTTGTGTGACAGTCTATCGGTAGATAACATATATATGTTTGTGTGACAGTATATCGGTAGATAACATATATGTGTTTGTGTGACAGTCTATCGGTAGATAACATATATATGTTTGTGTGACAGTCTATCGGTAGATAACATATATATGTTTGTGTGACAGTCTATCGGTAGATAACATATATATGTTTGTGTGACAGTCTATCGGTAGATAACATATATATGTTTGTGTGACAGTCTATCGGTAGATAACATATATATGTTTGTGTGACAGTCTATTGGTAGATAACATATATATGTTTGTGTGACAGTCTATCGGTAGATAACATATATATGTTTGTGTAACAGTCTATTGGTAGATAACATATATATGTTTGTGTGACAGTCTATCGGTAGATATATGTGTTTGTGTGACAGTCTATCGGTAGATAACATATATATGTTTGTGTGACAGTCTATCGGTAGATAACATATATATGTTTGTGTGACAGTCTATCGGTAGATAACATATATGTGTTTGTGTGATAGTCTATCGGTAGATAACATATATATGTTTGTGTGACAGTCTATCGGTAGATATATGTGTTTGTGTGACAGTCTATCGTTAGATAACATATATATGTTTGTGTGACAGTCTATCGGTAGATAACATATATATGTTTGTGTGACAGTCTATCGGTAGATAACATATATATGTTTGTGTCACAGTCTATCGGTAGATAACATATATATGTTTGTGTGACAGTCTATCGGTAGATAACATATATGTGTTTGTGTGACAGTCTATCGGTAGATAACATATATATGTTTGTGTGACAGTCTATCGGTAGATAACATATATATGTTTGTGTGACAGTCTATCGGTAGATAACATATATATGTTTGTGTGACAGTCTATCGGTAGATAACATATATATGTTTGTGTGACAGTCTATCGGTAGATAACATATATATGTTTGTGTGACAGTCTATCGGTAGATAACATATATATGTTTGTGTGACAGTCTATCGGTAGATAACATATATATGTTTGTGTGACAGTCTATCGGTAGATAACATATATGTGTTTGTGTGACAGTCTATCGGTAGATAACATATATATGTTTGTGTGACAGTCTATCGGTAGATAACATATATATGTTTGTGTGACAGTCTATCGGTAGATATATGTGTTTGTGTGACAGTCTATCGGTAGATAACATATATGTGTTTGTGTGACAGTCTATCGGTAGATAACATATATGTGTTTGTGTGACAGTCTATCGGTAGATAACATATATGTTTGTGTGACAGTCTATCGGTAGATAACATATATGTGTTTGTGTGACAGTCTATCGGTAGATAACATATATATGTTTGTGTGACAGTCTATCGGTAGATAACATATATGTGTTTGTGTGACAGTCTATCGGTAAATAACATATATATGTTTATGTGACAGCCTATCGGTAGATAACATATATATGTTTGTGTGACAGTCTATCGGTAGATAACATATATATGTGTTTGTGTGACAGTCTATCAGTAGATAACATATATGTGTTTGTGTGACAGTCTATCGGTAGATAACATATATATGTTTGTGTGACAGTCTATCGGTAGATAACATATATATGTTTGTATGACAGTCTATCGGTAGATAACATATGTGTTTGTATGACAGTCTATCGGTAGATTACATATATATGTTTGTATGACAGTCTATCGGTAGATAACATATATATGTTTGTGTGACAGTCTATCGGTAGATAACATATTTGTGTTTGTGTAACAGTCTATCGGTAGATAACATATATATGTTTGTGTGACAGTCTATCGGTAGATAACATATACGTGTTTGTGTGACAGTCTATCGGTAGATAACATATAGATGTTTTTGTGACAGTCTATCGGTAGATAACATATATATGTTTGTGTGACAGTCTATCGGTAGATAACATATATGTTTTGTGTGACAGTCTATCGGTAGATAACATATATATGTTTGTGTGACAGTCTATCGGTAGATAACATATATATGTTTGTGTGACAGTCTATCGGTAGATAACATATAATGTTTGTGTGACAGTCTATCGGTAGATAACATATATATGTTTGTGTGACAGTCTATCGGTAGATAACATATATATGTTTGTGTGACAGTCTATCGGTAGATAACATATATATGTTTGTGTGACAGTCTATCGGTAGATAACATATATGTGTTTGTGTGACAGTCTATCGGTAGATAACATATATATGTTTGTGTGACAGTCTATCGGTAGATAACATATATATGTTTGTGTGACAGTCTATCGGTAGATATATGTTTTGTGACAGTCTATCGGTAGATAACATATATGTGTTTGTGTGACAGTCTATCGGTAGATAACATATATGTGTTTGTGTGACAGTCTATCGGTAGATAACATATATATGTTTGTGTGACAGTCTATCGGTAGATAACATATATGTGTTTGTGTGACAGTCTATCGGTAGATAACATATATATGTTTGTGTGACAGTCTATCGGTAGATAACATATATGTGTTTGTGTGACAGTCTATCGGTAAATAACATATATATGTTTATGTGACAGCCTATCGGTAGATAACATATATATGTTTGTGTGACAGTCTATCGGTAGATAACATATATATGTGTTTGTGTGACAGTCTATCAGTAGATAACATATATGTGTTTGTGTGACAGTCTATCGGTAGATAACATATATATGTTTGTGTGACAGTCTATCGGTAGATAACATATATATGTTTGTATGACAGTCTATCGGTAGATAACATATGTGTTTGTATGACAGTCTATCGGTAGATTACATATATATGTTTGTATGACAGTCTATCGGTAGATAACATATATATGTTTGTGTGACAGTCTATCGGTAGATAACATATTTGTGTTTGTGTAACAGTCTATCGGTAGATAACATATATATGTTTGTGTGACAGTCTATCGGTAGATAACATATACGTGTTTGTGTGACAGTCTATCGGTAGATAACATATAGATGTTTTTGTGACAGTCTATCGGTAGATAACATATATATGTTTGTGTGACAGTCTATCGGTAGATAACATATATATGTTTGTGTGACAGTCTATCGGTAGATAACATATATGTTTTTGTGTGACAGTCTATCGGTAGATAACATATATATGTTTGTGTGACAGTCTATCGGTAGATAACATATATGTGTTTGTGTGACAGTCTATCGGTAGATAACATATATATGTTTGTGTGACAGTCTATTGGTAGATAACATATTTGTGTTTGTGACAGTCTATCGGTAGATAACATATATATGTTTGTGTGACAGTCTATCGGTAGATAACATATATGTTTGTGTGACAGTCTATCGGTAGATAACATATATATGTTTGTGTGACAGTCTATCGGTAGATAACATATTTGTGTTTGTGTGACAGTCTATCGGTAGATAACATATATATGTTTGTGTGACAGTCTATCGGTAGATAACATATATGTTTGTGTGACAGTCTATCGGTAGATAACATATATATGTTTGTGTGACAGTCTATCGGTAGATAACATATATGATGTCCGTTTGGAAGCAAAACTGTGAAACACGTGAACTTCCAACACAAAAAATAAAAGGTAAGAGGCTCCGGAAGGGTAAGCACCTTTTAATA
Organism: Anadara kagoshimensis; assembly: GCA_021292105.1. NCBI lineage: Eukaryota > Metazoa > Mollusca > Bivalvia > Arcoida > Arcidae > Anadara > Anadara kagoshimensis. The sequence goes on from CM037873.1 coordinate 7,441,263, forward strand.
CAAAGATTTATTTCATATTATTTTCTTTATTTCAGTACAATTTTGTGACTCCTTTAACTTCAATGGTCGTGACACTGGACGAGGAATTAAACACACAGCTTTTAGATGATGTAAAACCTGAAGGTAGGCACACATGTATGATGTATAGTCAGATCTCAACAATCCTGAACACTGTACGACAAATCAAACACATCCTTTAGATGATGTAAAACCTGAAGGTAGGTACACATGTATAATGTATAGTCAGATCTCGACAATCCTAAACACTGGACGACACATCAAGCTAACAGTCTTTAGATGATGTAAATTTTGAAGGTTATTACACATGTATAATGTATAGTCAGATCTCAACAATCCTGAACACTGGACGACAAATCAAACACACAGTCTTTAGATGATGTAAATTTTGAAGGTAGGTACACATGTATAATGTATAGTCAGATCTCATCAATCCTGAACACTGGACTACAAATCAAACACACAACCTTTAGATGATGTAAAACCTGAAGGTAAGTACACATGTATAATGTATAGTCAGATCTGAACAATCCTTAATACAGTATTTATATCTTAAAGATATTTCTTTTCTTCATAGATTTTTATTTTGTCTTTCGTATGAGGAAAAATGTATTAAATGCTGAGCATTTTTCTACATCTTACTTAATCAAATTCTACTTTCTTTCATTTGTAATGTTTTTGAAATTTTCAAATATTCATCTTAATTTCTGAGCAAAGTGTTACATAAACATGTGTTTTTGTTACTTTAAGGCGACATATTTAGAAATGGTGGCTCTTCACAAGGAACTAGATATTCTAGCATGCAACGTATGTATACTTATACACGTTATACATTATTATTATTAGATAAAAAACACTTCAAAACTATGTATTGATTACATATTTTAGATTTGCCCTGACCACAAGAGTGCCTATTCTATGTTCATATAAAAAAAGACTTGCTAAATGATGTTCGGTTGTACACACACACACACACACACAGAGAGAGAGAGAGAGAGAGAGAGAGAGAGAGAGAGAGAGAGAGGCAGGCTGTGGGATCCAACCAATAGCTTATCATGCACGAACAATTCATTTTGCATTTGCACATAATGATATAAATTTAAAATATTGTTGTTTTATTCATGCGTTTTCAATAACTTCCATGTTTATTATATATAGTCCTATATCGTCCGTTCACATTTTAACAAGTAACTGCAAAACATGATGCTATATATTGTTTATAATGTTATCGTATTTTTCAGATACAGATACGAGCCTTTATCAACAGCCACCACCATTGTTACGTAGAACCGGTCCATTTAGAAATAAGTTTATCAGGCACTTTATTGATCCAGACCTGATGAATTACATGTCACTAGGTAATGAATTGGGAACACAACGTAATACATTGGGAAGACGACGTAATACAGTAGGAAAACTATCAATCACAGATCATCCTAGGAGGACAACAACAACAATACCAACAACAACAAGACCTCCTAGGACAACAACGCCAACAACAACAAGACTTCCTAGGACAACAACGCCAACAACAACAAGACCTCCTAGGACAACAACGCCAACAGCAACAAGACCTCCTAGACGCCATACACCAGGTAAAAGATTGGTTCTTGCTTGTAAAATGATCTAGTGGAAGTTAATTTGTTGAGACTTAAATTGCCAATTTTCAAAGTTTTTACTTTGCTTTGGGATTGCCATGTGGACACCAAGTGGTATGTCGGGTTTTGATTGTATCTTCTTGCCTCATGGGGTATACCTGTGTGTTTCGTGTATGTGGTTCTTTTGGGTCGTATGACTAAGCAAACACATAATCAAGTTAAAAATTAAATACACTGTACTCGTACTTATATTTGGAAGACTTCAAAACTATTTTAAGACAGATTCATTAGGTTCAACGAGTTGGAACATGCTACATGGTAGTTATTTGTGAATGACCAAACACAAACATATACCAGTCTATATCTGATCACAGTCCCAAAAGCAAAGTAAAAGCTTTGAAAACTGTCAAAATTTGTTAAACGAGTGAAGTTCCAGCCGGGAAGTGAGACCGAATGATAAGGTTGTTCAATAATAGATACAGAATAGAAAGGTTCTGAAATAAAATATACATCTAAGGCCAATACTAAAACCTTATATAAAACCATTAAATTAGAACAAAACACCGCTGTGTTTAGCCGAATTGTAGTTTTGAAATGGAACACAATACACAATACAAACACTAAATGTTTCTCAAACATTATATACTTGTGTGCATGTCATGTCCACCATTTTTTATATTATTTAATGATAAATTGGTATATGGCATAAGAATCAAAATATCCCAATAATAACATTGATATTATATTTTAAATCTTGGTTTAAGTTTTGGCTGGGTTTTTTTCGAGAGATGTTATTCGTATAGGTGGCAGCATAAATGAAGAAAATAGTTGTTCATTTCACTGATGTTTTATGCTCGTTTTTGTTAAAGAAATAAAAAAGGACACCTTATAAAATTTGGTTATATATGTAACGTTTGATGACATTTATTCATACTGATGTATATGTTTATACAACATTCTTAGTTAAGATCGCACTGCTTAAAGCCAGATTTGTTTTATAGCAGGCAATTCGATGTTTGTGGTGCGAATCTCCGGTATAAACGAACCATTGTGTATGGATGATACGACTTTATCAACTGGTCAAAGATATGAACTTTTTGGATCGCCTCATTCAGGTAATATTTGAATTTTATATCGCAAAGATTTTTAGTGAATAGGCTTTTGCTTGTGTTCTCATCGGGTGTGGCATCTTGACACGTACATTTCCACATGTCAATTTAGTACGAGTGATTCGGTTGATCAAGCACCTGTTGTTTAGCTACCTACATAAACAATACTCTTACAAGTTTGTTTGGTTAAGTTTGTAAGATTATTATAACGATTATTAGTCAGAATCATCAACATTAAAAAGAGGAAAGTCAGGCGTGTTTGACAAAGCCAACACAGCCAAGAACGCATGTTACGAGGTAATAGAAACAACCCAACAAGGCATGAAAAGAAAACCACATTTAAAAGCATATTGTGTCATAAGATGTCGAGTAGCGCCTTGTATCTTTTCAGAAAATTATTTGTTATGGCAGGGCAATCTTTGACAAGGTACATGGGCCGTATAACGTTTTGTAAACCCTGAAAGAGACACTAGATTGGTCTTCCTAATATGTGTTGTTGTTTGTTTCTATATGATGTAAGAGTAATTTCCTATTTACTGGTAAATGCTTTGTGTTTATGTACCTCCCAAGTCAATCAATCGCTTGGTGAGGAATGTTTTTGAAGGCTCTGTAATAATTCAAAACACTGATATTAATTATGTCAATTACCCACAAAGTCGAGAGTATGTTTATCCCTGGTCTTAATAATGTTTTTTTCTGTATAATGTAATTCGTAATCCCTGTAATTTGTCATATATGCTCAAATGGATTAGTATGTTTGTTTTTCTTATTATATGTTTCATTTGAATGATCATAATTAACTTGTATCTTGTTGTTTTAATTCCAGACTTTACAATATATGGCCATACAAGGCCAAACAGAGCAGGAACTAGACGAACCAAAAGACGAAGGCGACAACGCATTTATTTCGATAGAATTTCAGCAACATCGTCTAGGCACTCCATGAATTTTGAAGTTAATTCATATGAAATAGATGGAGTTAATCACTCCTGGATTGATGATTGGTTTTCTCTGTCAGACTTCAATTCAAACATAACATTTCCATTGGTTATACACCGTAGCCAATCACCTGGTGAACTTAGTTGGTATGCTGATCTATCATCTCCACCAAGAGATATCACTGGTATCTTTGGTAAGTATATACTTTGTGGCTTCAATCGATTAAAACAGTTAATCTTAGTGTATATTCTGAGTTGTATCAATTGTTAGAATTTCAGAATACATATGAATAGATAAACGTAGTGTTTACACCCAAGTCAAAATTAATTTACTTGTATCGAGGTTGAGAATGGTTGAGAAAACCAGAATACCCAGAGAAAATCACCAACCTTCGACAAGTGAATTGACAAACTTTCTCACACTAGGTTCTGTCCGAGGGACACTGTGATGCACCCGTTAGGCAACCCACACACTAAACAAATCAACAAAAACACGGAATAATGTAAACATGTGTCATTCAGGTTTGGCAGCGTACTCTGTCTTACAAGTGTTGACGTCATATGTTTCCAGAACAATGCATTTTCGCAGGGGACAGGGAATTGCATATATGATGTCCAACATATGATATGAATTGAATGATATGAAATGATATGATGTGAATGATAATAGGGTACATTTAATGCGGTACCAGATTGGATGGTTGGTAATTGGTTGGCCTAAGGGCTTATAAGTAGCACATACGGTATATACCCTACCGGAACACGCAGTCTCACTTACTCGGTTGACATATCAAGTGTTAAACTTCATATGCCATTTTAAAAAAGCCTTTAATTTTTTTTATTTTGATTTGGACATGGACCGGTATATTTGTGTTTGTGATTTGTATATTGTGTTTGTGATTTGGACAAGGACCAGTATATTTGTGTTTGTGATTTGGACATGGACCGGTATATTTGTGTTTGTGATTTGGACATGGACCGGTATATTTGTGTTTGTGATTAGGACATGGAACGGTATATTTGTGTTTGTGATTTGGACATGGACCGGTATATTTGTGTTTGTGATTTGGACATGGACCGGTATATTTGTATTTGTGATAAGGACATGGGCCGATGTTTTTGTTTGGTAAGCAAAAATGGTAAAAAGGCTGAGATATGTTTAGTTGGTAGATTGTTTAAAACGTCACTGATTGTTGTTTCTTAATATGACTGGTCTATGCAATTAACACTATTACTTTCCTAACATTTTTTATTCCTCCATTTCAGGAAAATTTGCTCGAATGAGAGGAAAAGTTATAAAACGAAAGACGAAGAGAGGAGGAAAGATAATTGGAAAACTTAAAATTAGAAGCGCTAATATTGTACATAAATTTAAAGCCAAACTTATCAACAATCCTATACATGGTGTATCATCCTGTTGGTTATTGAAAAAGCCTAGGATGTTTCGTCCATAAAACAATCTAATCTACAGTTTGTGGTGTGTTTTGACAATAATTATCATAACAGTATTCATATAAAAACCCTTGTATGACTCAAGTTTATTGTAAATTTATAAAGTGATTTGTATATTTTTATATTTTGTTAATAAAATACAATTAACACAACATGTTTAGATTGCATTATTTTGAAAAATCCAAAAGTAGCAAATATGAGCCCTTTGCATTAATTATAACCCTTCTGATTGATTGATTGATTGATTGATTGATTAAATTGAATTTTACGTCTTAGTCGAAAATATTTCACTTTTATCAAGACGTCACCAGCTGTAGGTAGAATTGGAGAACATTAACCTTGGCAGTGGCTTCAGACAATTTTCTTTAACGTGTCGTGACAAGGGGTATATGGTATTAAGGTCTTGTCGGTCTTGAAATGCATAGTGATTGGCGAAAGAACAGTCATTATTCAAGTCTTGGTCAGACCCGATTGGGGTTCGAGCCCATGACCTCCAACATACGGAGTCAGCATGCAACCATATAGCAGTGGCGTGATTATAACCTTCTGGATTCTACTACTAGTATATGACCTACAAGGGGAAGTCAAAAAGTTTATAGAACAGCGTATTCAGCCAAGCGTAACACTTATTTTCTTTACTTATTTGGACAACACAACATTCCGCCATTGTAAACATATCAAGTTTATTTGTCACAACATATTTGTGTAATTGGAACCCAGAAACCATAAAAAGAGTCCATGCAATGGAAGCACCCTGGCCCACCCCACCAAAGAAATTCAAAACCCAACCATCAGCTGGCAAAGTTATGGCCACTGTGTTTTGGGATTCTAGAGTGTTTTGTTGATCAGTTATAAACCTGCTGGAATCTCACTGGGGCTTACTATGTTGATTTAATGAAGCAGCTGAAAGCTGCTATTAAATAAAAAAGGATGGGTAAGTTGAGCCGATTGGTATTGCTTCTTCACGACAATGTTCCTATGCACAAGTCAAAGATTGCACAGGCAGCGATTCGTGAATGGAAGTTCGAACAACTAAATCACCCACCCTACAGTCCTGATTTGGCACCCGGTGATTATTTCCGATTTAGAAATGTGAAATCCCATTTACGGGGAATCAGGTTTCCTTATGATGATGGACTTAAGGCTGCCACAGAGACATGGTTTCAGGAACACACCAAAGACTTCTATTTCAAAGGTATAGACAGTCTGAAAGAAAAGTGGGCTAAGTGCATTGGGGTAAATGGGGACTATATTGAAAAATAATAATAAAATGTATGATTTGTTGTGGCAATATATACCCCGTTCTATGAACTTTTTGACCTCCCCTCGTAGCTGAAGAAAGAACTTGTTTGTAGATTAAAAAAGTTAAGTAAATTTACAAGAGAAGACCTTTTAAACCGGGAATCAAAATATAGAAGCCTTAGTTGCTTATTTTCTTTGCTGGTTGGAATATTCTTAAGACAAATTAATAGTATTATTTTTGCTTGAAAAAGTAAATAAATCGGGAAAATGTAGGCGCTAACAAGGGACGATTGTACTTATATTAATTACAACCAAGATACAAAACCTACTACATTAATTTCCTCGTTTTGTTTTTGTACGTTCGACGACTGACTTGCATGGATGGAGTCATTAAATACATTAAGTTGACAAAACCGGAATTGCCAAAACACCATCCCCGTAAACAACAGTGATCACTAACAATGTAACATGATGACCGGGTTTTGACATTCCTTACTTTATGCGAGTGGTCTTTTGTCTTGCACATGGTTACACAAATAAATGGAGAAATAAGTAAGATATATTGAAGAATTAAAAGGGGAATGTTGTTACAAAAACGCTACAACATACATAAGGATGTCAAGTCAATGCACATTTAAATAAACGACTTATCCATCCCAATTTGTCACTGAACTTGAAAATTTTAACCGACTGATGTGAGCAAATTTTACAAAGTTCTCGATATTCTTTTACTTGAATAGTTGAAGAATTGTTCCAAAAATACCACATTATATAAATAGGTTCTCTGAGTTGGAAACAGCACTTTAGACTACACAGAGGCCAATTCTTGTTCCAAGAGAGACAACTCTTATACATTGATGGGTAAGTTTTCTGGATGAGACATTTCCTCAATTTTATTAATAATAGTGGCATTTCTTTAGCCGTACATTAAAACTAGAGACATTTGTTTTCATACAGTGAACTGATCATTACTACCATTATTATTACTCGAATATTGTTTTAAAATAAACAAGATAAAAGAAAACAATAAACAATAATTGGAAGTTGATACCAGAAAGAGCAAGTTATAAAATTCCCGACGGAAACTGTAGAAATGTACAGCAACATACACCGTATAAAAAAATCACATGACCTGTCCAGTCGGAACGCCAACCCCGTCGGCGTAGGGATTCATTAAAATTTGTGAACTTGCAAATGTGATGTAAAATTTGTCAAAAAATGGCGAACCTTTGAACGACACAAAATGAGGAACTGTGTTGAGTGTATCACAGATTACCATAGATTGGGATGCAAAATAAAAAATTCAGAATATTTGAAAACCGACAAAATCTATTTTTTATAATTCCGGTTACAGTTTAATTTCGTAATTTATAGTGAAACGTGAGCCACAGGCTAAAACTCAAAATGTTATCCGTCACAAGATTCCTTCCCATTTCTCACACAGCTCGTGCTCAGAAACAATATTTATACCAAATGAAAGACCTTTTTACAAGGTACAATTCCATATATAATACATCAAATAATTTTCTGTACACAAAAAACGTCCAAGTTTTAAATGCGAAAAAAACGCCGCCGTCAATCCGGAATCTTGGATGGGGTCGGTCCATTTTCCGTCTAATTTGACCTAGAAAGTTTGTTAGTACTGCTTCCTAACTATGTTCTATATATAGTTTGGACACACAGAAGACGCAGAATGGTATTTACGGCTGAAATAAAGTAAGTTTTGGCGATTATTAGCATCTATTTCGTCAGATTTTTCAAGATTTATGCCGAATTTTAGGACCTACTTTCAGTCTCCATATTAAATTTGGCCATATGCCGCTTCGATCGTTCATTTCACAAATCTGAATTTCACAGGCCAATCTCGTGCACAAATATTGTGTTGGTTGACCCCTTACGGTGTATATTAAGTATCAGTGAATTGGTGGTACACTTGATAAACATGCGCAACCGTTTATTAAGCGTGTGCGAGTTATAGGCCTAGGACTAGGATGCCAAAATGGCTTGTCATGTTTTCTGTAACTTTTGCCTTGAAATTTATCATTATATGGTCTCAATATAATCACTCAGCCTGCGCCTTTCTGAAGATAGGCACAGCTCCCCATATCTGTTAAAAAACAGTGTCATTGCATGTCAACAAACACACACACACACACACACACACCATAGGCTGATAGGCCTAATGAAATTTAGAAATGTGCAACAGATATGGTTTTCAGTTGTTCTAAGCTTTAGTACTTGGTGTTGTTAAGAAATTATAAACAACCATATGGAACCTACATTTGAATAAAAACTTTTTGCTTGCTGAATGAGGTATTATCTTTGGCAAAAAATTAAATGCCAATTTGGTTTTATGTTTTACAATGCAGTTTCCCTGTCCAAAGTGTAAGTAGAACAAATTGTGCAAAATAGCAAGAACCAAGCTGAAACTCAATAAGAAGATTAGGTTTCACACCAGTAGTGTCACATAACAAAACAGTGCAACTAGAAGGGTGGTATATAAAATCCTCATCCATATTCACTAAAAGTTTGTTTTTAAAAACAATCAACACCTGAGTTATGCTAAACACAAATATCTAAAATGAAACTTGCTGCTTCCAAAATCAACAAATTAATAATCAGTCAGATTACTGGTACTGAAAATTAGTAAATTCCATTAAATGGACATGTTTATAAATTATTTTATTTAAAGTGAGCATTCTTTAAATGTATAGTGTTTGATAAACATATTTAGTTCCAGTTTTACAGTCATTCCTAAACTAAGATTTTCCTTAATTGAAATCTGACAACTTTTGAAACAATTTTATGCAACTGAAAATACAGTTTCAACAAAATTCGAATATAAATGTAAACAAATCCTCAAGAATTGTCTTCAAAATGTCCCTTAAATTTATGAACATCTTGAATACAGAAAAAAGTATTTAGCTTTCAAATTTGATAAATTCAAGTTGAGGAAAATCTCAAATAAGGAATGAATGTTAAACTGGAGTCAGCAGTCTTAAGACCATCATTTTTACAGAATATTCATATCTAAAGGCATAGTACCAGGCAATAATAACCACTACCATTTCTCAGGTCTTTGTGTTCAAACCCATAACCCATTTACAGAACAAATCCTCTCCCAAAGGAGCTACTCTAACTGGACAGGCTGTAATGTGTCACAAAATACCAGCATATATGTATTTTATACAAAAAACATTGTATATAAATACCATAAAGAATAGGCCTACATATTGTGTGACAGTAAAATTATGGACCAATAATAAGGATGCAAATAATTTTAACAAAATTATGCAGTGGGATAAAGCTATTGACCTGTCTATATGCACACATCTTGAAGGGCCAGTATGTATACATTCTAGCTTTGACAGGTCAGTATATATACAGTTAAGCTTTGAGGAGCCAGTATGTATACAGTATATATCTTGACGGGCCTGTATGTATACAGTATATATCTTGACGGGCATGTATGTATACTGTATATATCTTGACGGGCCAGTATGTATACAGTATATATCTTGACGGGCATGTTTGTATACAGTATATATCTTGACGGGCCTGTACCTATACAGTATAGCTTTGACAGGCCAGTATGTATACAGTATAGCTTTGACAGGCCAGTATGTATACAGTATATATCTTGACGGGCCAGTATGTATACAGTATATATCTTGATGGGCATGTTTGTATACAGTATATATCTTGACGGGCATGTTTGTATACAGTATATATCTTGACGGGCCTGTATACATACAGTATAGCTTTGACAGGCCAGTGTATACAGTATAAATCTTTATATGCCTGTATGTATACAGTATAGCTGTGATGGGCCAGTGCACAATTGTGCATTGATTTTGATGGACAAATGTAAACTTCACTAAATCTTGACAGAGAAGTGTCAGTATGGTTTAGCTTTATATTATACAGTATATATATTGGGGAGCAGTTGAGGTATGATAAACATAAGTGCATATAAGGCTACATAGATACTGCCATGCCAGAATAGGCTGGCTTGATGGGAATACATGATATGTATGGTATAGCTTTTGACAGCCCAACATTGGTTTGACATGTTAAAACAACAATTATAAAATTCAAACAATCCATAAGTTTACATGTAATGAATTTAAAGACATTAAGTGATGAGAATTCTTGCTGCATCTGTAACTGAAACACTACTCATGTAGCTATTTAATTATGAAAATGCAGAACACAGTCATTTTTCTTCAAATGTTAATAGAAATCCAATATACAATGGTCATTCAGTTGTCCAAATCTATGTGTTCAAATGCCACAGTATATGTTATAAATATATTTGAAAATATAATATCCAATGAAATGCATGTTAGCAAGCTAAAAATTTAAAAATACACTTAGCATTCCTAATATTCACAAAAAATTACTTTAATTATAGCAATAAATGTCTCTTTTTCTTTTGTAAATCCATCTGATTCTGTAGTGAGATAGGCAAATAAATAAATAATTAATTAAATAAATAATCAATTAAATAAATATATAAATAAATAAATTTATTTTTATAAATAAATAAATAAATAACCATCAAATCTAAAATGTGCCAATATTAATGCACATGGAATTGGTTTTTTCATTTCTTCAGTTTGTCAAACTGTGTCATATAGGCCTTGTCTTTGTTCACAATGCATAAAATCAATCCCATGTGTGATAATGGGAATTTTTTGTCATCTCTGAGAGAGAGAGAGAGAGAGAGAGAGAGAGAGAGAGAGTATGGTGCTGAGAGAGAGAGAGAAGAGAGAGTATATGGTGCTCAAGTCAGAACCAGGCATTGAACTGGAATACAGATTTTAAACAAATTGGTGGGGCTTCAGTTAGGCAAGGCAAAGACTTCTAAAGACAGAAAGTTCTATGCAAGACAAGAGAGATAACTCTCAATTTTCGTAAATGGCTCTTTGACACTGACCAATGGAATACGTAAATTAACCTCTTTGTTTCGTCGTTTGATTTATCAACATACAGTAAAATTTGAATATGTGTTTTTTTTATGAAAGAATTTGAAATCGTTATCACGTGAGTGTTATTAAAATTAGTTGCAACGTCATTTGAAACTTGATATTGAAGAATCAATCATCGCGGGGGCAGCCATATTTGTTTTCATTGACAACCAAATGTACTACCCAGTCTTTCGGGTTTTTAAGATATTAATAGGTCGTGCTCAGAAACCATTCTTAATTGAATTTTATTCTAATTGTGTGATGTCACATTCTACACAATATAAAGTGGTAATTTTGTGTACACAAAATTCGTCCAAGTTTTAAAGATTGTCGAAAATTTTGGGGCAATTGCGAGAAGAAATTGATTGTCATCAAGAAATCCGAAAAATGTGTAAATAACAGTATCTAATCGCTAATTGAAAATTAAATCTCAAACTGTTGTTTATTCGGCATATAATTCAAAAGTTTCATCGATAAACTTTACTTCATTATGTCCCAATATAGGTTTAAAAATGGGTGTCTTTTCGCCCCTCAGACACTTGTCAAAAAGTAATCCCAAATTTCCATACGGCGGAAGGATACAAAATTTGTAAAGCCGAAACACAATTTGTGGAAATTGCCGACTTGGCGTTCCGAGTGGTCAGGACGTATACATAATGAAAATAGAAATATTTTTAGCGTCCGTTTTATATTCGCGTAAACAAAACATGTTAAATAAACCCTTCGCAAAAAATTCATTTTGATATATTTTTATTTTGATATATATATTTAATCTACTTGAAAAACGTGTCAAATTCATACGTATTTTGTGAATGCGAATTTCGCATGAAAAAATTATGCGATTTTCGTGTATAAGTTCGTGCGGTGCGAAATTTGTACGAAAATTCTGCACACTAAAATCGCATGAATTTTTCAATTCGTGCGAATATCTCATGAAAAATTTATAAGAAATTCTCACGAAAAATTATGGTAAAATATTAACCATATCAATGTAAAATATCCATTATATTAAAACTCACTTGGAATTATAAACATTTTGGTGAATAATTCAATTGTGAAATTTATAAAAGACATCACATGAAATTTTAAGTCATGTGAATATCGCACGAAAATTTCATGCGGAAATATCATGAAAAATTCATGCAAAAATGTCACGAAAATTTTTGGTGAAATTTTCATGCAATTGTAACAGCTTTTTTTATTTTAATTAATAATAAACCCAGAGGAATTTCTTCATTTGAAAATTCAAAGAACATTAGAACCTTTCAAGGCCAAAACATCCTATCCTGAAGATTACATTCAACTCTTGTAAAGTACAAATCATAACACTATTGCACATTTAACCAAATATAGTGTTATCACCCTAAAATGTTAGAAAAATCAGATAAAACATATGAGTCAGTACATGCAGTGGGTGTCATTTTATTTCCACATAAGATTTTGCACTCAAAGGCATAGAATAAAGATAATTTGATTGATGTTTGGTAAAATAAAAACAAATCAAATGAACAAACATGTTCAAGTAATAAAATATAATGCATTCATTGATGAAGCCAATGGAATTTTTAATACTAGCAATGTTGGTCCTGGATTTACATGGAACTGTCAGTAATGTATATTCATGTGCACAACTACTTAAAATGAGGCCAATGGAACTTAAAATACTAGCATTGATGGCCTGGGATTACATGGGACTGTCAACAATGTATATTGTGTGAATAACTACTTAAAATGGGGTTTTTGTAACAAAATAGCTTCCATCTTCCAAACAACAATGTTGCTAATGCTTAAATGCAGTTGGAATTTGAAATACATTGAGCTTAAGCTGTTGAGGCTCTCTTTATAAGACCTTTTCCCTGAATAAGTTACTTGAATTAACAGTGATCATGTTTTTTTAAGATTTGTCACAATTATTATAATCTTCTGTCATTTCCATTTCTAAGTGTCACCACATTTTGTAGTTGGCAGGAAGTCAACAATACGGATGTAAAATATGGAGTTGGTAAACCGTTCAGTGTTCCGGAACAAATCATGGTGATTTGAGTCAGCTTCAATTTTAACCCTCTTGATAACTTGGATGATGAGAAGTGTAATTCATAATATGAAAATAGGCATTGCCTATCCCGGGAAATGTCCAAATTTATTATCGGGTTAATTGTGCACACACACACACACACACACACACACACACACACACACACACACACACACAGTGACACACACACAAAAAGATCAATATAACAAATCTTCATAAATTGAATATTATAGAACTAGAAAAGATGGAACTTTAAACATACAGTGATAAGAGTGAGTTGTTTTGTCAGAAAACCGGTGTCTTACCCAATACTAGTGGGACTGACTATAGTTAACTACCGTCGAGTTCTTGCGCTGTCTATCAATCATGTTCTGTCACATAGAACTGAGTTGTGGTATGATCTTTTCAGGGACACAAAAGGCTATTCAAATACCCAATATAGTAAATATACTAATCCATACCACAACAATATTTTCACGTTGTAATATCTTCTCATCTTGAGTCATCTTTTACCATACCAAGTGAATAATTTAATCTACTGATTTATGGATTTGTCATATACCATTTTTTGAATTTAATCATAAAATACATTCAAAAAATGGTTTGAATGTATTTTATGATTAAATTCAAAAAATGGTATATGACAGATTGCATAAATAACTACTCCTGTTTCTTAAAACGAGATGTGTATCATATCACAGTTCAAGATTGCCCCATTCAATTATTGAAGCAGTTATACCAACGAAAAACAAACATACTTATCCATGTCCAAATCACAGTATCCGGGAGTAAAGTAAAAAAAAACTTTGAAACTGACAAGTTAGGTTAAACACGCGAACTTCCACCAGGGAAGTGAGACCGAGCTTTCTGGAAGGGTAAGCACCTTCTGTTAGCTAGCTACACCGGTCACGTGTGTAATCAATATTAAGTGAAGGGAACATGGAACTAAAACATCCAGGTCAATATTGGACACAGAGACATCAAACTTGTCAACAATACAGTGATGATGGTCATAATTTTTTTTGCCGAAGGCCCTGATAACCCTAGGCTTGCAATATCCCTTAGTCAACAATCTATTCTGTTTGTGACCGCCTTGTTTGCTTAATGGTATAGCATCCTCTTGGAGAGTGGAAGGTTTTTGGTTCCAACCTGACTTGTGTTATACATGACAATACTTCAAAATTTGAGTTACTGCTTCCTCATTTTGCAAGCCACATTTGGCTTAAAGGGTAGATTATTGACTGGTTATAGAATTATATTAATTGGGAGTGGAATGCTTGTCTGTGACTCTGTTAGGCAGCACCTTTAACCCACAACCCGATATTAATACAGTGGTATGAGGGTAAGCTCCTCTTACACCTTCAACATCCACAGGCATATACTAGTAGTACCATGATGAGAATTTTCTAAAGCACAGACCATTGCAAGTGACAAATGATATGATTAAAACTTGACAGGCTTGTACCGAAATAATGTTAATTTTAGCCCAGCCCCTTTAAGTTTCACTGCATGAAGAGCCCCAGCCCCGGAGAGTTGAAAATGCTTTTTCACTTATATCGAGACGGTTAATTCTAGGATGGTGGGTTGGAGTTTTTTTTACCCCAGTCAAGATTATTCATTATTCACCTAAATTGAAATGAAACATTCTGGGATGATATACTAGAAAGATGGTGCTTTAAGATTTATATTGAAATGGTCGCTTATGTGGATGGTGGAGTGGAAATTGGCATTTATTCACTTATACCAACTTTTTTTTTCGAGAACCAAGTCTGGGATATTGAAGAAGGTAATTTTGATTTTACCCTAGTTAAAATTTTTATATTCATTCCGAGAACTAAATTATTGGAATCCCCTGCCATCAGTAGTCCAGTCGCCATCCTTGGAGGTTTTCAAGGAGTCAATTCAGACCTTACCTAAGTGGATCACAACTACAGTCAGCTGCTAAACTCAACATGAATGTTTTATTATTGTTATTTTCATCACAACTTTTTGGGACAGCGGTCCATCTCATTGTACAACATGTACAGTTTCCCCATCAGTTATGTCCAAGTTAGATTTTTGATGAGTGCAGTCATTGTAGTTGAAGTCAGTTCTAGTCAAACTGGTCCAGCTCGATCAGCTGATCATGATATCCACGTCACATGTAAACAAACAGAGGATTTGTCAATATTTACATTAAATTCGGAATAAATTCAATAAATTTTATCTGTATTTTCATAAAAATGATTATTGGGACGAACTGTTAATTAATTCTTTCGAAAAACGCATTTTATTATTTTTCTTAAAAATCGATCGTTTGTGAAAACGTCTTTCCCGTCCTGACGAACGCCATTTTTGTTTACACTGCATTCAGCGAGGGTCACAGACACAGGGGCCAGTTTCATAATAAAATTTAAAAAATTTTAAAATGAGCTCAAAATGGAGGCATGATAGAGGAAAGTTGGTCCGCGTTGGAACAAAATAGGATATAATAGCTTGTAGATTTAGAAGTGAGTAACGGTTACCTTTGAAATTTATTGCTTTTTATTTAGTTCTTCGATCCACATCAGCATTTGTAGTTGACACGGACGCTGGTAGTGAACAACATGAGCGTAATGCGAATTTTAAGCTACTTTTACATGGACGGGCTTAGCTACATCGGACAAAATTACACTGTTTTTCTGTGTTTTCCGTTTGAACATTTTATTTAGATTTTAAATTATGTCCAAAAATTGAATGCCAACTTAAAGAATATTTATCTGGGAACAAAATGACACCAAGATCACGATGATCGGACACAAATTAAAAAAGTAATGTAGAGTTTTGTCGGAGCACCTACACTTGAAAGATCCGATTCGTTGTTCCCCTTTACTCTTTTTTATATACTTATCGGTATTTTTTAAATTTTATTATGAAACTGGCCCCTGTGGTCACAGATGCACTCAAAATTTTGATTCATTTAAGTAAAAATATGTGAAAAAGAGTTACCGTAGAAGTCGTATACTGTGTTTATGCTAACCTCGTAATAGTTTTGTGTCAGGTAACTATGGTTATCGATTTATCTAACTTGAAATCGGCAAATTTTGTATCTTCCCGCATTGTATACTGTGTGATCATGGTTGGTGCACGTGGGAAAGTCGGTCGCTGATTGGCTTACAGTGGTTATCGATCTAAATTGAACTTTGACCCAATCAAAAGAAATCACGTCATCGCGAATCTTAAAACGCTACACTTGGAGATCAGCCAGAATGGCGAAAGAAACGTAAATATTTGGTATTCGATCAACCTATTTAAGTTATTACTTGTTTCAATGAATTATTTTCACGATAATCGTTTTTTGGTTTCATTTCTGATGTACGAGACGGGCGAGATTTCCCCCCATATGGAGCTCACTTCCTGTCGATTTGACCCCTTCAATGGCCTTGAGAAAAGTGAGAAAAGTGGTGCACGCGCGGCGTCAAATGATTTGGACGTACGGTCTATGGAATTTTTCCACAATTTTCTATGACGTCATAATACATACGTGTTACCTATAGACGGGAAATTCCCGGCTCTTCGCGCCGGGACATTTCCCGTAATAATATTTGGTATTTCAAATCTTACTAATGAAAAGTAAATAATAACCCCACAATGAGCAATTATAGTCGCAGAGTAACAAATATCTTCTATGAGGTACCCTCATTATTCTCCAATACACTGCTATACAAAGTCCAAAAAGAAAGTTCAATATTTTGTTACTTCGCATGAAAAAAATATATTTACTCTTTGCAACTTTGAACAATACACCCAAACTCTATTAATTTAGAGAAGCATGGTCACCCATCCAGCTGCTGAGCACACATGTCATTGCTTAACTTTCAGTGTTTAACAAGAAACACAATTACAATTTTCCAAATTTACCCATAGTCACTCGTCCAGTAGAAGCAGCCCATATCCTTCCTATTGCTACACTAACATTCTTTTCAATGGAATGGAAATTGAATTCTTTCCGTGCTTACAATTTTATCTCCACATGAAAAATAAGTTAAATAACAGGTATGCATAACTACCAGAAGGAATGCAACAACTTTGACTGGTAGTGGTAATGGTCTAGGTATATATTTGTGTCTATCATGTTCTCATTTTCTTGCTTTTATCTTAATAAACTTAAAGTTATACTTGAAATTTCAATTAAACCCACTTGTCATTTTTTCAATGCGGCATTGTCATTCACACATTTGCAAAATTGATGTTACTTCAACAATAGGTTATGACATCACAAGCATTTGTAGACATGACACCATTAGTTAATGGTAGATTTTAATCTCAATAGTCAACATTTTGCATTTAAAAGATTATAAGAATTTCACTTCTATTGAGACTGTGAGTCCTGACTCCTGGATTGATGGAGTGAAGTAATGGCATTTGTACCCAAGTCAAGATTCTTTCACTTATAATATCAAGATTAAACCTGGATGGATTGAAATAATGGTGTTTTACATCTCATTTGAGATTCTTTAACTTATATTGACAAGATCAGTTGTGTAATGTCTAATGGCGAAGTGGAGTTTTTGGTGTTTAACAAATATTTTAATTTAAAAGTCAAGATATTTTTTTTCATTTATATCAAGACATTCAGTTCTGGGATGGTTGAATAATGGTGTTATGTGCCTAAATCAAAATCCTTTCACTTATAAAGATATGGCCAGTTTTGGATGATGTTTTGCCCCAGAAAACATTATTTTACTTATATTGAGATGGTCAGTGGTATGGTGGATTAATGATGTCTTAAACCTGGTTGAGATTCTTTCACTCATATAGAGACAGTCAGTTCAGGGATATAGTGGAGTGGAGTGGTGGTGTTTACACGCAGACAACATTTTTCCACATATCAAGAATTAGATGGTCAGTTCTGGGATGGAAGAGTGAAATAATTATGTTTTATTCTTGGTCGATTCTTTCACTTATATTGAGACAGTCAGTTCTGTGATCATAGGGTGGAATAATGATTTTTTATGCCTTGTCAAGATTCTTGCACTTATATTGAGACAGTGAGTTCTGGGATTATAGAGTGGAGTTATGATGTTTTATTCCTGGTCAAGATTCTTTCACTTATATTGAGACAGTCAGTTCTGGGATCATAGGGTGGAATAATGTTTTTTTATGCCTTGTCAAGATTCTTGCACTTATATTGAGACAGTGAGTTCTGTGATTATAGAGTGGAGTTATGATGTTTTAGACCTGGTCAAGATTCTTTCACTTATATTGAGACAGTCAGTTCTGGGATCATAGGGTGAAATAATGTTTTTATGCCATGCAAGATTCTTGCACTTAAATTGAAACAGTCAGTTCTGGGATTATAGAGTGAAGTTATGATGTTTTAGACCTGGTCAAGATTATTTCACTTATACTGAGACAGTCAGTTCTGGGATTGTAGAGTGAATTATGATGTTTTATGCCTGGTCAAGTTTCTTGCACTTATATCGAGACGGTCAGTTCTGCATTTATAGAGTGGAGTTATGATGTTTTAGTCTTGGTCAAGTTTTTTCACTAATATCAAGATGGTCAGTTCTGGGATAATAGAGTAGAGTTATGATGTTTTATGTTGTGACAAGATTCTTTCACCTATATTGAGACAGTCAGTTCTGGGATCATAGAGTGAAATTATGATGTTTTATGTTGGGACAAGATTCTTTCACTTGTATCGAGACAGTCAGTTCTGAGATAGTGGAGTGGAGTAGTGGTGTTTACACCCCAGATAACATTCTTTCACTTATATCAAGATGGTCAGTTCTGCCATGGGGGAGAGGAGTAATGATGTTTTATGTCCCAGACAAGATTTTTTCACTTAATTGAGATGATCAATCTGGGTTGGAGGAGAAATTGTGTTTTACACTCATCAAATTTGACAATTCCTGGATGGTGGAGTGTAGTATTACTACTAGTAACATTAATAGTGTTTTACACACAAAAAGATTTTTAGATCACTAAAGCCAAAGGCTCAGATGAGCTATTGTCATTGTATTGTATTGTCGTCCGTATGTAAGCTTTTCACATTTTAATAAACTACTCCAAAACTACTGGCCCAAATTTTATGATATTTAGCAGTAATAATGCCTAGGTAAAGGGGTTTCAGATTTGCACATATGAAAGGGTTGTGTCTCTTTGGGCACCATATAGGAGGAAATTGTTAAAATCATCTCCTGAACATACAGATATTTCATGTAAAACATACTCTTAGGGCACCTAGTTTCAGATTTGCACAAATGGTAGCTGTAGGAGCTAAAATTGGGATATGGCAAGGAACTTACCTGTAAGGGGGGATTTTTAAAACTAAAGGATTTCTCATTATGCCTGGAAAACTATAAACTTTTTGTATAGGTATATGTATATTAGTATATTGTAAGTAATGGCATAATGATAATTTTGATATATGAATAAAGGCCATGGGTTCAAAGGTCAAGGTTATAGATGCAACACATACTAAAATGGTTAATTATCTCAAAAAGTATAAACTTATTGTATAGTGAATATGCATGTATACTAGAATATTGTAGGTATTAGCCTAACAATCCGTGTGAAATATAAATTAATGTTATATGTTCAATGGTCAAGGTCAAATGCAAACAATTACAGAAATAGCCTATTTTTTTTTCACATTAGTTTTTTATTTTTACTATTTTAGTTGTTTATGAATATACTTCAGCCGGACCGTAGATGCTTTAGATGTAGCATACTTAGGATAACATATAGTTAATTTGCAAAAATCTTTGCATATTCAAGCTCTAACTGCTGAAAATTTTGACATTCTCTTTAATAAACGTAATTGACCATTGAACCACTGCATGAAATACTCAGGTCAACATTAAGGCCCATGAACCTCTTGTTTCACGAATGCACTTGTCAAGGCAGTGGGGTCTGAGATGAAGGAGGAAAATAGAACACCACAAGAAAACTTTAACAAGCAACTGATACACTGTCACACAAGGATCTGTCAAGCAGGATTTGAACCTAAGTATTTATAGAGGTGTTGTATTTGGTAAGACAATGCCATAGACCACTTTAGTCACAGAGAGGTGAAGGAAACAAGAGTCTCCTGAAGTGCACATGTAACTCATTTTAAACATGGATAAGTAGGTTTTGAATAAATGATCAACACCAATGCAGCCTAGCATTTATTTTCCATAACCTCTTAAGATATATTGGTCTTACTACTTAAAAAGTTAATTGAAATATATAATTTTTTTAGGATAAAGAATAATCTACACGAAGGAAGAGGCACCAAGTTATATTTTTTGTCTAAAAGTCAGATCAAATTGTTTTCCAACCCAGTGTTATTCTGTTGAGTCAGCTTTTTATAAGTGGTTAGTTTTAATTTTACACAAGTTATTTTAGAGTGAACATCATTGACTTCCATACAAAGTGAAATAAGTTTTACTGTAAAATAAGTGGGATAGATGGTCCATTTAATAAATCTAAAACCACACCAACAGGCATTTCCTACAGTACCTTTCCAGAAGTGGAAGTTTTACATTCAGTGTTTCCTATATTTGTTTGTAATCTTTGTTCCATCTTGTTTGCTTCAATTTCTAACCTTTCATCACCAAAGTATCTTGCAAGCCAACGTTTGCTTCAATCGACCAAGTATTTTCAAAAAAGATTTTGAAAGATTTTGGTTATAAAAATACAACTTATTTGCATATTGGGAGATATTGCACACAAATTAAACAAAATTATGGAAAAACTGCTACAACAGTTTAATACTCCCAGTTCTATCTTCTATGTTTAAAATTGAAATAAAATCAGTACATTTATAATGGCGTAATGGTAGTTATATACATGCAAACATCATGGTAAAAAGATGCTCTCTCAGTGCTTGTGATTATTTGAACCTAATCCAGATCATAAAGATTATTTTACTATGGATTCAGAGACAAATAAATATATATATATATAAATCCCTATGTTACATGTCTCTGACACATGAAATATTGTTTACACTAATAAGATTTATGTATCAGATTGTATCAACTCTACCACTTAATATTAGCAATCTAATGTTTTTGAGGTACTATTTGAACCGGGACCACTTGACCTTTTTTACATGGAAGTGTTTAATCCTTTTTACATTCAGATTTATTTAACACAATATGTGAACTTTGTGACCTAAACCAATTTGAAATTCAATGCAATAATTCAATAATTTGTTATGACATGATCATCATAAAATTATGATGCTGCTCAAATATTTAATGGAGTCATGTCACTTTTCCACTTTGATTTATTTTTACACAATATAGGCACCTAATGACCTTTACCATGTTTAGTCTTACAGTTTGATTGGTGTGTGTATTAAGTACTGCTTTGCAATACTCTTCTTTATGTATCAATACTATGGACATGTAAAGAAAAATGCCAATGGATTAATAGACCTTTGTTTGAGCAAAAATATGTTTTAGTACTTGTGAGTTGTGTATTTTCTTAAAATCTTTATCCTATGAGCTCAAATTAGACAGCCAAATCAATACTCTGGGCTTTAAGCAAATGATTCTTTTGTCTGTGTGTCATATGCACTTCATTTTTTCTTTATATTCTGAAGATCAAGTTTTTGGGCACTCCAGTTTACTCTACCATAACAAACACAACTATATTTCAAATTTCTAGACTCTTTAAGTGTAAAATAAAAAAGTATTGGAATTAATAGTGTTATTGTATAGTTACAATTATAAACATCTTTTTAGCATAACCTCAATGATTTAGAAACTTGAATTTGGCATAGTGAATTAAGTGATACTAATTTTGCAAAGATTCTTAACCTTGACCTTTATTGAAGGTCAAAGTAACCTAAAGTGGGGAAACTTTTAACAGTTCTATGCCTTTGCTCATGTTGAATGAATACAGGTATCTATATCAACATTATTTTTAAATTATATATGTTTCAATTCATTTACAGATACTGAGATTGACAGCACCTGTGTACAGCAACATTGAAATATTCCATCAGAAGTGGATCATAGCCAAAAATGAAGATATTTTGCACCAAAATTGATATTTAAGAAACAGACTGAAAAAAATTTTGATAAGTTTTTCTGTGAAATGATGTTTTACCACATCAGGACATATTTTTTACTATACTAATATAGTGAAAAACATTTAGTGTGATATATTCATTATTACTTTTTCTATTTATGTATCAGCATACAGTTTTACTAAAGTTTTGTTTGTACAACTACTACAGCAAGAATGTAAGAAAGTAACTTTAATGAAATATGTTTATAATTCATGTAATTAATATATAAAAAGTTGTAGAAATTCTGTTGCCTCTATTATTCTATTGGTCCCTTAAAGATGTTGATGTAAAGAAGTCCTAAAATGTTTTATGCAATTATTTATGAGCACAATTTTATTATATTTTCAGTTTGCACTGTAATCTGAAATGAAATGAAGAAAGTAAACTAAAGCAATGTGCTGTTATATCTCCCATTTGAACAGACAGATTCTGTTATCACAATTGAAATTTTGTGAAAAATCTACATTGAAAATAATGCTCTTTTTGTATAAGTATCGTGAGATTTGTTTCGCATGTTTTTCGTGCGTGTGCTCATTTAAAATTGTTTATAATACATTCATAGATTTCACTCAATTTTTATACGAATTTCGTGCGAAAAATTATTATGATGCCAAATTCATACATTTTTCGCACATATTTCATGAGATGTTTTCGCATGGTTTTTGTGCATGTGCTCCTTTCAGCTTCTTTACGCACGAAATTTTTTCACGAAATTCGCACGATTTTTATATGTTTTTCGGGCAAAAATCCTGATCGTGCGAAATTGATGCGTTTTTCGCACGAATTTCATGAGATTTTTTTCGCACAATTTTTATGCGTGTGCTCCTTTCAGCTTTTTTACGCACGAAAATTTGATACGAATTTCGTGAAATTTTTTCATGATTTTCGTGCGTAGCACTTTTACCTGTGTATGGTTACCAGATAGGTGATATTTTTATCAATTCCAATTTTGGATTATTCACTTCAATGTTTCTTCTTTTATTTGCAACATTAAAATGGTTCATACATTGATTTTAGTTTTAGTAGTTTTGTCATGTTAAACAATATGGCCGCTCAGGGCGGTTGTGCTTCAACACGGCTGTCACCGCAGAAGGCTGATTCAAGCAGTTATGGACAAGTGCAATTTACAAGGTTGGTGTCTTGTGCATCAGAAACGTTATCACAGGTGGAAAATTCACCCAGAATTCGAAATGATAGTGAAACATTGATGTTTGAACAGGATGAAAATTCGTACCGAGAGTGGTCAGATTTGTCCCAGCAAAATGGCGACTGTGTTTACCTTGATCAGCACGTAAGTGCTAGTCAAAGTTATGATGATCCGCCCGATCAACAGTTCATTGATAAGCTTGATAACACTCTTATTAGTCTCCCAAAAGAGAATTATATTGAAAAAGTTATTGAATTGACAAATTCATCCGAGAGTTTATTGATATGGTATCGTAACATCTTAATTTCACGAGCAAGATCTCTTGAAAATTGTCCCAAAACAAAACCTCTGAATAGGAAAAGCACACATAAAAGTCCAAGTACCGATAAATATGCAAGAGACTGTAGCATCCTGCAAATGTTTATACTCGGAGATGATACTGAAATTGACGAAGTGTTTAGTAAATCAAAATATGTGGGATCGGAGGCTACCGGAGGGGTTGTTGACGCTAATACTGGCCCGAAATTGTCCTTATCTTTTGTGTACAGTCAATTTCACTTATTAGCGAACAAAGTGCAATTTCTACAATCAGAGCTTGATGACAGTTTGAAGGTCCAGGATAAATTAAAGCAAGACATGTCTAGTGTTATGCAAGAAAATCAAGAATTGAGAGGTAAATTAGTTCAGTTTGTAAGCGAGGTGTCCCCTAAGTTGGTAAGGTATGATAGCTTCATAAAAAGAGCCGATGGCACTTTTAAATCAGTTGGTGAATTTGACTATAATATTCACTGTGATAATATGGCCAAACTGTCAGCTGACTATAAACAGCTGAGTACAACCTTATCATCCGTACAGCGAAATATGCAAGACATTCAAAATAAACGTTCATATTCGGATGTATTAACTTCTCCCAAAACGGACCCCAACAGGTCTAGGAATGCGGACAGTTCACCCACATTACAGGTGGACGAGCATGTATCTCGTAGATCAGTTAATCACACAAACTCAGGTATGACTGTGTCGGTTACAAATACCGTTAAATTACCTAATGACAATTTGCACGCTCAGTCAAGCAAGTCGGATAATGATGGTTTCTCGGCACAACCACGCGAGCATAAAACAAAAAATATGCGATCATATTCCGACTCCGAAACAGATATTGGAAGGGATGTTGCGTCTTGCTTGAAAGATTTACGCAGTCCTGACTCTATCAGTAAATCCAATAACGGTGTGCAAGTAGATGACGAACGCAACCATGAAAACACGGACAATCCAAGTATATTCATAGGAGCAGGCCGTAAACGAACATCCCGTTTCTATCTTGCTAATATTGATAAGCGGTCAACAGAGCAGGGCATTGTTGACTATATGAACAATAAAGGTGTAACGGTATCGCATCTGCAACTTTTTAGATCAAAACGAAAGGGTAGGTTGACAGGGAGAGTTGATGTACCGGAAAAGTTTTCATCAGTAATTGAATCTGATAGTTTCTGGCCCGAAGAGGTATACTGCCGAAAATGGTTGAGTGTTCGCGAGTGGCATAAAGAACTGGAACACAGAGATCAAGAATATAATGACATTTAGTATGTTTAGTTGTAGAAATCGTTGTAATATAGTGTGTTGGAATATATTGTGTTGGAACATGAGAGGAGCAATGTCTTCTTCTCTTTGTTTATTTGAACTGCTTCAGATTACTGACTGTGATATAGTGGTATTAAACGAGCACAAACTGCGATATCAAACTGAGTCATTTCTTGAAACAATTGACACAAGATATAATTGTTTTCTAAAGATTGATTCGGATATCTCCAATTCTGCTAGATGCGGAAAATGGGGTGTTGCAATTATGTTCAAGAAATCACTCCAGTTTAGTGTTAGTGAAATAAAAGATACTTTATGTGATAGAATTATAGGTATTGAACTTAAAGACTGGTCTGGAGACAGTATGTATATCTTCTCAGTATACATGCCGGCAGATAGTAATACTGAGTATTATAGAGAAATCCTTAATGTACTTGGCGATGTTTATAATTATTATAGCCAGTATGGAAAGGTTATACTTGCTGGCGACTTTAATGCCAGTTGTCGGCAATGTGACATTGGTAGGTCTAATCCATTTAAATCAAAAGAATTTGTATCATTTATTAATGAAAATAATCGTATCCCAATTAATAATTTTGATGATATGTATTTTAGTTATGTATGTATCCACTCACTTGTAAATAGACTTGACGTAGACCACTTTAATGAACTACTTGTAAATGTGATAATTCAGTCTGCTGATGAAACCATACCAAAGTCTAAGTACAATCATCGGACTAAACCGTATTGGACCAATGAAGTGAAAAGTGTGCATGCTCATGAAAGGTTGAAACGTCGAATCTGGGTATCCGAAGGGAAGCCCAGAGGGATGATGTATCATTCATACGCCGAGTACAAAAAGGCAAAGCGTGAATTTCGAAATGTCTTAGATGCTGAAGCTGAGAAATACTATGACAATGCACTTTACGAAATCAATCACGCGGCTGATTGCGATATACGCCTCTTCTGGCGTTTAGTATGTAAGCTGAAGCCTCGGAAAGAAAAAAATATATCCAGAATTAATACATGAAGGTCAAACTTATTGTGATCCTGATGGTGTGGCTAAAGGTTTTGCTAAATATTTCCATGATATATACACTCCAAAAGATGAGGGTCATTTTGACTTAAATTTTGAGAAGACAATTAATATTGAATACAAGCAAATAATTAAAGTAGCGGGTGAAAGTGCTGAAACATTACCGGGTGGTGAAATTCTCGTTGGAGAAGTGAAACGAGCAGTGGCGGACCTTAAGTATAAAAAGGCTCCTGGATTTGATAAAATTCAATCTGAACACTTGAAGCATGCTGGTGATTATATATTAGATGTATTAACGGACTTTTTTAATGTTATTGTCAGCGAAGGACGTATTCCACAAAGTTGGAAAAAGGGATTGATTGTCCCAATATTTAAAGGTGGTAAAAAAAGTAAAACATCTCCGGACAATTACCGACCAGTATCGTTATTGCCTACACTGGAAAAGCTATTTGAGAAGGTGTTAATGATGCGCATAAAAAGTTGCGACTTTTATCAAAGCTTCCCTGCTAAACAACAACAAGGATTTCAGCCTGGTCTGAATTGTGCTACTACTTCATTTAGTTTGCAAGAAACAATATATACAAATATAGAACTGGGTAGTAAGGTATATGTGTCATTTTTGGATACTAAGAAAGCCTTTGACACTGTATGGAGAAAAGGACTCGTGTATAAGCTATATCATCTAGGTGTCAAAGGCAAGCTATTACATCTGATTGACGATCTTCATGTAAATACTCAGAGCGCAGTAGTTGTAAATTCTGTACAGTCAGACTGGTTTTCAGTGTCACAGGGTGTAAAACAGGGTGGAATATTGTCAACATTCTTATACCTAGTGTATATAAATGACCTTATTGTGCAACTATCTAACTTTCATTTAGGTTCAAAGGTTAACCAGTTGTCATGTTGTTGTCCAAGTTTTGTTGATGACATAACTTGTATCAGTATCAGTCCTAAAGGACTACAAGGGTTGTTGGACATAGCATATGCATACGCTTGTAAGTGGCGCTATACTTATAATGTACGTAAGTCCAACGTGTTAGTATATGGTTTGACAGAGCGAACTTACGACAACATAAATTATGTTTGGAATATCGGTAACCACCCCGTTCCTATTGAGAAAAACTATAATCATTTAGGAATAGAGCAAAACGCCTTCTTTTGTAATGACCGCCGTATACGAAACAGATGCGACAAAGGACGCAAATCTTTTTTTGCAATCGCTGGAATAGGCCGAAGTAACATTAACCCTTTAGTACATCACATGTTAATTTCTTGAATAATCATTGGATAACTACATAAATACTATTTCGTGTAGTAATCATCTGCCCTTGACAACGCATAGCAGCGGGACTATACCTAGGTATAGTCCCCCGACATCCAAGTATAGTCCCTCGCGTGACCCCCCGCAAAGCAAAAGCTAGTTACTCCCCTTTGTCTAGGTGGCGCTGTTTATTGTTGTCGTCGGATACAAAATGGCATCCGACGACGCGCGATTTACGAATTTACGAGCAAAAAACAAAGGATCGAGGCCACAAAGTATTCGGTTAATATTTTAAATGAATCTCTGAGAGCCAGGAAAATTGATGGTGAGTTTGGATCTATGGAGATCGATCAAATCAACAAAATTTTGTGCGATTTTTATACAAATGTCCGACCCAACTGAGGAGAATGAAATTTATTCCAAATGTTGAATAAAGTAAACAATTCATCTGAGAATTAATTATCTCTCCAATTTTGAAAACAAAGACATGTGATGTACTAAATCTATTATGGACCTCTCCCTCAGGAACAGTTCTCCTATAGTGTTGTCTGGAGAGGTATAGTGACCTCGCCTATCGGCTCGGTCACTATACCTCTACAGACAACACTATAGGAGAACAGTTCCCTCGGGAGAGGTCCATAATAGATTAATAGTGCTAGCTGATATTTACAAGAAAATAGTGATACCTTCTGTTTTGTATAGATCCGAGCTGTGGAATAATTTAAGACAATCTGACATTAAAGCACTTCATATCTTCCAACATGGAATCGTTAAGCGCATGCAAGATTTTCCTATTCGTGCCCGATCCGATATGTGCGAAAGTATGGTCGGTATTATACGTATCAGTACAGAGATAGATAAACAGAAACTATATTTCCTTCATTAGCTTTGCTCCTTACCTAGTGACTCTATTTCAAAACAGTTATTTCTCTATCGTTTTTATTTGTATCTTGAAGTTCCAGTTAGTAACAAAAAAGGATTTGTACCCGATATCATGGCTATTCTGAAGAAATACTCACTTGTGAACTATATACATACTTTTGTTACAGACTTTGAATTTCCTTACAAACGTGATTGGAAGAGGGCCGTTAACAATGCTATAGCAACACAAGAACATAGGGAATGGGTGACCAGAATTAGTAATGATCAGGATTTTGGGCGATTTATAAAGCTTCACAGAGAATTATCTCCTGCCTCAGTTTGGACGTTTCCACAAAATAACTACGAATTACGCTTAGCACACCATACTGCAAAATTATGGATAGCTCCACAGGAAACTGTCGTGCAGACATGTACAGTGTGTAACAATAGATATGTGGATATGTATGTTCATTTAACGTGTGCTTGTCCCTGTACAGATGACCTGCGACAGCAATTTTGGGAGTCACTTACGGACAGATTTGGTGTTCATCTAAACGTTGAACTGTCTAAGGCATCAGATGAACAGCTGTACTGTATCTTACTAGGAATGTCTAGCCGAATTGTTCACGTGCCACCAGATGATATTCATGGATTTACCACACTTTGTTTTCATTATTTACGTGCCGCTTCTGCGACATACTACAGACACCTTGTTGAAGTTGTCGAGTAAGTTTGCTCTGTCAAACCATATAACATGTACTTAAACAGGCCATAATCGTTGTAAATATGTTTATTGTTTAATTAAGCACATGATATTCTATATGTAAAAATAATAATCACTATTTAAGAGGAAATAAAGTATGAATGGATGACTTAAAATCTGTTTTTATAATTAACCATTGGCATCAAGCGATTGGCTGCGGCGTTAACAAATTGGAATATCCATTTAGTAATTTAGTTTTCAATGTGGGCGTTTAAAGAACGTTAGCATCGCGTATCGCTTCATATATCTAATGACTATTTTGTGTTTGTATGAATTTATTTTACCTGATTCGCTGCGTCTTTTCCTGATTACTATAGCTACGATGTTAAAGAAAAATTTTTAGTTCCCGTTATATTTTTGTTATTTAAAACATTATATAAATATTACATTTCTGATAAGGTGACAGTCCATATTGTCACCCCGAGAATTTTAATCGAGGCGAAGCGCGATCGAGCCAGAAAAATAAAGATTCTTGTAGTTTGACATATTTCGACAACAGTATGGTATAACAGTTACTGACGATCCATATATTGTTTTTACTTCTTTTACTAGTATTAGAATTACTAGCATCTGATGCTCCAGGAACTTTAAATGTAAAATGTCAAATGCTAAGCTAAAGAGCTACTTACGCTCTGTACGAAAGCTAAAGCCACTATTTCTGTTTTAGGTCAAAGATTTCGAATGTTATAGAGAATAAGAGAACACTGACTCCCATTACATTCAAATAAAAACATACCTATGTTCAAATCGCATTTCGAAAGCAATTTAAACACTTTAAAACGGACATATAAGGTTTAGCACATGGACTTTCACTTAGAAAGTAAGACCAGTGCTCCGGAACGGTAAGCAACTTCTGGGACGTTAAATATATCGAGGGCTGCCAAAAATACTGGACACAGAGACATACTTTTCTCGCATATGTGAGAGATTAATCTCACGAGATAGTTGTTACGATATTTTTTTCCATATCGCACCCCGCGTGAGCACATGTAGGGTATCTCAGTACAACGGGAGCTACTTTCCCAATAGTAGTAAGGGACGTAATTCGTGACACAAGGGATATAAAACATATTAAGGTTATTCTCCTAACAACTTATTTCTATAATTCTTAATTCTATTTTAGTATTATTATTCGTCAAAAAATTAGTTTTGTTGTTATTTATTATCGAATAGCTATAGGCTCACATTTCTGCTTTGAGCTACACGTTATTGATGACGTTACAGTATTACGTCATACACCTATTCATCCGCTAGCAAAATCTTTGCATTTTCGTAGGAAATTCCAATGCCTTTAACATGTTAGGTCACAATTAGAATGATATATATGCGAGAAAAATAATCAATGACTCGTTTCAAACCAAGATAAGGACATTCCAATCTCGTGGTCAGATATTTATCTCTATCTGAAACTCATTTATAGATTCTCTTTATAACAATAATGTGATAACGGCCATAAAACTTTTTACAGGCCTCGATAAACTTGGGTTTGCAATATCACTGGGTCAACAATTCGTTTGTAAGCAGCTCTGTGTTGTATAAAGTTTCCATTGTGGAAAAAAGCTCTACCATACCATATTAATTGTGAATCGAAGCAACTAAGTCATTAACAAAAGAAGCAGGTATATTGATGCATAGAAAAAAGGAAAGTTGTTTACGTCCTATGTGTAAATAAATGACACCCATGTTTCTTATTAAGGATGTCATAATCATGTCAAAAAGTTACCGGCTTATCTTAAGATATCAAGTTATGTAGTGATAGGCGCTTAATGGATTTTATAAATTTAAATTTGGTACATTTCGAAAACTTTATACTTTCCATCTCCCTGCGATAAGCAGGGGCAACATACTTGAGTTTGACTAAAGTAAGAGGTTAAGAAAAATTGTCAATTAAATATCTACCATATATTTGCAATTTCGCTTAAATGAGTTAAAATTCTGTCGCTCAAATGTCTATTACTTCGTTGCTCAAACGTTTTTTCTCGCTCTTTTGTCCTGTGCTTTCGCTAAAATGTCCAACGCCAGCCTAAGATAGATCGTAAGACCATCATAAGACATCGCTTAGTCATAAGACACTTTCATAAAACTGTTGGCAAAAACGCACGATTACGGAATTCTCACCGCCTAATTTCGCCCACTCGGGAAATTTCTAGTGGCATTTTATAGAATAAAAATAATTGTTCAGAAAATGTAACATCTAATTTTACACATGTTAAAATATTTTAATTGAAATAAGCAGTTATAAATAATCGTAGAATTTGGAATTACAACTTGGACAGACATTTTCATAGAACTGAATTGCCAAACGAAAAATTCGTTCACGATACGACACGCATGGTTATTGAGTGCACGTGTAAATACACAATATAGTTTTTTTCCAATTGGATATCCAAAGCTCGAATTTAATAACAGGGCTTATGATTGGTAAAAAACGTATTTAATCACCAAACGTACCTGTTTGAAGATTATCGGTGTTGTTTTGGAACAAAGAAGCTTAGTATCATATATCAAAATATTTTCGTATATTACAATAAGTCCTTTTCATAGGCTAAATTTAAACCAATAAGCATCAAGGACACAGAAATTAGTATATAGGTCATAAACTTGTAGTAAACACTGAGATTCAAGGGTGTAAATAATCAGCATCTTTAGTTACACACCGAGATGCTTCTGATAAACAGCTTGACATGTATAAATAGCCAGCGAAATCGTGACATTCATTCATAATTTACCAAACAACAGAAGAGTTAAGATGGACTTCAAGTTCTGCTGGGCTGCAGCCCTGGTGTCAACTTGCTTACTGCTTTCCACAGTACTGGGAAATGAGGTAATGCGAATTTATTTAATATTTCTTTTGTAACGGAAGGGTTAATGTACATATTTTAGAATCATTATATTATATTCATTTAATTTTTTCTGCAAAAGGAAACTAATGTTTTAATTATGTATCCTTTTTAATGATATAAGTGTTGAATAAGAGTTTAAATTAAAAAAAATCCTGTACAAAACAAAATAAATAAATAAATATATGTATAAATAAATAAATAAGTAAATAAATGACTAAATAAATAATACATAATAACATGTAGAACTTAAAATATCACTTAAAATCGGAAATACATGTACATGTGTCGAATGAAAAAGTGCCGTTTAAATTATGTCATCAAAAACAATATACTGCTATATTCAAAATTATTTTTAAAGAAATATCAATTGAATAAATTATAAAATGAAGTCTGATCCTTGAATTAAATTAGCGATTTCATGTCAAATTTTAAAAACCTATTCAGACTTTACTGCACAATAATCAGTTACACCACGTTTTGCGTCTTAGTCTTTATGCTTGCGGACACCTTGAATTTGGAAATTTAATGGGAGTTGGATGCTTAATTTGAAGCCCAGTTAAACTAACCAATTAGTTGTAGGAATTCTCTATCTTAATTAGAAAGTAATAATTTTCAAAATACCTGTAAAAACGTTGTACAAACAATTACTTTCATGAAATGAGATAAATTTAAAAAACATACTTCTACAATAGATATGTTATAACATTTTGAACTTTCGCTAACGATTATGTTACGCTAACTGAGATTTTACCGCTCAGCTTCACATCTGCAAATTCACTGTTTACTTTAATTAATTATGAAATAAATGTACACTTTACACAAGAAGGGTGTTTTACCAGAAATAAAAATGCGAAATTTTCGGAATAGTTAGACTCTTTCCGTAATCTTAGCGAAAACGGCTGGAATGTTTAGACCAAATCAGGAATTTTTAGACGAAATCCGGAATAATCGGCCAAAAATCGGAATAATAGTAGAATATTTTTATGGTAATGTTTACGGAGTTTAAAACATTACGGTTATTGTCTGATTATTCAGGAAAGTATCCGTGATTATTCCGCCGGGCGAAAGGCTTATCATTAAGGTGAAAGATTATTATTTAGGCAAATGTCCCATTATTATCGTAAAACACTTCAAAATATTTAAATTGTTTTTATATTTGTCAGAATAATCAGACTTTTACCGTATTTATCAGTCTTTTACTAGAAAAACCAGACACTTGCCGGAATTTTTAGATTTCCAGAAAATTTACAGTGAAAAAAGTCTAAATATTCCGGATTTGGTCCGATTATTTTTAATTTAGCTGATTTAATTCGGATTTTCTGGATTATTCCGGCTTTTCGATAAGATTAAGTTATATGTCCTACTATTCTAAATTTAGCAATTATTCCGGTAAAACCCCCTTCTAGTGTTGCCATGTACTGAATTAAAATGAATCAAAATCACCACATTGGTTTATCCCCAAAATTGTCCTTGGATTTTCGTAATTTACACACTGTTTTGATTAATTTGTTTCTTTATTTTAGAGAAATGAATGTTTATCATGATTTATTGAAACGGCTAATACATGTATTTTCTTTTGCCAAATTCAGTAAATTTTAAAATATATATTTGAACCTGAATTGATTGTCAAAAAGACTTTGAATTTCACAATACATTAACAATTAACAAAATTATAAGATTTCAAATACATGTATGCGAAAATAAAGTCAAAGGAAATCATATTTCAGGAATGATTGCGAAAATGGAGTCAGGGCCATGCATGCAATATGTAATTCAAATATTAAATATAACATATTCACTTTGTCTAGTAGTAATAGCTGTCGGTTTTTTATTGTTTAAATGATTTCGATAATTATCACCGTAAATAGGAAATGCACGGCTGATCGGAATCTTCGATGTTCATTTTAATTTTCATTTATTATTATTATTATTATTATTATTTAGTCTTTTATCTTTAAAAGTTATCAATTTTACAGGTAAGATTATATTTTATGATTTGTTTATTTTTATTTTTCTTTTTTTTATTATATATTATTATTAGTTTTCTATATATCTATAATAACACAGGATGCGTCACCGGATATCTATTTCCTTCATATAAAATCGGACATCAAGTACAGATTTGCTACTACCCTAGTGACCAGTAAAGTGGTCAATCCAGACAATATCTCCAGAGAGGTCATATTTGACGTCACACTGCCCAATGAAGCCTTCATGACTAATTTCACACTGTGAGTATAATCTACATCGAATGTATAAATGGACTTTTAACAACATGTAAATACTATAAACTTTAAATTTCATCACTTGTTATTTATGAATGGTACATTTGCTATGCCCTTGTTTTGAATTTTTACTAAAATAATGCATTCAGAATCAGTTGTCACGTTCATGTGGTGATTTTGAATGCATTATTTTAATCAAAATTCAAAATCAGCAAAAGGCACATCTGTATACGAGTTTTGACATAGACATATAGCCTATATATCCGATATTTATCCTATAATTTAAATGAAAAATTAAACGTTGAGTTGTTTATGTTACAAATGGTTTTCCAATTGTGATTTTTTTTTAAAAATGCATTCATTTCAATTTATTCGATACTGTTATTAAATAAATAAACAAATAAAAATAAGGTTTTTAGATAAAACTCCCGAGTTTCAATTTTATATCTATATGTTAACCTTTATTGTTCTTGTTAGTTGGTAAAAAATTCATTTCCAAATATACTATAGATGGTAACACAACTTTACCAAGCTCCTTGTAAAACATTTTAAACAAGAAGAACATATTGGGTTTTGTTCAATGTTTTTGGTGTTTTTATATCTATTTTACTTCTAGTATATTTTAATGTAGAGAAATCAATAACACTATACATATTGGGGAAGTAAAGGAGAAAGAGGCAGCAAAAAGACAATACCAAGAAGCAAAAAATAGAGGACAAAGTGCAGGATACATCGGAACAAAGTAAGTAATTGTTCAACAAAATATAGAATCTAGTAGTGTCTTTCCATGTGGCCGACATCAGAGGGTTATTATGACTGAGTGGTCTGAATCGCAGCCCGTCTGATCTACCGTTTAGCTGTGGTCGAATCTTATTCGGGACGCATCCAAATGTGAGAAGGTTGGTGGTTTTAATTTCTCCAGGCACTCAGATTTCCTTATACATTCAATAATTGATTACAATGATATAAGTGAAAAAAAATTGACCACGTGTAAGTGAAAAAAATGACTAGGACGTTCAACACTGTTACTCCACGCCATGATTTCACTTTCATGATTGATGACCTTGGAGGGAATGACTGAACAAACCACAGTACAAGTCTATATTACTTGGATTGTTCTCTTTATTGTAGAATTTGCGTATTCAAATAATGACCCGTCTTTTAGTTTTACAAAATAAAATTATTCTAAAAATTGAACGACTTTATTTGACTTCTCGTCTAAAGGTTCAATCTTTGGACTTCATTAGGCGTTGAAATTCATTATTAGTTGTTACAACGTTTCACTCATACGTACCGCATCTAGTCCTACTTGTTTCTTTGACACGATATACTAAACATGTATCTTATTTTAGTTTTTTTTTCAGATAAATATACTGAGATGTTTTTGAAAAGCTTCAAGACATACATGTACATTACATAGCTAAACGACTAATTAAACTTAACACGTCTATTAGTTTGCAATGAAATACACTTCATACATTCGTAACAGAATGTTCATTTATTTAATATTAACATGCATAATTGTTTATTGTTTTAAAAAAAACCCTTTAATTGTTTAAGGTGTTCTGTTTTCAAGGTAGGGGTGGTTTTGACCACTGTCAATATCATTGTCACGTTATTATTTTACCATTAGACACAGTATAATGTCGAGTTTTACAGCCCGTTTTGGACAACTGATTTGTAAGATAGCGTAAAAGAGTTATTCTTTTGATGAAATGAGAGTTACATATCGGATCGTTAAAAATAGATTCATTTCTAGATGCAATTTTTACATGATTTGATTGTTTTACATTTTAGGCCAAGAGAGACGAACAAATTTAACATCAAAGTCAACGTTGAAGCATTACAAAGTCGTGTTTAACCTTACATACAAAGAAATACTTCGTCGAAAAACAGGCAAATATTGTCATGTGATATACATCGACCCTGGACAGACGGTAGAGGATTTCCAGATAGAGGTCGCTATTCAGGAATCAAGGGACATAACTTCACTAAATGTTCCGCCAATAAGAGATGACCTGTTAACAAATGTTATCATTAGTGATTCAGGTATAGTTGACATCACTTGTGTATTGTTTTCTTTTGTAGTCTATTTTGTTGTACCCGGTTCTAAATTCCTTTGTTTTTGTATCTACATGTACAGTACCGGCATTTCGAAAATTTAAAACTGAATTAAAAAAAGTAGTCAAAAGTTCAGCGGACAGTCGATGGTAAAATAACTGTCGAGATACAATGTATAGCTAACGGCGGCCGTTGTATCATATACTATATTTTGCCAAAGTATGAAAAACAGTTACTTAAAACATAATATGTACTGTCATTTTTTTTAATCTAATCGAAGATTTTAAAATAATTATTTGATGTATCGAGATCTCGAATCTTTTTATGATACATAAAATAGATTATACAGTCGAACTAATTCTATATAAAATATTTTTCAGCAACAGAAAATGTTGCAGAAATTAGTAGACCAACCGAGCGTACTGCTTATATTTTATATAGACCTAGCGTTGGAGAACAGACTAGATCTTCAGAGACTGGGTTATCCGGACAATTTGTTGTTGAATACGATGTAGACAGAGAAAAAGATGCAGGA
Source organism: Anadara kagoshimensis (assembly GCA_021292105.1). NCBI lineage: Eukaryota > Metazoa > Mollusca > Bivalvia > Arcoida > Arcidae > Anadara > Anadara kagoshimensis. The sequence goes on from CM037873.1 coordinate 7,477,966, forward strand.
GACTTGTTGGTGAGTTGTTCACATGTACATTGCATGAAGTTTGTCTTTAATTAAAAAGGGTATGCGTATCATAATTAAGCCAGGATTTTAATATATAATGGATTTTTGCTTGTGTCAAAAAATCGTAATTATGTCGATATATTACAATTGCAAGCTGAAGTTATTTCAATACATGACTGTCTTTATGGAAAATTTAGTTTATTTTTGTGTGTGAATAACAAAAAAATAATAACATCTTGTCCATATCTGTGTCATCATCATGTCACCACAGATTTAGTTTATATAAAAACAAGATGTGTATGATTGCAATCAAGGCTTATAACTTCTCATAGCATAATGTTGTAATGAACCCCAAATCAACCTGAACAATCCAGACAAAATTGAAAAAAGCAGACGACTCCCATTTTATATTTTACATTAGACAAAGTGTGATAGTAGTAGCTTTGAACCCTTTTAACTTGCGTACTAACAATGACGCAATGTATGTGCTGACTATACCGCTGTAAAATAGCTATCAGACACACACACACACACACACACACACACACCGAACATGGGGAATGAATGGGGGTTGTATATCTTTGGTATAAATATAAACAATTTAGAAAACTTCAGCTGTAATATGATGTGACCATGTTTCTATTTAGCTTATTCCGTTAATCAGGAGTGAAATCTGAATTATTCACATTTATTGTAGGTTGTAAATGGCTACTTCGTACATTTCTTTGCACCAGAAGGAATTGAACCGCTACCGAAAGACGTTCTCTTTATTTTGGATAAAAGTAGTTCTATGCGTGGCCGGAAAATATCACAGTTAATAACAGCCATGACAAATATCTTAGATGACATGCAGGAAGAAGATCGCTTTAATATCATGACGTTTAATTGGGGTATTAGCTACTGGATACCAGGGGAGTTAATTGAAGCTAATGGGGATAATATCAACCAGGCTAAAAGATATGTCAATAAAATTATAGCTGCTGGAAGTAAGTTATTTTAGAAAGCGAAATAGCTAAACGTTGGTTTTTCTTACTTTTATCGAGACATCGCCAGCTACAGGTGAAGTAATATAAAATGAATATTAGAATGTTTGTTTTTTATTCTATCGTAATTGATTGTTGACAATGAACATTCAAAGATTTTAGTCACAATTTCTTTTCCGTGCCATGCTTACAGCTACACGTATAGAACTACCGCACTTTCATCCATATACAAAGGATCTTGACAAGAACAAGCATTCATTTTTTTATTTTACGACATCACTGGACTTAATGCAAATTTAAATCCAAAGTTTTTATAATCAATGGTCTCGATATGTTTTGTCTTCTGCTCGCATTTTTATAATCAATGGTTCTAATATGTTTTGTTTTTCGCATTTTTATAATCAGTAGTTTCATTTTTATAAGTAATAATCTCAATTTGTTTCGTTTTCTGTTCATATTTTGAGCGTTTATTTTGTTTTACATAGTTCACTGTTTGTTTTAGGTACTAATATTGATGAATCGATGACGGAAGGTATTAAACTGTTATCATCACAATCAACTCGGGAAAGAGCACGTGTCCTGATATTTTTGACAGATGGAGAACCAACTTCTGGAAACACCAACCTCGAAGGAATATTATCAAATGTATGCAGGTACAACGAAATGAAGATTCCTGTTTTCACTCTTGCCTTTGGAACAGGTGCAGATTACAACTTTTTGAAGAAAATGGCGAATCAGAATGATGGCTTTGGAAGGAAAATTTATGAAGATTCGGACGCAGCATTGCAAATTACAGGTTTCTATGACGAAATATCAACAGTTTTATTAAAGGACGTGTCATTCACATATTTGGACCGCGAAGTTGAAACAGATACCCTTACAAATGTAAAATTCAATACATATTTTAAAGGCTCTGAACTCATAGTAGCTGGAAGATTGTCGAATGCTAGACAACAATGGGGTATATCATCCTCAATACTAGTTGACAGCATAGACGGAATTCTTAATTTAACTATGCCAAATGAGATAACCACACATACGGGTTTTGATTTGATTAAAGATGGTGATTTTGCGAACATTTCTGAGCAAGTGTGGGCGTATTTGACAATCAAACAGAAACTGAAACAGAAGGACGCCAGCACCAATGAAACTGAACAGGAAATGTTAAAACAACAAATACTAGATATGTCATTAAAGGTAAGTAGTTACCGAAATACTTAATCGTGGCTCTAAAATACCGAAATACTTAATCATGACTCTAAAATTGTTTATTGTTGATCAAATAGCAAGACTGGTGATAGGTGTATAAGGACTCCCTATGTGCATACAGTCCAACCTGCCTTAAAGGACACCTCTATATAAGGACCACCTGATTATAAAGGCCAGTAGAATTGTATCCCATCTTTTCTTCATTCTTATTATTTGAACTGTCTATAAAGACCACCAGCCCATAAAGGCGACTTTAACTGGTTTCTTTGGGTGGCCTTTATAGACAGGTTTGACTGTATATAGGTTCTATGATGGTTCATCTCCTTTGTGTACCGAGATCTCAGTGACCGAATTATACTAAGGATGCGCTTACTGATCACATCACTTCTCAACGTCATGATTCAAATTCATTTCGAGATTCCAATGATAGAAAGTTTGTCAGTTCATTCGGAAAAAAGTTAGTGATTTTCACGGAGCAGTCCGGCTTTTCTCCACCATCCCAGAAATAACAGCTTAATCTAAATGAAATAATCTTGACAGGGGCGTAGACCACCATTACTCCACTTGGATCCTTCTATCATTGATTATATCTACTACATTAATTTTGCAAAAATTAAACGATATTTCTTGAAACTAACTAACTGACTTCATGAACATGTCATACAAAAGAAGGGATTTAAATGAACAGATTTATAAAATAGAGAGTAGTTACATTATGTGGACCATCATTTGAACATAAGTATTACTATTAACTTTAATTGAAAGCAAACAGTCCGTTTCTGATTTCTCGGCTCATAATCTTTCTAAATTAATTGAAAACAAAGTTTAACATAACAATTTATGTCTAAATTACAATAACATAAACAAAGTTAGGTTTTGAAAAGCAGCAAATCAAGTTAGTCCTGCAAAATTAAATTTCTAAACAGTTTTGACGGTGCCGAATTGAATTTTAGTGAAACGTTGGCAGTGCCAAGTTCATAATGTCAATATGGCACCAATAATAAATTATAACCTCACATACATTTTGTAACAATATTCCATCATTATGATAGTTTTTATCTAAAAAATCAACATTTGCATTTTGTGTTTGCTTTTCAAAAAGATTATAAGTTTCTGGTAGTTTTGTAAACAAGAGTTGCCAGTTCATGGAGAGGACATGTGTGTCTCTGTCAGTAGAAGACACATACATATTTTTGTGTGACAGTCTATTGGTAGATAACATAATATGATGTCCGTTTGGAAGCAAAATTGTTAAACACGCGAACTTCCAACATAAAATAAAAAGGTTAGAGGCTCCGGAAGGGTAAGCACCTTTTAATACAAAGTTATATTTCATATATTCTTTATTTCAGTACAATTTTGTGACTCCTTTAACTTCAATGGTGGTAACACTAGACGAGGAATCAAACACGCAACCTTTAGATGACGTAAAACCTGAAGGTAGGTACACATGTATAATGTATAGTCAGATCTCAACAATCCTGAACACTGTACGACAAATCAAACACATCCTTTAGATGATGTAAAACCTGAAGGTACGTTAATGTGACTCCTTTAACTTCAATGGTGGTAACACTGGATGACAAATCAAACACAAGCCTTTAGATGATGTAAAACATGAAGGTACGAACACATGTATAATGTATAGTCAGATCTCAACAATTCTGAATCCAGTATTTATCTCTTAAAGATACTTCTTTTCTTCATAGATTTTTATTTTGTCTTTTGTATGAAGAAAAATGTATTTAATGCTGAGCATTTTTCTACATCTTACTTAATCAAATTCTACTTTCATTTGTGATGTTTTTGTAGTTTTCAAATATCCATCTTAATTTCTGAGCAAAGTGTTATATAAACATGTGTTTTGTTACTTTAAGGTGACATATTTAGATATGGTGGCTCTTCACAAGGAACTGGATATTCTAGCATTCAATGTATGTATACTTATACACGTTATACATCATTATTAATAGATAAAAACACTTCATTTTTTTGTATTGATTACATATTTTTAGATTTGCATTGACCACAAGAGTGCCTATTCTATGTTCATAGAGAAAGAGACTTGCTAAATGATGTCCGGTTGTACACACACACACACACCACACACACACACACACACGGACACACACACAGAGAGAGAGAGAGAGAGAGAGAGAGAGAGAGAGAGAGAGAGGCAGGCTGTGAGATCCAACCAATAGCTTATCATGCACGAACAATTCATTTTGCATTTGCACATTATGATATAAAGTTTAAAATATTGTTGTTTTATTCGTTTTTATTAACTTCCATGTTTATTATAGATAGTCCTATATCGTCTGTTCACATTTTAACAAGTAACTGCAAAACATGATATTATATAATGTTTATAACGTTATCGTATTTTCAGATACGGACCCTAATCAACAGCCACTACCATTTTTACCTAGAACCGGTCCATCTAGAAAGATGCATGGCATGCCCGGGCGCTTATATAAATCCCCACCGAAAAAAAATCCCATTCAAAAACTACGTAATAAATTGGGAAGACGACGTAATTCATTAGGAAAAATATCAATCACAGATCATCCTACGAGGACAACAACAACAAGACCTCCTAGGACAACAACGCCAACATCAACAAGACCTCCTAGACGACATACACCAGGTAAAAGATTGGTTCTTGCTTGTAAAATGATCTAGTGGAAGTTAATTTGTTGAGACTTAATAAGCCAATTTTCAAAGTTTTTACTTTGCTTTGGGATTGTCATTTGGACACCAATGGATATGTCGGGTTTTGTTTGTGTCTTCTTGCCTCATCGGGTATACCTGTGTGTTTCGTGTATGTGGTTCTGTCGGGTCGTATGGCTAAGCAAACACATAATCAAGTTAAACATTAAATACACTGTACTCGTATTTATTTTTGGAAAACTTCAAAAACTATAAGACAGATTCATTAGGTTCACAGAGTTGGAACATGCTGGTGGTAGTTATTTGTGAATGACCAAACACAAACATATACCAGTCTATATCCTGATCACAGTCCCAAAAGCAAAGTAAAAAACTTTGAAAACTGTCAAAATTTCTTAAACGAGTAAAGTTCCAGCCGGGAAGTGAGACCGAATGATAAGGTTGTTCAATAATAGATACAGAATATAAAGGTTCTGAAATGAAATATACATCTAAGGCCAATACTAAAACCTTATATAAAACCATTAAATTAGAACAAAACACTGCTGTGTTTTAGCAGAATTGTAGCTTTGAAACGAAAAAAAAAAAAAACACAATAGAAGCACTAAATGGTTTTTTTTTCAAACATTATACTAGTATACTTGTGTGAATGTCAGTGCAGTGTCGTCTATCATGACATTTTTCAATTGTGTCTTCACCAATGCTATATACCATTTTAAAAATTATTTATGATTAAATTAAAAAATGGTATATGGCATAAGAATCAAAATGTCATAATAACATCGATATTATATTTTAAATCTTGGTTTAAGTTTTGACTGTTTTTATTATTTTTTTCGAGAGATGTAATTCGTATAGGTGGCAGCATCAATGAAGAACATAGTTGTTCATTTCACTGATGTTTTATGCTCGTTTTGGTTAAAGAAATAAAACGTTCTGGTTAAAAAAAATAAAATAAAAACATGTCACATTATAATATTTGGTTATAGATGTAACGTTTGATGACATTTATTCATACTGATGTATATGTTTATACAACATTCTTAGTTAAGATCGCACTGTTTAAAGCCAGATTTGTTTTCTAGCAGGTAATTCGATGTTTGTGGTGCGAATCTCCGGTATAAACGAACCATTGTGTATGGATGATACGACTTTATCAACTGGTCAAAGATATGAACTTTTTGGATCGCCTTATTCAGGTAATATTTGAATTTTATATCTTAAAGAGTTTTGGTGAATAGGCTTGTGCTTGTTTTCTCATCGGGTGTGGCATCTTGACACGTAAATTTCCACAAGTCAATCTAGCATGTGTGATTCGGTTGATCAAGCACCTGTTGTTTAGCTACCTACATAAACAATACTCTTACAAGTTTGTTTGTTTAAGTTTGTAAGATTATTATAACGATTATTATTCAGAATCATCAATATTAAATAGAAGATAGTCAGGCGTGTTTGACAAAGCCAACACAGCCAAGAATACACGTTACGAGGTAATAGAAACAACCCAACAAGGCATGAAAAGACAACCGCATTTTAAGGCATATTGTGTCATTAGATGTCAAGTAGCTCCGTGTATCTTTTCAAAAATTATTTGTTATGGCAGGGGAATCTTTTACAAGGTACATGGGCCGTATAACGTTTTGTAACCCGTCAAAGAGACACTAGATTGGTCTTCATAACATCGAGTTTTTAATTAGTGTTGCTATGTTTGTTTCTATATAAAGTAAGAGTTATTTCCCATTTGCCGCGTTTTTGTGTACCTCGCAATTCAACCAATCGCTTGGCGAGGATTGCCTTTGAAGGTTCTGTAATAATTCAACACACACTGATATTAATTATGTCAAATTTCCTGAAAGTTAAAATTTGAAATTTCTCAAAAACTAAGGTATACTCACTCATGCAAAGTATTTCTTTAGCTTAATTTGGTAAAATATATTTTGGTCCTTTGGGTAAGTTTTCAACGTTTTCAAAAAATTTTGGTTTCATAATTTTGGTCCAAGCACTACTGATGAGGAATTGTATTCCGAAACGGCCGTCTAGTGCTGTAAAAATTAAAACTGGTATAATATGGAATACCTACAAAATCGAAAGTATATTTAATCCTGATCTCATTAATGTTTTCTGTATAATGTAGTTCGTATTCCCTGTAATTTGTCATATATGCTTAAATGGATTAGTATGTTTGTTTTTCTTATTATATGTTTGATTTGAATGAACATAATTAACTCGTATCTTGTTGTTTTAATTCCAGACTTTACAATATATGGCCATACAAAGCCAAACAGAGCAGGAACTAGACGAACCAAAAGGCGAAGGCGACAACGCATTTATTTCGATAGAATTTCAGCAACATCGTCTAGGCACTCCATGAATTTTGAAGTTAATTCATATGAAATAGATGGAGTTAATCACTCCTGGATTGATGATTGGTTTTCTTTGTCAGACTTTAATTCAAACATAACATTTCCATTGGTTATACACCGTAGCCAATCACCTGGTCAACTTAGTTGGTATGCTGATCTATCATCTCCACCAAGAGATATCACTGGTATCTTTGGTAAGTATATACTTTGTGGCTTCAATCGATTTAAACAGTTAATCTTAGTGTATATTCTGAGTTGTTTCAATTGTTAGAATTTCTGAATACATATGAATAGATAAACGTAGTGTTTTACACCAAAGTCAAAATTCATTTACTTGTATCGAGGTTCTGGATGGTTGAGGAAACCAGAATACCCAGAGAAAAAAATCACCAACCTTCGTGAATTGACAAACTTTAAAACACTAGGTTCTGTCCGAGGGACACAGTGATGCATCCGTTAGACAACCCCCACACTAAACAAATCAACCAAAAAACACGAACTAATGTAATAAGTCGTTCAGGTTTGGTAGCGTACAATGCCTTACCTGTGTTGACGTCATATGTTTCCAGAACAATGCAATTTCGCATTTTTGCCTATATGATGTCCAACATAATTTTTCGTGAATGATAATAGGGTACATTTAATGTGGTACCAGATTGGATGGTTGGTAATTGGTTGGCCTTAGGGCTTATAAATAGCACATATGGTATTTACCCTACCGGAACACGCAGTCTCACTTACTTGGTTGACATATCAAGTGTTAAACTTTATATACCATTTTAAAAAAGCCTTTAATTTTTTATTGTGATTTGGACATGGAGCGGTATATTTGTGTTTCTGATTAGGACATGGACCGGCATATTTGTGTTTGTGATTAGGGCATGGACCGGTATATTTGTGTTTGTGATTTGGACATGGACCGGTATATTTGTGTTTGTGATTAGGGCATGGACCGGTATATTTGTGTTTGTGATTTGGACATGGACCGGTATATTTGTGTTTGTGATTAGAACATTGACCAGGATTATTTGTGTTTGTGATTAGGACATGGACCGTTATATTTGTGTTTGTGATTTGGACATGGACCGGTATATTTGTGTTTGTGATTAGGACATGGACCGGTATATTCGTGTTTGTGATTTGGACATGGACCGGTATATTTGTGTTTGTGATTAGGACATAAACCGGTATATTTGTGTTTGGTTATCAATGGGAAAGCAAAAATGGTAAAAAGGCTTAGATATATTTAGTTGGTAGATTGTTTAAAACGTCACTGATTGTTGTTTCTTAATATGACTGGTCTATGCAATTAACACTATTACTTTCCTAACATTTTTTATTCCTCCATTTCAGGAAAATTTGCTCGAATGAGAGGAAAAGTTATAAAACGAAAGACGAAGAGGGGAGGAAAGATAATTGGAAAATTTAAAATTAGAAGCGCTAATATTGTACATAAACTTAAAGCCAAACTTATCAACAATCCTATACATGGTGTATCATCCTGTTGGTTATTGAAAAAGCCTAGGATGTTTCGTCCATAAAACAATCTAATCTACAGTTTGTGGTGTGTTTTATGACAATAATTATCATAACAGTATTCATATAAAAACCCTTGTATGACTCATGTTTATTGTACATTTATAAGTGATTTGTATATTTTTATATTTTGTTAATAAACTACAATTAACACAACATGTTTAGATTGCATTATTTTGAAAAATACAAAAGTAGCAAATAAGAGCCCTTTGCATTAATTATACCCTTCTGATTGATTGATTGATTGATTGATTAAATTGGGTTTTACGTCTTAGTCGAAAATATTTCACTTTTATGGAGACGTCACCAGCTGTAGGTGGAATTGGAGAAAATTGACCTTTGCAGTGGCTTAAGACAATTTTCTTTAACGTGCTGTGACAAGGGGTATATGGTATTAAGGTCTTGTCGGTTTCGAAAATCGTAGTGCTTGGCGAAAGAACAGTCATTATTTAAGTCTTGGTCAGACCCGATTGGGGTTCGAGCCCATGACCTCCAACATACGGAGCCAGCATGCAACCATACAGTAGTGGCGTGATTATAACCTTCTGGATTCTACTACTAGTATATGACCTACAAGGGGAAGTCAAAAAGTTTATAGAACAGCGTATTCAGCCAAGCGTAACACACATTTTCTTTACTTATTTAGACAACACAACATTCCGCAATTGTAAACATATCAAGTTTATTTATCACAACATATTTGTGTAATTCTCAAAAGCATGTAAAGTTAGTAACCATCAAGCAATGATGGAAAATCAAAATGTTGCGTTTAGGGCAGTAATAAAGTTTCTCACAGTAGAGGGATCAAATGCCAAAGAAATTCACCGGCTAATGGCGAGGTGTACGGTGACAGTGGTCCTGCCTATTCCACAGTTGCAAAATGGTCAGCTGAATTTAAACGTGGGTGCACCTCACTGAAGAATGACCCACGGTTAGGTCTGCCAGCTGATGCCATCATAAAGGAAATTGTCAAGTCTGTGGAGACCCTCATCATGAATGATCGTCGAACTAGGATTGATGGCATAGTAAGGGAGTGTGGCATTTCACATGGAAGTGTATACACGGTTATCCACGGGCATCTTGGGATGTCAAAAGTATCCGCAAGATGGGTCCCCAGAAACCTTAATGTGCAGAATCGCTTCAAAAGACTCCAGTTAAGTCGAAAGCTTCTTGGAATTTATAATGATAACCCAGAGAGCTTCCATTTACGTTAGTAACTGGTGATGAAACATGGATTCATCATTGGAACCCAAACACCATAAAAAGAGTCCATGCAATGGAAGCACCCTGGCCCACCCCCACCAAAGAAATTCAAAGAAACCCAACCATCAGCTGGCAAAGTCATGGCCACTATGTTTTGGGATTCTAAGGGTGTTCTGTTAATCAGTTATAAACCTGCTGGAATCTCTATCACCTCTTTCACTGGGGCTTACTATGCTGATCTAATGAAGCAGCTGAAAGCTGCTATTAAATTAAAAAGGAGGGGAAAGTTGAGCCGAGGGGTATTGCATCTTTACGACAATGTTCCTATGCACAAGACAAGGATTGCACAAGCAGCGATTCGTGAATGCAAGTTCGAACAACTAAATCACCACCCTACAGTCCTGATTTGGCACCCAGTGATTATTTCCTATTTAGAAATTGAAATCCCATTTACGGGGAATCAGGTTTCCATATGATGATGGACTTAAGGCTGCCACAGAGGCATGGTTTCAGGACCAAACGAAAACTTCTATTTCAAAGGTATAGACAGTCTGAAAGAAAAGTGGGCTAAGTGCATTGGGAGACTATATTGAAAAATAATAATAAAATGTATGGTTTGTTTCGGCAATATATAGCCCGTTCTATGAACTAGTTGACCTCCCCTCGTAGCTGAAGAAAGAACTTGTTTGTAGATTAAGCAAGTTAAGTAAATTTACAAGAGAAGACCTTTAAAACCGGGAATCAAAATATAGAAGCCTTAGTTGCTTATTTTCTTTGCTGGTTGGAATATTCTTAAGACAAATTAATAGTATTATTTTTGCTTGAAAAAGTAAATAAATCGGGAAAATGTAGGCGCTAACAAGGGACGATTGTACTTATATTAATTACAACCAAGATACAAAACCTACTACATTAGTTTCCTCGTTTTGTTTATGTACGTTGGACGACTAAATGCATGGATGGAGTCATTCAGTTGACAAAACCGGAATTGCCAAAACACCATCCCCGTTAACCACAGCGATCACTAACAATGTAACATGATGACCGGGTTTTGACATTCCTTAGTTTATGCGAGTGGTCTTTTGTCTTGCACATGGTTACACAAATAAATGGAGAAATAAGTGTAAGATTCTTATATTGAAGAATTAAAAGGGAAATGTTGCTACAAAAACGCTACAACATACATAAGGATGTCAAGTCAATGCACATTTAAATAAACGACTTATTTATCCCAATTTTGCACTGAACTTGAACATTTTAACCGACTGATGTGAGCAAATTTTTCAAAGTTCTCGATATTCTTTTACTTGAATAGTTGAAGAATTGTTCCAAAAATACCACATTATATAAATAGGTTCTCTCCGAGTTGGATGTATTATCAGCAAAAAGCTCTTTAGACTACACAGAGGCCAATTCTTGTTCCAAGAGAGAAAACTCTTATACATTGATGGGTAAGTTTTCTGGATGAGACATTTCCTTAATTTTATTAAAAATAGTGGCATTTCTTTAGCCGTACATTAGAACTAGAAACATTTGTTTTCATAAAGTGAACTGATCGTTACTACCATTATTATTAGTCGAATTTGGTTTTAAAATAAACACGATAAAAGAAAACAATAAACAATAATTAGAAGTTGATACCAGAAAGAGCAAGTTATAAAAGACCCGAATATATGAACGGAAACTGTAGAAATGTACAGCAACATACACCGTATAAAACATCACATGACCTGTCAGGACATATACATAATGTGAATAGAATATTTTAGCGTCCATTTTATATTCCCGTAAACAAAACATGTTAAATAAACCTTTCGCAAAAAATTTATTTATTTTATTTTATTTTTATTTTTATTTTGATATATATATAATCCACTTGAATTTGGACTGACCATCATCTGACGGTGCGAAAACAAATGCACACGAATATCTTGAAATGATGAAAATTAAATAATCCGTTATCAATGTTAAGTGTCTCAATATTAAGTTGCTATACATCAAATCCGAACATAATTGGTTGAAAATGATATCTTCAATGGCTAGTTTAGTGTTTTAGTATTTATATTATCGACACCAGTCAATTTACCTATGGACTTTTTCATACCAAATTTGGTTTCAAATGTCTTGGTGGGTTTCGAGTTGAGTTGAGTAATGGTGTTTTACGTCCCAGTCAAGAATATTTCACTTATATCGAGACGTCGCCAGCTATAGGCGAAGGTGCAGAAATTTTGCCTGTGCGTTACGCTGATGGCATTATACAGCAGGGTTCTTTAACGTGCTAAGCCCACCGTGACACGGGACCTCGTTTATTTTGAATTCCCATCCGAAAGAACCGTGACTTTTATTTCGTTATGCCGAGTGCTTGGCGAAAGAACAGCCACTACCCACTTTTAAGTCTTGGGTCAGACCCGGCCGGGATCGAACCCACGACCTCCTACATACGGAGCGAGAACTCTACTAACTGAGCTACCGCAGTGGTCTTCGGTGGGTTTTGAGATGAAAATTGAAGTTTACACACGACCGTACGGAAGCATTCTTTACCAAGCCATAAGGTCCACTTGCTTTAGCCAATTGAGCTAAAATGGCATATAATGTTACGATTCAAATGGTATCGATGTGTAAGGCTGGAGTCCTTATAATGTTATTGAAGGTTCCGTGAGGAACATCTCCAATAAACAGAAGATGTCTGTTTTGCATGGTAGAGTTTGAATCATGTATAATTTAGTCGCACCCAACAAGGCCAGAATCAAACCGAAAACCCAACAATTTTTATTCACAAAAAGTTTCTGTCATAAGAATTTGGTAATTATTCAATTGAATTTGGGAAAGAAAGTTTTTTTTTTTAATTATAAATCAAATAAATATTAAATTTTAATGGATTTCAGCGTGAAAAGTTTTTACAATAAGCAATTCACTTTTTAAATTTTTGAAATGAATGTCTTAACTATGAGCGAAAAATTTCTATATAAGGACCATAGGGAAATAAGGAACAAAGCACTTCTTTGAAAAGTAGGATCGATGTTGTCTTTTAATTCCTCAACCTAATTAGTGATTATAGCAAGTGTGCGCCTCACAAAGCTGTGAAAGTTTTAACCATTTACTGGTATCAAAATGTATTGGTCGTGTTTGACTATCTTATTTGTTGTGCCTAGAATTTGCTCATTCTGACTTATTTTATAAGATACACATTTCTATACGGTAATATTAATAAACAAATGTCTGCGATTCTTTTGAAAGCCACAGTCCTGTATATTTTATAACCTGGAATAACCAATTAAAGAAAAGTCGGACACATTTTAAATCCAAGTTTTAGTTGGAAAAACATACAAAAAAAAAAACAAACAAAACAATAATATTATTACATTTCATTTAAATATTTATTCCACAATTGAAAACATTATTAACATTTTAGTTTTGGAATTACAGTATTATTACTAAAAGTTTGGCAGTTTACATTAAAGTACCATGTTTTTTATTTTTAATATACACATATTGACTACATGCTTATTTTTCACCAGTACATTATCTGTTCAAGTTCTTCAAATGTGTCAAGCGACACTGTAATCTCTCTGTTCAGTGTAACAAATCCAAGCAGCAACAGAAAACATCTGAAAATGTCAACTCAATGGCATGATTTTATCTGGTAAAACAGACTGCCTTTACTTAAATCTAAATTTGATATTATACACTTGTACAATAACTATATTTAGTATACCTCACATATATTAAAACACTTGTCATTGGGTGTTTTCCAATTACATGACATGTAATAAATGAGATATTTCCCACAGAGTCACTGTCAGCATGTGGCAACCTCTCATAGCCATGTGATAATACTATTATCACCCGGTGATAACTCTGTACAAGGGAAATAACTCGTACAACAGGACCGTATTGTCAATTTTGTAAATAATAACTATGGCGGCCAGTCTTTTTTTTTGTAGTTCGTTGGAAGCGGGCTTGGAGTTAATTATGCATGACAAAGATGCAGAAAACACAAAAAGGATCACCCAAGCTTCAGTGAAAATACTAAAAATGTACTGGATGGAAAAGGAAAGAGATGTAAACCTAGATTCTGAGGAATTTAAAGCATGCAGACGAGCAAAAAGCCGGGATGGATGAAAGTGTAAACTAGCAGCATTTAATTTAATTTAAAATTTATGTATTGTTTGTGTCATTTTACATGGTAAGCTTTGTTTCTGTATAATAAAAGAACAATTGCCCTCTATGTATATGGACATCAAGAATTGTCACCCTTCAGAAGGGTTTTCACCCTCGGGCATCGACAACCCTTCTGTTGGGTGATAATTCTGGATGTCCACATACCTAGATGGCAATTATTGTATAATATCTAGTTGTTTGATTCTTGATTTTCGGTCAACAGTAATCTTTCTAATTTCATACTTCTCAAGCGTTTTGGCACTGTGGAATGTTTTATATCAAATTCGTTAACTGTATATAATTACTTCATACATTATTATGCCTTACAATATTCTTTGAAAATGTTACAAAAACTGATTTTAAAATGTCCTTTACACACACCAGATGTGTCAAAAGTTTAACACTGAACTAACAAGGATTCAGAGCTCGGCTGACAAATTGCCGTGATTTTATTAGCTAATGGCAGATAAAAGTGTAGATAACAGCTACCGTAAAAATGTCGAGATCGAGTTATCGAGGAACCGAGATTAGTTGTTGATTTGTCGTCACTAGTTCGTTAGCTTAGTGTTCAACTTTCGACTGGTCGGTACAATATATAAGTTTCATTTTAAATAATACACTGGGACAAAATATGATTTGATTTTTATGATATAAAATATAATTTTTATCTATAATTCTATAATTTTACAAATGTCTTATGGGTCAAACATCTGTGTGGGTGTTTCTCTCATAATACCCTTCAAATCCAATTGGCATGTTTGGTGTTCCATACGTATACTGAAATTCAAAAATAAAAAATAAAAGTATACATACCAAACAATTATTAACCCGGAGAGGAATTGTTTAGTTTGTTTCGTGTAATATTGTAAGCTAAAACAGCATCAAAACGGCATTAAAGGACAAACTGTTTCACCAATTGTTTTAATTATGTTTTAAAGATAACTTCATTCAGAATCTTAAAATTCAGGCTACTAAACTAATTTTGTCAAATAATTTATCTCTTTTCTTATAAAATCAGAAAACAAAAATTGTTTATTTCACAGCACTAGACGACCGTTTCGGAGTACAAATCCTCATCAGCGCTGCTGATATCCAAAGAACCAAAATATATAAAATGTATCGAACCACAATCAGATAAAGAAATACTCTGCATGAGGGAGTAAACCCTTAGTTTATTGAGAGTTTCAGATTTAAACTAGCAGCAGGTATTTTTGACCATACAAACGTATGTATCACTATGTCTTTCAAAATGACACTCACATTTTGTGCACCTTTGTCCATATGATACTCGGGAGGATAATGTACCGGGTATTCTCCTATTCCACCATTTTCTCGTTCTGAAGGTGTTCTAACTAGTGTCTGTTCTGTTTCAGCAGCCCTCATATAAGCACCCTAATTAGCATGTGAAAAAATAAACTTTTACAAAAAATAATGTTGGAAAAGACTCACGAGTTATTTGAAGATTTAGGAACCACAGATTTGATGGGTTGGGCATACAGAATTATTTTTAAAGTTACAGTTACTTTACAATGGCATATTGAATATAACTGGGAACAATTACATTAATTCAAATCATTTGTGTTAATACCAAAACCGGCAACACATTTATCCTTCCTTCTTTCTTGCGGACCTTGTTTGACAAGAAAGGAATAAATTTGATGTGGGGTTAGCCGTCGTTAATAAACGTTGATTAACAGTACGTTGTACAGGTGGTCCTTGACAGGTTAACATACACTTGTACTTGTTCCCGAAACCTGTGTACAGTGTGTTTTTGTCTCTTATTATTAATATCTTACTATTCATATACAGTAAACCTCAATTAGCGCAAACTTACTTTAGCGATTTTTTTGGGCAGAGGATATTAGCACAAAATCAGTTTTGTAAATAAAGTTTTTTGTCCTCTCTGAGCCACCGATACTTAATTTTAGAGTATTTTATACTAGCGGAAAGACCTGACTGCTGCTAAACGCGATTTAATTGCCGCTAAAATTTCACGGTTTACAGTAGAACAGACCTGTCGAAAGTTTAACACTAAAATAAAAATTAGAGTGGAATCTGTAGCTAATCTGGGCACCTTGTTAACTAGAGCTCAACAGATTTTCGACAGCAGATAATGTATCTACCTCTCAGCAGTCATATATCCCCATCTCGGCAACTTGACAGTCAAACATCGATTTCTTTTTGTTAGCCATGTGTTAAACTAACGACAGGTCTATACTAAAGTTCATTGCTATTGTTTAAACTACAGACGAATATAAACATCAGGCTATATATTTACCTTTGGGACAAGTCTCAGCCGTTTAAAAGTAAATTCTAAAGCCCCTAGTATCACTGATAACACTAATCCACCAATTAAAATGTAGAAAACACCTGCTACGTTGCTTAATGATAATGATCGCTTCTTTGAACCCGAGTCCTACAACAATATGAAAAAATAAAATCCAATGAACCCGAATAATACAACAATATGTAAAAATAAAATCTAATGAACCCGAGTAATACAACAATATGTAAAAATAAAATCCAATGAGCCCGGATCCTACAACAATATGTAAAAATAAAATCCAATGAGCCCGAGTAATACAACAATATGTAAAAATAAAATCCAATGAACCCGAGTAATACAACAATATGTAAAAATAAAATCCAATGAACCCGAGTAATACAACAATATATAAAAATAAAATCCAATGAACCCGAGTAATACAACAATATGTAAAAATAAAATCCAATGAGCCCGAGTAATACAACAATATGTAAAAATAAAATCCAATGAACCCGAGTCCTACAACAATATGTAAAAATAAAATCCAATGAGCCCGAGTAATACAACAATATGTAAAAATAAAATCCAATGAACCCAAGTCCTACAACAATATGAAAAAAATCGAATGAACCCGAGTCCTACAACAATATGTAGAAATAAAATCCAATGAGCCCGAGTAATACAACAATATGTAAAAATAAAATCCAATGAACCCAAGTCCTACAACAATATGAAAAAAAATCGAATGAACCCGGGTCCTACAACAATATGAAAAAAATAAAATCCAATTAACCCGAGTAATACAACAATATGTAAAAATAAAATCCAATGAACCCGAGTCCTACAACAATGTGAAAAAAATCGAATGAACCCGGGTCTTACAACAATATGAAAAAAATAAAATCCAATTAACCCGAGTAATACAACAATATGTAAAAATAAAATCCAATCAACAATATGAAAAAATAAAATCCAATGGGCCCGAGTAATACAACACTATGTAAAAATAAAATCCAATGAGCCCGAGTAATACAACACTATGTAAAAATAAAATCCAATGAGCCCGGGTAATACAACACTATGTAAAAATAAAATCCAATGAGCCCGAGTAATACAACAATATGTAAAAATAAAATCCAATGAGCCCGGGTCCTACAACAATATGTAAAAATAAAATCCAATGAGCCCGAGTAATACAACAATATGTAAAAATAAAATCCAATGAGCCCGAGTAATACAACAATATGTAAAAATAAAATCCAATGAACCCGAGTCCTACAACAATATGTAAAAATAAAATCCAATGAGCCCGAGTCCTACAACAATATGTAAAAATAAAATCCAATGAGCCCGAGTAATACAACAATATGTAAAAATAAAATCCAATGAACCCGAGTCCTACAACAATATGTAAAAATAAAATCCAATGAGCCCGAGTCCTACAACAATATGTAAAAATAAAATCCAATGAGCTCGAGTAATATAACAATATGTAAAAATAAAATCCAATGAGCCCGAGTAATACAACAATATGTAAAAATAAAATCCAATGAACCCAAGTCCTACAACAATATGAAAAAAATCGAATGAACCCGAGTCCTACAACAATATGTAGAAATAAAATCCAATGAGCCCGAGTAATACAACAATATGTAAAAATAAAATCCAATGAACCCAAGTCCTACAACAATATGAAAAAAATCGAATGAACCCGGGTCCTACAACAATATGAAAAAAATAAAATCCAATTAACCCGAGTAATACAACAATATGTAAAAATAAAATCCAATGAACCCGAGTCCTACAACAATGTGAAAAAAATCGAATGAACCCGGGTCTTACAACAATATGAAAAAAATAAAATCCAATTAACCCGAGTAATACAACAATATGTAAAAATAAAATCCAATCAACAATATGTAAAAATAAAATCCAATGGGCCCGAGTAATACAACACTATGTAAAAATAAAATCCAAAGAGCCCGAGTAATTATATATAATACAACACTATGTAAAAATAAAATCCAATGAGCCCGAGTAATACAACACTATGTAAAAATAAAATCCAATGAGCCCGAGTAATACAACAATATGTAAAAATAAAATCCAATGAGCCCGGGTCCTACAACAATATGTAAAAATAAAATCCAATGAGCCCGAGTAATACAACAATATGTAAAAATAAAATCCAATGAACCCGAGTAATACAACAATATGTAAAAATAAAATCCAATGAACCCGAGTAATACAACAATATGTAAAAATAAAATTCAATGAACCCGAGTAATACAACAATATGTAAAAATAAAATCCAATGAACCCGAGTAATACAACAATATGTAAAAATAAAATCCAATGAGCCCGAGTAATACAACAATATGTAAAAATAAAATCCAATGAACCCGAGTCCTACAACAATATGTAAAAATAAAATCCAATGAGCCCGAGTCCTACAACAATATGTAAAAATAAAATCCAATGAGCCCGAGTAATACAACAATATGTAAAAATAAAATCAAATGAACCCGAGTCCTACAACAATATATAAAAATAAAATCCAATGAGCTCGAGTAATACAACAATATGTAAAAATAAAATCCAATGAGCCCGAGTCATACAACAATATGTAAAAATAAAATCCAATGAACCCAAGTCTTACAACAATATGAAAAAAATCGAATGAACCCCAGTCCTACAACAATATGTAGAAATAAAATCCAATGAGCCCGAGTAATACAACAATATGTAAAAATAAAATCCAATGAACCCAAGTCCTACAACAATATGAAAAAAAATCGAATGAACCCGGGTCCTACAACAATATGAAAAAAATAAAATCCAATTTACCCGAGTAATACAACAATATGTAAAAATAAAATCCAATGAACCCGAGTCCTACAACAATGTGAAAAATATAGAATGAACCCGGGTCTTACAACAATATGAAAAAAATAAAATCCAATTAACCCGAGTAATACAACAATATGTAAAAATAAAATCCAATCAACAATATGTAAAAATAAAATCCAATGAGCCCGAGTAATACAACACTATGTAAAAATAAAATCCAATGAGCCCGAGTAATACAACACTATGTAAAAATAAAATCCAATGAACCCGAGTAATACAACAATATGTAAAAATAAAATCCAATGAACCCGAGTAATACAACAATATGTAAAAATAAAATCCAATTAACCCGAGTAATACAACAATATGTAAAAATAAAATCCAATGAACCCGAGTAATACAACAATATGTAAAAATAAAATCCAATGAACCCGAGTAATACAACAATATGTAAAAATAAAATCCAATGAACCCGAGTAATACAACAATATGTAAAAATAAAATCCAATGAACCCGAGTAATACAACAATATGTAAAAATAAAATCCAATGAACCCGAGTAATACAACAATATGTAAAAATAAAATCCAATTAACCCGAGTAATACAACAATATGTAAAAATAAAATCCAATAACCCGAGTAATACAACAATATGTAAAAATAAAATCCAATGAACCCGAGTAATACAACAATATGAAAAGAATAAAATCGAATGTTTTAGGCACGACGTCAAATGGTTTCTACAACAATATGAAAAAAAAATCCGATGTTTTATACAGGATAACGAATGGCTTAATACCTGAAATATAAAACTTTGTAAGTTTTCTATACAATCATATAATATGCATTGTTCACAACTCTTAATCTTGTCATCTTAATTAAAATAGTTAAAAAAAAGCGGTCATTAATTTAAACTCACTCAGAATATTTTTATAATTTAAGAAATCAAATAACGGGTTATAAAAACCGTACAGTTATTTGGGTTAAACAGAACGTTACAAGCCGGATTTTTGGGTATTTTTTTAACTGTCTTTATGTCTTGAAACGTCACCTTTTACATTGTTGCATTGTATAAAAGGAGTTAGTTAAACTACCTATTTATTAAAGCATTATTCGAGATTGTATAAAAATCAAAAACAAAAGGTATATAGTACAATATCGTTGTGATTGCACATCACACCGATGGTGACACAGTAACTCATTGTATTGGTAAAACTTGAAAACGGTTAGCGACTGTTCTTTCAGAAAGCGCTCGGCTTTGAGAAATGAAAGTCACGGTGTCCTTCGCAAAAGGCCTTAAAACCGATGTAACGTGTTATGTCACGATAATGAACCCGCAGTCTTGTAGACTTCACTGAACGCACTACAAATTAAAAACCTTTGTTACTTCAGTTATAGCTGGTGGTGTCTTGATATTAGAGAAATATTTTTGAATGAGACGTAAATCTCTATTCATTCATTCATTCATTCAATCAATCAATCAGTCAATCAATCCTTGCACTGATAAAGTGGTAAAGACTTAAAGGCTAAACATGAACGTCACCTATATATGTAATCTAAAATCTAGGTTACTATGTTACAATAGTTATATACATACTTTAGCACCATCAGGAGGACACTGACTTTTATCTTTCCACCACGTTTGTTGTAGTCTGTGTAACGTCCCGTCTTCTTTTAATTCAAGGACGGCTAAATTTAGAGCATCTCTACAATAACATATACGAATATACAGTAAACATATGTGGCTGGTAATTGTCAAAATGAAAAAAAGTGTAGTAAAAAAACAACAACAAAGAAACAAGACAAGTCCACGTTAAACTTATTGGTTATGATGAACCAGTAGTGGCTTGTTAAAAGGACTTCAGTAAAGCAATGGTGGTTAACACACTATCATGAGTGTTGATGCCATTTCGGGGTTGGCACATGAAATCATTGTACCTTGAGAAAAACAACAAAATTGCGAACTGACAAACTTTCTCACATTCTCAATATTTATTCGAATCCAATAAGATCTAGCAGTAAGCCTAGGGGGTCCTTGTTCCTTTGTAATATCATAATTGTCGCAATTATTTTACAATGTTCCATTATTTGGTATTCGTTTTAAATAAACCAGTGCAACAACATTTACGAATGGATTTATTATAAAATAAAAAAAAACTAACTGCAAATCAGAGCCTTGTGGAGTTGCTATGCCAAATCCTTTAGCATTTAAATTTCTTCCTATTTTCATTGTGTCACATGGCTCCTGGCTGTTTATATATTCATTTGTGGTAGAATCAAGTAAAAATACATATTTTCCTTTCTTCTCTCTGACTTTGGCTACACCTTCAGCTGTAGTTGTGACCATTGTACCACTTGTAGTTGACATAAAATGCCACATTTTCTCGTATGTTCGTACTGTTGATTGCTAAAATTCATCAAAAATTAAATTTAAACAACTTGGAGAATGAATAAAGATTGCACTTAATCATGCATTTCGGCGTTAGCAATAGCAAAAATCCACGAGAAACTCGCGACAACTAACCATCAAGATATCATTGAAACCATATATATATAACTTCTTTAAAAGAAGTTGTTCAAATTAAAGAGAACGATTGGTCTGAACGTATGAGGTCATGTATTTGGTAGGACTTTAGTCTTGAAGTAGTCCATGATTGTAGACTTTTAAAATTCTAGTATATAATCTTAACACCGTGATTGAAACCAGCAATAGCACCACTTACATGAGGCTTTTATTATAAGTGAACTTTCTTAAACGTTATTTAAAAGAGTATGAGAGTTATGTAAACCTTTAATCGAATGATAAAACTTCAGTTACGCGGTTTTATGTACTGTAAACGTATTTAATTTCGCGTGTATTTATTTTTGCGGTATAGAATATTGACATAACCGCGTAGTTAAATTTTGCGTTTGTGAAATATGCACAATGACACAATAAGCACAATGTAATTTTCGCTCGGTATTAATTTTCGCGCAAAACAAACGACCGCAAAATAAGCGAAAATAAGTACACCGCGAATATAATTACGTTTACAGTATACGTGTATAGTAAATGTAGCAGATATAATTTTCAATGAAAAAAATTAAACTGTAACATTACGTCAAGAACAATTTAGATAAAATAAGGGAATGTGTTCTAAAAATGAGCTAAACAAAACAACACAAAAATATCGGCCAAAACCATAGCTCAGTTTGTTGCTTAAATATCCTTATCTTCAACAAAATAAAGTTCAGTCTCCGGTTTTACAATCGATTCTTATCCAAGATTTTCCTTAACTTAAATCTGGTAAATTTGATACCTTGGTAATTGTGTTAGTTTTTTAGACATCCAGAAGTTTAAGGTGTCATGTAAAGATAAAAATTAGCATACACCATCTACATGTATATTTAATTTTTGTTAAAAATGTTTATTCTTAGTTTAAAAAAAGATAAAAAAAAAATGAAAATTTAAGTTAAGGAAAATCGGAGTTAAGGACTGATTGTGCAACTGGGGTCAGATCTGTTACGTAGTCTATAGTTCCATCAGCAGAATAGTACGTATGACATATACCAACAGAAGAACAATGACTTCCTTTAAAGTTCGTCATTATATTACCCGACCTTCACTTACCTCGAAAAACATTCTAGTTGTCCCGGAGTCTACAGAACCGTACTTAATTTCTGTTTGTTTTGCCAGATCGTCAGCAGATTCGATAGGAGCTACCATTCTTTCAATAGTTAAAAAAGCAGCTAAATTGGCAGTATATGATGATATAATTATAAGAACGAAAAACCACCATACTGTCCCAATAATCCGACCTGAATTAGACCTGAAAACCAATGATAATGATTAAAATTATATTATTAACAACTTTATATAATTCAATTGTCATTTGTTAAAAGCATTTTGATTCCTCAAATTTTTCTGTTACGCTTGCATGAATGAATTGACTCTCAGTGAGGTCATCTAATTGTTTCTATATTTTACTCGCTACGGCTATATTGTTGTTTAAATTGTTGATTTGTTGTAAAAAAATTTTTAAAATTGAATTATAAGAAATGAAATTAATTTCTCATTTTGTTATGGAAGTATGAAATAATTTGACTTTTTGCACACTTAAAATAATTCGCTACGCAAATTATTCAGTGTGCAGAATATCCAATTCTTTTATATTTCCATAACAAAAAGAAAAATTAATTTCATCCCTATAATTAAAGAATTTCATATATACCATTTTAAAAAAACTTAATCATAAAATATAATCAAAACTGGTATATGACAGATAACAATAGGATATATACATAGTTTCAGACACTTCGTTAACTTTAGTAACAACATGAATACAATTAACTACTCCAAATACTGTTTTAGCAGCAAGTAAATGAAAAGCCATGTTTGAGAATGTGGCGAGAATTCTGTATGATGTCAAACCTGACAGGGGGACAACACTTATTTTTTTATTACATCCGATCCATGAACACATTAAAACATACAAAAAATGGCTGGAGTAACAAACTAAACACGATGTGTTTACACTTCAGGAACACCCAGCCTAACCTCCCTGATAGCATGTTTCCCTTAATGTTAGAGTTTTCCCAGTTTTAACTTTGCTTTGGGTTTGTGATTTAGACATGGATTCGTATTTTGTTTATGATTTATATCTCTTACCTTGGACAAGAGTCACTTCCTTGTAACATTAATGCTCCAGTAGAAAACCAAAATGAATTTAAAATGGAAAAATCGTTCTCATACGATGTTCCTTTGCTTGATATGATTTTCTTCCATTCATACGGACTAAAACGGCTGACCAAAAACAGTCCAATGCTCACAGATCCATAACCAATCATTATACAGACCCATATCTGCCAGGATAATGGTGACATAAATGAAAACACTCCGGGTTTCTCTATGTCTGGTTTTTTAATCATTATACTTATTCCAACATCCATAAATGGTTTAGTAAAATCTACAACTCTTTCTCTATCATATGTTATTGTTAATGGGGCTATAGCTAAATCAGCCTCCTGTAAATAAAACATTTATAGACGGATATAAGTTCATAGAACTATCAAATTATATACAGTCCAACCTGCCCATAAAGGGCAATTTTAATGGCTCCCTTGGATAGCCTCTATAGACAGGTTTGACTGTACATGTAAATATTGCAACTACAAGGGAGTGGAATGGTGGAGTTTATCGCCCCTGTCATATTCAGTCACCTGTATCACAGCCTTCTGTATTAGGTTAGTGGAGGAAACCGGAGTACCCTAATAAAACCACCGACCCTCGGCATGTTAACGTTCTCACATAGAATCTGTCCCTAATTTGAATTGAACCTAGGCGGTAAGAAGGGCCATGATCCGTAAAAACGCCCTATAGGCTACTCTGCCATCAACTAGAAATATAGTGTATTTAATGATTTTACGATATGTTCATATTTAGAAACTAGAAAAGAAAAGATTACAAGTACAAAATGTACTATAACTGTTTATTGTATATAAATTCATCAACAATCACTCTCTTAGTTGAAGTTAACTTTTATCAGTTTTATAATCGATGGTTTTACTGAATTCTTAGGATTGTGGTCGGGGCATGGACCAATATGTATCCCCCAGTGATATTTTCCTGCGGACCCTGTCATTTTCCCAACTTTCCTTTTCAAGGAAAATAAAAATTGAGTGAAAATACACACAATATGTGACATATTTTGCATTTTTGGAAATAAAAATTGTAAATGCGATACATTTTCGTCTTTTTGGTTTTATAAAAGCAAAAATATGCCAGGATATAGAGACCTAAAAAAGACTAAGTATTGCAATTTTATTCAAACTAACACCACTTACCCCAGCAATTAATTCACCTATCATGCCATTCCATTTTTCAACACCGTCTTCAGTATAATTAATGCCGTATTTTTCATCTTTTACTAACTTGAGTTCATAGTCAAAATTTACAATTTTGGAAACATGTAAAGCTAAGTCAGCAGCATAGCCTATGAAAAATAAAAGATTGCTCTAGAAAAATTACAAGTTTTTATGTCATTTAGTTTGTAAGCTAAACCAAAAACTAAATATTATACTTAGTATGAGAACACCACTGGGTCTGTGTAATCAACTCCAGTCATGCAAACTCAAATATTTCGTCACATACAGTTTCGCCTCAATTGTTTTCGAGATACCAAAGAAATCCTATTGAAAAACCAAATTGTGTAGAATTATTTAATTTTAAGTTAAATACGTACTTATGGTGTCAATGTATTTGGTAGGATGTGTACATTTTGTAATACTCACTTCACTAGTAAATATATAGTTAACCTAATTTTTCATTTAAAAAACTATTAACTACTGATTTAAATTTCATTATAACTTCAGTCTTATGAATTACCAATTATAAGTATTTAAAATAAATGTGAAGCATTGTTATTTGACATCACATTTTCTTACCAATAAATCTCTTATTCCCTGTAGCATTTGGCTCCTTTGTGTTATCCAAAAGGAACGGGGCTGACTGAAAGATACAATAATTAACATTAAAGATTCTTAAAACAATTGTAATTGGCCAAATGCATAAAGCTAAGACATCTGAGAGAGAGAGAGAGAGAGAGAGAGAGAGAGAGAGAGAGAGAGAGAGCACAATTGTAAAGAAATGCATTTATTAGATTACTTTCAATTTTACCTGGAATGAAACACTAAGTCAGTTTTGCAGAATTCGGTGTTTGATTTATTTCAAAGTAATATCATTTCACGAGTTTATTTTGATCTATTTGTATTTCTTGGATGATACATCCGTGTCAAGAAATCCTAAAATACGACATTACAATTATATTTAATCGTAAGATAACTGTGATTAGCTCCATTAGCTGAACAATATAGCGTGTATATGTCTAAATGACTAAACTCATTTGTCCATTTAAGGTACAAATGCACTCCTAATGCTTTTTTAAATATAGGCTGTCAGCTCGCGAACTGGCTTTTATTAAGAAGCCATGCTTGTGGTTTTCTTTCGGGACCGCGGGGTCCATATTGATTAAGCGGAAGCCTTCAAAACCTAGGCGTTACACCGCTGTGTATTCAAGCAAAGTCAACGCAAGTTAAAACGGGGTTCATGTATGTTTAGGCTTTACTGCTTACAAGTTTTATCGGCAAGACGTTTCGAGGTGTTATCTGTGACATTGCGGGTAAGTATGATAACATCATAATGATCACCATACGTTCCCACTAGATCACAACAGATCAGAGACATTTCCACAAATAAATTCACCAAATAAACATTTAATTAGACAGAATTGTAAGATAAATAGCTCTTGTTTTGAATACTAGTAATTGAATTGAAAACAATGTCTAGGGCTACGTTAAACAATATGCAACTAAACAAGCACAGTTTTGTACCTGCGTTCAACAGATCACCGATTCTTCTATCAGTTACAAATCGTTGACTTATTCAAGAAGTGTTTTGAATTTTTTCATTAAATTATAAATCATAGAACCAAAACGTCTTAATTTTTTACACTTCGTTGTTGTAATCTGGTGATGATAAATTAATACAAAAAACGTTTGTTAGAGTAAGATATTGGTTGTATACAACATATAAAATATTTAACTTAAATTTTATTCGGTTCTGGAATGATATAACACCCAGACACAAAAAATAAAAAATAAATCAAAGTACTGAAGGTACTGAAGCATCAGCTAAACTGAGCAATTTGATAAAAAAAATGTGCACTTGAAACTGAGATTTGTCTAATGAATCAGTAACAAATGAAAATCATGTAAATAATAGATACTGTGATCGGGAAGCTTCTAACAACAAGTCTGCTTTTTATGCAAGTTGTTAGGTTCTAACGTATAAATATGTTACAATGGTCAAAATGGACATGACACGCAATGTTTATCAATTGAGTAAACTAAGTAATTCGCATAAATACAAATTTTCAATTTTTCAAAAACCAAGAGAGGCTACTAAAGACCCGACCCCAAATCTGAGTGAAATAGCTCAAGCGTAACGGAAAAAAGTCCAGAGAAACCATCATTTTGATAAAATTCACAAAGTAAAAGGGGCATAACTCCACTAAAACGCAGTTGACTGGAAGAAAACCCAAACTGGATCTATAATCACCACCATCATCATCATCATTATCACTCCTCATATTACATTTTGATCATCAACATGAAGATATCATCATCATCATCGTCGTCATTAGCAGCAGCAGTAGAACCCATGCCATGACAATCACCACCACCATTATATTAATCATTTTCAGAAATCCTCATGTTACATCATTAATATGGTCACATCATCATCATAGCTCTTCGTGTCACATAATCATCATCATTATCAGCAGCAGCAGTACTGAATGTCATCATCATGTCACATCATCAGCATGAACACATTGGTTTTGTTATCATCATCATCATCGTGAATTATTTATCAACGACAGCAGCAGAACTGAATGTCATCACCACCACCATCATCATCATCGCCACCATCTTCATCATCATCATCATCATCATCATCATACTATGGGCAGTGCTCAGCAGTACTGAATTTCATCATTGCCACCATCATCATCATCACCATCTTCATCATCATCATCATCAAACTATGGGCAGTGCTCAGCAGTACTGAATGTCATCATTGCCACCATCATCATCATCGGTAGCAACAGAACTCATGTCACCATCATAATCATCATCATAGTTCGTCAAGTCACATTGTCATCATCACCATCATCACTCATAGCAGCAGAGCTTATTTTCATCACCACCATCACTATCATCTTCTTCATCACGATAATCATTATCATCATCGGCATCAACAAAACTCATGTCATCACCATCATCAACATCATTATCATATCTCCTCGTGTTGATTGAAAATTAATTGATTATTATTTAGACAACTAAAATGTTACAATAAAATTACTTTGAATTTAAGAGAAACTGTAAGAGGAGTTGAGTTCACAAAGTAGGTACCCCCATTCTAATACTTGCTAAAAAGTGACTAAGTTTCAAAGTCTTGAAAAATGGGGAAAAAATCTTGAAATATTTCCATAAAGTCAGGTGCACATCTTCAATATATATATAAACATTCTGTGAAGTTTCAAGGCTTTTGGTTGAAAACTGTAAGAGAAGTTGAGTTCACAAAGTAGGTACCCCCATCCAAATACTTGCTAAAAAGTGACTAAGTTTTAAAGTCTGGAAAAATGGGGAAAAAAATCTTTAAATATTTCCATAAGTCAGGTCACATCCTCAATATATATATTAACATTCTGTGAAGTTTCAAGGTTTTTGGTTGAAATCTGTAAGAGGAGTTGAGTTCACAAAGTAGGTACCCCCATTCAAATGCTTGCTAAAAAGTGACTAAGTTTCAAAGTCTTGAAAAATGGGGAAAAAATCCTGAAATATTTCCATAAAGTCAGGTGCACATTCTCAATATATATAGAAACATTTTGTGAAGTTTCAAGGTTTTTGGTTGAAAACTGTAAGAGGAGTTGAGTTCACAAGATTGGTACCATATTTTCCCCGCCCTTAGTTTCTGTTCTACTTCACCAACGGTGCTCTAGAAATCGGAAGAACTTAAGCACAATACATGTAGTTTTCCTCCATGTCCAGTGGCCACATTTTATGTGAAATAAAGTAATATGGTTTCATTAAAGGAAATTAAAGGATGTAAAAACCATGGATTAAACTACTGACAACAACTTTAATCGGATATCCACTGTAAAACGATCTAATAAGGACTTGTAACAAGGTAAATAAATTTTATCTGAAAATTTTAAAACATCGTTTTTTTCAGTTTTGTTAAGATTTTGATTTCAAGTTGTTCCTTCTTGCGATTTATTTTGTTGTTTCAAAAAAAAACTGGAAAGGGTATTTAAATGAACATTGATGATGAAATTGTCTGTCTTCGGAGACATATGGTGAGAAGTGGAGTGTGTGCGGAAGATCGGAAGTATGTAGCAGAGATTCGAGAATAAAGCATGTCGTTTTTATATTAAACTGATAACTGAAAAGGACAGGGTGTCATGATCATTTTAAAAGGGGCAAGGGTGTACTGAACTAAAAAGGTCAGTCACTACGCTATGTGAAT
This sequence comes from Anadara kagoshimensis, assembly GCA_021292105.1. Taxonomy (NCBI): domain Eukaryota; kingdom Metazoa; phylum Mollusca; class Bivalvia; order Arcoida; family Arcidae; genus Anadara; species Anadara kagoshimensis. The sequence continues at coordinate 7,507,276 of CM037873.1, forward strand.
ACATTTAAGCAGGGGCATCGGGTGCCAAATGCCATGCCCCCAAACACATGGCTAATTTGCATACGAACTACGGTATCGATATCCTACACAACTTCACGAGTCACAAACGATTATCAACATAGCCAATAACTTGTAAATAAACTTCTTCTTTCAGTTTCGTATCACATTTTTTGGGAATAATTTTTGATTTCTACTTTTTTGTTATGCATAATTTTGCTACCGGCAAACTGACAGGAATGAATTTTAATACCCAATGAAAGCGGGAAAATCCTCGTGACGTTATGATGAATATTAATGAACAAGGTCGGGATATCCCAAACACGAAATATTATTGACAATCAATTTTTAAAAAGAATATATATAATTTAATTATCATCAAATGTGATCCACGTTTGGAGTTATTTAACTTAAAAACTGTTTAATGAGCATACTTTGTGTTTATTTATCTATGTCACTTTGCGTAAATTAAAAAAATCCAATATGGCGGCGACTGTAAAACAACCACACTGTAGGTCAAAAAGAAGAACGTCGGCGCGAACTGACAAGATCGTCATTTTTGTTGGGCTTTCCGAGGGGCGTATACTTCATGGATTTTAATGGTTTTTATACAAAAGTGAAGAATTAAAATATATATCCAGCAAAAACAATTACGGACTAATACGCGTATGAGTACATTTCAGATCGGCACATGTGTACATGATGAAAACATTGTTTTCGTAACTTTCCGGGAGACCCAATCACTCAGATTAGAGTTTATACATACCTGGGATACCGTATATGGAAATTCCCGTAATTTCAGTCGAAACGAAGGATTTGATTGGCTGTCAAGGTGAAATGAGAGCGGCGCTAAATACGAAAAAATCCAACGATCGCTATAAAGCATTCAGCATGGCTGATGCTTTAAAAATGACTTCTACCTACATGTTTATAGAGCTGTCGTGAGTTTTACTAAGCTTCGTAAGTTAAGAATTTTATCGTAAACGTAAGTTAAGAATAAACTCCGTTTTACGAAACGTCGTATCTTAACTTATGAATAAAATTCCGTCGTAGGTTACAATAGCGTAGGGACGTCCCTTACTTACGGAATTAGTAAGTCTAATTTTTTAACGTAACTTACGAATCTTAGTAAAGCACACGCCTGCAGTACAGGTCTCTTGAAATTTAACAATAACCCAACGAATTAGTGGCCAATCGACAATCTTGATCCCTCGTAAGCCGCGTATCTCGACAGTTTTCGGCAGGTAATATATGTTTTTTATCAGCTTTTGGCTCACTAACTATCATCATCTCTACAGCCGAGCTTCAACTCATTTTGGTCAATTCAGTATTAAATTTTCGACAGGCATGTACTGCACTGTGACGTATATGCCCGTGTTAAGGACCACTCGTCAATCCCCTAAACTGGATTAATTAAACTTACATATATCGTTGTGATTATCTTCTTAGGGCTTCTGTATATATAAGTTTCATTGGGAATTCCTTCAGTGTGAATGCTTTTGTATCCAAATCCGGGCTTCCAGGTTCCTATCTGGATTAAAAAATGAATATATATATAGCATATATTGTTCCTTTATCATCTACAGTTACTTTGATAAATCAGTTAATACAGGAGTTGTTTTGTTCAATGACTTCACGGGGTTATGTTTTTAAAGATCGGACACAAGAGATAACATTAAAAGTGGCTGCTCTGAAAACACCGCCGGCATTGTGAACTGAAGTCACAGTATCCACGGACAAGAGAGTTTGTATGAAAATTGAATCTGCCTGCCAATACTATAATGTATCCTTCCAAAAATGAATAATATAGTAAACAACGATAAAAACAGAAAGACTTTCCATTTGTACCCTCCACTAATTATTTTATGTTAGACTGACAAAGCATAACAATTACGTTTTTTTTAATTACGCTGGTTTTAAAAGGAAATGTGCGAAATGACGTATTAACGTATATACAGAAAACAACAAATCATGTCATATGTCAAAATAAATATATAAATAAATAAATGAATAAATAAATAAAAAATAAAAATGGATTTATAGATTATTATTGGAGGTCCTCGATGGTTTGTTGTCTCCACTTCATTAATCCTGAAGATTATTATCAATGTAGTTTCTAAAGAATTAATTTGGTAAGTTACACAGACAGATTTATTGAACGTCATTCAATACTAGTTTTACATATTCAGCTATCGGTCTATATATAGTGTTACGAGGGTTCTTTAATCAATTACTGTATTTGGAAGATACAAGATACAAGTTCACACAGGTTAATGGATTTATACACTTCATCAATATAATAAAATACTCTTCACCAACCATACCAATCTTTTTATCATATATATTTTTAAAACATATCGACAAATTCCTTAGAAACCGTAGCTTATATTTTGGAGGATCAAATGATATATTTTCTGTATTTTCTAAAACCTATGTAATTAACTAGAGGTTATACATCTCAAAAGAGATGGATTGATTCCCCATCTCTGTACAAAACCATATCATTCGCTGAAAATCGATCGATTAAACTGTTGCTTGTCCGTTTGAGTAAATATGCGCGACTAGAACATGATTGCATGTAAAAATCAAATCTAATTCACCCAATTAAATACTTACAGATGATCTGGCTATAGTGGATAAAAACGATTTCTTTGCCTTGACCATTCGTCATAGAATTTCTAAACACGAGGTGCTTATCCTTCCGGGACACACGGCCTCACTTCCCTGGTGGAAGTTCACGCCTACATAAAATTGTAATCGGATTGGTTCTCGGTCTCATTTTTTTGGATGATGTACAGGTGTTTAACGTTTAACCCTTCGGATTGTGATTTTGACTTGGGTTGGTATGTTTCTTTTTGATTCTCAAATTTTAAAGTGCTTTTAAAGTTTTTAGTTTGATATACAGATACAATAGTTTTGTCTTTTCTTATCTGAAATATATTTACTGATATATTTACCTTCATTGGTTCTTGGTGTAAGCCCACGGTTGATACATGTAACGTGTAATTTCTTCTTATGCTTAAATTTGTAAACCAAACCTTTCCAGTAAGTCCTTCAAATTCCGCCTGTAATATGTATAAAACCGATACTTATGATCATGAGATGCATAAACGAAACAACTGGATTAAACCTTGTTTAGTTTTAAAACAATTTTTTAATTCAGAATGAAAAATAAAACGGAAAGCATTCAATCAATATTACAATAACATACCTATTTAGTGCTATATGGATTCGAGTACAAAGACTGAGATCTAATAAAACACTTCCTAAGTTTTTGCTTAAATACAGGTCGTCTAACAAGAGCACAATAAAGGCATACAATACGGAAACCCTTTAGTGGTATACAGGCTATAATATCAGTATATATTTGCCTTTGTGGTGAGGTTGATTCTAGTGGCATTTTTTCACATACATGTAATTGGGTATAGAAAGGAATAGATAATTACTGTGTATATACAAATATAAAGTGGAACAAAGAACAGTCGAAAGTAGAATTATAAGTAAAACCCCGCGTGATGAAACGACTTTGTGGGATATTGATATAATGCAAAATATGATACATCAGTGTGGTCCAAATACGTACTTCTGAGCAATTTTAATACTTCTTTACATTATCATCAATGTATAACTTATAACTCTTTCGGGGAGTTAAAGTTGTTATCCCTATTCCTATATAGTATGTGTTGATATTCTGTATGTTCAATTCCCGGGACAGAAAATGTTGTATTTCAATCAGCAATTAGAATCAACACCTAGAGGTATGACGCGTTTCATCTAAACACTTATTGAAATTTTTTGTTCTGTGGATGTTTGCTATGCTAGTACCCAGGCACACTATTCATAAAAATCATACGGTAGTTATAAATGGAATATTATTGATGAGGATACGTTGTTCTAAACCATTGGAGACGTTTTTAGGCAACATAATTATTTTACAGCTGAAATCTGTTGAAAAGACAAGTCAAACATACTTATTGCTGCAAATTAAACCAGATTTATTAATAAATATCCTACCGATTTTAATGCATCTATGAGTGCTGGACCGTGAACCAAGGCCGTGGTTCTGGTGAATCACTGTCTCGTCTGTTACATGGTATACCCTGTACATCGTAGTTATAGAGCATACCTCGTCTAAATGTTTCGTCGAAGATATCAGATTTATTGTGTATCAATTCTTGAAACTCTCAACTACTAACTGAAGAATCAACCGCTAAAGCGCATCAGACTGAAATTTAAAAGAACAATGTTTCAGGCACCATGAAGGCTACGTCACACTTAAATTAACCAATTCTAAAAGCTTACGTTTGTATGGAATTTCTGTTTATGTAGAATATTCATGTAGGAAACGTTAATTTTTCGAAATTGTCTGTAGAAAAAAACGAACTTCTACATTAGTGTTCGCCATTAACAATCTCTGTGATTTCTATATCATTTTGAAATTGAAACGCTTAATGCTAAAGCAGCTGTAGAAGGAATGGCTGAAATATTTAGCGTACTAGAGGCTACAGACTCAAATTTTACTTTATCTAGCTGAGAATCTAAAATTATATTAGACAGTCGTTACAATCATATTTCCCGAATTATAATATGTTACGGTTGATCAATGTTTTGAAAAAAAATACAGATGAATTAATATTATTTCATATATATCGAAGTGGTCAGCTTCATATCGATCGGGAATGCCGGGTTCCCGAAAACAAACACAAAACATAAGTAAGACGATATATGTAAACGTATAGATATTGATACATATATATATTAATGTATAACCATTAATCTCTCTCCTGCACTTGGATAATTGTTCTTGCTGGCGTTGTTCCATTCCTTGATAAAGTTTTTAACGTGTACCACTATTTGAATCTATAATATCAAAACCAGTTAAATTACAGCCGCCATGAAGAAATCTTCTGAAATCCAGCGAAGAAAAATCCTGAAAAACAAATTATGTAATAAAGAAGGATGTCGCCTAATAACACACACACACACACACACACACACACACACACACACACACACACAAAGGAAATTGTAATCCGTTATTTCTTAGGGATACACAATTTAGCTGCGCCACTATGAACCAATTATATCTAACATATCACGGACATATATACTTTAATTCAGGTGCAAAATTCAATTTATGAGGTCGTGAAACTAAGGGTTTGCAACTTGAATAAGCAAGATCATGTAAATGAAGCTAGTATTAGTATTAGCGTTTGACGATTTGTTAGGAATAGTATTCATTAGTACACGCACCATTGATGCCAGCAAATAAAAATATCCAAATTTATTCATTCCAACTTCTGCAATCTGTAACAAATAAAAAGAATAAATAACAGAAATTAAAATTGACACTTGAGCCAACAATCGAAGAAAATAAAGATCAAATTCCAATATGTATTAAAAATATTTTATGCAGAAAAAAACAAGTGTATTAGTTACAGTGTGTATTGTTTGTAATACCGATGTATTGACGTATGTTCACGTCTGTAATGTTATATGCTTGTAATCGGTACAACAAACGTTACATAAAAACAGCAGACTCCGTGTAATGTTGCATAGCAAATATTCTAAATTACGAAAGAAGATTCTGAAAAAAAGGTTGGTGCATAAGAACAGTAGCAAATTACTAACGATCTCGGGACTGATTTTAGGTGTTTATCTGTCCAACCACTAATACACATGCATGCATTAAATAGCTAGTAACTAGACGCAACTAGTCTTTGCAAGTTAACCTACAGAACTTAAGGTTCCTTTGCAGGAGAATCCTACTATCTATTTTAAGTAGAATGATTGAAGGATCCTCTACTCCCTAAACGCAAAGGTGGAACAATATTTTATTTTAAGACGAATTAAAAATCTTAAAGTTGGTTTATTTACCTGCCTCATAATGGCAATGTATGCTTCTTGTGACGACAAATCTAAAACTATATTTTTCATATCTTCATGTGCGTTTTGATCTAAATGTTTTAAGTCTTCATGAGCATTGAATACGTTTTCTAATCTTCTAAATGCAAATCTCACACGATGATTTGATCTTTCACTGCGAAATATATGTTGTAATCTTTGTAAACCTACAATAATATACAACAATAAATGTAAATGTTAGTAACGATAAAACAATCTCAGGAGACCCTTGATTTACATAAAAGTCTATTTTAATAACAACATATTAAGAACAACGTCTACATCGCTGAACCTTGTTTCAGGCATCAAAGTATCAGGATTTAAACAAGTTAGAACTCAAATGTCATGCCATTTTAAAATTGTATAACAATTTATTCTCAACTAGAAAATTCTTAGCTATATTTAACATACGAATTTAACCAATGACACAATAACACTACTCCTCCAAAAATTGTTCCTGTAAAGTGTCAAATCGATCTGTTAAAATAGTTTTCGAGAAAACTGGCGGACAAAATGTAGAGTAAACGTTTTATATGTCTCCACAATGGTGCATTATAGTTTTTTGTCGCAATAACACTTGCTTGTTGCATACAACTTTATTTTAGAATATATATTAAACATTAGCGCAGTGTTTTAATCCCCTTTAAAGGAAATGTATCGGATGCATGAAGTTTGCTATTATTTTGTCATTATATTCAGTCTCTATCTTTGACTTTTATTCGTGTAAACATATCTGTTTTCTTAATCAGAAGTTTTTGCGCCCTAGATTGGGTTACTTTTTCGTAAGTTGTGTTGTGTTCTTCCTTAGTTCATCTCATGTTATCGTTTTGGTGTGTTTTTGTGAGGGTTTTAGCCGACATTCGCATTGATATGTCCATGCTAGTTGCTTTGGCTATTCTGTTGCATATCAATTTCTTTATTGTATGCATAAATGTTCTATCGCCCTTTTGATTAATTGATTGAAGTCACATTATATATATCCGTTAAGTATGGGTATAACTAGCTATTACACACTGAAGGATGAGTCTGGATCTATTAACAAGAAAACAATACGGTTAAATACACATTAAACTCTACATAAATAAAGAACCGTTATCCCTTAAAACAATATTATCACTTATCATTGTGACAATGCTTTACGTAAAAATGTTCAGAAACATTATAATCAAATAATATAACTACATGGTGTTAGGAATGGCATATTAATATTGCTTCCCTATACTCCAGGGACTATCTAGCTTACTTTTGAATGTGATATAAGGTTACAGCATTTATCATACTTGTTTTGAAATAACCATTATTCCATTATACTAGAGACATCTATTCTATTAAAGTAAAGGGTATAAGTGGGCGTACATTAAGGTTAGTTAGCATGGTTTGTAAACAGGGTTATAAAACTGTATATAATTTTTGTCTCGTGTTCAGTTAAAGGCAAACAACATTAAGTCTGTTTGCTTCATCTTTCATTAGAGATACTCAATTAATGTTTCTGAAGATAAATAACTCTTAGAGAAAATTATTGGTGGATTTTAATTGTGAAATTCCAATATAAATAATCACTCTTCTGAGTCTCTATATCGGATATAGAGAGTGAATTTGCAGACCGGAAAATCTCTTTATTTTAATTTTTAAAATGTTTAAGAACTGTGACAAGCACAGTAAGCACATGTTTTTTTTATAAACCCCAAAAACAAAGTTTAGGGGGTATATAGGAATCACCCTGTCTGCCCGGATGGTTGTCCGTCCCAATATCGTTTCCGTCCCATATGGATAAATTTAACATCTCGTTCATTAGAAATTGACCTAGATTTTATATATATATTGTAAATATTTGTCTAGTGATCATGCAAACGGGTTTGCCTGGTTGTCTGGAAATAAAATAACTAAATTTTGCATCTTTATCAGACCACTGATATATCTGTTAGACTCGTTTGTTTAATTTAACTTTTAACGTTTTATTTAATCGTTCTGATCTAAGAATAATTAAACAATTAGAACATCTCCAAAATAATACCGTAACATAAAAATACATAAGTATGGAAGAAAGCAGTCAACTAATTGAAAGTTGTATTGTCTGATTATATGACTTGACCTATTTTGGCGATGTGAGCATCAGTCAAAAACAATTAATGGGTAATAGAAGTATTCTACGTTAAAGAGTAAAACAAAAGTACTTTAGATTCCAGACACATGTATTACAAAGTAAACTCTGTAATATTAATCGGGGTGTTAGTATTGGGGTCTTAACATAAAGGTTTATAAATAGTGTTGTCACAGTGAAAGCCACAATAAATCAGTGATATAATTCTCTATAGTGTAAGAAAGGTTACAGGGAGATTAAGTGATCAATGCAAAACACATCCACGTATCCACAAGATAAGCCAGAGATAAATTGATCACGGGTCCTGCATATTTACTGCATCATCTGTGACCTCCAAAGAAAAAAAAATACTTGAATCTATTATTCCAATCTTCAGAATTAGCCAAACCAGGATAATGGAATTATATATCAATTTGTGGGGTTAATTACATTATTCTAAGTAAATACTCTCTGATGCTTTCAATTTCATTAAATCCCAAGACAATACTCCGTAATAGAGTTTATAGATAAGGCAGCTTTGTCATTAGTTGGAGTTAAGTTTAGCGGAGAATAGTTACATTGTACGGATTCAAAAGCCAATACTCATTTGAAGAAAACAATTATTGTAATGGTTTGATGCATGAATTCAGGGATCAGCAGTTATAAATCAGATAAATGGTCAGGTCGCTACCAATGTACTGAAATAACAACACTGAATGTCATTTTGTCCTGATATAGTTGGTTTTATAATTAGTGGTCTGGTAAAAAGTTGATAAATAAAGGAACGCATTGTATAGGTAAACAACATTGACCTGTCTGTATGACCTTTGATTTAAATATTCATTATGGACAGGTAAATATATTTCGTCTATATGATGTGAATCATGGGTAATGGGTATATATATTTACTGCGAATCCTAACACTACACATGTACTAGTATTGGTTGGGCCCTCCTATATGAATATTTCTAATAAAAGGTCAAGCGGACAGGTCAAAGTTATTTGCCTATAACAAAACTCAATAGCAATACAGTTATAACACTTACTAGTAGAAATGGATCTAGAGCAATGACCCGATAAGCCATGACAAACCTTTTTGAACAGAATGGCCAAATATGGTATTGAAATATTATTAGATACAAAGAAGTTTGTAATTTAAGAATAAGCAATATAAATTGGAATCTGAGATGATAACTGAAGAAAACACACAGCAGTCATTAAAGGTAGCGAAAACAAGCATTTGCAAAATTAACACTTTTAACTCTAGTCTTTTCAAAGAAGACATTGTGTGATGAATATTAAAAAGGTATTAATATTATGAATCGAACTTCATTAAACTAATTGTTTAAACATATCTAGATAGATTTATTAAATCCAATATAAAGAAATATAAGGAGAGAATGGAATAGAGCAATGGTGTTTACGCCCCAATGAAGAGTCTGTCACTTACATCGAGGTAGTTAGTTCAGAAATGGTGAAGGAAACCAGAATACCCGGATAAGGAACCGACAAACTTCCCCACATTAGAATCTGCCTGAGCAGGATTCGAACCTGAACGGTGAGAGGTATGGTACTGTGATCAATAAGTGCGCACCTTAAATCGATTGGGCATCGAGGTCTCCTTATAACAAAAATATATCCCAAATACAGTACTACAAAATGTCAATATACACAGAGAAATGGGTTTTGGGAACATCAAATTTACGGAATGGACTACATATATTTGTTCTTATTGTTATCTGTAGACGACAGAAACCGATCGTTAGATTTCAAATTGAACTATGGTATATTCGATAGGGAATAATATGATTCTCTTTGAATAATTTCCATGCCTCACAAACTTAATATTTTGTCGTGTAGGAACGGACTGACCAGTATTTCATTACTCTGCACAGATATTTAATATATATCTCTTTCTAAGGGATGATATATTGATATTGTTCTTATCATGGTGCCATGACGTTTTTAAATCAAATTAGCATAGCATTTCCATCATATAGGCAATGCACTGAGGATGTCTCTTCGGAGACTTAATTCAGAATAATGAAAAAAGATTTTCACAATAGTAGACACAATCGATACAAATCCAATAATGAGAAAATAAAAGCGATAAAAAAGAATTTACTGTTTCTTAAATTAAGTTAATGACACAGTCTTCTGTCTTAACAAAATGTTCTTTAGGGACACGCAAAGAAGCAAGAAGATACTTGTAAGCGAGAAACGATAGCATGGCATTTGGATTCTAAAACAATGGTCTGGAATAATGGTGTTTTACAACCTAGTCAGGAGTCTTTGTCTCGGATTTCTAGGATGTTAGATCTTAAATGTGCAGAGACTATCAGGGAAAACGATATTGGGCAAGCAAACTTAGAAATATTTCAGAAACTCATAGTCAAGCACTTTAAACAACTCGGTGTCGGCGACTGCTAGTCAAAAAGGAAGATTCTTATCATATAGTATTTTAGTAAAGAGTTTAGTTGAGTGATGGTGTCTAACGTCCCAGTCAAGAATACTTCACTTATATCGAGAGGTCGCCAGTTATAGGCGAAGGTGCAGAAAATTTCTCTGTGCATTGCGCTGATGACATTATACAACAAGGTTCTTTATCGTACCAATCATACCAGGACACGGGACCTCGCTTATTTAAAGTTCCAATCCAAAAGAACCGTGACTTTCATTTTGCAATGCCGAGTGCTTGGCGAAAGAACAGTCACTACCCATGACCTCCCACTTGCGAAGCGAGCACTCTACCAACTGATCTACCGCAGTGGTTATATAGAGATATGTATTGTATTTTGGATTATATATTTTTAAAGTATATCTTATGTAAGGTTTCAAAGATTCAGAATGGATATTAAATCCAGCTTTGCTATAAAATTATACTATAAGCACTATAAGCAGTTGTACAAAGGTAATGTAATGTTGTGTAACTGTCCAATTATATCAATCATACACACAAAGTTCAAATATTCCTTCTAATATTTTAGTATTTTTGTTACAGACAAGTACATGTTCTGTCTGGTATATTACTTTATAGACCTGATTTTTTAAAATCTAAAATTTTAACAGAAATTGTCATTTGATGTTCAAATACATTTTACAAATACAGATTACATACATTGTAATAATGTACTTAAACCCCTGTTTTATTTGAATATTTTTGTGCCAGGGTTTGGTCAATTGTATAATATTTGATCATTATAAGGATTTATCTAGATTTTGCAGTAAGGCACATTTTTCATTTTATGTTTTATTTGAAGTTATTCTAACTATTAATTTCTGAGACTGTCTGTAGACAGATATTGTATAAACTCGGTGAACTGTAATATATACAATACAAAAGTTGAAATGCAAGACTACAAAATTCCTGGAAGAGTAAAATATCGATTTTACATGTTTGAAATAACTTATTACTTTGTTTTGTAAGCCTTCTATAGATTTGTACAGGGTTAATGACACTCTATGGAATTTAATGTCAGAATTTCTTCTATCTAGTTATGTATTATATTTCAAAGGATGCATAGTTCGTTTGATGAAAACGTTTAGGAAAATCTTTACTAACAGTAAATATATAGGAAAATAAATGTTTTTTATATTAAAATATTTTCAAAATTGTATTTCTGCTTTGTGTGTTTGTTTTAAAGCATTTTATTTAGAATAAACAGTTGTTTCTAAAAAAGAGAACAAAGTTGAGTTAAAAAAAATCAAATGGAAAATTGATTATTAAGCCGAATACATGCAATAGTATTTTTTTCAAAAGTCGACCTGCTTTTAACGTCTAAGCCCGTTCTACGTTACGTGATTTAATAAGCTAAGCACAATTCTAATCCAATTTGGAAATATGCTAGTGTCAACAAGTTGTCAGTTGGCTTGCCGAAGGTCATGAACAGTGGTTTTCTCCGTGTACCTACGTACCTAATGGCCGTCTTGACTTAAGTGAAACAAACCAATGGTTGTTTTTGCATATTTGGACATTCTTAGAAAGTTTCACATAGCTTTATGGCGTATGATGTAAAATTAGGTGGTTATTTCTTGTGAAAAGGGTGCAGTGTAGACACACATGAAGGATTTTAATGTTGTCGGAACATGCATGTTAAGGCTCACAATAAAAGGTGAGTGGAAATAACATTTGTATTAAAGGCGACGATTTCAGAAAATTAAAATATATCATTCGAACAGAATACTCTGTTACTATGGAAATAGGTATAAAATTTGATCAAATTTCTGTGATAAAAATATCTTACAAATTAATCATCAAACAGATTATTCAGATTAGAATAACTGCTGGATTCGTATAACTTCAAACTTCTACACACATGTGTGTCAATGTCTACAATTATAGTTTACATGTTATAAACAGAACGAATCATTAAAGTAAATTAGTTTTTACCTGAAGAACAATTTCATTTTCTTTGATTTTATCATATGTAACGGTATTCTTATCTCCATAAAGTAACCCATGACACACGACTGTTATATAATGTGCTATAAAATTATAATAACATATTCGCTAAAGGGTCTTACTAAACAAGATTCATTATTGCTAAATCCCGGTTTTTCAGAGATTGTGGCCACATTTTACATTTTTTCCAGTTGTGCCATTGTATTAAGAATTGAACTTATGTGCAATATCAGACTCTGCTTAAAATCTCATTTCCAAAAGTCTGCACACTCCGTAAAATTTTCAATTTCAAAATGTGTCAAAAAGGGTTTCAAGTAATAATTGATATAGTTTATCTAAAGCTAATTTAGTTTTTACATAAACAGCATTTTTGTTCTTTTCATCTTGTGTCACCTTAAATGTATACTCATCTACAGGAGATAACCTTTCTCACACTTTTAATAAATTAAACTTGATGGCTTTTACAGTTTTGCAGTTTTTGGCGGAAATTATATACTAGCAACGCGTGTCAGAAATAAACACTATCTCTTATTGTTTATGACAAGTACGGACTGTAATCATTTCAGAAATACAATATACTTTTCAAATTCATAAAGGCATTGGAAAATTACCTTTTTTCTTAAATAAACTAAACTTGATGGCTTTTACAGTTTTTGCGGAAATTATATACTAGGAACGCGTGTCAGAAACAAACTCTATCTTTTAATGTTTATGACAAGTTCGGACTGTAATCATTTTATAAATATAATGTATCTGTCATTTACAGACAACATTTATATTCGGAGTATTAGCTGTTGATCGATTTTGTAAAGTGTACCCTTTTAAAAGGTTTATATTTAAGACCATAAAAGTTTGCACGTCTTATGTTTCTGTGCTTCTCGGAAATTATGTGTCCAGAATAAAAACAGAAATAAATAGTATCCCATCACAGCTTCTGAAATAGAGTGAGTGAATTAATTATTGTTTAAAGCCGCATCAGTATTATTGCAGCTATTTGTGGCTAGAAAATGTAAAATATACAATAGGAATAGAGTTATGAAGAATAATGAACATGTCGTCTGCAGGCACTTATATTTGGAATGTCATATGTCATTCAGTTCAGCGTAAATTGTTTGAACTAATTGTTACAACTTCTAGAGCTAAATGTATTTGTATTTGTTTGTCATTTGTGATAATGTAATACTTTAACACAAGGCAATAAAATAAACAAAATTACAGATGTATTCCAGCTACATAGTATAATATTATCGATTGTCATGTTTCTTGGTCTGTGAGAATGCGAGTATCAAAAGACGTACAAGGTTTAAAAGATGACAAGTGATTAATGAATATAACGACAATTTGATTATGATTTAGACCGCCCTTGGTATCTAATGTTTCGTATCTTTAAAATCTAAAATATGAAGTCTCTAGTTCTCTTTGGAGTTCCCCCAAACTATCTCCCCAGCCTAGATTTAATGGATAATTTTTTTAGAACATTTATCACTTTGCCAACCAATACTTTACTACCATTTTAAAATTAGAATTGGTATAATTAGGAATTTTCATAAAGTAAATGCGTGTTCAATACATTTTTGAAATGGTATTGTTTTATACATGTGCATCTTATTGTTGACAATGAGTGTTGAACACGCTTTTGCTCATACTACAACTATGTAAGAATACATCAATTGTCCAAAATTCCATCCGCAGAATCCCTATATTTTTTTTTCTTATACCGACTCGATAGAGCTACTTTACAAGAAATTTAAACTTAAAGTTACACCCGTTTAAATATCACTCATAATGTGCCGAATTGTATGCACCATTTATACCAAAGGCAATTACATCCGACACGTCGACAAGGCGAATACCTGGTTGGCTTTCAAAAGAAAAGATAATGGTCTGCAGAACAGACACAATGATTACATAAGGGAAAACATGACCCTAAGCTAAGTTGAAATATTACATTTATAAGCTTACTTGTGTACAAATGTCAACATATCAACATACACGTAACAAAATTACCTTCTTCTGAATCGTATAGATAATGGACAGAATGCCATTGGTAATGTCGTATCATTTCTACTAATGCCTCTGTGTATGGTGGCTTCATGTGTATCTGGAAACCTTCAGGATCCATGTGAACAGACACATCTGACAATGAAGGCGATATATACGGCATATGGAACCGCTTACAGTAAGATCTAACTATATCCATTGAGCGTATTGAACTCATTCCAAAAAACAGGAATACACCATGGGACATCTGTTTACAAACTAGAAAATATAATAAAACAGATACTTATAATATGATTTAAATGAACATTGAGATACATTTTATATAATACAATGTACATAGCTGCACGTTTATCCTACAGTGCTTAAGCATAATCATTATAAGAAAAATATTGAGTTTTTGGACAGACATTTTTAAGTTTGAAGTGAAATTGAATATTTTACGAAGTGTGCAGACTTTTTTGAATAATATTTTGAGCTGAGACTGATATTGTAAATTGGTCACTTTCTAATAAAATAACACCTCTAGAAATAATTGTAAATTTTTTATATTATGGCTACAATCTCTGCAAAATTTGGTTTTAATAAAATGAATACAGTTTAGTGTTAAATGCTTCATTTAACAGGCGTAAATCAATCTAGAAGGCGATCACATAATTTTGATGAGCAGGACGGATATATATGTTACAAAATGTGGAAAAGTATATAGAAGATGACACATTGATTTAAAAGTAAATAGCTTTATTACGGTTAATAGAGTTAGAGGGATTATTTAGTATAGCAATGACGTGTTACATCGTACATAATTTTGATGTGGTCAGTTCTGATTTAAAGGGAGGGGGGGGGGGGCAGAGAATTTGGAGAAAACCACATTCTTTCGGAAAGCTAACTTACAAATGTGCATATACTAATATTCCTTTGAATGAATTCGCTATGTGATAGAAAACGCTGTGATCTAAAGCCTTAATCCCGAGGCCAACACAAACAACGACTGATCCATTCAAAAGTGTTTCAGTATATTCTGTTTTACATTTTGTGTGCTAAAATAGGTTTATTTGTGTTTTTTCTATATTTGTTTCACCGTTATTCAGAGTCTTTTGCTTATTGCCTACTGCATAGTGCGTTTATAAACGTAACTCAGCAAGAGGTTCATTACTGAATGTATTTCTCTTCTCTAGGTTATCAATGTCTTTTCTTCAATTTGATATTTATGTGACTGATTTGTTTCCATTTTTGCTAAAGGTACTGAAAGAGTTCGACATTTTTCCAACTGCAATTCGCGTAGCAAATTATCTTAAGTGCGCAAATGTAATGCTCAAACTCTTTCATTTATCCATAAAATAAACCAAAGTATTGTTATGAAACAGGAATACAAATGCTTCTGTATGACGTTCATGATAACTTGAAGTCCAAGAAAACAAATGAGGTTAAAAATAAGAAAAGGTTGAATTAATTTTGAATAAGAGTAATAACTGTTGGCAAATTTTGTTCATGGTTGCAATATAGATAAATGGAGTTCTGACATAACATGAACTTTAAATATACAGACAGTAACTGATAGAAAGTCCAGCGATTCCTTCATTAGTTGTCTGTCGATTGAATAATTGTCTCTCAGAAGGTGTTAAATGGTTGATTGATAACGAGTCTTGTGTTATTAAACATCTTTGTATCAATTTACAGAAAATTAGAAAATGTAATTAACTTGTCAGATCTAATGGTTTTGTGGTATAACACAAATTGAAACATGACACGTATCGGTCAACAAGTTGTCTCGTCTAAATTTCGTGGAAGTAATGGGGAAACATTTTACAATCGATAATAATGTATTTTCCTCATAATTGTTTTTTATGCTTCACCATTTATCGGAATAACATCAAAGTATTTTGTATTCAAGTCTTGAATACACTACAAATCAATTACGAACAATTGTTTACATCTATTCTTTCATTTAACAACATCGTCTGTTGTAAGCAAGTGGAATTGAACAAATATAATACTTAAAGTTAAGCTAGATTGCTGAAATATTACAGAAAACAAACAAGCTAGTAATCACTTACATGTAATTATCACCAATCTAATATTGCATATTCATTATGCTTTATATGAAAAGAACAAACCAGCAAGCAATGGTGCGCGGTTTTCTTCCGATTGCTATACCGAGTGTAAGATAGAAAATTACGTAGTCATAACAATCATGTCGTCTATCAAAAACTCTAACATTTCATTGATGATATATATCTTTTTATAGTTGTTTTGCAGAATACATTGTCTTTCACAAAAAACAATTCAATTGCCATCTAAAATAGAGTTTCTAAATACGTCTTTTTCTGTATCGTTTGCCTGTCTTTTTTTGGATAAACCTTTTGTGTTGTTAGTTTTGATTACCAAGTACATGTTAATCAATTACAACTTGCTGATCTTTTTATTTGAAACAAACAAGGACGACAATGTTTACAAAATATTAGTTTCTAAAATTATGTATAAATTAAATACTGAATATCATTTACTTGACAATTACCCTCGAGAACACGACAAGCTTAAGCAAAGTGCAAGAAATATTGAAACGGTAATACTAGACTAAAAGAATTGTTTTATTTTATTTCAATGAACTATTTCTAGACGTTCACAAGAACTACATCTGAACGAAGTCAAATACTATAAAATATCAATTATTGGCCATTGCAAATCTTCATTATCCTAGTTTTCAAAAGACAATTGTAATAAAACACCGGAATAGAATTAAATTGTTTGTCTATTACCGTAACTTAATACACACAAGATTTATTTTAAAAAAAAACAACACTAATAAAAAGAAAACCACTTAATCAAAATTGATAAATGTGTTTTGTCTGTTGAAAGCCTGTAGCAGATGTCTGTGATTGGCATCAGAGAAGTGAGATTGTAACATCGGTAGCTATTGTTTTACATCAGTTGATTAATTCATACTAATTTCCATTTGTCTCATTAGCGATTGCGTCAAGATTGTACAAAAACAATGTCGATGTATTAAGAACTTGGTAACTGGTAAATGGTTAGCGGCATCATAAAGCAAGATATTTTATATCTTTTGCCAAAAATATCTGTTAAGATACTGTTTTTGTTAACGTTTTGATTTTTTCCCGAGTCTGGACGATTACCCATTTTTTATAGTAGACAAATATAAACTAACAAGAACCATCTATGATTAGCAATGCCAAGCAGAACAAAATATATCCTAGTAATACTCTCATCAATTTTCTGTCAATGTGTGCCAAAAGGTTGATTAATAACAATTTCTTGCCAAACCACGATCATTTATCACGATACAAAACAATTAAATATCGGACAAAATGATTTTATGGTCAAACACACACAGAAACATCACACGTTTTGGTCAAATGGTGCCTAAATCGTCTATGAGATGACAGGTATGGCCGATTTTATCAATATATCATTAAGCAAGTCTGCTTCTAATAGTTGCAGTTTCTTCAGTAAAATTAAATCATTTGGTATTTAAGTGTAAAATTGAAGACAATCATCTTTTGTACATTATAAATCTAATATCTATAAAGGAATGTATTAATGTAGCAGTAGGCATATTCCGCGTTATACCTAACGCAACTTAAAACATATGACACCAAAATATATAAATGTTATTTCATAATTATTTCTTGCTTTTTTGATATTTGGAAATTTTAGACAGATGTTGTAATAACTCCACATTTGCCAATAGGGTTCGTAAATAATGTAAAATTGTTTTAATTAAAAACAAACTTACCAATCTACGTCAAAATAATAATCCAAAAACCGAAGTAAAGACGGAAACTCAGAAAATAGTGCATGTGAGGTTGGGTATGCCAGAAGGGTAAGCACCTCCTATTTAGCTAGACACACACGTCACGTATGCATTGAAAATTGAGTGACATGAACTATGGGACGTCAAATATCCAAGAATATTCCAACTATATCTTCACTAATTGTCGATACCGATACAAATTCATCAGTTCTCCAGGTAGTGTGGAAGGATGAAATGCAAGTGAGGGTAATTAAACGTCGTTCTTTCAATTCACAGAAAATTAGAAAATGTAATAAAATGTCATTATTAAGTTGTTTAACTAACTTCATCAGTCTTCTATGTGTTTATTTTGCTTTCGGGTTGTAATTTACACATGAATTGGTATTTTATTTTTGTAATTGTCTGCAATTATAAATTTGGTAATACCACAAAGTATTTTGTATCAAACACAAGCATATCGGCCCGTGACATATCTAAGTCTTGAAACTTACATTACTTCTTTGTTTCAGAACACTAATAGGAAAACACCTGTCTGCTGATTTCCATTTTAAATGCCAAGAAAACAATTCTTGGATTACCCTGGATATATTTGACGTCTCATAGTTCCATGTTCCTTTCACACAATTTTGACTATACACGTAGCGGGTATAGCTAGCTAAACAGGAGGTGCTTACCCTTCCGGAGCACCCGACCTCACTTTCCTGGTGAAAGTTCACGTGTCTAACCTGACTTGTAAGTTTCAAAGTTTTTACTTTGTTTCTGGATTGTGATTCGGACATGGATAAGTATGTTTGTTTTTAATTGTATTGCGATTTGGGTATGATATTAGATACTTATATTTATGAACAATTTAATATTATTTGAATTGGTTACATTTTGGTTGACCGTATGATGTCTAAGTGATTGCAACAATGTGGCGTTCTAGTAAACGAAAATCGCGGGTTTCAAAACAATCTGCATGCTATCTGATAAGCAAAATGGAAATCATTTAACTTGTTTCCGTTTCTGGCTTTTCCAGACACTATGCAAAAAAGCAAAAGCTTTGTGTTAATGACACTATTTCCGGAGCCAAACTAACCCGACAATTACTTAAAGGCGTTTGTACATATACGATTTGAGTTTTATATCGTCTTTTTACAAAATTATACATCTTGTAGCAACAGACAGAATTGCTTTGACGAATAAAATACGTAGACATGTAAAATTTTGCAAAAAAAAATACAATGTTTAGTAAAAGGTTTTTGTTAGATAGTTTGGAATGAGCCAAATTCTATTGTTTAGCGTTTTGAAGTATCAGTCGATGACTGTAAATGTACATGTTTAAGTGGTATATATTTGGTATATACATGTATGAGCGCGGTAAAGAATCAATTGAAAAAGTGACCTTAGAATGAAAAGTTGTGTTTGATTGCAAGTAACGACCATCATATCATAATCGAATGCAATTTAAATATATTTTTTTCTATTTATAGTAATTAACAGTAGACCTTTAATGAAAATAGTATTAATATGTTTGTTTTTGGATATATGCACATTAATGTATATTATTACAATCAAAACAGTAAGGATAAAAACCGTTCAATTAAATGTGCTATAAAATGAGTTTTTTCAAAGCTGTGAGCTATGAATTCTATGAATCAAATACAAACATACAAATCCATGAGCAAACTACAATCAAAAAGCAAAGCAAAAATGTTACAACTTACAAAGAAAGTAATAAGAGAACTTCCACCAAGGAAGTGAGGCCTAATTATTCGGAAGGGTCAGCACTTCCTGTTTATGTAGCTACACCCACCACGTGTGTAATCAGAATTGACAATCAAAGGCACATGGTGAGAGTTTTTAAGTTCTATTGTAAAATTAAATTATTATGTTCACTAAACACCAAATACATTAATTGTATGTTTCACGCCGCAAACTGATTTTTTTCAAAGGAATATACTTTTGCTTTCTTAATGATTTTATGCAATCACGGGCTTTCGTGCTACAATCTATTACGTTAATATAAATATCCAATAACTTTACCACGTTATATAATTGTTTCGCTGTGAGTCACGACTACGAAGAATAAATTGACAACAGCAGACACCTAATGTGACAGCGTTTGTCGTATTCTTCCAAATAAACTTTAATTTTTTTATCCAATATTCGATAATAAATGAAAATTGGTCACAGATTACTATTCCAAGAGGAGATCGTTTCTTCAATTTCTCTTAAATGCAATTACGTTACGGATATTGCACTATTTGTAACACTGAGATATCTATCATGAACAAATGTTAAATTACGATAGACATTGTCTAGTTGGTTAAGGAATGTAATGTCAATAAGACTATAATTGATTAAATTCTACAAAGACATAATTGTATTATTCTCCATTTCTTAGGAATTACAGAGCCGAAAGTACCTCAAGGGAAATTAGCACTATCTCTGTTGGCACTATTACTTATAAATATATAGATGTAGGGATTTCAGTACAAAGTATGATTTTTGCGTCTCCCACCTTAACGTGAAATTATTTTCACCATCTTAACAAGTAGTCACCAAAAGCACAATTCAATGTGATTGAGCATTCTCTTCATTATGTATTCAAGACTTTGTTCCCTGTGTTTATTACAGAGATTCCCAGAATAACCCATGCAAGCTTTGTTTACAATTCTAGTTAACTTGCACTGGTAGACAGAATCTAGTTATATGAAATGAAATAATTCTGAAGATATCATAACCACCTATTTGACAAACATCTTTACTCGAACCAGAGACAATTATCTACTTTAATTCATTATTAAAAAGTCACATAGTTTCATCTTCCTTTCTTTCGCAATTTTAGTTACATACATGGCAGATGAAGCTAGCTAAACAGGACGCACTTATCGTCCTGAAGCTCCCGGTCTCACTTCTCTGGTGGATGTCCACAAGATTAACTCATTTTGTTCAAAGTTTATATTGTTCTCGGGATTATGTTCTGGACAATGATAAGTATGTTTGTGTTTGATATCAATCTGGGAAAGAGCATGACTGATTTTATGTAATTGTAGTTTTCCTAAAGAAAATTCACTTTAGAATGCATTTCCCTATTGGTTGCTGCAAAATGTAAATCTATGTACCACATACAAAAATATTATAACAACCATACTATTATGTTGCATCAAAAACAAACATACTTATCAATGTCCGAATCACAATCCAGAAGCAAAATAAAAACTTTGGAACTGACAAGTTAGGTTAGACACTTCCATCAGGAAAGTGAGGCCGGTGCTCTGGAAGGGTAAGCACCTCCTGTTTAGCTAGCTACACCGCCTTGTGTTAAAGGAACATGAAACTATGAGTCGTCAACTATATCCAGGGAAATCCTGGACACAGAGACATCAAACTTATCAACAATACTGTGATGACAGAGACGGCCATAAAACTTTTTGAGGGCCTTGATACTACTATCACTACTACTATTACTACTACTGCTACCACAGCAACTTGTGCTGCTTATACTACTACTATTCATAATGCTAATATAACATTTGTCATTGTCTTTTATCAGAAACTGTACATGTAAGTGGCATTTATAAAAAATCAATATATAATTTTTTTGATTATTTTGAATTTGAATTGCTTATATGCTGGATAATATAGTATAAATATGTCACGTATAATGGAAGAAACATCGAATAGGTTGACACTGTATCAATTATTTATTATGGGATATTTTTAAGTACAGGAATTTAAAAAAAAAATTCATCGATGTCATATTAATCAAACACAAACGTACTGGTTCATGTTAGAATTCGCTACAGGGATATCTATTATTGTTCTTCTGCATTGTAATCATTCATTTTTCTTAACATTTACAAATCGCTCACAGACACAGCAGGTGAAATTTGAAAATGTATTTGTAAATTATATTCCTTAAAAATACTGAAAAGACATTTTGAATATATTACAGACCTTCTAAATAGGGTCAATTATAGTGTGTGATATAAAATAATTGTATTTATATGTGCTCTCAGCCATTTTTGCTTACAGGCGTTTCTTTATTTGTATAATTTACCCTTTTTCTAAAATATTCTGTGAAGTACTCTGGATAATGGATCCGTAAATCACAGTGAATTGTCTTAAGTCAGGCAATATAACGTGAAAAATATAAAACAGAATATGAAATTGTGTATTTTGTAATAAAAAGTGAAATTTTCTTAACGTTTATGTGCGTTTTGATATTAGCATTGTCTGCATAAGTAAGTCATATATAATCTTAGATTTTCCAAGACAAACAGAAATTGCATTTAAAATAGAAGAAACCACTTCATGAATAACTCGTATGTTATTTATATTTTCAACT
This sequence comes from Anadara kagoshimensis, assembly GCA_021292105.1. Classification (NCBI taxonomy): domain Eukaryota; kingdom Metazoa; phylum Mollusca; class Bivalvia; order Arcoida; family Arcidae; genus Anadara; species Anadara kagoshimensis. The sequence continues at coordinate 7,529,765 of CM037873.1, forward strand.
AAGACATTTTATCTTCTCTAACTGTTCAGTATGGCACACATTCACACAACAAACACACACGCTTAAGTTTTTCTATAACGTTGTATGATGAATAACAATCCCTTTTTGAAACGATTGTAGTGTTTGACCGTTTACAATGTCTCATCATCCTTTTCCGTTGCTTGATGCTAGGTGTATGCTATTTTATTTCAAATTCCTTTATTTCATTGCTTGGTTCTGTAATCGTTTGATCATGATTACAATAAAATATTTGTATCTGAACGCTTTATAATCCAAAACATTCGATCGTTCCAAAAAGGACAATATCATTAACGACCATTGAATAAAAAATAAATATGATGGGTTTGGATTATCTGCTTGTACTGTGCTCGCAATACTGGCAGTAATTTAATGCTGCGTCCGCCCAATTTCTGGAGTTTCATATATCAGTGGCCATAATATTTATTTATTATCTTTTATTACCTTCATTTTTTGTTTCTTTCATACATAGTTTCTTGCTCTCTAATCTGGTATATAGCGAAATGCGCGTTTTTAAGTCACAATTTTTTTCTCTTGTAATTTAAATGCAGTTCATGTATCGATTACAAAGTAATTTAATAGCACGAAGCTGTACGTTAAATATCATATTGCTGTTAACGATCTATTGTAATACATGACGTATGCTTATTTGTTTTTATTGGCTGGGAAATCATTCGGAAAATGCACTTCAGAACCAACATAATGTTCTCTCGGTAGATTACTTGCATTGTTTTGATAGTGATATTATAGTTGGAGTTCAAGATTACAACTTTCCTACCATATCCAAACTCTCTAACGGATATTAAATTACTTTGTTTGAATACTTGAAGCACACCACTGATTGTCTGATTAAAAAGCCGATAAACAGTGATTTTGTTCAGTATAAAACATGTAATTACGTATTCTGTATCCCGTTCTATTTCATGATACTGCATGTATTTGCCAATTTAATACAAACACAATCGTATCTTCGCTCTCTTTAAATGGTAATCTCAGTTTCCTTATATTAATTTTCTTTTTAACAGTAAACAATGATACTTGAAGTTTTCTGCTTAAAGAAATATGTAAAATCAGTGCTAATTGTACAAGTAAACACAATGCAAATTGGAACGGATAGTATTTTTAATGACCACTTACTAAATCAAAATTAAAGTTAAAGGTTCGAATCTCGATCGCTGTATTTGTTTTTAATTACTGTATAATGCGCGTCGTTGTGCAATGCAAAAATAAGACAATCTCAAAGGATTAAGAGCTTGCCTTGATCATAATCTAGTTACAAATGGATAATCAAGATTCATGTTTTAGTAATTTGCTTTTTTGTTCAAAATGATCGGAAACACATTAGATAAAGACATTCTAAAACTACTCCAGAATTTAAGCATACATACTATACTGTGTGTTAGTCACGTGGTGGATGTACTGTTGTAGGACTTTTTTATTCTGATATATATTAATAAATACAGCACGTCGACAATTTTGCAAAGTTTTCTTTATACGGGAAAAGCATGCACTATTTTGCAATTTAGTTTCTTCAAAATATAAATAACTATATAGTTTGGCATCGGTATACCAATTGGTACAAACTGTGCACCATTGCTTGCTGATTTGTTTCTTTTTTCTTATGAAACAGAATGTATGCAGAACCTTGTTAAATCTGGAGAGAAGACTGTCGCCAAATCATTCAACTCAACATACAGATATATAGATGACGTTCTGTCTCTTAATCCTAAATTTGGAGATGTAAATGTTATCTATCCTAGTGAGCTTGAAATGAAAGACACGACTGATTCCTCAAGTTCTGCTTCATATTTAGACTGATACCTGAATAATGACGCACACGAAAGGCTACATTTGAAAATTTATGACAAACGTGATGACTTCAATTTTTCTATTGTCAACTTTCCTTTTTTATGTAGCAATATACCTGCTTCGCCTGCTTATGGTGTATTTGTTTCCCAATTTATACGCTATGTTAGAGCTTGTTTCCACTACGGGGACTTTGTATAACGAAGTAGGCTGCTTACAAATAAATTGTTGATTCAGGGATATTGCAAGCCTAGGCTTATCAAGGCCCTCAAAAAGTTATATGGCCATCATCACAGTATTGTTGATAAGTTTGATGTCTCTGTGTCCAAGATTGCCCTGGGTATATTTGACATCTCATAGTTCCATGTTCCTTTCACACAATTTTGATTACACCCGTGGCGGGTGTAGCTAGTTAAACAGGAGGCGCTTACCCTTCCGGAGCACCCAGATTCACTTCCCGGTGGAAGTTCACGTGTCTAACCTAACTTGTCAGTTCCATAGTTTTTACTTTGCTTCTGGATTGTGATTCAGACATGGATTAGTATGTTTGTTTTTGATTATACCATTTATCAACTTCCTCCAGATTTGTTATAAGCATTGGGCCACAATAGATATTTTTATCTCGTAATACTTGTTGTTTCGCCTGTGCGATGTTCATGGTCTGGTTGATCTGAGTTGCCAATAAATGGGTTTTCTCGTTACAAATCGTTTTCTGATTCTTCTATATTGGAATAACATCTAATCAAGCCAAACAATATTTCACAAAACCAATGACATATACATTTGTATTTGTAATTTCATCAATAAAATTTGCCATTATTTTCTTATTTATCGCAAGATGCTTGTCCTTACAATTATTTATTATTGTCTATATGTGCACGGCGTTATTTCTGGGATTTATAAAACGGGGTCTTTAATCTTTCATACAAATTTACCAATAAATCATAACATCTTTGGGGTTTTATTGTACAATCAATCGTCCGTATGAGAAACAATCTTAGCCATATAGCTTGTTAATCTGGTTAATATATATTATTTGATTTCAGATAGCAAGTTATTTAGTTTGTTTGGATAAATCGTAAAAAATGCAATTTTTTTTTTGCTATGAAATGGTGGCTATAAGATTTTGTTCAACTATATGATATATATTATTGCATATGGATTTACCATTTGTTATTACTCTTTGAACAGGGAACAAAAACGAGAAAGTAAAATATGTATATTATACGATTAGCATATACATGCAGAAATTGTTACTTGGTTAATTGTTTGGTGAAATTAGACTCATTTATATTAATTGAATTACATATACACTATAATTGTCTAAATTTGCTGCTAGTTAAAATTTTAAATTCTTCAAAATTAAGGTATACTCCCTTATGCAAAGTAGCTGATTTTGGTAAAATATATTTTGATCCAAGCACAACTGATGAGGAATTGTATTCCGAAACGACCGTCTTGTGCTGTAAAATTAAAACCGGTATAATATGTGATTGGTATAAGGTGCTCTAAATGTATTGTAATCATCTGAATTTACATTCGCTTCAGTGTCCATCGAAATAAAAAACCAAATATACCAGTTTATGTTCATATCACAATTTATAAAAAAAATAGATAAAAACTTCGAAAATTGTCAAATTAATTAGCACATGACCTTCACAGGGAAAGTGAGAATAGGTTAGTACCCCATTTTTAGCTTGCTTAACCCACCATCTTCTCACTTAAATACGAGCAAATACAAGGAAGGTATCGGTACATTTCCAATACACTGCCAATATTACGGTTTTAGGGAACCCGTGCTCAGACGTCTTTTTGAGATAAAAAATGTGTCCATATAAATGTAATATGTTATTCTATTTGTATTTGCTTTTGAACCAATTTTAATACAACATAAAGATTAAATTAAGCTTGTGTGCATTTATTTCCTCAAAAGATAAAGTGTACTAGAAAACAAAATTGTTCGCAAACAAATCTTAAGATTACAGTAATTGAATTTCCCTGCGTCTTCTTTCTTCGGTTACAATAATGTTCTGTTATAACATCCACAATAACGTTAAAAGAAAACTAATATACAACCTGAAACAGTGATTTGACGTGCGTGTTTGTCGATATTTGGCGAGGAAGACAGCAACATTAAGAATTACAGGCAGTGTATATTGAACATACCAGCTATAAAAGGTTTAACTTACGTGTTTTGGCTAATTTAAAACTGTCTGCAACATCAATGACCTCCATAGAAACCTTCAGTAGAAATTTTCTATTTGCGTTGTTTTTATTATATAATGCTTTGGCAAGCTTGAAGGCTGATCGACACTGCTGATCCTTCAAATTAAATATTGAACCTAGAAAGAACAGAATAATTTCTTATTTTGTATACATGTAATTAAATAATCTTTAAGCATTTCATTTTGTTTTCTAGTTCCGATACATAAAGAAAAGGACTAGATATTAAAGTTAATTACAGTTGTTGTATATCATGCATTCAAAGTGCATTTATCAATATCTAGCTTACAGTTCCCTCTTCTTTTTTTTTTACAAATATGTGTGTATCTTTCGAGGACGAACACCAGACAAATGTAGAAAGAAAACAAATGGTATTTAGCGTCTTCGTTTCATGACAATAAAACGCGATAATTAGAGCATAAAGCAATATACTATTGTCTGTTCTGTTTTAAAAAATAGCAAACAGAATTTTGACCGTGTTTAGTTGTGTGAAGCTTTAAGTGAGCTACAGCTAAATACATACGCAAAACCACACATATGTGGTTTTCTGACGTAGCTGATCGCACGAGTTTATTGTGCGGACGGATACATTACACGAGTGCGCTCTGCGCACGAGTGTAATGTATGCGTTCGCACAATAAACGAGTGCGATCAAGCTATGTCAGAAAACCACTTATGTGTGGTTTTGTATTTATCACATACCCTACCAAACTAAATGAAAAGCTTTCTTTGGCTTAATCTGTCAAAGAATTCACAATCAACTCAGTATTTCATATTGATTTTTGATCTGATTCGAAAAATCTGATACCTGACTGGAAAAACTGTTAAAGAAGTAATCAAAAACAACAGATAACTCTTCGTTTACGCATCATTGGTTAACATTTTACTAATACCATCGTAAACACTGGGAAAAATTAAAAAACAAACATTGATTTTACAAAATTATTTAACATTATCCGCGATTCTCCCAACTCGAGTAAATTCTCCCAACTTAACATGACGTATGTATCACATATTGACGTCATATTATTTTTGTCATTACGTATCACATAATGACGTCATATTATTGTTGTCGGAAAAGGGAATTCCAATAAAAAGGAGTTCCGGCTACTATGGTGATACGGAATGTTGTATCACACACGCGTGTGATACAGACTTCCATATCACATAGCTGGAAAAAACAGTGTATTGCTATAGTAAGATTAAATGGATATGTGATAAAATTATAATTTACTAAGTTAACACATAACATGTGTGCTGAACTCTGAATGAGCAAAAATCAAATGCATTTTAATGCAATGAATGTTTTGTTAACCGACCAACTAATATGATATAGTTTTTCAAAAAGGTTTTTTTTGTACAGGAAGGTACCATTGTATTTTTGGGACTTCTTATAACGGCCAATAACCAGCCAGACGGGAGGTTCTTACCATTCCGGAACATAAAACCTTATTTTTCTGGTGGATGTTTAACCTAATTTGCAAGTTTTAAATGTTCTTGCTTCACTTTTATATTGTTTTTTGACATGGACCTGTATATTTCTGTTTGAGATGGACTGGGAAGTTGGGGGTTGTATGACAGATTCACATGTTGTTCAAGACGTTTATACGACACCTATGTGTTAAGCTTAGACTATACAAAGTACTCTATGCTTACCTAGTGGAATGATTAACTGAACTTTCTTTTCAGTTGCTCTTTCTTTTCTTCTATGATGATACTTGTTGATTATATTAGAATTGTGACATGATGTATTTCTATACTTTGCGCTATGATGAGAGACTGAAATTAAAAATAAAATAAAATCAATTCGCCGCTTTAGTGCATTATCGAGTGCCTAAATACTTACTATTTCCGATTTTGAGTTATTAGGTTGACAACTTAATAAATTATCATAATAAGACAGTCTGAAAGGTTAAAAATATTAAAAACAACATTATAAAAAGAATTAAGTAGTCTAATTATTTAAGTACCACAGCTAACATTAATGCCAAATACGGAGTTTTCCTAAGACACTTGTCTTCGTTTGGGACGATCGACCATCAACCTTTTTCAAATTCATTGTTTTTTCTCTAATTGGAACTCATCAGTTGCAACTGCATTGTTGAGACCCATTTCTATCAATGACGTCATATGGTTATGATGTGTTCCAAATAAGGGATATATTACAGGGAAGCTTGACGCGTGGGGACATATGGTATATTTTCTGGCCATGTGATTGCGCTCCCTAATCAATCGTCAGTATTTAGGTGTGAGGTATAATAATAACAGTATTTGTTGCTTCAGTTGCCTCCCTTCCTAAAAGTTTCATGGGATCACATCATCGCTTTGATCGAAATATTTATCAGTTGCCTATGCACGCGTCTTGTTGCTATGACATTATTCACATTTCGAGAAATGTAGAAATGTCGCCTGCAACAACACAGAAAAAAAAAAAAAAACCAAAAAAAAAAAAAAAAAAAAAAAAAAAAAAAAAAAAAAAAAAACTAAATTGAAATAGCCTAATGATTACCTAGGTTAACAATGAATACCTTTAAAAGGTAGAGTTTACACGCTACATGAACAATGAACCAAACCAAAGCTGTTTGTAGATAGCTTTCGGTAATTTCTGAATTCCGATCAACTCTGAATTTTGGAATTCCTACTTGTTAAATCAGATCTGGTGTACACTATACGTAAAATAAAACAAAATTCTGTAAAATAAACTGCTAGGAAGACAGACACAACTAAGGCATGAAGTACGTATATGACTATATTTTTAACGTTTCTATCAATTATTTAATTCTTGTAATTTCCAATAAAATAGGAATGTTATTTGTTGTCAAACAAAATTGTGCAGTCCAAAGCATTGCAGTAAAATATGTGGGTGTATCTACTTTTGTAAGTATGAAGTAGAACATTCAAAGTATCCTTGTTTGTAAACTAATTCCTTAATATAATAACATATATCGAGAACTCTGTAATGTTGTTTTGTACATTTGTATGTTGTACAATATTCAAGCGACAAACGAACTTAATTCTGTAATAGTTTTGAAAACACTACAATGACATTTACATCTTATGATACACTGATGTGAATACAAAACCAGATGATCATATAATTGCATGTTGTCTCTGAATCCAGTCAAAACCGTGATTATGTTATATAACTGGAAATGAAAAATAAAACCAAAAACGTTTTCAAAACATGCAAATTCATTGCGAAAATGACAAGAAATAACATTAGTTTCATTTCTACACAATTAAATAGACAAAACATGCAAAGAAATTATTTTGTGTTTGGCACAACGAAACGAAAATTAGTTTGCAGTTTTAATGTAAATTAACACATGTATTTAAGACTGATCATAGCCAAACCCAAAGAATTTCAACGATACATTATGGTGTGTCTAGTAAAAAGTCCTACGATACGTGTAAATGACATCTACTTATAACAATACTTAAAGAGGAGCTTACCCTTCCGGGGCACCATGCCTCAATTCCCTGGAAGCAGTTCATTAGTTTAATTCAGTTGTCCAGTTTTAAAGTTTTTACTTTGCTTTTGTAATCTGATTTGGACATGGATTCTTACATTTGTTTTGGATTGTTATATTTGTTTTTCATTTATATTCGCATATGTTCGAAAATTTAAGATTTATAAAATAGAAAGATAAAATAGATGGGTTCATTGCTAATTTTTCCATTGCAACTTTAAACGAACACTTCTGCATTCAAGCTAAATCGATATTATAACCAAATTCGAAATTGAAAAAAGAGCAGTAATTATTCTGCATGACCTCGGGGGTGATTGATGTTATGTTAGAATCATTTAATCAAAACATTTGTCTAAGTATAATGTATGGAACTCTTTTTGATGTGTTAATGTGTATAGAAGATAAAATATAGTCTTTAAGATACAGAAATATATTGATTTTGAAAAAATGTTCAATGAGAGAAAGCCAAACAAAGAAACACAATTAATTTTCAATCCCTTTTAAACAAGGAAGAAAGCATTCCTTTGAGACTATTTGCCGGAAAAGACCTGATTAGTCTAATTTTAATCGCAAGATTTCTTAAGGAAATCTAAGTGTAAAGTCGAAATTGCACAATTAAACCCTACAAATATAAACTGGAATTTACCGACGGATTGTAGCAATAATAAAAATATAGAACAATTTGAAGGCATTCTTGAGTTTTATTAACCTCCAGAGGAAACTTTGGTAAAAGTCAACTAATTAATTGTGTGGATTACTGTATTTATTATCGTATAAACAATATTGGCACAGAAACAAAGTAATTTGATCACAAGATGAAGCCAATTAACACGCCATATACCACTGGATATCCCTAGTTGTAGAATTTCGTCTTTTGTTGTTGGTGTGTATTTCGTACCACTTTATGTTTTTTCATATGAACAGTTTTAATTAATAAATACACTCAAAGCAATATCTTCGGAAAATGAAGTAGTGAAAAACAATTTTTGGAAAGTTCAAAACGTTTAATTAAACCACAGGGGCATAATTAAATATTGTAATGAAACGATAAGCCTGCAGATGTATGCAGTATTTGCAAAACACTTCAATCGAAATACCACTTAGATAATTTGCGACGTTTTTATTTTGTTAGTATAAAGTATATGATAGAATGAAGTTAATGCATTTTCGGTTAATGTGGTTTAAATAGAAATAATTAACTTTGCAAAACCTAAATAATACTTGCAAAATGCATTTGTTTTCACCGAGAAGATTTATTTAAATATATATCATTTAAATACAAAGTTTCGGTTCTGACACGAATGTTCCATGTATTTGGTGGTAAGTTGGTAATGCCGTGACATTAATTCAAATTCCATTTCTCAAAATTAAGTTACAGAAACACTAAATACCCATTTAGGATTCGGTTTAACAAATCCATTCACTCAATTTTCTTTTAAGGAATTTCTCTTCATTACATGAATTGGTAGCTCTAGGCAGTCGCTGTTCCATCACAGAGCTGTAATTACCTTCATCAAATTGTCGAGGATAGGAACGTTCTGCGTGACATATGTGAAAACAAGACCACTGCTTCCAATTTAAATCATTTAAGAAATCTGATAGAATGAAATGAGAGGTATAATTTCAAATTGGCTTGGATTTATTGTAACATTAGAAGTATCTATATTCAGTACATGCTTATGGCTTAGTGCATAAATGGCAGCTTCTTTCAGCCGTCTTTATGTATATCTCAACTGGTTTTAAAAAACTACATGTAGCTATCCATATCTCGGCAACTCGGCGGCCGAGTTTTGAATAATGTTCATTAGTTCAGTGATAACTTTTTACACGTCTATACTGTAGAATAAAACATTGAAATTAACAAGTACTTTAAACGTTTACATGTTACTACACCATGAGTTAATTTGTTTAAATTGTACTTCGTTGACTAAGTAAATAATATCTCTGCAGTAAGCCACCAATATATAACATTCAATGAATGCTAAGTATCCGCTCAGTAGACAAGTGTAATAGTTATTTTTTCAAAATGTTACACTTTCAAATTTTCAAAATATAAACAACAATATAACCACTGTTTTATCTCAACCATCAGAACCCCGCATTTCTTGTTTCAAATTTCTAATACCTTGTTCAACAGTTTCTAGTTTATTTAAGTTTTTATTGTAATAGTAACGATGGAATATTAAACAGCGATAGAGCCATAAAAGCCAAGAATATGTAAAGCAACAGAGCAAACCAGACAGGAAATAGAAATACATTTGAAATCACAATATATCAATCCATCATATACTAAGTACTTAATACTTTGCTTAGATACGGCTAACATCGTGTGATCCATATCAACATCCGGTCGGGAAAACCGTATCGATATCGATATCAGATCGGCTACTCGGCGGCGCAAATAGATCAATTTAAAACAATTATATTAATCCATATCCGAATCACAATCCAGAAGCATAGTAAAAACTTTGGAACTGACAAGTTAGGATATACACGTGAACTTACACCAGGGAAGTGAGGCCGGGTGCTCCGGAAGGGTAAGCATCTCCTCTTTAGCTAGCTACACCCGCCACGTGTGCAATCAAAATTGTGTGAAAGGAACATGGAACTATGAGACGTCAAAAATATCCAGGGCAATCCTGGACACAGAGACATCAAACTTGTCAACAATACTGTGATGACGGCCATAAAACCTTTTGAGGGCCAACAATTTATTTGCAAGCAGCCTACTTCGTTGTACAAGGTCCCCGTAGTGGGAACAAGCTCTACCATAGCGTATTAATTAGGAAATAAAAACACCATAAGCAGGAGAAGCAGGTCAACTGCTGCATAAAAAGGAAAGTTGACAAATCACTTTATCTTTTCCAAACTCCTCAAACGACATCCTTAAGCATTTCAAAGATTTGCCTTGACGACATCCTTAAGCATTTCAAAGGTTTGCCTTGACGACATCCTTAAGCATTTCAAAGGTTTGCCTTGACGACATCCTTAAGCATTTTAAAGGTTTGCCTTGACGACATCCTTAAGCATTTCAAAGGTTTGCCTTGACGACATCCTTAAGCGTTTCAATGGTTTGCCTTGACGACATCCTTAAGCATTTTAATGGTTTACCTTGACGACATCCTTAAGCATTTCAATGGTTTACCTTGACGACATCCTTAAGCATTTCAAAGGTTTGCTCTGACGACATCCTTAAGCATTTCAAAGGTTTGCCTTGACGACATCCTTAAGCATTTCAAAGGTTTGCCTTGATGACATCCTTCAGCATTTCAAAGGTTTGCCTTGACGACATCCTTAAGCGCTTCAAAGGTTTGCCTTGACGACATCCTTAAGCGTTTCAATGGTTTGCCTTGACGACATCCTTAAGTATTTCAAAGGTTTGCCTTGACGACATCCTTAAGCTTTTCAAAGGTTTGCCTTGACGACATCCTTAAGCGTTTCAATGGTTTGCCTTGACGACATCCTTAAGCATTTTAAAGGTTTGCCTTGACGACATCCTTAAGCGTTTCAATGGTTTGCCTTGACGACATCCTTAAGCATTTCAATGGTTTACCTTGACGACATCCTTAAGCATTTCAAAGGTTTGCCTTGACGACATCCTTAAGCATTTCAAAGGTTTGCCTTGACGACATCCTTAAGCATTTCAAAGGTTTGCCTTGACGACATCCTTAAGCGTTTCAATGGTTTGCCTTGACGACATCCTTAAGCATTTTAATGGTTTACCTTGACGACATCCTTAAGCATTTCAATAATTTACCTTGACGACATCCTTAAGCATTTCAAAGGTTTGCCTTGACGACATCCTTAACCATTTTAAAGGTTTGCCTTGACGACATCCTTAAGCATTTCAAAGGTTTGCTTTGGCGACATCCTTAAGCATTTCAAAGGTTTGCCTTGGCGACATCCTTAAGCATTTTAAAGGTTTGCCTTGACGACATCCTTAAGCATTTCAAAGGTTTGCCTTGACGACATCCTTAAGCGCTTCAAAGGTTTGCCTTGACGACATCCTTAAGCGTTTTAATGGTTTGCCTTGACGACATCCTTAAGCATTTCAAAGGGTTGCCTTGACGACATCCTTAAGCATTTCAAAGGTTTGCCTTGACGACATCCTTAAGCGTTTCAATGGTTTGCCTTGACGACATCCTTAAGCATTTTAAAGGTTTGCCTTGACGACATCCTTAAGCGTTTCAATGGTTTGCCTTGACGACATCCTTAAGCATTTCAATGGTTTACCTTGACGACATCCTTAAGCATTTCAAAGGTTTGCCTTGACGACATCCTTAAGCATTTGAAAGGTTTGCCTTGACGACATCCTTAAGCGTTTCAATGGTTTGCCTTAACGACATCCTTAAGCATTTTAAAGGTTTGCCTTGACGACATCCTTAAGCGTTTCAATGGTTTACCTTGACGACATCCTTAAGCATTTCAATGGTTTACCTTGACGACATCCTTAAGCATTTCAAAGGTTTGCCTTGACGACATCCTTAAGCATTTCAAAGGTTTGCCTTGACGACATCCTTAAGCATTTCAAAGGTTTGCCTTGACGACATCCTTAAGCATTTCAAAGGTTTGCCTTGACGACATCCTTGAGCATTTCAAAGGTTTGCCTTGACGACATCCTTAAGCGTTTCAATGGTTTGCCTTGACGACATCCTTAAGCGTTTCAAAGGTTTGCCTTGACGACATCCTTAAGCATTTCAATGGTTTGCCTTGACGACATCCTTAAGCATTTTAAAGGTTTGTGTTGACAACGTCCTTATGCATTCCAATGGTTTGCCTTGATATCCTTAACCATTTCAATTGTTTGTCTTGACGACATCCTTAAGAATTTGAAAAGTTTGCCTTGCTTAGAAGGAATATGCGAAAAGACGTTTGTTTGTAAATAACATGGAAGGAGCGAGAAAGTAATGAGTTCCCTCGAAAATCGACTGTTTAACTTTGATGAATTGATAGAAATACAAAACATGGGAAGTGTTTGATACAGATATGCGCAAATTCGTAAAGAAAATTATAAATTCAACCACTGTACGAAAAACAAATTCAGTGCCTGGCTAGCAGTAAAAAATCCAATGGCTTTAGTGGAAATACGTGCCCTTGAAAAACGGCATGCTTGCTTTATTCTTTAAGACAACTGTTGAGAATAATGGTAGCGAATTCGAACCCGATACTATGAATTCGGTGTGGTATGCTTTTTGGTTCAAACGAGTAATTTGTATGATTTTTATTCAACATTGCAATGCTGTCAGTTTAAATTGTGTTATTAAATGTTTTTCCAATTGTTTCATAAAAGAACAGTAGTTGCATAGGGCATCTGATGAATCAGAAAGGACTTCCAGGGCTCGCATTCTTGTAGGAATTCTGAATCTTCACAGAAACTCCTTATAACTAAGCGACCGAATAAATACATATTATAGAAGTGTTATTGTTACAACTCTAGACAAGTGTTTGGAAATGCATTTCCTCATCATTGTGAAACCAATTGTCAAGGGGTTGAAAAAATACCAAAAGGTTCAAAATGTGTTTAGTATGTTCCTGACAATTAATTTCTTGAACCACCGATTTACGATACAGTTAATCTCTTTCGCTTGCTCAAGGTCATTTGAGGTCTTTAGGCATCACAGTCCCTATTTCTTCCCTAAAATGTCTAAAATGTCTGTTTTGATGAAATAACCTAGAACGAGTTGCAAAACAAAATTCCTCTATAACTTTCCTTAACAAAAGTGTGTAATTTGAAATTTGTTATCAACGTTGCGTGATGTGATTTGTACCTAGTCTTATCGAAAGGTCTGTATAGCTCACTGCTTGTAAATCATAGTGCACCAACAAGGCTAAAATATTTACAACTTACCAGTTTGAATCTAATGGAAATCCATGCAACTAGGATATTGCATAAGTATAGACAAACAATATTGACCTGTCCTCTTGACCTTTCATAAGAGACATCCATACCTGATGGCCGACTTAATACACAGGTAGTGTTAGAATTAACAGTAAATGCATAAACAATGTATGTTCCCCTTAATATAGATGGAATAAATCCAGTGTACCTTATACGCAAATGAACGGGTCCATAATAAACTTTTAATGTAAAGGTCAAGGGGACAAATCGATGTTGTTTACCTATACGTACTACAGTCAATACGTTAACGTGGGTTTATATGAAGCTGAAATAACAAACACATGCAGTGTCGATGGTTTGATTTTACTAGATAATTGTTCTTCAAGGTTTTAACTGTTAACTGAATTTCAATATTTTATAATTTATGCATGTACCTTTAAGCATATAAAAGTGCAACTATAATGGCATATTAGGTATGTCTTGTGGTTAAGCTGCATCAAGTAATTGCCATCGTAATACAAATTTATAGACACGTCAACGTATAAACTAAAAAACAACCGGATTTTTTAGTTCATACGTCAATAATTGCTTCTTATTTTTCTGATGACTTTAATAACGGACAGGCTAGTCACAGAAGGATGTCTTGAGGATTCTATCTAATGTATTTTTATTATCTTAACACATCACTGGTTCAAAATATTAAATCCCTACATAGCCTATATATTACTGTTTCTGACATTTACCGAGTCTGTATAAGAAATATTGTCTGTAATAACGGTATTATTTAATCTAGTAACACCAAGATTTATTACCCACGTGTTCTGAAACAAGGTTCCGATAAACACAATGGCTAGTACAAAACCATTGATCTTTTACAAAAAAAAAAATATATTTTCACTCAGGGTCAAAGGTAACGTCAAAACAAAGTTTTGCATATTATTATCTGTTTTTAATAAAACTATTTAATAACAGTTTTATATGTAATGTTTGATGGGCCAGAATGTACAAAAGAAGATTTTTTAAGCTTGAAGCCATAAGTTGCCACGTTGTCAATTAAAAAGAAGGTATAGTCACATTGAATCGACATGGAAGGCAAACATGGTATTTTGTTAACGCTAATACTTCTAAATATACTTTGAATACAACTCATAGTGATAAATGATTGGAGTCATACGTTTTGATGTGTGAACATTTTAACAATAATTACGTTATATAAAGGCAAAGTACTAGTATTTAAAATGAGAATTTATACTTTCTGTCTTTCCATATAAATGGGTAAACAATATTTCCGTTAAATGACAGTTAAATATACTATCATTATAAGGGCATAGCAGGGATACGTAGAGGACACTTTACAAAGGCAATTCACTGTAGTGCCATGCTTAAAGTTATTAATATTGTACCTCGAATTACATGTATTTATAAAAGCCAAACCATTCAACGCAATATTTTAAAAAAATCTTACAGCACTTTTATTTCCCTGCCGAAATCCTTGTGAAATACTTCCACGGTTTAATTCTATAATATATATGTGAAAACCAGAAAAAAATCTTTAAAGTCCCAATTTAAAGTTACAATTTCCTGCTTCTATCAAGGGTTTAGTGAACGAATTAAATGCATTGGGTAACTGTGAACCAAATCTCATGAGGGACAAAAATTAATGACATTTCTTTGAGGTGGCTTAAATTGATTTGTTTAATGTGTTTTCAGGGAACGATGTTTCACTAAGATGAAAATTAAACCCATATTACAATATAAAACTATGCATTATAATACTGAAAACATTAACTTTTTTCTGTAACAATATACAATAATAATGGTTTCCACGGAGATTTTGATTATATCATCAATAGATTTTTTTTTTGATTTGGAGACAAATACAAGATTGAAAATAAGTCCATGCTGACATCAATTTAGAAGTTAAAATTACTTCCAGGATTCATATTTCATATAACGGTTTTACGAGAGTATTTTCATGCTTTTATGTCTTATCCTATAAATTAATTTCTATATAGTAATTGGATTCTTCATATTCCCCTTTTAAGCTTTCGTGTAACAATTTAACTCTGTAGTTTGATATCGCTGACTTTGGTAACATCATTTAGTACTTGTTTGCATGTAATTGATTCAAATGAGAACATCTATAAATATGATTTAGGCACACGCATTACATAGTCAAGTGTTTTGGAACGGATCAATATATTTCAATCAGTGCTAAATCATAGGATAGTACAGACAACATACACATGATACCAGGAAGAGAGAACCTGAGATGTAATTTTAATTACATTTTGTTTCTCGCGTCTTAGGTGGTTTCGAATTGGGTGGCCAAATGGTTCTGAGCACTGGCTAACGGATCATCGACTGGGACCATTTTGCCTACCGAAGGTCTGCAATTTCATCCACCATAAAAATCTGAGCGCCTTGATAAAAGTTACCGCCTCTTGCCTGAGTCGATTTTTAAGTTGAAACAAAATTGCTTTTTCGTGTTCCTTAACTGTGATTGCTTTCTTACACAAATGACATAGTTTTAGCGAATTTAATATATTTTTTTTTAATTTTATGAAAATTTAAAATTACCATAGAATGGTTAATGTGAAACTTTGCGTGTATATTTACCTATAAATTACATCGGTAGTTCAGGTATTATGTATTATGCCAAACGTAATGACTTCAAGTTGTCTATTGTGAACTGTCCTTTTCAATACCTGTTTATTGTACATTTGTGCCACAATTTAAACGCTGACAGAGCTTGTTCCCACCACAAGTAGCAACCTGCTTTCATATAAGTGTTGGACAAAGTAAATAGTTTTCGAATCGCTAATTTTGCTTTTTGGAACGTGGTTTGGACATGGGCTGTTAGATATGGTCAAAAAAGCCTTTTTCAACATTGATGTTTTAACTAAATTTAGCTCAAATGGGAAGTAATACAAACATACATCATTTTATGAAATGTCATAACAGTACATATAATGACAAACATCATTTTTTGAGAAAACACAAGGTATTTCGATCAGTGTTCGGTGAAAATTAACCTAACACTGCTTTTTTCTGTAACACATTTCATACAAAAAATATTGTTTTGGTTATTGTATTCTAAATGTTAATTTGTTGTATTTTTATATCTATTAAATGTGACCTATCTAACATGCATCTATTACACTTATAATGCAAATGACCTTTAAATCTCACTATATAATCAAATGTCAAGATTCATAATGTCAACTGCATCAGATGATTATAACACAATATATGTTAAATACAACATATATTTTGTAATACTATATTTTTATATTCATTTAATTCTTATGGTATTTAAGTAGCATGTGTAAAAGTGAGCATTATCCATCTATGTTTAATTAGTGTGTGAAGAAACATCAAATAAATAATTAAGACCGTAAAAGCAGCATTAATTTTGCATTCAGCGAGCTAGTTGTTAAATACACTCATTTTGTTATGTTAGCAAACTTAAGCATTTATAGATGTTGAAAATAACCTAGGTTAATAAAAAATATTTGTATTTCGCTTTCTTTTACTTATTTTGTATACCATACTTTACACATCACCATGCACGTCGCATATCACCATGATAGTATTTCTATTTCTTTTATTTTGTACAACAATTAAAATAGCGGACGTGCTTTAGACATCACCATGTATATCGTATTTCATCATTGTACACCCTTTGACTCATTCCCTGAATTTTTAACTTCAGCAAAATTTTTATATATCTAAAAAACACATCAATAAATCACATACCCAACGACTTCTGTAAACGGAAAGAATGTTATATGTATACATATAAGGCAGACCAAGATGCTTCAATGTAATAAGTAATGTTATACATTACCTGTTCTATGAGAGTAATTTCCATTTAAAGACTGAGGAAGACAGCAGATAGTTAACATCATAATGAACAAACAAACAATAAAATCACACCAGTAGGAAACCATTCTGTACAGTATCCAGTGACTTAAAGCTTAGTAAGGATTATCTAAATCCAGCTATAACGAAATCATCAGTTAACTCAGCAAACAGCAGCGTTCACGTGTCAAAATACATTTAACAACAGATTTCAAATGTCGCCTGCGCATGCTTCCAGCTACGCTAAATTATTAGATAGCGTTTTTTGCCAGAGACAGTATGTCGAGATTTAGAAACTTCTTGTTAGCTGTAAAAAATAAAAGTAAATAGTTTAATCTATAAGGCATCTTATAATATCTGCAACCAACTGTTGGTATTGATTAGAGGATGAGCTCAATTGGAGTAGAGTTATATTTGAAAGCCGCTTGCGATATCATATCACATCTTTACAATCCATCGGGACAATTGTATCAACAAATAGAAAATATAGTATATATGAATGTGATAGTCATGTTATTGGAAGGAAAATTGGATTTCTCCTACAAATTTCAGGTCTTGGACAATGCAATTACAGAAAATGTCCAAATCAATATTCGTTATGAGTTTTATAGTGGTAAAGTAAAGAACGTTGATAGTAGTAACGTGACCCTAAGTGGCCAGTTTATCAGAGAGTTATTGCACGGAAACGATTTCTGGATTCCATCAAACGGGAAAAATTATTTTATATTGAATTATTTTAGCCTTATTCTGTGTATTTCACCATATATAACTAATCGTTGCTATGGTAATTGCCTTTTACTATTTGTTTCAGTGGTAACAAGTGATTAGGATTTGTAATGGTTGCTTTATAACATTAAAATGTAAATGTGAATAAGTTAAATAAACGTCCCACTTTGTCTATTGGTCTGTAAAACCATTAGTTCAGTAATCAATACATCAAATTAGATTAAACTATAATGGTTGATGAAGATTCGGTGTGAGTAAGTTCAAAATCAATACGATACCGACAATTATCATTTGTTTCAATTACTGATTATCAAATTTATTATCGAGGTTTAGAAGACGAGATTTATGGTAACGGTTTCCGATATAACTCTGATTGCTGAAGGTTTTATACATTGTATCATGTAATCATTTACAACTTTCCTCATCTGATCACTAAAAGGAATTAGTTTTATTTTCTCTGAATTCAGGCAATAAAATCTATGTTTTCTGTACAGACCAGACGGATCAATAGATGTTAAAATGTTTCGACTTCCGGTAAATATCTACTAAACGTAGCCGTTTGATAAATCACAAGTTCCGATTAAGATCATCAATCTAGTTGACTGAGTCACTTTACCCCAATTAAAGACGATAATAGACTCAAATAAAAAACACAAAAAATGCATTACATTATCACTTTATAATTTTGTAAAATAGCAAATCACGCAACAATTTGTTCTAAATTGTTCACGACCACGATGTGTATGTTTTATATTCCGAAAGGTAGCAAGTAATGCTAAATAGAATTTGTTTGATATGATAAAGATGTTTTAAATCAATTTAGACCAATGAAATAGAAAGTTTTCTCACGTTTTCACGAATCAGCTAAATTATGATTATATCGGCAATGCATAAAATACATGGATTCGTGAATTTCGCTTGATTTTTTCGTGTACATGTACATTTCACTGTTTTGAGTATGTTGGGAACGTAATTATGTATTACAAAATAAAGTTCGTGATCATGAGTCCTAATTGACGCAGAAAATAAAGTTGCTATTTATATACCAAGAAACAAGTCAAGATACTTGCTATATTCAATGAAGAATGCAAACCTTTTAAGAATTCAGATACATCATTTATTTATCTTCTGATGTATATGTATTTATTCCCCTCATACAACCTTTATATTGCGTTATGACCGCCTTCCTGTCTGGGAGCAGACAGGTCAGAATTAAACTGAAAACACCAGATCCTTTATTGACTATAAAACTACAATTGTCACCAATATCTATCACATGTTTGCTTTAAATTGACTTTAGAGCCATAAAAGATATATTAAACACACGGCCTTTAAAACGCCAATTGAATATTTTCCCCATAGATTGAATGCTAGCGACATATTTACAAACGATCATTTTAGGTATATATATGCACCTATCACACACATGTTGCAGTTCTCTAAACCCGAATAAAATTAAGTGATTTCCAATAAAAGTAAAGTATATATCACATGTACTACTAGAGACATTTCAGCCACTTCATGTGTTGTTCCGTTTTGTACAAAAGTGCGTGTCGAATCACATTTAGAATCATAATTTCAGTTTATAGTTGTTTATCTGACATTCCATTTATAGTTTCAAATTAAACTTTGCATGTTAACATTTAATTTTTATGTGATAAAATGAAAGACATCTAGTCATGCACGTTGAGTCTTTATGCTATGTTCAACATAAACTTCTCACTCCGATGACGTTTGTTATAGAAGTGACTAAATATGACCTATACAGTGTATTTTAATGGTTTCGCCTCATAACATCAAAATGGTTTGTCTTTTTTGTTTGTCTGGAAAGTTATTCACAACATCCACACTGTTGTTGTCTCAGAATACAAACTGTTATTCTCCACAATATGTTCTTCGGTAATTTCTAAAACATCATACGCATGTACTTGTTAGACACTTAGTCATGAAGATAGTGATTACTGGGTAAATGAATGCTTTATATTAAAAACATAATCTTTATCATTCTCAAATTTTATTCATACATCACAGATGTAGCTAGAAAATATTTATATTTATTCCCTTCTGGAACTACCTCTTTCACTTCCCTGATGACAGTTCACGGGTGTACTTAATATATGAAGTTTTATTTTGCATTTATGATTGTAGTTT
Source organism: Anadara kagoshimensis (assembly GCA_021292105.1). Classification (NCBI taxonomy): domain Eukaryota; kingdom Metazoa; phylum Mollusca; class Bivalvia; order Arcoida; family Arcidae; genus Anadara; species Anadara kagoshimensis. The sequence continues at coordinate 7,549,862 of CM037873.1, forward strand.
GAACATGGATCTACCAGTTATGTTCGTGTTTGGTCATTCAAACATTGCTCCTAAACTAAATTTAGCTTTCTTAAGGCGTAAAGGATTCATGCGATGCTCTATATTTTGTCAAATTGTATTTTAAGAAAACTTCGAACAAGTGGTAACCAACAGAATATAAGAATTTACGGAAGGCGTTAAATCGTAAATTTTTTTAATTCCATTGTTATTTTGATATTTTGAATAAGGGCCAATATTGTATAGTTTCAAATTTAAAAAAGTGTTGTTGTGTCATGAACCATGAACAAATGTATAAGTCAAAGATTAAGGTCACGACGTCATATCTTAAAAATTCTGTAGTGCATTTTGTGTCTCCTACATTTCTGAATAAATGTTAACAAAACTCATCAGCACGAGATATGCCCTAAATAATTTTAAATGATGTTGGTGAAAGGTCAAGGTCATGAGACGAACATTTGGAGTGCATTCGTTCCCATTTTGTATCTCCTACATGTATTTTAATTAAAACTAGTGCATCTGTTAACCCGTATGGTGATGTTTAGGTATATCGGTAACTGATCAATAGAGGCATGGATAATTTAGAATTTTGAAATTTCCTTTAATTTATTTATTTATTTTTTGTTTTTAATTAAAGCTTCATTTCTTTTCATTACTAAACACATGTATGTGTTACTAAAACACCTCTCTTTCTACATCAACTTTTCAACATTACAATCAGATTGGCACTGCTACTACTCTGCTTTTTTCCTCCGGATGTTTTAAAGAGAACCAATAAAGCTTAGCCAAAATAAAACACCACTGAAAGTTAATTAGGCACATCATATAAATACCATATAATCAAAAGGTGTAAACTAACTCTTCTAAATATTAAACGGTAGCATTCATTACATGGCTATATTTAACAAATCCGGCAAGTTTTGTATCATTTATAGTGTGTAACCAATGCCACACATACACATACATACACTCCGGTATGGCAGATAATAATCAAGGTATATTGAATAGGATGGTCTTGTGACTGTTCAAGGTAATGGACGCTTCTCTGTGAAAAATTTTTTTCACATTTTTTCACATTCAAAATACATGCTAATATATCTCGCACCTAAAATTTACATTTATTGTAATTTTTTACAGTAATACCAACATAGTTTACGTTAAATTGACTCCCATGACTCGGCATATATATCAAAATTAAAGTTTCAAAACTTGAAGTATGAATGACGTTTGTAATTTTAGACGCCATTCATACAAAATTAAGATGTAAGAGAATTTAATTGTTTTAGTTGAAGGAATCAATACTGAAAATACACAAATTTAAATTAATGAGCGACAGAAATAGGTTCATTTTGAAATGGATTATTTGCCAAACAATCTAATTGATAATTTATTGTTAAGAAGAGCGAACAATTTTAGGTTTGTGTTTATAACAATAATGTATATATGGATTTATAAACAAATAGAAGTAGAGTTAATACAAGATACTCCTTGTCGGTTTTTCAATTGAATGCCATATTAAAATTAATCTTAAGTGGTTAAATATACGTTTTTTTTTGTAAATTAAAGGACCTATCTCCTTATTAACTTGAATACTACGGTAGCTGAAGTACTTGTTTCGTATGTTGGAGGTCGTGGGATCGAACCTCGGGCGAGTTCTGACCAAGACTTTAAAATAGGTAGTGTCTATTCCTTCGTCAAGGTCTCTGCATTTAGATATGAAAGGCACGAGGTCCGTCGGAAGATACCTATCGATGTCCCGTGACACGACAGACATGACACGTGAAAGAACTGTCCCTGCACTTTGCCCTTAACGCACTTTAAAGGTTAAGATTTCTGTCATTTCACCTATAGCTGATTACGTCAAAATTACAAATTTTATACTTCTTGTCTTATTGATGCAGAATATTGCGAAGGGTCAGTCTCTACAGTTGCCCCAAAACAAAGGTTAGAATACTTTTTCTTTCAATATACCATACTTGATTAGCTAAGGTGTAAACGTTTGTATAATCGTGGTATCTCAACATTCCTATGGCAGCTTAAATTTATGTGACCGCGATTATTTCAAGACTTGTAAACGGATGGAATATATTTGATGGCAATGTTGTTTTGATCAACTCGATAGCATGACTCCGAATTGTAATATACGCTGTACACAAATTGCGGTTATAGGAATAAACAACAGAGTCAGTCTCCTTAATCACTTAATAAAAAAACCATTCATTTTACTGTTAACAAGTTATCAGTTACAGAAGCCTATCACACGTTGAAATGTCAAAACGTTGTATATCAAAACCTTAACAATTGTCAAACGAAACATTAAAAAACATGTGTTTTCGTAATATTTTAACGGAAAATCATCTTCTTTTATCCTAGATGTCTTTTGAGAAATTATGCTTCGTATCTAAAATAGAATATAGTTAGTGCATTTCTCGTTTTTGTTGTATAAAGAGTTTTAAGCCGAAACATTTATATGCTAAAGAATAGACCGTGGGCACATCCACTTTCATAATGGATATACAATGTTTCACCATTAAAGGAATCCTTATATGCAAACGAAACAAGGTCGAAGAAAAGGAAAATAGCCTAAGGAAATATTCTCCAATAAAATGACCAAATCCATGTAGTTTAAGACAATTAACTAGAAACATGAACCTCTCTCTCTCTCTCTCTCTCTCTCTCTCTCTCTCTCTCTCTCTCTCTCTCTCTCTCTCTCTCTCTTTTCACGAAACAATACATAAATAATCCAATTTTCTATCTTGGCTTCATTTTTGCTTTATATTGAAACGTTCACACTACTACCACAGAACGCGTGCAAACACGTAAAAACGAAGATATTTTTCCATTCAACTAACTAATCCTGAGGCCCTTGACACCGACTTCATTACTTCCATTGATCTAATAATAACGATATTTAGTTAAGAACTCTATCAACAGTCTGTGATGGTCATTAAAGGCGATCAGTAGGAATAGCCAGTGTCTATTATACAGAACATCATCTTAATACAGCTAGACTATTTTTCTCCTGTGAGTCGCTGAATGCGATGGACATAAAATTGTCATTACTCTTATATCAAATTGATGAAAGTTTATTAACATCTAGAGTCACATATAGACAATTATTGTATTATAGACTTTAGGGACGTTAGAAGGATATAGAGAGACTGTTTTAGTTTTACTTTGCAATTAATACAAACAGACTTCAAGGTGTTTTGCATGAACAAAACGTTTTTCATAATCTAAACTTCTAATCAAAAAGAATCATGAAATGTCTGTATATTCATTCAGTAAAATAAACAATTTTTGTACTTGCCAAGCTAATGCAACTGAGACCAACACGAAGCAAATGTTTTATGAAGCAACAAGAAATACAGGTTCATTTTAAAACGTCCGACTTTAGAATAACACTTGGTCAAATAATTATCTAATCTGAGGTGGTGTGGTTAGATTTTCCATTTATCTTGGAATCTGAATCTAATTATTCTATTTGTTTTTTTCAAAATTTTGGTCCATAACTGCTTAATGATTCGAAATGAAACACAATCCGAATTTTATAAGACAATCTTATCAGTAAAAACATAAAAGAAATATATTGTTATTCTATTACTTACCTAATATGGAAGATACAAAGCGGACACGAAATGCACTCTACAATTTCTAAGGGTTTACACCCCTTGCTGTGCCGTGGGACTTATTTAACCACAATTGTGTCAGGATTATCAATTAGTGTTTATTTATCTTAAACTAGAGTCTTTTTCTCGGCATTTAGGTCGGAGTGGTCTAAAATACGCATCTGACCATAACCATCTAACTGTTCGAAGATACTAGTGACCTTTTATATGTTAAATGTTATATACTATTCAGCACACTATATGTAATTCTTTTCACTGTTTAACCTTTACGCGTACTTTTTATCTGTAAATAACTTACATAATATTCATGATTTACTGGTAACTTTAGCAGTGCAAGACATAAAATTACGAACCTTTGTGAGTAATTATGTCTATAAACAGCTAATATAACGTCGATTTAAGATATTAACATCACCAGCTTAGATATTTCTACATTGTTTATTTGACGTAGTATGGGCACTTGGGTTTGTGAATCATCTCATTACTTCTGAAATCAAATATTGAACAAAATTATATACAAATCTGATGTCATGAAATTGCACTTATTTGATCTTCTCAGAATGTTTAACTGATTATTGTTTTAACTGTTACAAATAGAGTAACGGTAGGACGAGTTTATAAGAAGTCAGTATGCAGTGCTTAGTAAACATTGTCATGAAATCTATCATTCCTTGGGAACAATACATCTTCTGTAAAATGTTTTTCACTTTATCCTTCTTAATTGCATGGGTAATTTGAAACCATTTTGTCACGAGATTTGTGGCAATAAATTCTGTATATCATAGACTCATGAACACATAGCATCTAAAATAATTTATGATAGAACCATGAACACAAATGATCTAGAAAGCAACAATACATTCTAATCATTGGTTTGTAATTGGGCTCAATTAATAATTACTTATGAGTAATACAATGGTGGGAACCTAGACCCCTAATATCAACAGTGTGTTAACAGTCCTTGTATGTAATAGTATATGTTATTTACTAACCTCTTTCGCAAACATGTTTTCGTTTAATTTAATTCGTCTTATGATTATACAACATATAAGTTTAATATAATTAAATTACATTTTATTACAGTTTTAATTTTGCAGCACTAGGCGGACGTTTCGGAATACAATTCCTCATCAGTAGTGTTTGGACCAAAATTATGAAACTAAAACTTTTTTCAAGATGTTGAAAAGAAACCAAAAGCACCAAACTATATTTTACCAAAATCAGCTAAGGAAATACTTCCCGGTTGAAAGTTCACGTGTCTGATCTAACTTGTCAGTTCCAAAGTTTTTACTTTGCTTCTGGATTGTGATTTGAACATCGATTAGTATGTTCGTTTCTGGTTGATTACATGAGAGAGTATACCAAATGTAAGAATTCCACGGGCTCCAACATTTTCCTGAGAATATATTGAACATATAAAATAAAAACTAAAGTTCAGTACAAATTGAATATGGTGTAATCTAAGGATGCTAAAACTAATACATCGTGACTTTATCTGATGTATGCTCATTGGAGATATAAAGATATAATTGGATCGCCTTTACATTTTCACTGCTATAAATGTCACGTCTTCTACTAAATCTGCTACATCTAAAGTATCCTAGCTTCCCACCACTGTATTATTCATCAGATCAATTTCCAGTTTTCAGTGACAATTTGAAATTTTCACATTAAGGGCCTCACTTATTACAATGTCAAATTAAATACTAGTTATCCTAGGGATTGTACACGAAATATGTTTTAAGTCTAACTTTGTTGTGTATTATTAGCAGGATTTTCCAAATTTCAGTGTTCAACTCGATAGGGTAACCCATGTTATTTGTAAAATATTTTTTAACTCTTGCCAAGTGTTAATTACTGTGATTCACAAAGCGCAAATAAACTGAATAATATAACATTATTACTGTTGCAATCTGTTACGTAATGTAAATAAGAAAATACAACTTCAGTTATTATTGCATTTCCCTTCTTTGATTGGTGTTTAAATTTGATTTAAAAGGATATTGCGATCTTGTAACAGTAATTGTCTGTTTTAAGTTTCAAAGTTGGAATATTATTAAGTATATTTGGATTAGTAGTAATTACTTGATTCCCGTAACGGGTTTTAATTCTTTATTAATACGAATTTCAGATATATGAACAGCAATCAAATGTTTTCAGAGATAAAATATATTTTACTTTTGGTTTCTTTATTCTTCCGCTTTGTGTTCCTTGATCTTGATGACATGGTGCCATTGCGTTTTTTTTCTGTTCAATATTAAACATTCAGATTCGTTTTTTAAAATTTTCAAAGTGATTGCAACATGCAGTTACATATTCGTATGTTTTGAAATTCAATTATTTTAGTATGCTCTATCAGAAATAAAGTTTTACACGAAAGGGTCTTGATAAAATCAATTTCAATGTTAATTGATAAATGGAAACGCTCTGAAGGTTGCACCAAGTGTCATTGTGTGGATGCTGAACGCGAGTTAAATAAATATGATACAGTTTGATATGATTTTATTGTTATATTTTATTTGTTTTGTGTAGAAAAATCATCGCGTTTTATCCCAAGATTAGTTTTATTTTCGAAAATCAAATTCATTGCATAATGTGACCTTTCTTGTCTTGTTTTATTATGTGTTAAATCAATAGATAGAACTATAAACAGAAAGAAATAGAAACACATCCCTAAAACTGTTTTCATCTTCACATTTTGAAAAGGTGTTTGTATTTCTGTGCAATACATATATACAATATGAAAGTCAAATTAATAGGAATAACCATTTGCAGCTAAAAGAATAGCAATTATTAGAAAAAGTTCGAAACACAAAAAATAAATAATAAAATAAAGTAAATAATAGCAAAGAGAAAAAATGTCATCATTGGCTATATAACTTCCAATTTTCAGTTATGCGCATAATAATTAAATTCTATAACTAATAGTTATATTATTATTTTACCCCATGCAAATTAATTTAATTATTTTGGGTTATCTTAAACTAGAAATGCAAATCTACTTGAAGTATGGATATATATATATATATATATATAGACGTTTTATATTTTTTCTCTAGCAAGCAATATGATATCATACACTTTATAACAAGTCTCTATTGACTTAATTTTTATACATTAGGTTTAATTTGTGTAACATAAGATTTATAATCAACAAAGGACGTTGAAATCCAAAGATCTTTACATTTTTAATATAATCAAATTTTGATGCAAATTCTAAACAGCAATATAGCGTTCATTGACATCAAATAACGTAATTATGATGATATACGTGAGTTCAATATAAGACGGTTTGATCAAAGCCAAACATAACTTTGATATAATCTCATGTTTGAATTTGATATTCTGTTAACGTTTCTTTTGCTTTTGGAAATTTTTGCTGTTTTATCCATCGAAGATTTATTTTGCAAAATCAATTTATTTCATTGGTTATTCGCCTTCGTTTCTTTTTTATAATCCTGTGTAGTGCATACAATCAAAATCAAAATTAACAATAAATAGTCTTCGAACATATTTTCATCTAACACTTGTATGTAAATTATAGGTTTCTGATATTAGTTTAATTGTAATGCAAAGGCAATGAATCAAGGATAGTACAATTTGCAGTTAACATGAATAATGCATGCAAGAGTACAAACCGAGGTAAACAGAAATCACTGATTATATAACCCACAAACATGCCAGCCAATTAAATATGACATAACAGTTATTTTTACGAGTATGCATCACGTGTAAAGAGACTATTGCAATGAGAGTCTGTTATACGACATGGAATTTTACGAGTATGTATCACGTATAACAATAAGCTATTGTAATCAAATTTGATAAGTAGGTGTATTATAATCAGTGTTATTTTGTTATTTCATCATGCAATTTGCAGCAAATCTCTAGTGACTTAATATTCATTTAATGGTATTGTCTAATGTTTCCTTATGTTACTGAAAGATTATCTTAGTATCATAGAATGTTTCATTTCTAGCCTCAAAATTTGAATGCTAGTGGTTCCTTTTGACAGAAAATCGCTTTAAATATTTTTTGATATGATCATAATTCCACAATTCAAAGGAATGAATATAGTGGGTTATTTCATTAGTCAGTCAGTAGTAATGTGAAAACATCACGCCACCAATGTTTTGCGTTATTTTTCAAATATTAAATGCAAGCTAAATATAACAAATGATAACGTAACCAACTACAATGTGCTAACAGAATAAGTTTATATGGAACAAATGAAGCTAAAAAGAATATATCACAGTATGCTTGCTTCACTTGGTGTCTTCATATTTATCCAACATTTGATATTTTTATATGGGTAAGGTACATTTTATGTTGGATAAATGACATCAAATGAAAATGGAACCAATATTTGGGTTTTGATATTGTAAACAGGGAAATTCATAGTTTTACCTTTTTAAAGATTAAATTTAGTTCTGAATAATTTTCAATGAATAATTTATTTAAAAATAAAAATAAATATAACTATGGTATTCTGTATCACGCGTGTTCGATAAAACTTGTATTTCATCAAATACAGACAGAAAAACTAGTCTAATGTTAGATAAAAATAAATATAACTATGGTATTCAAACGATTAAGCAATAGAAAATGTTATTTTAACCCTAAGCAGGTGTCGTCTTTTTGATAATACAACAATTTGGAGACAATTATCCAGAAAAGTGATTCGTCAAATGTTGGATAAATGTAAATGAACCCTTCAGGAAAAATCACCTATTATTATAAAGACACTTCAGTAAAATGTTCTAGATCACCACAAATTACTTTTCACGACATTGGACTCGACTATAAAACAAGAATTTTGCAATTGAAAAGAATGTAAACAGCACTATTGAAAACATGATACACAGCAAAACAGGAAAAGACCAGAACTTTAAAGATGCAATGAGTCTACTGCTTTTAAACACTCATTGTTGTACATATCTAGTGCCGATGTTAAAGAGATATTGAAGAGCCTCCTGGCAAGCTAGCTAGCTAGCTCCACCAACGTGTGAACTGAAAATTGAGAATTAAAGGCACTATGGGGGTTAAGTTTTAAAGTCAATAAATTATATGAAACTGTTTTAAATATAGGTGTTGCATCAGGGCGGATCTTATTGGAATCGAATATTGTAATCGTAAGGTGATAATTAGATTTGAAATAAACTTTGTTTGCCAAACACATTTTTAATGCATAAATAATAAACCCCCCCCCCATTCCAATGATATACCACAAAAATACAAATTTAGTACAGTCTAGATTCAAACACTGAATAAAACAGAGATATGTTTTTATATTGAAGGCACAACACTTTCAATTAAACTGGATATCACTTTTCTTGCCAATCACTTGAACAATATATACAACTTGAAAAAAAATACATATATCATACATATATATGTGATTTGTGTAATACGCGTTTCTGCTTTTACGCACAAATTTTGGCATATACACGTAAATGTATTTATTATATGTACATGGCAGTTCATAGACGCCGTTGTATATTAAATGTAATATATCATATGAAACACGAAGTATATTCTATACAAGAGACTATATTGGAAAATGTGATTGAAAGCACTGGCACCCATCCTGACAATTGAAATACTACTACAGAGAGTATTTCAATGTTAAAGTTGTTCTGTAGATAATGTTCTATATATAGACATGTCTGAGGTACGTTGATTTGATTCATAAACCATACAAAATGATAACAGATTCCTGGATATTTTAAAACTCTATCGGTCACATGTTGGCTTAAGAAGTATGACGATTATTTAGCAAGATTTATAAAAGTCGAATTCTTTACAAGAGAGTTTATTAAAAAATGTGATTGAAAAATATTGACATTCTCCCTTACAATGGAAATACAAGTACAAACGTTATTATAATTGAATAGTTATTTTGTCCTTCATATATGTTTGAGACACGTTTTCTACGTGATTAAATACATGAACCATACAAAATAATAACGAATTCCTAGATATTTTAAAATTCAATAAATCAGATTTTGGATTAAAGAGTATGTTGATTAATTAAAAAAATCACCAAAAACATAAAAATATATACATTTAGACTTCAAAATACTGAGGCGAAACTATCCAAAGACATCAGTAATGCAATTGTACTGTATTGTATTTCATTCTTGGATGCGTTGCTTGTTGCCATGGACATGTTTTCATTTACATTTTTTCTATTGACTGAATTATCTAGTTTTATGTATCTTTATTTAATATTGTTGGTCTAAATCGATTTCTTAGAAGACATAATAAATCATCAAAATTGAATATGTAAAGGTAATATTGTCGTTTTAACAATCCTTAATTTACAGTTTATGTTGATGTCATCTATCCCATTGGCCTAGATATAAAGATACGACTGATTGTTTTAGACCCACATTTAGACTTGTACTTCAATTATGCAGCCAACGTAAGGCTACATCTAAAGCTGTATAGCAAACACGATGACTTCAATTTGTTTTCTTAACTTTCCTTTTCTATGTAATAATTACCTGTTTTTAAGTCTACTAGAAATGATACTTAATTGATTTCACAAATAACAAATTCCATGTTTTAATGAACAATATTTTATCTTATATCCAAAGTTGGATGAATTAGATAAGTAAGTTAGTGTGTAAGTAATTTTAAAAACATTCAGTCTAAACAGGCAAACAATGTACAAATATTTCTATTGTGTGTTCTATGGGGTGGTTTTCTCAAAGTAATCAATTTTTGCGATACAGATTTTAAAATGTACTGAAAATCAGAAAAACCGGGCAAAATCAAACATGTAGAATATTTTTTTATCTGTTAAAACTTTAAAATTAAAGTGTCTTATAATGTAAGAATGAGATTGTATTAAGAATGCATCTATCTTTAAGTCGCAACGTAAGCCGATTGCGTCCGCACCTGGGACAATAATCCAAATCACAATGTATCTCTGATACTGAATGATATTATTTTAGTCTCATGTTCAAGGAATTGCTGCCTACATGACACTTTGAATGTCACTGCATTATGAGAACATTGCCACCACATATTTTGGCTTTCCTTAACCGCACCATTCTTTTTAAAAAACTGTTGTGTACGTGATCTTTACTGTTTCAACGTTCGATGTATAATAATTTACTAGTTTGTTATTATGCAAATGTATCCCTTATATGGTAAGTTTTCTTGAAAAATCTGCTGAAAATATGAAAGCCACTCTCAGATGAATTTTAACTACAGAACTATTTCGCAATGTACGAAGGTAGTCAAATTTGATTAAATTTTCTCTACCTGTCTAAACTATATAATACAAAAACCTATCTTGCATTTTCCCCCAAGGTTGTTTTAAAAAGAATAAACCCGAATTTAATTTTAATTTCGCACTCTTGCCTTTATGAATTCTTACTTGTGTAACGAGTTAAAAGTCAATACTTTTATAATATATGTACAACGGATCTTGAAGTATTTGATCATGAAGATGATGATCATTAGAATGCAGTGATAGACGAAATAGCATGTTAAGATTAGATAATTATATATATATATTGAAATGCATTACTTAAATTTACATAATAGAAAGTTTCGATTTCAAGTCACGTACTACTAAAAATGCAATTGTAATCAAAGTAGAGTTGTTATCTGTGTTGTTTGTTAATATGCCATGCAAATATTTTGACATCCGACTTTCGTTCCGCTATTGAAGATTCGTATCAATTTGTTAAAAAAATCAATTTGAAACAAGTCTCAGTGGTTTAGTATTCATAACCAGATTAAACTTCAGTTCCAATGTGAAATGGTCCATAATTTGACGGAAAATCAATTATGTTTCTTTAACGGATATAGCATGGTAGCATAAAATTGTATGTTTCATTTCTAGTTTTAAGACTAGAAATTCTAAGTTTTAGGACTGGAATACTAATGCTCTTCTTACGGGAAATGACCCAATAAACAATATTTCAAGAAGAAAAAACAACTAAATTTAGTGGAACTATCAATAAAACGGTTTGATTGTTTTTGCTATATACAGTATAAAGTGTTAATATGTATAATATACATGAATTGTGTCATAATGTTAATATATCGTTGTGACATATAAGTGTATATATTTTGTGTAAGAAGTATTGGAAGTTCATTTGCATGTTAAAATTGGCTATTGTAGGCAATATATGTTTTGGATGTTACATATCTTGTGTATGTTGCAAGCCAAACGTATGGCTTTCAAACTGGAAAATATGTTTACTTGCATTTCCAAATGAAATAGTAGCACAATTTTTAATAAGGTTTTACTATTAATTTGCATTTAAAATACTATACATGGAAGGGTATTAATTAATGTGTAGTAACATATGATGATGTCTTATTTAACAAAGAATCAAGTACACGAATGTAAGAACGGCGTAGATTAATATAGTTACCATAATCTAGATGATTATGATAAATGCATTATTCTACGCTATTCTAGCGTATAGACGCTAGTCAATATACATGGTGCCATATTTTTTTCTTTGATTGAACAGTATTGGCATTCTTCTGGCAAACGCCTTACAATCCGTCTCGTAATAGAATGGTTGTTCCATAAATTATTACAGTGAACATCAAATTTGAAAATAAGAAAGAGATTATAATATAAAATGTAGAAAATATATTGTTTTAGGGGAATTTTGATCTCATATAGTAAAACGTATGGATACTGTGACATCTAGAACTTAGAATCTAGAATCTTTTCCTAGAATTTCAGACCCCGTGAAAATAATGAACCAGTACCTATTAATAACATTATTAAATTTGTTTGTGTAGGAAAGGCTAAGTAGAACATTGATAATGAAACATGATTGATTGTTTTTAACCTAAATTTGTGATTGTAGGGCGGCTTTTACGTACATTTATTTATAAAAGAAACTATTTCTGACCATCAGATATCAAAGACTGAAAATATCAAAATGTTTTATGACGTTTAAGAGAATTCCGTCTCCTTTTTTTATTATGCTTGGTTACCATAATTAAGACAGAAAGAGTATTCGAAAGCCATAATGTTAAATGTCAGGTGAAAATACATGTAAATGCGTTTAGTGTCTATTAAACACAATTCTAGCACTCGTGTTTCTGTAAGGTTTGGGTATCTGATTGCAAACTCAGCGTGCACGTATATGACGCACAACTTTTTATAAAAACATAATTCAGATCTGTCTATGTTTTTCGCTTTACCTTGCAAGAGGTATATAATATGTTGCAGACATTTTGTTATATATAAACATATATTGATCGATAAAGATATTGGAATCTTGTGTTAGTTCTTAACAGTGAACATCTGGTCCCTGAAGCGTCATGTGAAAATATAAGCGTGATCATTAAGATCTTTGGTTATATTTTCTTACTCTAGAGATAAACGTTCACGTTCGTGTTTTCATGTCCTATTAAATATTTTCTATGTATCATAATCTCTATTCTCTGAATTAGGGAAACGCAGGTACAAAAACGCTATTGAGAATATGATACACAGAAAAAATAGAATATCTTAAATCTGAAATATGCCTTTAGTTTTACCGAACACATTTTAAATGAATAAATAGCACGAAGAACCCACCATATATGACAAAATACGAATTTTGAACATTCTAGATCGCTGGAATATATGTTTTTATATTGAAAGCACAATTAAACTGGATATCATTTTTTGCTTGCCTTGATCAATATATACGACTTTATACGTACTATATATCATACATATATATGTGATTTGTGCAATACACGTTTTTTGCTTTTACGCACAAAGCTTCATGTATTTATTATATGTATATGGTGGTTCATAGACGCTGTTGTATATGAAATGTAATATATCATGTGAACAATTTGTCAAGTTATATACAAAAGAGTATATTAAAAAAATGTTATTAAAAATATTGGCATTCTTCCTTGCAATCGAAATACAAGTACAGACGCCTTAATAATGTAATAGTTGTTCTGTAAATCATGTCCTAGTACATGTATACATGTTTGAGACGCGTTTTTCTACATGGTTCAATAAATAATCCATTCAAAATGATACCAAATTCCCAGATATTGTAAACTTCAATGAGTCAGTATTTAGCTTAAGGAGTATGGCGATTAATTAGAAAGATTCATAAAAACATTAAGGAATTAGATATTTGGTCTTCAAAATACTGTGACAAAACTATTCAACGATAACAGTAATAAGATTGTTCTATATTGGGTTTTATTCTTGTTTGCGTAGGTCGTTGTCATGGTCATGCTTTCAAGTTTCATTTTTGTTCCTTTTGATAATTGAGACATAATTACACTAAATAACTCTTAAATGCCATTGGTATTAACCGTATGAAATTTCTGAAATATTATCCACTTTTATGGTTATTTAATTAATGTTGTAGTTCGTAATCTATTTTTGCCATTTCTTTAAGCATATGAGTAATCATTGCAAAATTCTTACGTAAAGGTATTGTAATTTGTAACATTGCTACTTGAAATAACACTTAGTATGACGCCTCTGTGTCCAAATTTACCTAGATTGTATTTGACGTCCATAGTTCCATATTGCCTTAAATTTTTATTACACACGTGGCAATTATAGCTAGATTAACAGGAGGTGCTTACTTGCCAGCTTTAAAGTTTTTACTTTGCTTTGAGATTGTAGTCTGTGCATTGGTTGGTATGTTTGTTTTTGAAAAATAAAGGTTATGTTATAGTAACATTTCTATTTGAAATACTCAATTAATTTCATAAATAACAAACTCCATGTTTTAAAATAGTTTGTTTATTAGAAGGAATCTGTCGAATACAGACAATACTAAGATTTTTTATTGTGTCCCGAATCTAATAAATCTAATATAGATATTGTGGTCTTTCTGTATTTCTTGTTTCAATATCTTTCCAAAATTTTGGTTGAGCACAACTAATGAGGAATTGTATTTTTAAACGACTGGCTTGTGCTGCAAAATCATGACACGTTTGAAATTAATCAAAAACTTACATACTAATCCATGTCCGAATCACACTCCAGAAGCAAAGGAAACATTTTGACAAGTTACGTTAACCACGTAAACTTCCACCAGGGAAGTGGGACCGAATGCTCCGGAATGGTGAACAATTCCTTTTTAGCTAGCTACACCCGCTGCGTGTGTAATCACAATTGAGTGAAAGGATCATGGTACTTTGAAACGTCAAATATACCCATTGCAATTCCTGACACAGAGACATCTAATAAATTTTTACTTTTGCACCGAATTAAAAATCAATAACATTGTATAATGTAAATATTCTAGTAGATCTTGAAGTGGATGGTCATGAAGATGAAGGTGACGGTAAAAATGTAGTGCGAAGAGAAATAACATGATATATATTAAAATGCATTTGTTAAATTTACATAAACAGATAGTTACAATTTCAAGTCACGTAGTACTATAAACCCAATTGTAATGGAAGTGTGATTTAAATGGGGATTTTTTATAATATCAGTTTTGTTTGGTAATCTGATATGAAAATATTTTGACATTCAGTTGTAGTTTCATTTTTGAAGAATCGTATAAATTTGTTAAAAAATCAATTTGCAACAAGTCTCTGTGGCTTAATATTCATAACAAGATTAAACTTTATTCCCTTTTGTGAAATGTTCCACTGGCTGAAATTCAATGTTGTTTCTTAAACGGCTATAGCACAGTAGGATGAAATTGTATGTTTCACTTCTTGTTTTAAGACTGGAATACAAATGCTCTTCTTACGGGAAAAAACTAACTATCAAAAAAAACTTTATAATTGTTTTTTTGCTGTGCATAAACTATGTGTATGTATTTTGTGTAATGGAATATACATTAATCGTTGCATAATGTTAATATATTGTTGGCTATTTTTTAAATAAGACATTAAAGTTTATATATATTGTATAAGGAGTGTTGGAATTTCATCATGAATTTAGCATGTTAAATTTGGCTATTGTCGGCAAAATGTGTTTTAGATGTTACGTATCTTGTGTAAGTTTCAAGCCAAACGTATGGCTTTCAAACTTGAAAATGCTACAGAGATATTTGCATCGTCATTTTTGACATAGTATTTCTCTATTGCTTGTTCTTTCAATAACATACATGTAAGAGTAGGAATTGCTATATAATGTCAGATGATGATGACAATGTTATTTAAATTATTAAAGAATCGGGTACATGCATATGAAAACAGAAAACGAAAATTATTTTATTTTCTCTCATACATCTGAAATATGGCAAGTCAAATACGCCAGTCAATATATATATATAGATGTTAAATCCCTTGTTTGTACGAATTTGATTGAAAAAAAAAAAAAAATCCCGTGTTTTAATACAATCATGGTTGTTTCATGAAGGTATGACTACAGCTGACATCAAATATATTTAAAGAAGAGGATTGTATTATAAAATATGAAAAAATTGTCTAGGGTAGTCTTGAATGTATAATGCTTTGAAGTTTTTTTTGAAGATTTTTCAAGAATATTAAACTATATCTAAAATACATTAAGATAGGTAAGAAGTCTGGCAGATATTTGATAATGCTTCTTGCTCTTTTGATTCCATTTAAAATTTCGGAAATTGGTTTGAATAACGGGAACTACTGTCACGTTCCAAAAACAAATTTCATGCAATGTTTTCATAAATGTATTTACACCTAATTACAACAATACAAAGAATTTTTATTGTATTTTTTTATTGCTGTATTTTCCTTAAACTAGGTGTTGTATCTCTGGCATAACTAATGTCACAAACAATATTTCACATAATTATTGTATTTGTAGGGGTACCAAAAGATAGAAGATACCGCGACCCATGCCTCATCGAGAGTTTTAATAAATAAATAAATAAATAAATCCATCAATAAATAAATAAATTAATAAATACGTCGATGTGTTTCTACTCGTTTAAAATTGAACAATGTTAATTCAGATCTCTAGATACCAAAAAAAATAAAAAAAATGTTACTTTAATTTCATAACATTTAAGGGAATTCCAACACTAAGTCCACAATGCCTGGATTCCATAACTAAGAAGGGAAAAGGGACAAAATAGCACATAAAATCCATAATGGTAATTTTAGCTAATAAACACGTAGATATGCCTGGAATTTGTTTAACACATTTCCAGTTATCATGTTTCGTCTTTTTGCAACCTCAACATGAATGCGTATGACAACTGCTTATGACAAACATAAAGAATGGAACAATCTAGAGCATTAGTGACGAATTCATTCGGAACATCCTCTGGATGTGAAATGATAAAGGCGACAACTCATTTTTAGCAGCGTATTACAGCACTTTTGAGGAAGTTGAGAAAAAAGTTAAAGATTTTGCTCAAACTTTTTGAGTTTATGGAGTCTAATGCGATCTAGCTATCTAACTTGATTAGAATTTTAAGAAGACTTCGGATCATACTTAATTTTGGGATGAAACATGCAAAAAATGGATTTTTCAGAAAACAATTACGTTTAATAACCGTTCATTGTACGAAAAAGTCGTCTATTGACCGAAAAAAGTTTAAGATCTGACTGAAAAGACGGTATTTTTATATTTTTTTTATCTTGCACATAAAATCCACAATAACTGTTTAAAGTCGACCCTATCATCCAAAATAAATTAAACGTACCGTTTTGAATTCGTACCCATAATAAAGTAACCAATTCTTTACCAAATTATTGGTAGGTTTGGCACTTATCCGTCAGGTCTGTGTTAAACTTTTGAGTGGCAAGTTCTGTGGATGAGCTCTACTAATAGAAATCCTCTAGATTGTTCCATTCTTTCCCGCGAAACCCCTAAAGGTGTCGCCACACTAGTAATCCAATCAAGACTAGATTTGTCTGTAATTTTCGCTTTACTGTACTTTGAGTATATAATTTGTTGCAGACATCTTTGTTAAACATATACATATATTAATCGATAAAGATATTTGCATCTAAAATTTGTTCTTTGCCATAAACATCTGGTCCCTGAAGCGTCATGTAAAAATATAAGCGTGATAATTTAGATCTATAGTTATATTTGTTTACTCTAGAGAATAAAGCTCCTGCTTTCATGTCCAATTAATAATTTCTGTGTTTTATAATCTTTATTCCCCAAGAGTGGATGTTTGTTGCTTTCTCAGCACTATAAGCAATAGTAATAGCAGTCTACAAATAAAACTGGTTTCCTCGTTGACTAACGAGATAAATATGTTTTAGAAGAATGCATGGGAACTGTCAATATTTTGTACTTTAGCGCAAATAGATTGCACCATCATGACTACATCATACGTTCTTTTATAGCATTGCATCCAAAATATCTTTGTTGATGTGTGTTTTCAATATGTGTTAACTTTTAAAAAATATACCTGCTCATGGTGCCTTTGGAGTTATGGTTAGAACAAATACGAACACACACATTTTTATTTATCTTCTATTTTTTATGAAAACAAATAGTTTTCGTTTTATGCAATAATGTGTATAAGGGGATATACATTTTCACACGATCAGCTATTAGACTTCAATAGGTTTTCAAAATGATAGAGCTAAAATGCATTTTTATAACGTTACCTGAAACTTTAATAATGAAATTGCAATGGTAAAAGTACATGTAGTTGATTATCGTAAATATTACTTAAATGTTCACGTGAGACATATCTTACATGATGGATACTGCATTTTAACGTTGGCACTAAAACACATACATTTTGGGGGTTTTACGCCAAATTTTATTGACGGATTTGTACACAATCTTTTTACAGCATATAAGTGACATTAATGTAAAGAAAGACAACTCTTACAATATTGTGTTTAATTGATTGAAGGTAGCTAAACTTGTATATTATTATATATAGTTGCTCATTTCTAATGTAACATGTAAACCAACAGTTTTTAGCTCAAAGCCAAAGGCTCAGATAAGCTATTGCAATCTATCACCGTCCATCGTCCGTCGTCCGTCGTGCGTCGTGTGTAAACTTTACATTTTAATCTTCTCCTCCGAAACTACTGGGCCAAATTTGATGAAACTTGGCGATTATCATGCCTAGGTAACAGACTTTCAAAATCGTGTTCGGAGTTTGGCCACACCTAACAAGATGGCCGCCGCTACTAAAAAATACTAAAAAGATAAAAAAAATCGTCTTCTCTGAAAGCAAAAGGTGCAGGCAAATTTTGATTAGATATTTAGATTCAGCATACCTGGGAACATTAAAATTGTGTTTTTCATGAAAATTAAATGAAAAATAGGTTACGCGTTTTTTGCGTAAATTTATGTAATTTTGAAAATAAGACATTTATTGTTATAACTCAACAACGGCTGAAGATAATTGCATGGAGTTTTCACTGTTGATCTTGTCTTGCTATTTTCTTCCAAAAGATGTCAATGTCAAAGGTCAAGGTCATGTCCCTGTTTTTGACCTTTGAAAAAAAGCTATTTTTTTAATAATTTCAGGTAATAATGGCATGGGATTTTAAGTAAATTGTAGGTATTGACATGACAATCATTTTGATACATAGATCAAGGTCATGAGTTTAAAGGTCAAGGATGCACAACTATTACCGTTATAGTTGATTATCTGCAAAACTATCAACTTTTTGTATAGGCATTAATAGTAGAATGTTGTAGGTAATGGCACAATGGTCATTTTGATATATTGATAAAGATCATGGGTTCAAAGGTCAAGGTCACAGATACAAAACAATACCGAAATGGTTAATTATTTCAAAACTATAAACTTTTTGCATAGACATGTATATTACAATATTAAAGAAATTGATTTAACGATCATTTTGATATATAGATAAAGGTCATGGGTTCAAAGGTCAAGGTCACAGATGCGAAAGAATACCGAAATGGTTAATTATCTAGAAAACTATAAACTTTTTGTATAGACATTTATATTAGAATATGGTAGGTTTCGATTTAACGATCATTTCAATATATAGATTAATGTCATGGGTTCAAAGGTCAAGGTCACAGATGCAAACCAATACCAAAATGGTTAATTATCTCAAAAACTATAAACTTTTTGTATAGACATGTATATTAGAAAATTGTAGGTTTTGATTTAACTATCATTTCGATATATAGATTAGTGTCATTGGTTCAAAGGTCAAGGTCACAGATGCAAACCAATACCGAAATGGTTAATTATCTTAAAAACTATCAACTTTTTGTATAGACATGTATATTAGAATATGGTAGTTTCGATTTAACGATCATTTCGATATATAGATTAATGTCATGGGTTCAAAAGTCAAGGTCACAGATGCAAACCAATACCGAAATGGTTAATTATCTCAAAAACTATAAACTTTTTGTATAGACATGTATATTAGAAAATTGTAGGTTTTGATTTAACGATCATATTGATATATAGATTAATGTCATTGGTTCAAAGGTCAAGGTCACAGATGCGAAAGAATACTGAAATGGTTAATAATCTCAAAAACTATAAGCTTTTTGTATAGACATGTATATTAGAATATGGTAGTTTCGATTTAACGATCATTTCGATATATAGATTAATGTCATGGGTTCAAAGGTCAAGGTCACAGATGCAAACCAAATCCGAAATGGTTAATTATCTCAAAAACTATAAACTTTTTGTATAGACATGTATATTTGAAAATTGTAGGTTTTGATTTAACGATCATATTGATATATAGATTAAGGTAATGGGTTCAAAGGTCAAAGTTACAGATGGGAAAAGATACTGAAATGGTTAATAATCTCGAAAACTATTAACTTTATAGTTAATATAGACATGTATATTCGAATATTGTAGGTAATGACCTAACAATCATTTTGATATATAGATGAAGGTCATAGTTTTATACTTTTGTTTTTACTTTTTTAGCTGTTTATAAATAATGTGTTGTAGCTAGATATATACTATATATATTAATATATTATACATATATGATATGTAGCAATCTCGGGACAAGGTATGATTAATTTGCAAAAATCCTAGGCCTTGCATTTAGTTCTGCCTTACTGCTGAAAATAAGGAGTTCTCTTTAATAAATGTTATTGACCGTTGAACCTCTGCATGATATATGTACTTAGCCTCAGGTGAGCGTTAAGGCCCATGGGCCTCTTGTGTGTTTTTAAATAAGTCTAGTTATATATTTATGTCATACAACACTAAATGTAGAAGTTGTTTGTCAAAGAAGGACAAAATGAAAGTATTCATGCAAGAAATAATGTCTTTAAACGTATTTTGGATTTATTTATGATCAGTTAGTAACAATATGCGCTTGAAAAGTAATTTTGTGAATACGAAAGACATAACACGATAAAAAATCACTTGCTTATTAGTTTTAACATTATTAACTAATTTATTTATATCTATCAAAACTATAAATGAAAATATATTGTCCTCTAAAGTCTTATCTGTTATGTAGAAATGTTTTTCGATAAAGGAGAAAAAAATCAGTTATATACAAAATTCAGAATACGAATTGCATAAAGATTCAGGATGGAAATGCTGCTGATTCCCTTTAGCAATTTTAAGCCAATATGCAAGGGAAAATGAAACTATTTGAAGCATGTCTAATTAGTCAACTTTTAGAAGGGATTGTCACATACTATTTTTGTACTTATTATTTAAAAGTGAGTTACAAAGTTTCCTACAGGACAAATTGTCATTCTTGACAACCTCATCAAGTTCAAGAACAAGGTATACATGTATATATTGCTAGATTCCTGATATATTAATAAGGGTCGATATAAGCATTTTCTTATCATTACCAAACGATTTTCATAGAACGTTAAAGGCAAAAATTTTAATTTCAATAATTTTATAGAACGGTATCAAAACAAGCGAAGCTTGCATATTTATATATAAAGAAAATACTAAGGCGATCAAGGGATATTGACATTAAGCACTGAAAGATTACACAAGTGTAGTGAAAAACTTCATCTTTGGTACAAGAAACATAACCCAACACAAAACAGAAAAAGGACAACAACATACCGGTCCAACCCGAGAGTTTAGATGACCTAATAAATGTAGTTTTTTGCAAGGTACTTTTTTGCAATAAAAAACAAACAAACTAATACATGTCCGAATCACAATCTTGAAGAAAACTAAACACTTTGGCACTGACAAATCAGGATAGACACGAACTTCCAACAGGGAACGTAGGTTGGGTGCTCCGGAAGGGTAACCGCCTCCTGTTTAGCTAGCTACATCGACCACGTGTGTAACCAAACTTGTGTAAAAGGAGTATGGCACTATGGGACGTGAGATATATCCAGGGCAATCCTGAACACAGAGACATCAAACTTATCAACAATACTGTGATGACGACCATAAAACTTTTTGAGGGCCCTGAAAAGTTTAGGCTTGCAATATCCATGAGTCAACAATTTATTTGAAAGCAGCCAGCTTGGTTGTACAAAGTCTCCGTAGTGGGAACAAGCTCTACCATAGCGTATTAAATGGGAAACAAATACACCATAAGCAGATGAAGCATGCAATTGCTGCATAGAAAAGGACAATTGACAATAGAAAAAAAAGGAATCATCATGTTTGTCATAAAGTTTCACATGTAGCCTTTCGTGGGCGTCATAATTCAGGAATAAGTCTAAATATGAAGCATAACTTGAGGAATTCGTCGTATATTTAATTTTAAGCTCCAAAGCCTCCAAATATAGGACTGTTAAGAGACAGAACCTCATCTATATATCTGTATGTACTATAACAAGCTACAACAAACTTTGGCATTTTTTGTCAATCATTTTTTCAATATTAACTTATATTGAAAACCTAGGCTTTTTAGGGTTCTCAAAAAGTTGCATGAACTTCAAAACATATTGTTGATAACAAGTATGATATCTTTGTGTCCAAAAATATCTGAATATACATTTCATTTACCAATTTTTCTACGTTCCTTCCACTTTCAATTTTAAAACACTGGAAGCGAGTGTACAAAGCTAAGGAGGTACATATCCTACTGAAGCACCCAACATCACTTTCCCGGTGAAAAAACACGTTTAAACTATTTTTAGTTCCATATCTTTGAGTTTGCTTTCAGATGTTCATGTGGACAATAATTATAGTCAGTTGTTTTTGATCAAACCTAATTATACCTCTTCATGGATGAGATACAAGACGAATACACTGTTTGCAGTTCAGCGCTTGTGCTGTAAGACGCAGTTCAGGCTCAACGTCAGATTGGGTAAGTTAACCAATATAAAAATACAAAAATTGATTGTGTGCAATAAATTTTGAAACTCGACTCGAAAGAATGCCTTAACCTGCATTTTTCCATTTACAATTGTAAATGGATGTTTCTTTCATTTCGTCCTAGCTATTTAGCATAAGACACATGAGTGTTGACCTTCAATGTTTTATCTTAAGGGCGGCAACACACATAAAGTAAGCCTGTTTACAACTTTGGATAATGCATCGATTTGTTTAAAATTTGAATAAAGAGCTTAATCACAATAACAAGTAATATGCCACAATACTTGCCATCGCCTATATTTGAATCCTGCTGGACAAATCCATGTGTGAGAAAGTTTGTCAGTTGCAAAATATCAGGATCCATCATCAAACAAGTCGACCGCTTGGCATAAGTGATATAATTTTGACGCTTACAAAAAATCCAAATATGGAGAAATATTTAATGAAATCATAAATAAACATACTTATTCATTTTCGAATTAAATCAAGAAGCAAAGTAAAAACATTGGAACTGACAAGTTAGGTTAGACAGGTTCCATCAGGGAAGCGAGGCCGGATGCTCCATAAGGATAAGCACTTCAGTAAGGAAATGCCGAACTGAGAAGCAAAATAGTTAACATGTTGGTAATATATATTTTTAAGAGTTATTTCTCTTGGATAACAATCATATAAAATTCCACCCCAATTACCAGCGTTTTGAACAAAAATTGGTAATTATAAAGCGGACTCGGTGGCCGTGTGGTTTAAAGCGACCCGACTTTGCGATCGCATTGTCACCCACTGAATATCACTAGAGACAGGGTAGTGTGAGGAAGTTTGTCTGTTTGCTTGTTGAAAGTAAGTTAATTAGGTTTTCTTCGCGTCCAACGATTTCCACATTTGTTCTTGAATTGACTTTCCTAGGTATCGGTAAAAATATAATGACTTATGCATATGTGTAACACTCTATGACTCCACCCCACTGGTTATAAATTTGGCTCAAGAAATGCACTCGGTCATTTCACAGTATTTTGCATTAAGTAAAGTATCCGTCCACATTTAATAATCTATTTTTGTCTTTTCTTTTCTAATTGCTAATTGTTATGTTTATTATTTTTTCATACTTTGAATGCATCAAGTATTCAACAAAATTTGTATATATATCAATCCAGGGTACGTAAGGGGTATTGACTTTATAGACAGTAAATGTTCTTTTTAACAATACAAAGAATAAAAAAGCACCTTGAATTTTTAGTTTAAATGGCAAGATGGTGTTATTATGAGATAATAAGCTTATGACATGTTGTACTTTTTAGATAGTAATGGAAGAGAAAATTGGCTTACAGAAGTTAGAATTTTGTTGTGCACCACTGGTTTTTGGGAGGTTTGGTTGTATCAGGGGGTTAATAATATAAATTTATTTTTAACATTGGAAAGTGTGAAATATATATATTTACAACAATAGTACAGTGATAAAAGTAGTTAATCGAAGTTATGAACATACAAGGATGTTAAAACTGTTAAAGAACTAGAAGTTTATATAAACACAATTCAAATCAGTAAATTTAGACACGCATTAGCATTTTTAGGGTAGGTTCATCAAATTTAGCTATTGAAAAGGGTAGGCATATGGGTATAATCAGGTAGGATATTTGCTGGTTTTGTTATTCAAAATGTATAGAAGACGAGTACCTTTTTGTACTTATTTGCAATGCTTACAGTAATATACGACATAGATACATTTCTTTGAAATCTTTCCAAAATTTCTCTTGTCAGAAATGTATTATCTTATGTCATTAAAAATATTACTGTTGTAAAAAATTAGGCATGTATATATATTATGCATTAAAAGCAAGGTCTATAAAAATTGTCATTTAGAAATCTGTATTTAGTGTGAAAATGTTATCTATTATTTACATTTTGTCATTTATATCGCAATCGATTGTAACTTATTGTGATATTGGCCTGAGGCCTTTAGTCAATAAACATATATATACACGAACAGGTTGCATTAGGATTTAACGTACATTTTTACAATTAAGTATTTCATTTTCACAATGTTTGGATTTATAATTGCTTTTTATTCATTGTTACGAGTTTTTTAAAATGTTGATCTGTGATTTCAAATTTACATATTTTCAATGTATTGGCCATGATTGTCAAGGAATTGGTACTATATTTTGATATTGTTGACCAAGAGTTGTTGTAGGTATGGGCTTTATAATGTCATCAAAAGGTTTTAAGACACTCATCGCATCATTGTTGATAAATATGCCGCTGTATCAAAAATTATCTTACATATATTTGGCATCCCATGGTCTATATTGCTTTCATTATCTGTATTCATTGCACATGAGACGGCTAGAGCGAGTTAATGGAAAAGTGTTTACCCTTTCGGAGCACCCGATCTCACTTTCCATAGTGAAAATTTAGATGTTTAACTAAATATGTCAGTTTTTTACTTTTTATTTTTACTTTTTTGGATTATTGTTGAACATGTTTGTTTTGGTGTATGGCACATATTGATGAAACATTAGTTGTAAATAAAAATATGTCATCATCATATACATAGGTGATTTACTTATTGTGTCACCTTTGATTAATTTACCATCATTACGATTATTATCGTACACGGAAAACGAAAACAAACATATCAATCTATGTCAAAAGCACAATTAAAAGCAAAGTAAAATTAATCTTGACAATTATGCTTAAACAAGTGCACATCCATCCGGTAAGTCAGACTGGGTGTTCAGGAAAGGTAAGAACCCCCTGTGTAGCTAGCTTAATGGTAATGCCAAGGTTTGTGAAAAGAAAACTTACCCCGAATCGTGCAGTTCATTGTTACTCATGCTAAAATGATTCACAAAATGTTAAGCAATATAGCAGAAATTAGCAAGACATAAGGCAAAAATTTACTAATTTTGTAAATATACTTAACAGTGTAGCATTAAATATTAATGTACAAAGATATATTTAAAACACAGATAAAATACATTTCAATATTATGTCTGTGTTTCGTTAAAGCTTTCATTGTTCATTCTAAGTGATAATAAAAAACAAACATATTAATCCATGTCCGAATCACAATCCAGAAGCAAGGTAAAAACTTTTGAACTGACAAGTTAGGTTAGACACATGAACTTCCACTAGGGAAGCGAGGCCGGGTGCTCCGGAAGGGTAAGCACCATCTGTTTAGCTAGCTACACCCGCCACATGTGTAATCAAATTTGTGTGATAACTGATGAATATATGCGTACTATAGTGCGTTAACATGTAAATATAAGTAACATATGTATATAATAAACCAGTTTAATGAAAGATAAATATAGAACATTTATGAATAACAATAGATGATAAAATGACAAACATCTATACAAAAGGGTTAAATCAGAGAGTGTAATCGATAAAATGTTTGTGTGTGTGTGTGTGTGTGTGTGTGTGTGTGTGTGTGATTTAAAGTTTTCTCATGATAATTATTATGTATATGTCGCATTTAATTGTACTTTTCTTGCAAGACAAGGGCCATGAAGAGTTTTATTTGTATTTCAAAAACGTTTAAAGTTGTTATCGTCTAATATTTCGACATAATTTAAACACACAGAGATAAACACCATTCTTTTAGACACATGCATTCAAATGATCATGGGTTACGTGGTTAAATGGTCACACTAGCTACTTACTAATATTTAAGTCTATGACTATCCCCAAGCCATATTTATTGTTTAAAAGCATGTAATTACAAATTTCGACATGTGTACTGCAAATGGTGCATGGGTACTTAGTATCCTTACACAATAGTGCTATATTATGATAATGCAGGTTATCCAGAGAGCGTTATGCTCCTTTCTAAAGTTTACATATTTTGCGGATTTTTTTCATACGCGATACATTATTATTTCATAAATGAAACAAAAAGTCTAAAAGAATTCTGTCTACATTTGAGCCTATAGTGAGTTTATTTAATCACTCTCTTTGATCATATAATCGCCATGAATAATAAAAATATTTTCACGGCCACAACAAAAAACTGAAAAACTGTAGTTAAATGTCCAGTTAACATTTTTTTTATAAATCTTTGCTAATCTTAGAACTCGTATTAATAGTTTATCATAACTTAATCTTTGATTTAGCCGACATGTTTTGATTATATTAAAATATTTACCTCTCACCTAATGTTTACATTTTAGTAAAGGTAAACTAAGGTAAACTCCCTCATGCAAAGTATTTCCTTAGCTTATTTGGTAAAATATATTTTGGTCCTTTGGGTATCTTTTCAACATCCTTAAAATAATTTTGGTCCAAGCACTACTGATGAGGAATTGTATTCCGAAACGGCCGTCTAGTGCTGTAAAATTAAAACTGGTATAATATTTAATTTAGAATGACTATAAATATCTTTATATTTTACGAAGCTCTCCATACTCATGAGCCTTACCATTACAAGCTAACATATTTTGCGTTCATAACCTTTAAATCAAGATTTTATTTAACAATAATAATATTGTGATTGACTGATATCCTATAAAGCTTCCATTTGGAAGGGAATGATTAACATATTAATGTTATCATTTACTGAAAAACGTTGTTTATGATATTTCTACAAAAACAGAACCAACATCTATTATTGTAGAAAGGGGAACAGGACATTCAGGATAGACTTGTATGTATTAAGTTTCACAACCGTGAGTAATATGTAAAACGAAATTGAAACAAACACCCGTATATGTTTTAAATTATAATGACATATAATGACAGCTTACTGATTAATACTTCAAACAAGGAATAATTTACATAATCTTCGATTATGTTGTAATATAATGTTGAAACTTATAATGTATGAAATTTACATAAAATTTATAAAGGCATTCACTTTATGAGATTTTGCTATAACATTACATCACTGGCAAGTACTAAACTAACATAAGTGCAAGTAAAAAAAATATCTTTTATTTTGAAATAGGCCCAATAAGGTTTTTAATATAACTGCAACATATCACAAACACATATTAATCAATGTCCGAATCAAAATCTAGAAGCACAGTAAAAACTTTGGATCTAACAAGTTAGGTTATACACGTGAACTTCGATCATATATGAATACATTTTAAGATGATCTATGGTGCAATAAGGTTTAATTGGTTATTGATATCTTCTTTACAGTATATATAGTTTGTAAGTCCTTCACGAAAAAAATACCGCATAGATCACCATTCATTCTAGGGAAAACGATCAGGTATGACGTAAACCTACAAATGATAATTCTAAGCTACTGCTGGCTTTGTTAAGGGATTATTGTCATTTTACAAAAATGTGGGTTGTGCGAAACTATCGCTCATGGTGCACCAATTCAATCAAGTAAATATGTGCGATTAAATTTTAACGTCCAATATCATGTGACGATTATATACATATGGGCAATTATACACAGATGTGACGTATAAAGTATGAATAATTATGAGTGAAATTGTATAAAAATAACACCAGGCGCTTCAAAGTCTAGTCTACTAAGGTATCGACGATCCAAATTGTCATCTTCGCCAATTTTAAAACCAAATCATAATTGTGTTTGTCCATTTCCTGCTATAGATTCGTACACTATCAGATTCCCTGAAGCCGATGTTTGATACTAAAATAGACAAGAAAGATACATTTTACTGCTAAAATCATACAACAGTTGTCATGTCTAAATCATTAACTATTGTTTAGCTATTTGTTTGTATTTAAAATCAATGACTTTTTGTTCTCTGTCATTACGTTTCCTACAGACTAGATTGGCGTTTTAAAAGAAGTCAGTGCTTCATCCATTGTAAAGTATTCCAATGTAGATTTGATCGTGAAATTTGGAGGATTCCTTACATAAGTTTTCGGTGACAAAGCTAATGTATGTTTTAATTATTTTTTCATTTTTCAATTTATATTTGTTTAATATATCTCCTGCGACTGATTTAACCATGGCATAATCGATAACAATTTCTATTGATTTGCAAATGATAAAGAGGTCCATAACTGTACCAAATATGTGATTTATGTGGTGTAGGACTAAATGATGAAACATACTCTGAAAACTACAAAATCAAAAAACTCAACATTATTAAAAACCACATCTAAATATAGAAAATACCAATGCTTGAGATAGCTTAAGATAAAATAAAATATTAAAAGCACAAGAGCATATATGTCTTATGATTTCTTTATCATAGAAACGTGTTCAAAATACTCGAAACGTATAAGTATGTAAACATTTCGCGTATTGTCTAACATACAAGCGTATTGCAAATACTATTGGTTGGTAGGGCATTCATTCGGTTATATTGAAGATGTCCTTTTCACAGTTGGAAGATCAGCTCCAATCAAGAAACAAATTATTATAATTTCATTTACATATTTAGATACGGTCTCACCTAGGTTTCAAAATTATCAATAGGCAGTTCTAGAATAAAAAATACCTGATGTTGCTTTGACATTAGAAGAAGTACTATTTAACAAGACTTGTACGTTTTGATATACATGAAATTCAATGGAGTTAAACGAGTTTTTATATAATAGTTTATATAGTATTCAATTTGCAGTAAAAATAAATTAAAAAAAGAAAGTGGAAAAGAGAAAATAAATTATTATCGGTAAAACAAACAATATAACAGCACGATATATTGTTTGTTGAAAATTATAAGACACACAAAAGTAATTATCAATCATAAAATCTTATGATAAAAAATAAAATAGCATCGGTCATTTAATAAAGTAGTGCATGAAATATTTTTTGTTTTGAAATAGCCAATCTTTTTAAAGCTCTATTGGAACTAAAATGTCAACATTTTATGCCATTTCTATTACTTTAATCCTCTCTCTACGATATTTTCATGGCAAATTGATAAAAGATTATGGGGATATGTTGTATGGTCCTCGTATGTGTCTTATATACGAGAGGTAAAATCAGCGTTAACAAAGTATATACATTACAAAAACTCGTTCAGCTGCAGAAGAAATTCAATTACAGCCAAATAGTCTCAATTTTACAAACATGCAAAAAAAACGGACTTTTCATAGAAAATTCCATTTGACAGTTGTTTAAACTACTCATGTTCAATAACCATTCATTGTACGGGAAAGTCATCAATTGACCGAAAAAAGTTTAAAATCTTACGGAAAAAAACGGTATTTATATATTGTTTCTATCTTGTATACAAAATCCACAATAAATGTTAAAAGTCATCCAAAATAGAAACTATTATGACTGGTCTTTAACTATAGAAACATGGAATCGGTGAGACCTCTTTTAGTGCCATTGTGCTATAGTGTATACTTAAATATATACATTGTATTTTTAAAGCAGCTGCTCAAACTAGAATGGTGTGCTTAAGAAGTCAGAAATAGTTACCTGAAAATTTGTAGAATCGCTGTTTAAAAAAGCACTGCATATGTTCAGTTTCTGAAATAGTTGATTTATAAAAGGAAGAGATGCTAAGAAAAAGAGTTAAAAAGTGCATAATTATTAAGCATAATCATATCAATATAAAAATAAGATAATTTAAATTATATTTTTTACTCATAAGCTGTGCAGAAAAAATTAGATTTAAAAAGAAATATGTGTTAATCTTTTTGTTGTATGTGCATCTTGTTTATATTTCATTCAACATTTAAAGAAACTACCAGTATTTTTCTGGACAATAATCAGAGACGCGATAATGCATGCACGAGTCGTGGACAACGTATCAACCTTATACTCTATAAAGAAAGTTCACTAATGCTTTTTGTGTTACTATATTGTACAAATATCTTTTAGAAATAGTTTCCTTTTAAAAATGTATCAATAATATTAATATTGTGATATTGCAACGTAGATTAAAAAACCAACACAGGATTCAATCAAAACCAAACAATTTTATCAAGGCTAAAAATGTTTACTTATGGTTATGGCAATAGGCTAGATCATCGTGAAAACAAATGATACTGTTCGTTCTAGGAATTGATAATTGTTTGTTATATGAACCGTGTTCTATATAATTTGAATTATTTTGGACAATTATACATTCTTTAGACACTAGAAAAAAATCAGTTATAAAATGTTGTTGGGTTTGATTTAAGTTGCAATGAGAAAGTGCAGTCTTGGACTACATCAGTCAGCGATGTCAATTATCTGCAAATTATCATAAAAAGGGGAGTTTTTACTGGAAAAAGGTAGAATAATAGAATCCCATTCGACCTTATAAACAAGTGAAATTACCACAAATAATATTAAATATAAGAACAAATTCAAACAGCACGGAAAAAAAGACACCAAAAAGCATACATGATTAACAATTATTTACAATTATAATGATTTATTGTAAGAATGTATTTTTCCGCATGCACTTTAACATAATTAAAAGTTAGTTAAAAGTACAGTAAAACGGAATGTGCAGTGAAATTTACTAATAAATGCCTACTTTACTTACACTCTATTTCTTGTGCGCCGTTAGCATTAGAGTCCGTAATGGTTGACGTTCACCTTTGTCCTCAGGTAAAATTATTTCTACTTTTTTATCTTTACTTTTGTCTGAAAAGGCAACTGAACATTTTAGAATCATCCGTATACTTAAAATATTTTAATGTGTTTAACGTTTTACATAAGAATTTGTTTGCTGAATTCTAAATTATGTAAAGGGAATATATTATCTTTAATTCAGAGCACTCAGTGTTAAATATCGTTATCAATCGTTTCATATATATTTGTACATGCAAAAATTGTTTTTTTGTAACTCAAAACATTTTAAAAATATAATGGTGTTAATTAAAATCACATTAGCAATAAAAATTCACAGATTAATAAAAGAAACTTATGGGTCCTTGTATAGTGGATGCAGGCTCCCCGTTGAAGTTCCATTATATATTTTGCATTGGTTAAGTTAACTTCCAGTTCAACTAGGACTGCTGGATGTATGTGCAATGTATTAGATGGACGTATTTGGGGCGGCTTAAAGGGAAATCTACAAGATGTGTATACAAGTTTATTACTATTGTTTTCTTTCGTTGTTTACGTTTAATGTGTAGCATGTACTCACAAACACCAATAAGCATCGCCATACAAGCCCACCTATTAGTATGTGAAATATTCCAGATACATTACTCAGAGATAGTTCACGTTTTCTGCCATCCTGTATAAATAAAAAGAAACATTTACTAATCGACCGATCGGTAAAATAAAATAATCATTTCACCAAGGAATATTGCAAGCCTAGCTTATCAAGGCCCTCAAAAAGTTTTATGACCGTCATCACAGTATTGTTGATAAGTTGATGTCTCTGTGTCCAGGATTGCCCGGGGTTTATTTGAGGTCCCATACTTCCATGTTCCTTTCACACAATTTTGATTTCACACGTGACGGGTGTAGCTAGTTAAACAGAAGGTACATACCCTTCCCTTCCGAAGGGTTGAAGTTCACGTGTCTAACCTAAGTTGTCAGTTCCTAAGTTTTACTTTGCTTTTGGATTGTGATTCAGACACGGATTAGTATGTTTGTTTTTTCTGGGTTTGTTGGTTGATTACAATGCCACACTCTTCTAAATTTAATTTTATTATATTAAATTTGTTAGTCATCAGCCTTACAATTGTGGTATTAATTCATTTTGTTATTGTAAGTAGAGACAATAATATAATCAAAAACAAACATGAGAATCCATGTCCAATTCACAATTGTAAGAAGTTAATTTTTTAAAACAAACTAATTAGGTTGAACACGTGATGTTCCATCTTTATATAATCGAAATAAAAAATGAAAGGAACACATAACAATGAAACGCCAAATGTGTCCAGGGTAATATTGGATGCATACATCATACTTATCACTAAAAAAAATGGTTCTAGACTGCACTAAATTCCTCATGTGTATCTGACTGCCGCTCTATGGGTACTTTACAGATGTCTGTGACAGCTCTGACGAAAGTCTCGAAGATTGCATTTTCCTGACTTTACGTCACTTACAATGTTCCTCTTAGGAGTCGAACTGTTTGTGTTTGAAGTGAACTGCGATAAGTAATTCGAAGAAGATCACGGTGATTTAGATTCTTATAAACTAGTTGTGTTGGCTGTAAGACGAGTACGAGTCGAGTACTTACCGACGAAAGCGATCCGCATTGACCTTTGTCATACCACCACTTTTGCTCTAACTTAAACAACTCCCCTGATTCTCGTAATTCTAGAACAGCTAGATTTATCCATTTGCTAAAGAAAATTAAAAAAAATCCATCAGTATGATCCAAAATAGAACATTTTGAACAATTTTATTTCACATGTGACGGCTGAAGCTACCTGGTCAACTGGTGTTTAGTATTCAGAAGCATCTAGCCTCTTCTACATAGTGAATTTAATCGAACAAACCGGTCCATGTCAATTCACAAAGTAAAGTAAAAACATATTCTGCAAGGGAGACCGCATGCACTGGAAGAGTAAATACACAATCGAACGTCTAAAAGTTGACCACTAACGTATTGTGTTTCACAAAAAAATCTGCATACAGACCAAGATAATAAAAATAATATACCTTCGTCATGTGTTTATAAGAAAACGCTCAAAATGTGTACAAAAAGTCGCACACACAATTAATAAAATGCGCCTAACCAAAAACTTCAACTGTATAATTACCTCATGTTACTTCCCTTCCTTGTAACTATACCATAACCAATATTATTTATATTACCACCAACTTTCATTGTTTTGCATGGTAAGCGTTGATTGAAATATTCGTTTAGTGACGATTCGATGAGAAAGGCATATTCTCCTTTACTTGTTATGACCTTCTGCCATCCTTTTTCGTTACTTTCTTTGAATACAGTGTCATTCCATTCTGTCATTTGTTTAAACATTTTCTCGTAAGTATAAACTTTAGATTCCTGTAAGTAATGAAAAAAATTATGCTTTGTTTTAGTATGTGATATTGTTGGAAAAAAAACAAAAACACTAAATCGTCTTAGAAGAATTACTAAAATCTTAAAACCATGTTGAATAATTACGTTTTATGTTTTTTTTAAATAAGAACAAACTTAGATGTAGCTATAAAGTTTCTAAACTTAAAGCAATTACTAGTTATAATAGAGGAATATAAGAGAAGTTGGTGTAACCACGCCAGGTTACTGTAATTTCCTTGAAAGAGAGTCTTTGAAGAGTTATCTCTCTTTACTGCTTAGACAAATAATTTTATATTGTTAATTCTATTTTATGTGTGAGGTAGAACAATTCTACACTGCAAACACTTCACAAAAACTCAAAATATTGCAAAAGCATGATTTATATTTAAATTTATATTTTAAATATGTTTAATTGTAGCATATTCTAGTAATTGTAATAAAACCAACAATAGAATGAATCAACGTGTTCAGATTGATAGCGGGAGTTATTACCTTGAAAAATGAATATGTTGATCCTCCAGACTTACATCCGTATTTAATTTTGTCTTGTTTGATTAAATCATCCACGGAATTTATTGGAACTTGAAGATTTTCAATCGTTAAAAAAGCTGCCAGGTTCGCAGTGTAAGATGAAACTATTATTAGTGTAAAAAACCACCAAGCACTCTCAGCTATTCTACCGGATATTGATCTAAATAAAAAAATAAAAACAGAAATGTGATTTCCAAAACATTTATTACTTTAAATTTCTTGTCAAACCATCGTGACTAATTAAATAATTTGTCCATCCTGTAGCAACTTATCCCAATAAACATAGATATGCAACCAAACGCCAATGCCAATATCTCATGCTTTTTAAATGTATCTATTTATTACACGACGTATAAAAGTCATAGTTTCCTTTGCTCGAGATAAAAACTAAAACAAATATAACATTGTTAAGGTGTCTGCATAACAATAGGTAGGTATAAGTAACGCCTGACAACGTAAAACAGACTTGTTTAGCTTCGTATGCTTACCTTGGAAATATATCTGATCCTTGTTGCATAAGTGCACCTAATGATGACCATAGTGCATTTAGGAAGTTAAAATCTTCTGATGGTCCATCCCCTGAATTTTCTGACCACTCGTACGGACTAAATCGTCCAACAAGAAATAATATTAAGCTTACTGCGAGAAAACCAAAAATAATGCACAACCAAACTGAGTTTGATAACGGTTCTTTAAAGGAGAACACACCAGGTTTCTGAATATCCGGTCTTTTTATCATTAAACTTATCCCAAGTTTCATAAAGGGTTTGGTAAAATCTACTTCATGTTGTCTTTCTTCTGTTATAGTAACTGGACCAACTGCCATATCAGCTTGCTGAAATTGGAAAGAGAGATAAATGAATTGACAACCTACACTACTCCTTTCTAGTTACAATTGTAAAACACACACATACAGAGAGAGAGAGAGAGAGAGTATGTATTGGTGTTCTCTGAATATGTTCATTTGCTGAAAGGAGTTCGCGTATCTCAATTAATTTGACAGTTTAAAGTATTTTCTTCCTTTCTAGGAGTATGATTTGAATACGGAACTGGGTTGTGTTTGTCTGGATCAGTCTCTGTAATTCTTTTTATATCAAACAAATACTAATCCATTTTATATGTTCAAAACATAATCATGGATATTCACATTGTATTGCCGTTGTGGTTCAGTAATATTGCTACTTATCACGGACCTTTATATCTTTATTGATTTGTTTTATCCGTATTAAATATCTGTAAAGTATTTGCAGATTTTAATGAAATGGTTTGAATGATTAAAAGGATGCAATTTACGAATTTGTGTTTTATATGCAATGCATATAGAGGATGTTACATTAATCTGTATTTTTACTCGAATGTCGTATATTTCGTGCTGGGTACAACAAGTTGGGAGGCCGCACTTTAGTCAAGATGCCTTAAAAGAGTAAATTATAGTATACATACACCGCTTATTACTTCACCCATCAAACCAGTCCATGAATTATTGTCTCCACGAACACCATACTCTTTATCATTTCGTGGTCGAAGTACAAAGTCGAAATCAAGGTCTTTTAATTTTCTGAAAATCAATTTTAGCAGATCAACTGCATAACCTTCGTAAGGACTTTCGCCATTTGAAGTATTCGTTGTTCTGTATTGAACGAAAGGTGATTCCTGCAATATAATATATAACATTCTACATGATTCAATAATGATTGCGATGTATCCTGACTTGAAACATAAGTTAATTGAATAAAATTGGAAATAATATTGACAAGTAGACAAAAATATCTGAATATTTAAAATAAATAATGACAATCAGTTTGTTTCACATGTGTGACTGTGATAAGTCGATTGTATTACAGCAAATGGATTCAACATTAAAAGGAGGACTAACTACTTTTTAATCAAAAACAAAGATACTATCCATGTCCGAATCACAATCCAGAAGCAAAGTAAACACTTTGGAACTTACAAGTTAGGTTAGACACGTGAACTTCCACCAGGGAAGTGAGGCCTGGTGCTCCGGAAAGGTAGCTCCTGTTTACTAGTTAATTATTCATTGGATAAAAAGTTAGTTGACGATACAATTGACAAAAGATGAGTTAATTTTTTGAGAAAAGAATGTAGTAGAATGTGACAATATAATTCATACTAATCCCAAGTTAAAAGCATCAACTTATTTCTAGATGAAAAAAACATTTAGGAATAAAATTTTCGAAAAAAATCAATAACCGTTCTGCAATATTATTTACAAAAATGGTCGTTATAGTTCATATATAATTCTTTACTATTCTTGTGTTGAACTTATCGACTCGTTTTAAGATGCAAAATATTTTTACAAATTTAATTGTCGAATAAACACTTTAATACTGAATAACCGTTTTGTAACATTAATTACCAAAATGGTCGTAACAATTCTAGTTCGGTTAGGTTCTTGTCTTTCAGTCTTATTCGGTCTATCATAAATTATTGTTAACTTATTTGCTGTTGTCCACTCTCCAACCTGAAGCAAAAAACAAGAAAGCATATGCATTTCATGTCTCAAAAACATTTGTATTACACATTTTACCAATGTTAATTTAAAAACACTAGGCGTCCGATTTGAAATACAATCCCTCGTTAGTACTGCTTGAACTAAAATGTAAAACAATTTTCCAAGGGGACAAAAATACCCAAAGGACCAAACTAGGTTTAACGAAGTTTAATTATGGAAATACTTGGCGTATGGGGGTTTGCCTTTGTTTTTGCGGATTTTGAGATTTTAACAAGCAGCAAGTTTAGGCAATGTTTTTTTTCTGAAAGATAATACATAACTCAAAAACACATAAGTTACCTTGGTCAGTGTTCTCCTTTCAAGTGGTTTCGTCTTTCCCATTTGGTACAGTGATAAGTTATATCCAGTTCTTCGACCATTTTCATCCAATTTAATATTTCCTGACAACCCTTCAAATTGTATCTTAAATTGATAAACCAAAGAAATTAAAACTAATACAACATATGTCTACAAAAAAGTCTCATGAGTATAGGTCACTTTAACCAAGGAATACATGTCAAGTTTAGGCAATATTATGTTCATAACTGGTATTGTCGTTCTATTACAATATGATCACATTTACTAAATATAATCTGGTCTTTTGTCAAAAGTTTAAATGTGATTCGATTTTATTTATTTCACCCTAAAATTACCAAAATAATATAAGAGAATGACATTTCAATGGTATTTGAGAAAAAAGAAATAAAATTATAACTGAACTTTTTTTTATCTCAATGCACAGATTATCAAAAATGGTGATAATGGTACTAACAGAATTTAAGCCATTGGTCTTTTGGGAGCAGTAATTAAGTTATACGTTTTAGGTATTTTGTAGCCTTAATGGGTGAATTAATAACATGATAAGATGTTCATAGCCGGTTGCTAGATAGTTATGTTGAACAATCTATATTTGTAAAACTTGGCATGTAAACCTGGAGAGAATACATTAATTTTTTAAAAAAAGGTAACGTTGAAGCAGTATACATGTAGTAACAATGGTTAAACACATTTTACTTAACTTTTTCATTATCGAAGATTAAAAGGTTAGGAAGTAAAACTATTCTTCAAGTCAAATTCATTGTCTTTAGTTCTGTTTATCCAACCATTAAATACAGTTTACAAACAATTATGTAGAATCTGTCCATAAATTAGGATATTTATTACTCTTCAGAGATATGTTGAAGGGAGAGTTTGATGAGGGATTAGGATTTATTGTATTTGTCATCTTCAGATTTCATACCAATATTCTCCAGAATACCAGCATTGCGAAGCTCTCATTTCCGCCTTGTAGGTCGAAGAAAATAAGATATTTTTTCTTATCCCTGAGTTTCTGAATCCTCATTAACTTTCATTAAGAGATTTTTATGGATGTTTTCCATACAAACCATTTTATCAATACTACCATTATGTACAGATGACAAGAGAATTTAAATGGATATACAACAACATCAATCTTGGTTACAGCAAATGTATCATTAAGTACACTGTCAGTGAATACATATTTGTTCAAAGACAATAACTTTATTCTAAAAGCAAGTTCTGACAGTCTTATTTTGGTTTCCTTATTTTTAAATACATTTACGTGTATTTTTAATTATAAATTTGAGAATTGTGTGATACTTTAACGATACTATGATGCCACTATTTTAACACAGATATAAATATTTTGTTTTCATTTACAAAAAAAAAACCTGCTTTTAAATTTGCAGTGACTGGACGCCATTTTTCCATCAGTCGTGGAATTCCAATATTTCACAATGTTAAAATAAAGACAGTAGAAGACAACATCAAATCTGCTTATTTCTTTAATCCGTACTTTCCCTACAAGACTCTAACAATTGTACACTTGCGGTTGTTTAATTTAAACCATGACGACAAAATTATGTATACCGGTTACTCGTGATTCTTTGTAATGGTTTATTTTTCAGGAAAATAAACAGTATCCTAAACAACAAAGCCATCATATTTGCAAGTAAAATGTTACACGATGAGTTAAATATTTAAATTATCGTTTTAATAAATAAATCAATATGTATGTAAGCTGTAACACAATAACTTCTAGATACTAAATTCCTGAAATCTCTTATCAAGAATCCACTTAACTCAATCCAATAGCGCCAAAAATATAAAGTCATGTGGAATCATACCAATCAGAATGTTTAATTGAAAAACAAACTACAAGTTTAACAATAATTAAAGTATTAGTTTCGTGTATAAATGTTATCATTATCATTTAATCTTAAGTCTTTTCCTGCCTTAGGCACCAATAATATTAAATAATTCATCATTTAGAGACACTTCATGTTGCTTCAGTTTACACACGCAGATGATCAAAACATACGTACCTATTCGAGAAACACGATCGGATGATGCACTGCACGTATATCTCAAACGCATTAAACGAAGGAACACTTGCGCCCGCCCGCAATTTCATACGGTTAACACATTTCCCAATATTTTATCTAGCTTGATTGAGATCATGACAGATACAACAAACCCATGGTCATAGAGACAACATGTCTTAAGATTTTTGAAATCCGTCTTTATGCAGATTCGAAGCTTCGAAGTTCTTTTCGTAAATGATTTCGAAACATCCCCCTCTAAGACTTTGATCCTTAAATTGATTATCATGACACACATGGACATTGAGATTTATATTGGGAAGCTTAATGAAATGTCTCTTAAGCAACAATTGTCCAGATACGACACTCAAATGTTCCATTCCTGGCCATTAAGGTATAATATTCATGTCTTTAAACGGACTATGGTAGTTTTTTGTAAAACATAATTACATTCATCTAAAGACGATTTATGTAATGGACCCTGTACGAATGTACAGACATAGCGAGGTACATACAATAATGGTGAACCCTATATACACAGTCAAACTTTTTTTTAATATAAGTTATTACCTTTGTAAGTGCATCTTGTATCAATGGTCCGTTATAGAAAGGTTCTAATGGATTTGATCGGCAGTCTATTCCACAAGTAGTATTAGTATTACAAAACACACCACGTCTTGTTGCGAAATGTTTCTCAATCAATGAAGTGTTTCTCCACATTCTATTTAATGCTGTCGTTAGCAGAGCTATTCCATCTACAGCCAATGCGGCTTGTACCTAAGCGTATAGAGCAATCATTATTCTTAATATATTATACAAATACACGAATGGTTTAGAAACTGGGGTCTGAACTTGTTCGGTTCAAATATAAGACTTAAAATTTGGTATGCTGCAATCGGCAGTAAGAGAACGAACAGAGTATCGACTAGTACATCACGTGTCAGTATAATGTGACTAGAAAGTGGAATTCCTGTCTGCGTCATACCAACTCTGTCAGTTAGCGCCTTGAAGTCGAATAAAGTGTGTGCTATTAAAAGACACTCCATAGAACAGATACACACTCGTGAATCACATGCATATATGGACCTTTTTCTCCTTAAAGATTAATACATTTGCTCTTTTTACAAATTTTGTTTTAAAAATTACAAGTTTTACAATACGGTAAAGATATAATACAATTCATCACGGGTCCCTCGTTAACTAGATAACATATACTCCTATTTATCACTCAGTAGCTTTTTGT
This sequence comes from Anadara kagoshimensis, assembly GCA_021292105.1. NCBI lineage: Eukaryota > Metazoa > Mollusca > Bivalvia > Arcoida > Arcidae > Anadara > Anadara kagoshimensis. The sequence continues at coordinate 7,590,126 of CM037873.1, forward strand.
TCACTAGCTTCCTTAGGTAGACGGCTTCCACCTCCTTATCGTTGGGTCAGTATTCAATTTTCGTCAGGTCTGTGCCGTATATAGCCATGAGCACAACGTTCCACAGGTCAAGAAATGAAGCAGGTATATCAAGTAGACCCTAGGTAGGTGAGACTAAATCACATATTACTCTAGGTTCATTGGTTAAAATCATTTTTGATGCAAAACCATTAAACAAACATACATGTACTTACTGTTAGTTCTGGAGCATGAACTCCGTACATTTCCACAATCCATTTTTTGTAAAACTTTTTAAAAAATTCCGATTCGGTGTTTACCAAATGAAAGCCACTGATTGTGGATCCACCATGTCGAAATATGCTTAGATTATAACTAAGGATGTCCTATAAAGAAAAAGTAATAGTTCAAATTTTAAAATAGTTTTATTCTACATTAAATAATCTTAATTTCGATATATACATATAAGTTGCTAAAGAAAATCTAGTGAGTTTCATGGAATGAAAACTCAATATTCATGCCATGTTTAATGTATGGTTATATTTAAATTGAATTAAGACTAAACTGTAGATCGCTGCAGTACACTAAAAGACACACTACAAGACTCCAAAAATGTGTTTTCATGTTTTATATTTATAGACCATTCATAAACATTTATTTTAAAAAAGACTGCTATAAAAAAGAAGCTCACCAATCCTCCTATTATATAATGGTAGCCGTATCTATTCATTCCAACATCAATAATCTGTAATAAAATAAATAACGTTACATGTATATAACTTCTTAAATTTGAGATTTTTATACTAAAATATATGCAGGTTACTACTCATTTTTACGGTCTTATTCCCCTGCTGGAAAGTTACTAAATTATCCAGTATTCAAAATGTTTCACTATGCTTTGGGATTGTGATTTGAACATGGTATGTTTGTTTTTGATTTATAGCTTCATGTTCCTTCCATTCCGAATTTTGATTACACATGTGACTGGGGTACCTAGCGAAACAAGAGGTTCCTACCTTTATGAGCACCGGGCAACATTTCCCTGGTAAAAACTACGTGTTTATCTTAATTTGCTTCTATGAATTTAAATATTTGTTTTTTTATTGGAAGTGGATTGAAGTTCTAAATATAAATGAACCAATCCCTGAAATGAAAGGGACTGCAATATTTATATATAGTATTTTACAATGGAATTAGAAAGACGTATCAAAATCAGAGAACGCCAGTAATTGTTAGAAGTGTTTATCAAAGAATACTTTTCTGCAATTTTGTATAGTTGGTTAATCTTCTATGCAAAATTTATATAATCTTGAGAGTAAAAAATCAAATACATGCACTCGTTCACTCACTGACACCTATTATACACATGAGTGTTCATACCTGTCGCAGTAATAACACTGTATTATTTCTGTGCGAGAGGTCCAGTATGATAAGCTTCTCTTCACATCCGCCGATCTTGTCTATAGACCTTAAGATGTCATACGCAAATGATGGATTCGGTATTCGTCTTGCCACTAATGAAACCGTTACGTTTAGATTTTCCAGTTCTTCATATAACTGTTCCAGTCTCCATAGCCCTTTGGAAAATAGAGGAGGATCCTAAAACCAATAATTTTATCACACTTAATAACAGAACAATCATCTCCATTTTGAGATGCTTTACTATGGGATTCTATATGCGAGATGTAGGATAATCAAACTTTTGCAAGTTGTACGTCAAATGGTCGCGTAGTTGCTTAATACTCCATATGGCTTTTATCTAAGAATTGGTTGTAACTGACAAGATGAACAGATCCATTGTAACAAAAGATAAACACAATTTTTATTATATGATGTTGATTTTAGTAGTTTAGCAATGTTATTCCGACGTTAATTTGCGTAATGTCTTAAAATACCTCTGTGATATTGATATGGCAATAAATTAAAAAGACATTATTTTACAATTTTAAATATCTGGTACGTCTTTGAAAGTTTAGGGCATTAAAAACCCTTCATGACCATAAAAACAAATATAAATCAAAACAAACACACCAGTCCATAACTTATTGTATACCATAATGCGTAGTGTATTGAATTGAAAAAAAACGTACACCTACAAACGACATAAGTATGTTATATCTTTGTTTTTGTGTGTTTACTTTTGGGTGTCGGCATAATCTGAGAAATGCTCATTTTAATATGCATTTGCCGCGAGAGGGACTCGGAACACAGCATAATAAAGTGTGATTGGATATAGATCTATCCATATATATGTTTGCAATAGAATTTTACATGCACATGTTATACTACTTTCCATAAATAACTAATACGCGTCTCCGGACAGAATGACTGCAAATACTTCGATAGTTTTTTTAACCCAATTAATAGAAGAATGATGGAAATGTATCGGGAGTTTACTAGAACAACCCAAATAAATGTTATTTTTACCAGCATATATAACTAAATGTGACGTGTGATAAATACAAATGTAAGAGTGATCACTATTTCGTTAACTATTTTTCTATTTTTGAAAGTTTTTTCCTTGTAAGTGAAAGTGAAATATAATAAGAACGTGACTCTAAATATATACGTCGGTACTTGATAAGGCTTTATTGCCAAAACGTAAGATGAGCGAGAATTTAATATTTTAACAATAAAATATACAATCTTTGTTTTTTATTACTTACCGTCATCGGCGTCAAAAAGGAAGAATACTCTGTTCCAATGGAAATAAGCCACGTAGTCAGCTATCGGTGTGATATATGATGGATTCATACATATTATGAATTTTTGTTTCTTAACATCCGACGTCCGGTAGCACGAAGGCAAAATGAAAGGCATCTGTAAGGTTTGAGCATACGACTCGATGAGATCAAACGTTCGAGCACTTGCCACTCCAAAAAGTGTGAACACCATCTGCTCGGTTTGATAACAAACTAAAATAGAATCAAAATTTGAATATTAAATATCATATGATCTGATATTCAAAACCTGTAGAAATGTTAGACTTTCAGTAAAGTAGAGTACAGTCTATCAATGACTAGTATATAACTAGTCTATATTGGGTACAGTTCAGTACTTTGCAGAACACAAGAAAACAATTCAAAAAAAAAGCGAATACGTACAATGCCACTTAAAGCGATCCGGTACAAAACTATATGCCGAATATAACACAACCAAAGCGGTACTGTAAAGTTCAACATAACAGACTTTACTCAACCAAAAACGGTACATTATTCTTCAACATAGCGATGAACCGCAAGGAAAGATTGTACATTAATGTTTATCATAACGACGGGTGTATTACAATCGATTCGTTTGTTTTGTAAAAGACGAATGTATACATGCGTTTTGTAAAACATTGAATTATATAATAAAATGCGTTTTGTAAAGAACGACATTTTATACACGCGTTATTTAAAAAGAAGCATTGAACATTTTTGTTAAGAAAATTTCAATGCATGGTTAATGCATTAAAACATCACTAATGTAAATATTGTATTTTTTTCACAACAAATGTATAACAATGATCAAAAACAAACATCTTAATCCATGTCCGAATCACAATCCAGAAGCAAAGTAAAAACTTTTGAACTGACAAGTGAACTTCCAACAGGGAAGTGAGGCCGGGTGCTCCGGAAGGGTAAGCTAGCTAAAACAGTTTTTGTAAGCGATGACATGATTTGTTAAACATTTAATTTTATACGATTTAAATAACGAAATTTTATTGTAATCATGTGTTTTGTAAAAAAAGTATATTTCGATCATACGTTTTGTAAATGAACCAAAGAATAGTTCTGTAAAGAGGATTTTAATGGTGAAGTGTGTGATTATTTATCGTGATAATCTACACAGTAACTATGATAGACTCATTATTTGTCAAGGGTTAACCTAAATTGGGGTCAGCGTTATTAACGTGTTTCTTATTGTCGAAGAGAGTATGATTTGTTTTCTCTTTCACAATTATAGTTTGTTTTTGAAGTAGTTTAGCGTAAGAGGGATTGTTAACAAGCACCTGTTACGTATTTTTAAATGATACTTGTCTACTTTCTCTTGTACTTCAAAAGAGGCTTAAATCATTATAAATGATGTTATTTGATTGATATAAAAACGAATGTTACTTGTTATTGCACGAAAAGAAGATAAGACATTATTCCTGAATAGAATATACTCAGTTGATAGCAATGTAAAGAGTCATCAATAAACATTAAGAAATACAACATGATGTAATAAAAGATTTAAATACTTCGATAAAATATTAAAGTGTGAGTAAATTATTTCATACCACCTAATAAAATTGTCTGAAAAGTAACATTTGCTTGTAAATTTATAGCATGTCAAACGTTTATAACATACTTTAAAAGCTTAAACAAGTTAAATTTTGGTTTGATAAATTGATGTTCAGGAATTTTAAATCCACAAATAAAAGGCTACCTGTCATTGATATATATTCCACAGTCACGCAGATTGGCGCAGTTACACAGAACATGATACTTTACACATAATCCGTTATTTTAATTCCGTTTGTTCATATAACGTTATTGTGATACATGTTTATTTTTTTAAATAAAAATATATGTTAGTCACCATTGTTGTTTTTTTCTTGATGGTAAGATTTGGTTAGTTTAATTGATTTCCACAGCTAGACAGTGGTTTTATCAGCAAAATTAATAAGAATTTATAGCATAGTAGTTATATAATATTATAGAACGTAAATAAAGAACTGTTACTTATTGTGTTTTATCACTAGACATAACCTGGTACATTATGCCATATATAATGATTTTCAATTTATTTGATATATTTGGTTGTAAATTAAGAAATGTTATTTATTTTTACAGATGATAAAACAACATGTCATAACCACTATAAGATCAGTCTACTGGGGTTTTGTTATTCTATCAATATAGTGGGCGGAAATTCAAAATAACCAGCACTGTCATTAGCGCCAGATTTTTGGCAGGAGCTATCAATCTTTCGGCAGGTTTTCGGTCACTTGGTATCCAATCCTCGGCCATTTGTCAATCGAGATTTGGTTCCTTTTCGTTTGTATGGTGTAAAACTTTCGACAGTTTTGTATTGTATATTTGGTCTCAATGAGCAGCCTTATGTCGTTATGCACATGTAATCACAGTGGATTATTTTGTCAGTGTGGTCAATGCTGTATAACTGTTACAAATTCTGTTGTTGAACAAATACAGTTTTTACAGAGTCAGAATTACATCTATCGGATAGAATTGTACGTTATGTAGACCTTCTCTTGTATTTCAAAAGCAGCTTAAATGTATGTTATTTGATTGATATAAACATACTGGTTATTAAACGGAAAGACGATTAAACATTATTCCTGAAAAGAATACACACTGTTGATAGCAATGTAGAGTCATCAATAAACATTAAGAAATACAACATGCAGATGTAATAAAAGATTTAAATACTTCGATAAAATATTAAAGTGTGAGTGAATTATTTCATACCACCTAATAAAATTGTCTGAAAAGTAACATTTGCTTGTAAATTTATAGCATACCAAACGTTTATAACATAACTTAAAAGCTAAAATAAGTTAAATTTTGGGTTGATATATTGATGTTCAAGAATTTTAAATCCACAAATAAAAGACTACCTGTCATTGATATATATTCCACAGTCACGCAGATTGGCGCAGTTACACAGAACATGATACTTTACACATAATCCGTTATTTTAATTCCGTTTGTTCATATAACGTTATTATGATACATGTTTACTTTTTTAAATAAAAAATATATGTTAGTCACCATTGTTGTTTTTCTTGGTGGTAAGATTTGGTAAGTTTAATTGATTTTTCACAGCTAGACTGTGTTTTTATCAGCAAACAAAATTAATAACAATTTATAGCATTTCATATACATGTAGTTATATAATATAATAGAACGTAAAAAAGAACGAGATATTACTTATTGTGTTTTATCACTAGACATAACCTGGTATATTTAAGCTGTATATAACGATTTTCTATTTATTTGCTGCCTTTGGTTGTAAATTGGGAAGTGTTATTTATTTTTACAGATGATAAAACAAGGTATCAAGGTGTCATGACAATAAAAGATCAGTCTAGTGTGTTTTTTTTAATTTTGTCAATATAGTGGGCGGAAATTCAAAATAACCAACACTGTCTTTAGCGCCAAATGTTTGGCAGGAGCTATCAATCGTTCGGCAGGTTTTTAGTCACATGGTATCCAATCCTCGGCCGTTTGTCAATCGAGATTTGGTTCCTTTTCGTTTGTATGGTGTAAACCTTTCGACAGTTTTGTATTGTATGTTTGGTCTCAATGAGCAGCCTTATGTCGTTGTGTACATGTAATCACATTGGTTTTTTTTTGTCAGTGTGGTCAATGCTGTATAACTGTTACATATTCTCTTGTTGAACAAATACAATGTTTCACACTGTCTAAGCCACAAACACATGTTTTTACTAAATCTTTAAAGTAATAATTTAATTTTTTCGGATAGAAATGTACGTTACGTACACTACATATACGATGGAACATATTTTACTAAAAGAACCTACCAAATACTTAATATGGATAGATAGATTTATAGTGAAGAATATAGATTTAATTTGTTAAATAAAAGCATGGCCAATGACAAAAGCTAGAGCACCAGAAACGTAACAAAGCAAAAGAAAACAAAGAGTTGATGATAACACCATTTTTAAAACTGTTTGTATAGTACCTCATGGAAGATGGATTTCCTTAAAAATCTAGAGATCGATAAACATGCATATATTGCAAATTTGAAAGAAAATCTTTGAACATTGAAACTATTGTGGTTTATTAATTTAGACACAGTGCTTACAACTCTTGGTTAGGCTAGAGGTGTTCTGTACTTTTAGGTAGATTATATTATTTCTGTCCAGTCTGTCCAAAATATATCTTGAGTTTTGTACATTGGCATATGTGATGATCTATCTATTCTGTTTTTGGTTTACGTTTTTCTTGCCATGCAATGTCTAGCCGATTACTTTGAATGGCACCTTAGTGCGCAGAGGATTTTATATCATGATTTGAGCTTCTCTTCGATTTTATATGATCTTCCGACTGGAAATTGACATTATCATAACTTTATTCTTAATTGAATGTGACATATACAAAATAATCTGAGATAAAACACTGGTCAAACTTGATCCATAAATCATCATTATACTAGAGATTACGTTGTAACATTGACATGTTATATAACTCTGTGTCCATTCAGAATGATATATTCCTTATCGGATTTCACGGGTCAAGTGTTGAAGGGACAAGATTAATACGCAGTCAAATGTCGAAAAAGAACTGCAGTACATCACAGTTTCGACGACCGTTGATATTGCCTGGATATTTTTTTATATCTGGAAGAAAAAGAACAAATGATTTTTCACCAGACGGTGTTTTCAGCATTTGGCTCATCTTGTAACAGGCATAAAAAGTATCCTAGTTCGAATATTGCTGTAGTTGTTATTATATTTAGTTTTGAAACAACTAATCGTTCCATCTTATTCACCAAGCTAGTCTATAGCGTATACGTATATACTGGCCAAGTATTGAAACATCCGTATAAAACTGTGTGGCGTGAATTGCTTTTAGGCAATGATGTAAAATTTCAAACTTATCGAAGTTATAAAAATTAAACCAAAATACCAGTCCATGTTCACTTAACAATCCAAAAAAGCAAATTTAAATAATATATTGCGAATTCAATTAAACATGTTAACTTTTTCCACGGAAGTGAGACTTGATGCTCCGGAAGGGTATGCGCATCTTCTCTAGCTATCTATACCAGTCAATTTATGAAAATTCTGATTGTAGTTTTAAAGACCAATAACAGTTGGTAACTCATCATTTAAAACACCAATAGCTAAGCTATATCAACCACTGAATGCATATGCATATCATTGGACGTAAATAGGAAATGTATTTGAAAACAAATTATCTTTCGAAAAAAACAACATTAGAAATTGCCAAAGGCGGATAGAAAAGCCCTTTGAACTAAAGTGATCTTCTGTTATATAAAACTCAATAATGTACTATTATATAATATTTGATTTCACATTTTCTCTTGATAATTCTGTTTATATTCAAAGAGACTTCTATGCAGTGAACACATATAGCTGAACAAATTATAAATTGACACAGAAAAATAATGCACTGTACACCTTTTATCAAATAAAACTTGATTATTAGCAAATATTCGATACAATTACTGTTGTAATATCATACATTTACATGCGGTTCAAGTATAGTTTTACATGCAACTTTAATCATATTTATTGTTTTTTTCAATATCAGTAAAGCGTGATCATCATGGTAACAGCTTTTCAACATCGAGCCTGTAGCAACAAACGGTTAGAGGGGTTCCTTATAAGTACACTCTATGTAATTAAATAAAACTTGCTTCAATGTCGATTTATATGACTGTGGAAATTGATGTACCAGTATATCAGTATGTACCAGTAAAATGTAGTATATTCTTCGTTCAGGTCCAACAAGAAAGTTTGGACACCCCCTTCTATAACCTTTGTAAAAAAGCAATGTTTCTGGTCTAAAATACTGAAAAATGAGGTAAAATTGGATTTTTGGTTAGTGTATTTAAAGATCAATTATTTTTCGTATAACGTCCATTTCCTACTGCAAAAAGATGTTTTATGGTATTATTTGACTTAGAAAAAACATTTTACTTATGTTGTGGAACAGAGGCTTTGTTCTCATTGTTTAAAATCTTTTTGCCAAAAAACACCCGTTTTTGTGTCTGGAATATATAAAGGGAGATAACAGAGTCTTTTGCAATTTTATTGTGTCCAAGTTACATCGATTAGATCTAGTGGTATGTCACATGTAACAAACTAATAAGCAAATCATTGATAAAGCATGTCAAAAATTGTTATAACGAACAAATTTGTGGCTAGCTATGAATCACTTTCATGGGGTGCCCAAACTTTCTTGTTGGACCTGTATATAAAGAATAAATCAAAAACAAACATACTTATCCATGTCCGAATCACAATCCAAAAGCAAAGTAAAAACTTTGGAACTGACAAGTTAGGTTAGACACGTAAACTTCCATTTTAGAAAAGAGAGGCCGGGTGCTCCGTAAGGGTAAGGACCTCCTGTTTAGCTAGCATATATAAAAATTTATACATATTTTTTACAATATTGCTTAACAGTCAAAACAAACACGTCAATAAATGTATACTGCGTCAAGTTTGACCTGACCATTTGACATTTAATTTGAATATTCATATAGACATACATTGTAAACATCTGTTGTGTAATTAAAGGGCTATACATAGTTCATGATAGTAATACCGGGTACCGGGTTGTTTATAGTTATTCAACATGCATTCTTGCCTAACTCACGTAGTCTATAAGCCCAATCTCAAGTTCAAATGAAAGGTAAAATGGTTTGGTAAAACTAAATGCACTATACAGATCGCAAAAAAAAATCCAAAAAAATAAATAAATAAATAAAAAAAAACAAAAAAACTGGCGACTATAATTAAACACGTTAACTTTTATCTGGGAAGTCATGCCGGATGCTCCGGTAAAGTAAGAAATAAAGTTTAGAGACACCAAACTGTTGTTTATAATTTGATATATACATTTGCGTGTAGATGAACACTCCAATGCAAACAGACGTATTAAGCTTTTATGAATATAGTTGTATGAGATTTTGCCAAATGTTTTTCTGGCGTTTTTACTAGATTTTTACATCTAACAAAATACAAAATACTGCACGACAATAAACACCATCTAAGCACGCTACGTTAAAAAAATAGATATTCTACTACACTAATATCAACTAGATAAAACAAAACTGAAAATTTATTGATAAGATATTAAATACATCAACTAAATGTTTCATAACAGCTAATAAAATTGTCTCTAAAGTAAGCGGTACTCTTTGATTAATATCGTATCAACAGAGTGCAACATACTTAGAGTGAGAATTGTTTATGCCTGGATGTTTGTTTGATGTATTGATGTTAAGTGGTAGTAAAACTGTTGATAAAAAAGTTGTTTTATTTCAATGATATACTCTCCATAATCACGCATCTATTGTATAACATCACGAACATTGTAATATAATGGGATAATTCAAGATGTTTCAATCTCTTTTCCTTTTATTTTCAGCGTTATTATCTTATTGATTTTTACGCCCCAGTCAAGATCAATTCACCTAAAAAGGGAAAAGGGAACTACCTTCAACAAGGTAGGTCACACTTGGGTGTATTCTGAAGAGGATTCGAACTTCAAATCAAACCAATCTTTATGTCCGTAAGTGATATAACTTATAGGAACATGTATATAACAAAAAAAAAAAAAAAAAAAAAAAAAAAAAAAATACAAAAACATACAATGATAACAATGAATAAGCAATACACACAAAACAAATGAAGTAATTATACGAAGAAATGTTAACAGATTAACTTAATGCATTTTGATTATTTCTTAGTTTAAATGCTCGGAATAAAAATTCACCTAAATTACATAATATTTTTACATTATTAACAGAGAACAGCTGGATTAGTTTAAAAGTAGAGGGATTTTGTCATTAATATGGTTAAATAAGTTGTTTGCGGACTGTGACGTGAGTAAGACATACAAGTATAAAATGATATTCATCTTCGATGCTGGAGGATGAGCAGAACTGACAAAGTCTGAACTAACGCGATGAGAGGTGCGTTATCAATAAGTGCATGCCTTACAACTCTCGGACACCGCACAGCCCCTTAAATGAAGAATGAAACCTCTTTAAAATTACGAATCAAAAGAAATGATAATAATTCTGCACCAAAGTATTTTGTCGTATTGTTTTATATATATTTATCTCGTGGGACACTATGAAATCATTAATACATGAAAAAGGACATTATACGGTAAGCGAATCGTAATAACAGTTAAGTAAAAATATGAAATAAAATATAATAAAAATAAAAGTAAAAATGTAGAAGCCGTAAAATAAAGCTTATGAAAACATTCGCAAATGAATTATCAGAATGTTTAATATGAAATAAGGCAATAAAAATATTTTACATCCATATTTACATTGTGTCATAATGTTTACACATAAAACGTGATCCTATATAACAATTTCCAGGAAAGCGCGGTTGCATGTTGATTGATATTACTACAGCTTTTGAAATATGCTATATTTAACAACAAAATATGAAAGCAGAGGTTTTTAGTTATTAAAAACAGTGTCAGCATAGACGAAAGATCCATAGGGAATGATGTGTGATTCTGTACACGCTCGACAGGAATGTCTATATTAAAAAGAATGAGACGGATCCTGGGATATTTGAGTTGCACGTTTAAGTCCTGTTTATTGATTTTCCATTTATTTGTTATCTTCGGTATTATTTGGTGGTAAATAAGGAAACGATACTCATTTGTTACAGTTGATAAAACAAAGTGTTGTAAACCATGTAAAATTGATCTACCGTTTCTTTTTCATTACTGCAATAAAGAACAATAATACTTGAAAAAACTTTCTCCTGCAACTTCATTATTGATTAAAGTTAACTTCTTCAACAAACAGGAAAACCAACAATAGGTATAACAAACGGATAACGCATTTTAAATAAAATGTAAACTATATTTTTTTCTAATTTTCAATTCTCTAATTTGACTACACACACGACTAATTATTTATTATAGAAAAATGTATTTTAAAAAGTGTGTAGCTGAAAACACATAAATATAAACAAGAGAAAATAAAACACTGTCAGTTAGTCAATAATGCTAATGATGTTTTTGGTTAAAGTATTTGACTAAGCAAAATTATGTAATATTCCATTTTAATTCTACGTTGTTTTATGCAGAATGGACAGGGAATTCCATTGTGTGAAAATGTTGTTTCAACATAATAAATTAATTCGGTTCTTTTGTTTGTTTCTTGAATTGTCTGTTTTCAGAGGTTTTCTTTGCTTTTTATTGCGATCCATTTGTTTCTAAAACTGTTTAAGCCTATCATTCATTTAAAATAAACAATATTGAACATTTTAGCTCCATTTTTCAATTCACATACATCGTATGTTATAACAATCAACAATTTTAACATACATATTAAAATATTGTATTTTGCACGTCATGTCAGTTTTAAAAATGAAAAACATTATACTAAGATTATTCACGATTTTGTTGAGTATTTGTAATGTAAAATATTTTTATGAAATTGTTCGCCATGATTGCACCTTGATAAGTCCCCAAAGTGATCATTCTTTAATCGATGATTTATTATCGCTGCATTGTATTGAGTTGTCAATATTATACAATCAGCTGGTGTCCTGATTATTAATCAAATCTCATTGTATGATTAATGGAAGCCTGACAAGTGTGAAGACAGTATTTGTAGTTTCAGAATCTTGATATCTGAATCTATATTAGCTTTTATTTTTCTGATTTTCATTTAATACTATTCTGCTATCAATGCCGTTTTCCCTCCCGGATCATCCGGCCTCACTTCCTGGTGAAAGTCAGCGTGTTTAACCTTTATTGTCCGTTTCAAAACTTTTTCTTTGCTTCTGAGTATGATTCGTACATGGATTAGTATGTTTGTTTTTTATTTTATCTCTGTAATAAGGAAAAATTCAATAGTGTAGTAGCAGTAATCTCCATTTATATTTTATCTTACATATATTTATATCTTTTGAAGATTATGTTTGGAAGTATTACCTTTTATGTGCTATCTTTTTAAACTTTGACATTGTCTGTAGCCAGGGAATTGAAATAATTTTCATAACTGCGAACTTGAATCGATTTTGACTTGTACCAAATCTTTAAAGTGAGACTGTGATCAAAGTAGACTCATAAATCATAATTACACCATAGATAACGCTGTAATGTAGACAGGTTATATGAACTATTGTCAAATATACTCAATTGTATTTCAGGGTTCAAGTGTTGGATGTCTGATATAAGTATGGACTTAGGTAAACTAGACAGCAATGTCATACTTCTTTTTCGAATACTTGTATTTCTTCAGAAAATAAATTCCAGTGATGGCGAGTACTTTAGATTCTTTTTTGTACCTAGGCATGGATATTTAAAGGTGTGAAATATTCATTTTGTGCTCATATTTAAGATTCTGAAACCTACACCAATGTGGAGTATAATAATAACTAAGTGAGACTCTGGTCAAACAAGATCGATAAATCATCATTATACTGGATATGATGGTGTAATACAGACATGTTATATAACTCTGTTTATTCAGAATGATATATTCTTTATTGTATTTCACAGGTCAAGTGTTAAAGGATCTACAAGAATTACGCGTTTACACATTATAACGCCGTTCGTGTATCAGCTAAAAATGGATAACGTCTATCTTGAACGTTAATAAAACCATGGTGTACAACTCTTATTCTCAATTATGTATAATTTTATTAATGATTCATTATTATAATGTTAATTGGTGTTTAATCTACTGAAAAATCAAATAACACAGAAAATACGTTAATTTCACTGGCTTGTTAATTTAATTAAATACCTCGCATTTATTTATAATTTGTACATGTAAATGTGTTCCTGTGTTTCTTTTTATGCGACTGTGTTTTGTGCCTTCGTCTTTGTTGCGAAATCTGTTTTAAAAGATTGTTTTTCAATTACAAATGTCTATATGCTATTTTAATCATTGTCATTAGTATGTTTCAAATGCCTGAAGTACAATTTATTTGAGAAAAAGCGTCGCCAGTTGTTTATTAAGTTCAAAGGACTGTTAATGCTTGAATGAGTAGGTTTTGTATTAAGAAAACTATGTTTTTTTCTGCATATACATGAAACTATTGCAAATACCATTTGTAATCAAAAACAAACATACTTATCCATGTAGTTTTCCTTTGATACGTAAATAAACTTTACGTATAATGTTGGAGTTTTTGAAAGATGACATATTTGTTGTGTTTCGTAATATAATTGTTTAGAAAACAATTGGTATACTAATGGGTACAAACTGTGCAACATTTCTTGCTGCTTTAGTTTGTTATTCTTATTAAGCAGAATTGATGCAGATACTTGTTAAATCAGAAGACTGTCGCCAAAATATTCAACTCATGATACAAATATATAGATGACGTCTCTTAACAATTCTAAATTTTGAGACTATGTGAATGTCATCTCTCCTTGTAAGCTTGAAATAAAAGATACGACTGATTCCTCAGATTCTGCGATATATTAAGACTTGTACCTGAATTACAACCCCCATGAAAGGCTACATTTGAAACCTCACCACAAACGTGATGACTTCAATTTCTTTGCAGCAATATACCTGCTTCTCCTGCTTATGATGCATTTGTTTCCCAATTAATACGTTATGGTAAGGCTTGTTCCCACTACGAAGACTTTGTACAATAAAAAAAGACTGCCTTCAAATAAATTGTTGACGCAGGGATATAGCAACCCTAGGCTTATTAAGGCCCTTAAAATGTTTTATGGCCGTCATCACAGTATTGTTGATAAGTTTGATGTCTCTGTGTCCAGGATTGCCCTGAATATATTTGACGTTTCGTAGTTTTATGCTCCTTTAACACAATTTTGATTACAAACGTGTCGGATGTAGCTAGCTGAACATCAGGTGCTAGACTTTCCGGAGAACCCGACCTCACCTCTCTGGTGGAAGTCCACGTGTGTAACCTGACTTGTCAGTTCCAGTTTTTACTTTGCTTCTGGATTGTGATTCCCGCATGGATAAGTATGTTTGTTTTTGATTATATAAAATATAATATCTGTTTGCTTTAGGTATGTAACTTACTATAATTCCGTAATGCATGTTTAATGTCTATATCTGTTTGAAGAAAATGAAAAAATATTAGACAATTATATTTGAGAGTTATAAGTATAGAATCTTACGTGAATCACTGAAGGCATAATTATTATTGTTATCTGTAAGGTTAATGATGGGATCAATTTTGATGATTGAGTCACTATTATTGGTTATCATCACAGCGTAATCCACTCCTCTACTGATGCTGACATAATCCGGCGCCTTCTGGTCGAATAATAGACCTACAATATATATACAAAATACATATACTCAATAAAAACAAAAGTTCGTAATTTATCAGTCTAGGAAAAGTCCGAAAAAATAAATGCAGATGCAAGATTTAGTATTACTTTTCAACATAATGTTTCGCAGACTAATTTTATTAGTAACTAGTGATAGTTGTATGTATATGTGATGACGATCTCTGAGAACAACATTTGCATATTGGAAAATACAACTCTTTATTTCTGCATTGTATTTCTATTTGAATGACTTTATTTAATATAAGATGACAAATGATTAATAATTTAAATTGTTCACGTGTCTAATTTTCCGGCAAGAAAGTTTTTACTTTGCTTTGGAATTTAGGTTTGGACATGGATTGGTATGTTTGTTTTTATATAAATGTTTTAAACAGAAACATATGTATCACCCAGAACCAACGCTACAATTGTGAACTAAATTGTTAACAACTTCGCCTATTTGTATTTAAGATGAAAGCAAAGCTCACGCTTTTACGAAAAATTTTTATGTGTTTTGAGAATTTTAATTAATCAATCGAAGGAAAATAATTCTAAAATTGAAGCAATTTTGTCATTTGTAGAATCAAAACATTATATTATGCAAAAAATGTTGAACAAATCCGTAGACGCAACTGTCATCATACGATTGCCATGTTGTCAAGCAATTTGAAGAATTCTTTGAACTTGATATATTAAACATTCAAACACCCGTGCTTATTATAAGACTTCCAAATTTGTTTGTTCTACTGATGGAATCCTGAAATTACTTTAAGTCGATATCATGATCCAGTATGTAAAACAGGTATGATAGAGTGTCATACTGGGACATATGATTCAGCAACAAAACACACCGATCCATAATAAGAACATATTCCCTAAAAGAGAAGTTAAAAACACCTGTACGTCTATTAGGGAAATGAGGTCGGATACTCCGATAGGGAAATTCTCTCTATATTACATGTTCCTAGTTTCTACTTTGAGCACTATCGCATCGGTGAACTAAATACGGAGGACGAATGCAATATGGGCCTGTTACTTCTAACAAAAAAGATAAAAATATAGTAATGCTAACAAGATTAGTTGATAATTTCTCGCTCTATTGCTTCTCAAAGCACTTAAAAAACCTCAGATTTTATATAATAGCCGAGCAAAAAACAGATACATCCCATATTTAACACGAAATATATACAAACATTTGCATGACAAAAATGTAATTGTAAGCATTAAAGAAGAAAAAAACTAATGCAAAATATAAATACATTGATAGTCTCAGTTTTAGATCGGTCTTTGGTAAAAGTACAATTACCGTCTATGTTGGACCAAAATAGTTGGACAATATTACCGATTATTACTTTTATTGGTTTATTGTCCAGAATAACTGTCCCGTAATAGAAGTCAATTAGTTAAATGGAAATAATTTACTGAATGTCCATGATGGTTGGTTACTATAGGAGATGTAACATTACTGTAACGTTTTGTTTTTGTTCTAAATGACCAGTCCAGAAAGTCTATTGGGATCAATATATAACGTGTTTTGGCAAGAAGCCCTACACGATTATATTACCAAACAATACAGGTTATTAGTTTTAAGTCAGATATATTGTGGTTATGTGTTGACGGATTAATGTCAAATGTTTTCATAATAATAGTCCCGTTAAGTTGACGAGATTTTTTTCGTCATTTGCGCCAATGTTCCAACTGACGTCATAGTAATGATTTGTCGTTTTGTCAATTTAATATTGCATGTGTATGCAGTTCATTCAATGAAGGAAGGCTACAAATCACTGTTTTCCTATAAAACACTAGCTTAACACCTTTCTTCAAATACAGTAAGTCTGCAAATCATGTTATTATATAGCTAAATGTTTTCCTTTTCTCTGATTGGTCTATTTTAGTGGTACATATAGCGATATTCAATAAAATAATTGCCTCAAAAAGTTGATACATTGTTAGCAGGATACTCATCGATCATAAATTTTAAAGGGACTTTCCGTAAATTGTGATGTCATTATTAACAAAAACTTCAAAAAAATAGCACGCGGCGATGTCATTGACACAAAAACAAAATGTCGGACGACGAACAGCGTATACGTTTGCGTCTGTACAAATCTCTGGATTAAAGTCAATTTTGGCATCAAAAGATGCCATTAACACAAACAAATGCACATATAGTGCTGTTACTCTAACAAATAAAAAAAATCAAAATAGCTTTCAAAACCGGCTTTACCGACTCGATGTACATCTCCAATAATGCAAAAGTTTTTCTGATAACACTAATATCTGAATTTTTAAATGCCGTTTTGAAGTGTCATACAAAACAATTATGGTCTTTGACATCGGTTGATATGGGTAAATACGGACCTGACCAATATAATTTTACTTTGATCAGGTCCGTATAATCTTCCATCACATCAAAAGACAATAATTGTATAATATGTATCATTTGTAATTTTTGATTATGAAACAAATGAATAAACACACTCTCTCTTTCTTGTTCTCTCTGATCAGTAATTACGATAGGTTTAGTTCAGTGGGTAATACCTGTCTGTCATTTTAATACTGAAATTGTATATGCAGGTAACAATTTGGTCGTAGTTGACTATACTATATGTATGTTTTTTTAGTTTATAATGTAATTTCAGTACGTGACGTGTTGTGTAACTTGCATCTAATCAAATATAGGATTTATCTACAAAACATTTAATTATACGTAGAATTCGATATTGCTTTTACCTAGAAAATATAATATTTCCATATTTCAAGTATGTTTTCCTTATTTAAGTGCTTACATTTATATCTGGCGACGGATACCGGTTCCATTTCATTTAAACTATGCATGATGACGCATAAAAGAAGATCAAAATCAACTCCAGGGAACATCTATTTCATTGGATTTTATTTCCTTTGTTTTATTTTTACATAATTGAATATTGGTAATAATAAAATTGAAATTCAATACAGGTAGCAATTCTAGAGGCAGACATTGCATTGTGAAAATGTCGCATTAGATATTATTTTAGATAAATCGTCATTTTATTATACACAGTGGATTTATTTAATAAATATGTAGTTACATATACATCGTGGATGGAATTAATCATGGACAGTGTGGGATGAATGTTGTATTATTATGGAAGGAATAAAAATAAAATAACTCTCATCAATGTTGGATAAATACTACTAAATATATAAAGTATAACATGTTAAAGTACATTAAATTTAGACAGAGCGATGAGAGTAAAATGTTTTATTATTGCATTTCGAAATCATTATAGGAAATCCCTCGGTAATACCTTACGTTAACGGACATTCAATCTACAAATGTTTCTCTTGTGTATTAAACAGATGGATATTGTTCAAATAATTTGAAAATGATTATAATACACTAAACAACAAGAAATATTTTGATAATGCAAAGAATTATAAACATAGGTAGGATTTTGATACCGCCATACCGACTGCAAAGTATTTAATGCCCTCTACAATAGGTAGTCAATTACATATGAAAGAATACAAATTCATGTCACAAATAAAATTAATACCAGCATATTGTGACATAAGTACACGACTGATTCCTCAAGTTCTGCTTCATATTTACACTTATACCTGAATCATGACGCCCCCAAAAGGCTACAATTAAAACTTTATGACAAACGTGATGACTTCAATTTTTCTATTGTCAACTTTTCTTTTCTATGCAGCAATAAACTTGCTTCCCCTGCTTATGGTGAACTTGCTTCCCAATTAATACGCAATGGTAGAGCTTGTTCCCACTACAGGGACATTGCACGATGAAGCAGGCTGCTTGCAGATAAATTGTTGACTCAGGGATATTGCAAACCAAGGCTTATCAAGGCCCTGACAAGTTTTATGGCCGACATCACAGTATTGTTGATAAGTTTGATGTCTTTGTGTCCAGGTTGCCTTGGATATATTTGACGCCCCATAGTTTCATGTTCCTTTTATACAATTTTGATTACACACATGGCGGGTGTAGCTAGCTAAACAGGAGGGGTTTACCCTTCCGGAGCACCCAGCCTCACTTCCATGTTGGAAGTGCACGTGTCTAGCCTAACTTGGTTTGTGATTTAGACATGAATTAGTGTTTTTATTTGTTTTTATAATAGTGTTGATTCTAGATCCTATCTAGGTAGTGACGTGACTAAAAACGTAACCTAGCGGCTCATAAACAATACAAAACTATTTACTTTTTACTATTTACTTATTATTCGGAAAAAAACCTAAACTATACGAGAAATCATTAAAAGACTAATAGAATCTTAAACCGGCATCAATGTAAGACAGATATATCTCAAACGAGGGGGAATATTGTCCTGACATTGAAAGTATTCATCCGAGTTTGAGATATCTCTGTCTTACACTGTTACTGGTGTAAGATTTTTTTCTCACACATTTGCAGCATAAAAACATGATTTTTTAACAAAAAACTGCTTCAAACTTTTAGTTTTCAGGCCACAGTCGGTTTGTCGTGGAGTAAATAATAAAAAACCCCAATTGACATTGGATATTGTTTTGTATTTGTAATGTTGTTTACAATTCAACTTACATTCGTAAAATGTCTACCTCGTGTACCTCGTGGTCCTATATTTTTCGGAAGTCCTTTGTTTCTTCTACCTAACGAATCGAAAAACGTTACGGATATCAAACCCGGAAACTATATTAAAATTAAAATTCTCGCGAAATTTGCGACACTCCCCACCCAAAAAAGTGAAAAACATAATAAGTCAATATTTCCCAAAAAAGTCACATAAATTTATACATTCATTCTTTAATCCACTCATGAATTCTTTTTTCGGCAACAACGGCAGCTTTCCTTTTCACCCGAACAGGTTTTAAGTTGGTAGCATCTTTACTTTCTGTAGTTTTGACTTCAGGAACGTCCACAATTTCAGTTGACATTTCAATTGGAAACAATAGATTAAGCGGTCTCCCGATGATTTTCTTTGATGGTAACTGAACCTTTGCTGAGCGAATAGCATTGTCTCTACTTTTAACAAGTTTGCAGATACGACCAACTTTCCAACATCCTCTGGGTAATTCATCCTTAATCAAAACAACATCTCCAACACTTGGCATACATTGAGATTGAACTCTGTGTGCTTTGAGTTTAGTTTGTGTACGTTCGCGAAGACTTAACAAATAATCCTCATTCCATATCTTCCAAAATCGATTTAAATGTTTTTGACCTTTCTTCCAGATTTCCAGTAGTCGTTCGGATGAACTCACATATGGTCTAAATTCTTCTTCTTTGCCAATTTCACCTAAATATGGTGTTCCAGTTTTAGGGTTTAAAACCAAGAAATGTGATGGTGAAAGCGTAATGTCTGAATTAATGTCATCATTTACATACACCAAAGGTCGAGAATTTATAACAGCTTCAACTTCTTTCAATACTGTTAGTAACTGCTGATTTGTTAATACTATTCTACCTAACTCTTCCTTAATGTTCTTTTAACTAATCCAACCAATCTCTCATAGAATCCACCCATCCATGGTGCTAATTCTACAATAAAAGTCCATTTAATTCTTTCACTTGACACATAACTTTGTAAATCCTTGTCTTGAATAACTTCAGCCCATATCTGTTGAATTGTAGCATCAGCTAGTTTAAATTGAGTAGCATTATCACTTATAATCTCAATCGGAGTACCACGTTGTGCAATAAATCTACGAAAACCAAGAAGAAATTCTTCACTTGTCATGTCTTGCATTAACTCCAAATGTACTGCACGAGTTACCATACATGTAAAAGGCACACCCACACCTTTTTATGTCCTTCAGCTGACTTTACATACATTGGTCCCAAATAATCTAAACCAGTCCTACTAAAAGTGTAGCTTCTGTAACGCGTTGCTTCGGAAATGGTGGCATTACAGGCATTTTATATGAGCCACCTTCATGACGCCGAAATATGTTGCACTTTTTCAATACCGTTTTAATTGTAGCTCTTCCATGTGGAATCCAAAACTGTTGTCTAATATCACTTAAAGTTTGTGAAACACCTGAATGTAACAATCTTTTATGTCTTGACTCAACAACCAATTGTGTAAATTTATCCCTTTGTGGCAGTAATATTGGATGTCTAGCACTTTCAGTTAATTCGATGTTTTGGAGCCGACCACCACATCTTAAAATTCCAGTGTCATCTACATAAATACCTAACTGATCCTTCAGAGAATTCTTCTTGCCACTTTTAATGTCATCAAACACTTGATTGAATGTTTTCATTTGAACAAACTTGATCCACTTTCTCTCTGATTCTTCTAAGTCTTCAGATGTTAATTTAGTACTTGTATATATTTTCTTTAGTTTCTTGATAAATCTTAAGACGAATGCAGTCACTCTAAAAAGTTTACTTAACGATGAATATCTGTGTATTTCCATACCTCCTGGACTTACATATAAATTAGTATTGTTCTCCTTTGATAACACAACAATCTCCTTTGTCTTTGGTTTCTCCTCTGATTTGCATTTATGTTCGTCTTTGTCGTCCAATACAAATGTAAACTTTGGCCACTCATTTTTTGGTCTCAATAACCACTCTGGTCCATGCCACCATACTTTGTTTTCCATTAATGTTTTAACTTGTGATCCACGACTACCTACATCTGCTGGATTTTCATTTGACGGCAAATAGTGAAATGAAATATC